>LR812530.1:49938255-50544674 GCA_903798195.1 Danio kyathit
AGGTACTTAGTTTATTATTTTCTTGTTAAATTAATTAAGTATTTAAAGATTTTAATTATCGGTTTATTTGATTTAATTTTCTTATTATCTATTACCAAATTATATATATTTTTAAAAACTTTTTTGGCTTATATAGTCATCGACCAAACTTTCAGCATTCTAAATATAGTTTTCAATCATTTAAATATTTAATATAATGGTAATTTAATTTATTTAATGTAATTTAAGTAATTTAATTCCTTAGTTTAATTAAATTATTTTGTTATTGAATATTTAGTCAAATTAATCATTATTTAAATTATTTAGGATCATTTATTGATTTTTTTTTATTTACTTATTTATTAACTATTACCAAATGATATATATTTTTTGTTTGTTCTAAATGTTATGTTTTTCCTAAGGTAATGTAATTATTATTTTTAATGTAATTTAATACATTGATTTAATTATTTAGTTAATTAAATTATTTTGTTATTTATTTTCTTGTTAAATTAATACTTATTTAAATATTTATTTATATGTTTAATATTTTTTTTAATTGACCTATTTATTAACTATTACCAAATTGAATATTTTTCAAAATGTTTTTGGCTTATATATTCATCTACCAAACTGTCATGCTTCCGACATTTTATGTTTCTTCATAAGGTAATTTAATGTAATTTAATTATTAGTCAATTTTAGTTATTAATCTTTTTGTTTAATTCATTCATTTTCTTCTCGGCTTAGTCCCTTTTTATTAATCAGGGGTCGCACACACGCGAAAATGAACCACCAACTTATCTAGCATATGTTTTACTGCAGTGGATCCCCTTCCATCTGCATCAGCTGCAACCATCCCTGGGAGACACACCCCTACACCCTCATCCACACACATATACGGTACAATTTTGTTACCCAATTCAACCTATAGCGCATGTGTTTGGACTGTAGGGGGAAAACTTGGAGCCACCGGGAGGAAACCCACGCCAACACAGGGAGAACATGCAAACTCACACAAAAATGCCAACTGACCCAGCCAGGACTCGAACCAGCGACATGCTTGCTGTGAGGCAATTGTGCTACCCACTATGCACCTCCACCCAATATTTAATTATTTGTTTAATTATTATTATTATTTTACTTGTATATTAACTATTACCAATTGATTTAATATTATCTATATATATATATATATATATATAATATATATATATATATATATATATATATATATATATATATATATATATATATAATATATTGGCTTATATATCAGTGTACTAAACTTAATGTTTTCTCTATGTCATGTTTTTCATAAGGTCATTTAATTATTTAATTTAATGTAATTTAATTAATTAATAAAATTTTAGTTAATTCATTTTTTGTTAAATTAATTGTTTATTTTAGATGTTTAATTATTTGTTTTAATTATTTAAATGACATGTTTTCAAAATGTTTTGTGGTTCTTTATAATGGAATAAAACATGCTTTTATTATTATCACTATATTTTTTTCTGTGAGAAAATATAAGTAACATCTTTAAAACAGTATATTGACTTTTAAGAACTGGAATAAAATTTGTAAATAAAATAAAAAAAAAAATTAAAAACATGTTGCAAATAATATACAGTTAATATACTGTTTTATTCTAACAAATAATACATAAACTGCAAATTTAGAAATTCATTCATTCATTTTCCTTCAGCTTAGTCCCTTTATTTTATCAGGGGTCGCCACAGCAGAATGAACCGCCAACTTATCCAGCATATGTTTTACACAGTGGATGCCCTTCCAGCCGCAATCTAGAACTAGGAAACACCCAAACACACTCACATTCACACACATACATACACTACGGGCAATTTAATTTACCAAATTCACCAATAGCGCATGTCTTTGGACTGTGGGGGAAACCGGAGCACTCAGAGGAAACCCACGCCAACAAGGGGGAACATGCAAACTCCACACAGAAATGCCAACTGACCCAGCTGGGACTCGAACCAGCAACCTTCTTGCTGTGAGGTGACAGTGCTAACCACTGAGCCACCCTGCTGCCCAATTTAGAAATTGTTAACTATTTTAATAGATATCTTAATACTACTTTTTTGGGATTTTAATCATTTAATTACATCTGAATAACTGCATAGTGCTAATTTGATCCTGTTTATTACAAATATTACTAAGAGACTTCTATAAAATCACATTTGTCACATTTCAGAAGTGTTTTAAAAGCATCTATATTTATTAAAAATGTTTTAAAAAGGGAATATTAGGTAAACTTTGGCTAATTGTTGCAATCTAAAATACTAAAAATTGTCATCTCATATAATATTTCTTGGCCATTCTCTTACTATGATTTCTTCAATGCTCTTGCTGCAGTGGAGATTGTCTATATAAATCAAATGTGAAACAGAATGAGTTCTCTCCTCTCTGTAGGCAAGCTTCACTAGGTGTTTTGGAATCAAGCCCAGTTTCGTCATCCCACTGGGACTAACCTGAAAAAGAGCTCGGACTCAAGCTGGAAGTTAACCTTGTCCAACCCCCACCTATTCACCATCTGAGCTTATCTTACTAGTGGATTATCTGACAATTCAGCATGATTAAGTGCACATCTGGACCCCAGATCAGCGTCGCGAGGATGGAAGTTCAGAGGCACGTACAGGTTCATCTGTCCAGTTAAGAGCTGTTGTCCCCTTTGGCGGGCCAGAAAGCGCAGCGGACGCCACCCTGACAGCTAATCTGATGGATTGAAGGAGTCCGGGACACTTTCTCTGAGAGCAGAAGATTACACTGCCTCCCAGTGGTGCAGATCTTTATATCGCAGCCTGAGGGACTGCTAATGACAGACAACAGCCTTACAAATGAACAGTCATCAAGCTGTCAGGAGGATAAACGAAGATAATTATGTGGCATGACTTCTTTAATCCAGTGCATTTATAAGTGTCTGTTTCGAGGCAGAAAAGTTAAATAAACTTTACTCAAACCGAATAACCAAATGTAATTACATTTCAGATGTCAATTTCAGATTTAATCAATTAAAAAACGACCACTTCAAAGCATCTTATAAACCACTCAGCAACACCTTAAAAACAACCAATTAACCACATGCACAGCAAAAATTCCAGTGTTAAATATACAGTGTGATTTCTTTTGGTGTTGTTCAGTGTTAAAACGGGAGTACATTTTAATCCACGAGTGTGAAAGAGCGTATAATTAAGAGGTTTTTTTTTTCAGTGTTAAACTTTTAACCCAATATGCAATGTAATATGCAATGCAAAGAGTTGAATGTATTGAAATTATTTCTGAAAAGATTAATGAACATTTAATAAATTAAAACTATTTCAACATATTTGATCACTTTTATCTGTCACACACACCAATTGATAATATAGGAAAAAAAGGTAATATATTAACACAAACTCCAGTTCGATGTAAGAATGAACTCTTACTGTGTTAAAATTAACTCTGAGAGTAATGTACAAATATCACACTTTAGAAAGTGTTATTTTAACTCCAAAATGGAGGGAGTCATATGTACACCCAGGGAGTGTTAAGTAAACTCAAATTGAGTTAAATGTACACTGATTTTTTTGCTGTGTGGCAACACCTAAAACAAACCCCAACAACATCTAAATAGAAAGACCCCCCCCCCCCCACACACACAATAAAAAACACCCCATTAACCATCCAGCAACACATAAAACCTGACCCACAATCAACTCAGCAACACCTAAAACACTGCATCAACTTTACTGAAACACCTTATAAACACCTCATCAACCACATAGAGCAGCAACACCATAAAAACACACCAACCGCCCAGCAACACCATAAAAACACACTATCAACTGCCCAGCAACACCATAAAACACACCACCAACTTCCCAGCAAAATCTAAAAAAACATCCTATTAATCACCCAAATCACAATATCAACAACCCAGCAGCACCTAAAAAATCACTCCATCAATCATATACAGTTTTTTTGTTTGCTTTGACCTGGTTAAAGAAACTAGGATTCACTCCATTTTCCTCATCACTATCCCAGCAGAGCTGAAGACATGTCTTGCAAATGTGCAAACTCTTTCTCATTGGATTGACACATTTTCCCCAACATTTTTCAAAACAGTTAACACGGATGTTATTCAACCAGTCCAAACTCCATTGTTTTAGCTATGGTTTAGCTATGGTATCTATTCCTAACCATTAGAAACTACCAAGATCAATATGAAATCACTGAAGCACTGGTTTGACACTCCTGCACACAAATCTTCAATTAGCAATCAGTCTGCAAACCTTATAAAAACGGTGGAAGGTCTGTGTTGTTCTGTGCCAGCAAGGAGGTAAATAATGGCTATGTCTTATACTCTGATAGATTTGCCTGTATTTTGGTTCACATGTGTTTTCTCTCCAGAGGTGTGAACCTACACTGGTCTCACGGTTCGGTTCTGTTACGATTATCATGCCATTGATTCGGTTCAATTCGATATCTCGGTGCATCACGGTGCATTGACGATTATTTCCATACAGTTTTATATTTTCTTCACAGCACAACAATTCTTGTATTAAATGTATAATATATTTATATACCATTTGTAAAACAATTTTGTCCTTTAATACAAACAGTCAGATATATAAACTGTACCTTTAAACAAACACGAGAATTTATAGACCCATTTTGAGGGATGTAAACAAAAACAATGGTCCTAACGTAGTTCCTGTTTTACATTTTGAATTTCCATTAGCTTCTAGAATGCAAAAAGGTCCACATATTGATAAATAGTGTTATGACGGCTGATTTAAAATTCAAGTTATGATTGAATTGCCTTGTCTACCAAGTTTCTTTCTTACACCCCTTTGATTAGTCACGCGCTCAACAGAAAGGGCTGCGATTGGCTCTTACACGCTGGCGCTCTTCACAGATGCACTCATGGGCCACAGTGAGAGAGAGAGAGAGAGAGAGAGAGAGAGAGAGAGAGAGAGAAAAATGGAGTTTACTTTCATTCTCTTAATCGCCGTGAAATAGGGGCTTCTGCTGTAAGTGTCAGTGAAACAGTGTTCAGCAAACACACACGCAGTGAAATTGTGCACAGTTTCAGAGTTTTTGCGTAGTTAGAGCGTTGTAAATACTCGCGCTCACGGCTCGCCTCCCTCGCCATAGTAAGCTACGGCGACATAGCGCATATGAGATAAATGACGTCAGTACATTATAACCGGTTATGATTATTACTGAACCGATACCGAATTGTGCGCGTCTGCATCGCGGTGCACCGAAGAAACTATTAATTTTGACACCCCTATTTCTCTCTAATATTTACAGTATTTTATTATTTTTGTCTGTTTTGTTTTTTAACAGCGTTTCAGTTTTCAGCCACAGTTTGAAAAAATGGCATGAATTCAATATAATTTTACAGTTTTTTTGTTTGCTTTGACCTGGTTAAAGAAACTAGGATTCACTCCATTTTCCTCATCACTATCCCAGCAGAGCTGAAGACATGTCTTGCAAATGTGTAAACCCTTTCTCATTGGATTGACACATTTTCCCCAACATTTTTCAAAACAGTTAACACGGATGTTATTCAACCAGTCCAAACTCCATTGTTTTAGCTTTGGTAACCAAACAGAAACTATCTATTCCTAACCATTAGAAACTACCAAGATCAATATGAAATCACTGAAGCACTGGTTTGACACTCCTTCACACAAATCTTCAATTAGCAATCAGTCTGCAAACCTTATAAAAATAGGGGGTGGCAGGTCTGTGTTTTTCTTTGCCAGCATGGATCGAGGAGGTCAGTAGTGGCTATGTTTTATACTGCAATACTGCATGTCTTGTGTAATTTTACAGTATTTCATTGAGGGGGGGGGGGGGGTTTGTTTTACAGTTTTCAGCCACAGTTTAAAAAATTAAAATCATGGATTCATTCAAATTTTAATCAAGCATTTCTTATTCTGGATCCAACTTTTTACAGACAGGCAAGATTGACAGCCCAAATAGAAAGACAACAAGGGCATGGGCAATAGGCTACAATGACAAGCAATGGTGCACTGAGTTCTGTATTTTGTTGTCCATTGTGAAATGATTAATGAAAGAGCTCATATACTTGTTTGCAAGTTGTGTTGTTTGAAGGCAAAATTAGTTTTGCATATTTTAAATGTTTGACATGGTTAGAGCATTTTGCAAGCAAAATATGTCATTTTGACCATGAGTATCACTGTTTAGGCCTGTGTTAACTGTTTTGAAAATGTGGAGTTTCAGTTGACGGCTGCATCAAAGCAATCAAGAAAAACTGTTGTCAAAGCATTTCTTATTCTGGATTCAATTCTTTTGATTTGACAGCTCAAATAGAAAGACAACAAATGGCATGGCAATAGGCTACAATGACAAGCAATGGTGCACTCATTCACACTGATTCGCACTGTATTTTGTTGTCCATTGTAGTGATTGATTAAAATAGCTCATATATTTGTTTGCAAGTTGTGTTGTTTGAAGGTAAAATAAGCTTTTGTTGCATATTTTAATGTTTTGACATGGTTAGAGCATTTTGCAAGCAAATATGTCATTTTGACCATGAGCGCGGCTGTTAGGCCTGTGTGTTAACTGTTTTGAAAATGTGGAGTTTCAGTTGACGGCTGCATCAAAGCAATCAAGAAGAACTGTAACTACAATACACACAATCCTGCAACATCCCATCAACACAGCAAGACCTAAAATAACACCCATCAACCACTCAGTAACACCTAAAAATTACTATATCAATCACAATGAATAAAAATAGAGAAGAATAGAAATATCAATCGTATGGCAAAGCCTACAAACACACATCAACTATCCTGCAACACCCCCCAACACCACATCAACCGCTCAGTGACACCTAAAAAATAAATAATAAATAAATAAATAAATAAATAAATAAATAAATAAATCACACTATTGGAAATATTATCAAAATAAATCAAAATCTGAAATATCAATCATATAGCAACACCTACAAAACACAACTTTCCTGCAACATTTGAAACAACACCCTTCAACCACAATATAAACCATCCGGCAACACCTAAAAATCACTCAATCAACTGTACAGCAAACACACCACCAACCTTACAACACCCCATCAACACTTAAAAAAACACACCATCAACTTCCTGTGATACCTTCCAAACACCCTTAAACACCATGCAACATTTAAACTCCAAACCAACTGATGTACTTCCTACTGAAACTGAATATTGAATAGGGGGAGGGGCATTCTTTTAAGCACTATTCCCTCATGCAAACTAACGATGAGAGGAGTGTGGTTAAGAATAATGTGCCTGAATTGTCAAACTGACATCATCAGAGAAAAAACTAATGGTCAGATTTGATCGAAAACCACCTAAACAAACATTTTTTCTTCAGTAGATTAACTAGCGCAGATTTTTTTTTTCACCTAAAGAATAACAACGTGCGCTAACAAAATAAACACTGCAAATTTAGATACTTCACATACTTTTATTTACGAATGTATTTATATTTTCTGAGCTATAAATATTTGGCATTGTGTTCTACGTGTTCTTAATGAACTATAACTAGGCCCACAAAGAATCTGCAGATTTTTTTTATCCCAGCATTAAGTCTATATATTTACTTCTGTAAATGTGTTAATATACAGTTGAAGTCAGAATTATTAGCCCCCCTGCGTTATTAGCCCCCCTGTTTTTTTTACCACAATTTCTGTTTAACGGAGAGAAGATTTTTTTAACACATTTCTAAACATAATAGTTTTAATAACTCATTTCTAATAACTGATTTATTTTATCTTTGCCATGATGACAGTAAATATATTTGACTAGATATTTTTCAAGACACTTCTATACAGCTTAAAGTGACATTTAAAGGCTTAATTAGGTTAACTAGGCAGGTTAGTTAGGGTAATTAGGCAAGTTATTGTATAATGATGGTTTGTTCTGTAGACTATCAGAAAAAAATAGCTTAAAGGGGCTAATAGTTTTGGTCCTTAAAATGGTGTTTAAAAAATTAAAAACTGCCTTTACTCTAGCAGAAATAAAACAAATAAGACTTTCTCCAGAAGAAAAAATGGTATCAGACATACTGTGAAAATTTCCTTGCTCTGTTAAACACCATTTGGGAATATTTAAATAAGAAAAAAAAAAAAAAATCAAGGGGGCTAATAATTCTGACTTCGACTGTATATTTATTCAGTTTTTATAGTAATTTCAGTAATATTGACCAATATGCAATGTACATATGATTTATTTAAAATACAGTTTGTAATGTAATATATTCTGTTATCTTTTTATTAGATATATTATGAGAGACTTGCTTTGCCTACCAAGCAAGTGGATCTAATCAGATATGCATTGTAAACCCTAAACAAAAGTTTAAAAATGTTATCCCTAATCATTATATGTAAGTCTAAACAAAATATGTCAGCAAATTCTGTCCTGCCCCGCCTATAACTGTTAATAAGTTGATATTCATCAAGGCAGCATTGAGTTCAGATGCTGCAGTTTTAGGATACACTCACACTTAAACAGTCACTGATCCTCAGGCTCTCCGTGAAAACGGCCCTCATTTCCCACTCAGAGCGATGTGTGCTTGTCAGGAGCACGTCTTCACTCATTTGAGGCTGTCAGTACAGCGGTAACCCAAGCTGGAGGTGATGGTCCGGAGTGGAGATGAAGCTGAGGGCGTCAGTGGAGCGAACGCTGAAACTGAGAGCCTGAAACTGCTTCACAACACAGACCGTCTCCCAGAGCATAAAAGTATTGTCAAAATACTGGGGGAGAACATGCAAACTCCACACAGAAACGCCAACTGACCCAGCCGAGGCTCGAACCAGCGACCTGCTTGCTGGAGGCGACAGCACTACCTACTGCGCCACTGCTTGTGCCCCGCAAAAATATTTCATACATATACAGTACAATATCAATTTTCTTTTAAATAATTTATAAATAAATATCAATTGCAATATTTTGAAATGACATAATGCACTATATTGGAAATAATAAAATAATGCACATATGACATATTTATTATATTTGAAATCCAAATGTGAACTTGCATATATTGCCATCTATCAGATTTCTATACGGGATCTGATTGGATAACTCATGTTATCCCCAACACAAGTAAAGCCGCGGTCACACTGGACTTTACTCCCCATAGACTTCCATTCATATGCACGCGAGTGCGTCAGACCGGAAACGCAGGGTCATGCGTTGAGTTTCGCATTTTGCTGCGGTGCAAAGTTCAAGCTTGGTGAACTCTGACCTGCGAAATCACATCACTTGACTGCGTGAGACCAATCTAGGATCAAAACATGACCTCTCTGAACAGAATTTAAAACATGGTGTAAGGGTCTAAATATTATTATGCATTTGTTTATATGGCAAAACATGTCTTTCTCCAAAAAAGGTCCATGCTGACTCCAAGGCAGATACAGATAAGATCAGGGCCTGGTGTGTGGACTTTGGGGGTTTTACCGATGTGTCACATGTTGATTGGTCAGTTTGAATGTCTCAGCATTTGGGCTTTGGTCACATGGTCAAGAAAGGTACAAAATAGCTGGTAAACTTTGCTCTGGCTCTCTTTTCTTCTCTGGCGCTTTCCTGATCTCTGCTCCTCCTTTTCTGGAGGTTATCTTCTCTGGCTCTCTCCCTCTCCCTCTTTGTCTCTCCCTCCCCCTGTCTCTCCTCCCTCTCTCTCTGGTACTTTAAATTTCATTTACAGTAAGCTGGGTAAATTTATCATATGTTTTATCATTTCATGTTTTATCATTTATGTAGTTATTTTATAACTAATTCAGTTGTAACCATAGAGAATTATTGTCATTAAATCATTTCATTTTTAAGTATTTGTGAATTACTTTTGATTTAACACATCAACACTTAATTGCTCCATATTGCAATACAATACAATCACATAATATCAACGCTCTCCCACATTTATAGCTTTACACTGCCCTTATTTCAGTTTTTGGTATAAGATTGCAGAAGAATGGTTTGACTAGAAATGTCAGTTTTTTACCATCATCTGATAACTTTTTAGTCGCTCGCCAGAACTACAGTACGAACCGCTGTGGTCAAAATACCATTCTTACAATGGAGCAATCGCTCGCTGCTTTTTTAATGTCTAATCATCTTGTTTAATCCCCCCCTTTTCGCAGCGCCGTGCGACAGATTTTCGCAAACTCAAACTCTAGAGTGACTGCGGCTTAATGCATGACTTTTTTAGGGTAACACCTTAAAAAAATCCTGCATGTTTTCCTCAAAAAATCTTAATTTTTTCTGACTGTATACAAAACACATGAACATTTCAGATGACAAGCAGGTGAGTAAATGATCTGGAAATTTTGATATTGAAAGTGAACAAATGCTTTAATGCTGTTGTGATATTTCTTTGTGCTATTGAAAATGGTAAAGAGATTATGGATATTTTCAAGCTATGGTATTAAAGTGAGATATTGCAGTATGGTGACAGTACCGTATATGTATATTCTCAGCAGGCGTTTCTTCACACTCAGCACTGGTGTCATGTGGATGAATACTGCTTCTGCACCCACGCTGCTCTTCGTCATTCTGCATCTCCGGCCTATAAAATACATAAAACACATCAGCACTGTTTGACGGCTCAATGTGATGTTAGGCTTGATGGACTGTGACAGATCTCAGGCTTTTCACAGCAGATCACACACCAGAACAATGTGCTTTGCAGCCTGGAGGAGCTCGGCTGATTTTCAGTAACACCTGCAAAGCTACCTGAAAAACTGTGGGCAAGTGTACCATGTTTTAAAGTGTGCTCTTATCAAATGCTGATTTGATCTAGTTAATATAAGTGAATTGATAAATAAAATGGATTCATGCATTATTTTCATTCATTAATTTTCCTTCGGCTTATTCCCTTTATTTATCTAAGATCGCCACAGCAGAATGAACTGCCAACTTATCCAGCATATGTTTTACAAAGCGGATGCCCTTCCAGCTGCAACCCGTCACTGGGAACTGAGCATCCGCTGCGTAAAAAATATGCCGGAATAGTTGGCGGTTCATTCCGCTGTGGCAACCCCTGATAAATAAGGGACTAAGCCGAAGGCACATTAATGAATGAAAAAGCATCAGTGTTTGAGCAGAAGTGTGTGTGGTGGTGTTGTTTGTATGAAGTGTGTATCAGTTTCCCGATGTTTTCCCTGCGGCTGAGTGTGAGCTGCTGTTGGGATGTGCTGTAATTTGTAATGTTGTCTGTGGATAATTGCAGGTTTTGTGTGGTGTTTGAGGCTGAGAGAGGTGCGATGAAGCCGTTTTATCAACAACAGAGGAAGCTCTGGAAAACACACTGGGGCCTTTTGTGGATGAATGGCACCTTGGGAAGAATGAAGTGACGAGTGACGGAGCTGTCAGACGCCAAACCTGGAGATCCTGCTCACACACAAACCACACACATAATAAATGCGCAAGTCTTTTGTACATACAGTATGTTATTTTCAGATTATAATTAGATTTTGAGTTCTGTGATGTTTTTTGAAAGACGTCTCTTACGCTCAACAGGTTTTGTTTATTTGACCAAATATAGAAAAACTGAAAAACTTTATAGAAATTTAAATAAAAAGTAAAGTAAAATTTAAACATTTAAAATTGTTTTTTTATTATTATATTTATTTACTTTATTTATTATATTTTTTTTTTAATAAAGCTTTTGGAACAGGAAGGACATTGTTAATTAATTCGAATCATTCATTCATTCATTTTCCTTCGGCTAAGTCCCTTTATTGATCAGGATTCACCACACACAATGAACCACCAACTTATCCAGCATATGTTTTACACAGTGGATTCCCTTCCAGCCACAACCCAATTCTGGAAAACACATATACACTCTCAGATTCACACTACACACACACATACATTACAGCCAATTTAGTTTATTTAATTCATATAGCGCATGTGTTTGGACTGTGGGGGAAACCGGAGCACCTGGAGGAAACCCCGCCAAGACGGGAGAACATGCAAACTCCACACAGAAATGCCAACTAACCCTGCCGAACTCGAACCAGCAACCTTCTTGCTGTCAGGTGACATTGCTAACCACTGAGCCACTGTGCAGCCCTTAATTCTAATCATTCATTAATAAATTACATAGATGTCAATTTATATTCTGTTAATTTTAATGTATTTAATATAGTTCATTCATTTAAATATACGGAATTGCATTTTTCATAATCATTACAAAGCATACATTGTAAAAAAAAAATCATTTAAAATTACGTGAATATAAAATTTATATTACCTATTAATAACGTTACACAATTATTTTATATTTATTATTAGTATGCTTATTTATATATTTGATAAACATATGTAGTATATTATATATATAATATATATATATATAATAGATATATATATATATTATATAGATCCATATATATATATATATATATACATATATATATATATATCATATATATATAATATATACATATATAATACATATATATATATATATACATATATATATATATATCTATATCATATATATAATATATTATATATATATATATATATATATACATATATATATATAATACATATATATACATCTATATATATATATATATATTATATATATATCTATATATATTATATATATATTATATATATATTATATATCTATTTAATATATATATACATATATATACCTATATATACATATATATACATAATCTATATATATATATACTACATATATCTATATATATATATATATTATTATCTAATCTTATTATATAATCTACTATATCTATAATATATATATATCTATCTATATATAATATATCTTATATATATATATATAAGCTGGTTCGAGTCCAGCTGGGTCAGTTGGCATTCTGTGTGGAGTTTGCATGTTCTCCCCGTGTTGGCGTGGGTTTCCTCCGATTTCCCCCACAGTTTAAACCATGTGAATAGGTGAATTGTGAACTACATTGGCTGTAGTCTATGAGCATGTGTGAATGTGAGTATGTATGAAGTTTCCCAGTACTGGTAAACTTTGTAATCCACTGCGTAAAACATATGCTGGATAAGTTGGCAGTTCATTCCGCTGTGGCACCCCTGATAAACAAAGGGACTAAGCCCTAGAAAATGATGAATGATAAAGCTTTTGGAACAGGAAGGACATTGTTAATTAATTATGATAATTATTATTAAATTACATAGATGTACAATTTATATATTCTCTTTATTTTAATGTATTTAATATAGTTCATTAATTTAAATGTATGGAATGAATTGTATTATTTTTACTTACATTTTAAAAATATTTTTTGGATTGTTTGCGAAAAAAAAAAAAAAAAAAAAAAAAAAAATATATATATATATATATATATATATATATATATATATATATATATATATATATTATATTCATTCATTTTTTCTTTTCGGCTTAGTCCCTTTATTAATCTGGGGTCGCCACAGCGGAATGAACCGCCAACTTATCCAGTGTTTGTTTTACGCAGCAGATGCCCTTCCAGCCACACCCCTCTGGGAAACATCCATACACACTCATTCACACTCATACACTACTGACAATTTAGCCTAGTCAATTCACCTGTACTGCATGTCTTTGGATTGTGGGGGAAAACCGGAACACCCGGAGAAACCCACGCGAACGCAGGAAGAAATGCAAACTCCACACAGAAACGCCAACTGACCCAGCCGAGGCTCAAACCAGCGATCTTCTTGCTGTGAATGACAGCACTACTACTGCGCCACTGCATCGCAGTCTAATATATATATATATATATATAATATATAAATTATATATATATATATATATATATATATATATATCTATATATATATATTATATATATGTTTATTTATTTTATTTTTTTATATCTATACAAAAATATATTATTTAAATAAATATGTAAAAAAATATTTATTAATATTTAAATAATCTAAATCTAAATACAGAACAGGGCGACACAGTGGCGCAGTAGGTAGTGCTGTCGCCTCACAGCAAGAAGTTTGCTGGGTCGCAGGTTCGAACCTCGGCTGGGTCAGTTGCCGTTTCTGTGTGGAGTTTGCATGTTCTCCCTGTTTAGCGTGAGTTTTCTCCGGGTGCTCCGATTTCCCCCACAGTCCAAAGACATGCGGTACAGGTAATTGGGTAGACTAAAATGTCCATAGTGTATGAGTGTGAATGAGTGTGTATGGATGTTTCCCAGTACTGGGTTGCAGCTGGAAGGGCATCCGCTGTGTAAAATATATGCTGGATAAGTTAGCGGATCATTCCGCTGTGGCGACCCCTAAATGAATAAAGGGACTAAGCCGAAGGAAAATAAATGAATGAATAATACAATCTAAAAATAAAAGTCTGCACTCAACGTTTTTCACCAAATTCTTCTAAAATAACATTAACGGCTGTTTTAAATCTCCATAATCCATACATTTATTATAATTTACATTTATTATAAATTCAATAATTTAAATTTACTCCATAAATTTAATTAATGTTTTCCTCGAAAATGTTTCTTCTTTTTCTCAATCATGGTCTGAGACGTCTGAGAAATTCCCTAAAAACCCCAAACTCCATTACATCTCACAATCTATTTTTCGAATGCATATGAATCTCTAATTGACAATAAAGCCTTCTGATTGGTCAGTTTGTTAGAGTGTGAACCGTTTAACCTCCAGACCTCAAACAAAACCCAGCGGCATGAATAAAGAACACTGAGGGTTTTAAGAGGAATTTCGGGCAGATGGTCAGAAAGAGCTGATTCTGGATCAGTGTCAACAGCGTGAGGAAGAGCAGCGGATGGATCATCTTGCTCTCGCCATTGTGAGAGTCATTGACGGTGCATTAGCGCAGGTCTGCGGGCCCCGGGGCTACAGCTCTGCTCTTCTTTTGTGTGTTTCTGTGTGATTTTTTGGCCTGAAGCTCAAACTCTTCCTCTGAATTCCTCTCTAGTTGACTGCGCTCATGACTGAGATCCTGCACATCTGACCTCCATCTGGAAACACACACACATTCATCTTCAAGAAACTCTGTCAACAACTGCTCTGACATCAGCATATACTCTACTGAGCCTTGGTTAAATTGATCTAAAACAAATAATTGTAATAATTAAGTTACAAATGCTATAATGACATCAGCATATCCTCTACTTAGCCTTGGTAAAAACCGACCTAAAAATTATTAATTAACAAATAAATACAGTTTATACAGTAAAAAATAAATTACAATTTTTGAGGAATACTTGCAGGAATTTTACAGGTTTTACCTTAAAAAAAAAGTAACTGTTACTGTGAGTTATCCAATCAGATCCCATATAGAAATCTGATAGATGGCAATATACACTCACCGGCCACTTTATAAGGTACACCTGTTCAACTGCTCGTTAACACAAATTTCTAATTAGCCAATCACATGGCAGCAAAACAATGCATTTAGGCATGTAGACATCAAGACGATCTGCTGCAGTTCAAAGCGAGCATCAGAATGGGGAAGAAAGGTGATTTAAGTGACTGTGAACGTGGAATGGTTGTTGGTGCCAGTCAGGCTGGTCTGAGTATTTCAGAAACTGCTGATCTACTCGGATTTTTTGCACAACCATCTCTTGGCTTTACAGAGAATGGTCCGAAAAAGAGAAAATATCCAGTGAGTGGCAGTTCTGTGGGCGCAAATGCCTTGTTGATGCCGGAGGTCAGAGGAGAATGGCCAGACTGGTTCCAGCTGATAGGAAGGCAACAGTAACTCAAATAACCACTCTCTTCAACTGAGGTATGAAGAAGAGCATCTCTGAACGCACAATACGGCCAACCTTGAGGCAGATGGGCTACAGCAGCAGAAGACCACACCGGGTGCCGCTCCTGTCAGCTAAGAACAGGAAACTAAGGCTACCATTCACACAGGCTCACCAAAATTGGACAATAGAAGATTGGGAAAATGTTGCCTGGTCTGATGAGTCTCAATTTCTGCTGCAACATTCTGATGGTAGGGTCAGAACTTGGCATTGACAACATGAAAGCATGGATCCATCCTGCCTTGTATCAACGGTTCAGGCTGCTGGTGGTGTAATGGTGTGGGGAATATTTTCTTGGCACACTTTGGACCCATTAGTATCAATTGAGCATTGTGTCAATGCCACAGTTTACCTGAGTATTGTTGCCGATCATGTCCATCCCGTTATGACCACATCTTCTGATGGCTACTTACATCAGGATACCGCGTCATGTCATAAAGCATGAATCACCTCAGACTGGTTTCTTGAACATGACATTTAAAGGCTTAACTAGGTTTATTAGGTTAACTAGGCAGGTTAGGGTAATTAGGCAAGTTATTGTATAATGATGGTTTGTTCTGTAGACTATCGAAAAAAATATAACTTAAAGGGGCTAATAATTTTGTGCTTAAAATGGTGTTTAAAAAATTAAAAACTGCTTTTATTCTAGTCGAAATAAAACAAATAAAACTTACTTCAGAAGAAAAAATATTATCAGACATACTGTGAAAATTTCCTTGCTCTGTTAAACATAATTTGGGAAATTTTAAAAAAGAAGAAATTTTATATATTTTATATATATATATATATATATATATATATATATATATATATAATATATATATATTATATATATATATATATATATATAATATTATATATATATATATTATATATATATATATATATATATATTATATATATATATATATATATATATATATATATATATATATATATATTTATTTATTTATTTATTATTTTTATTTTTTTTTCAAATACTATAATGATGTATTTGGGGATGTATTATAGGGATGTTTTCAGATGTGCTCCAACATTAGCACATTTAAATCAAGACTGAAAACACATCTGTATAGCTGTGCCTTTACCGAATGAGCACTGTGCTACGTCCGACAGATCACGTATTTTCTTTTCTTTTTTTTAATCTTTTATAACCTATTTTAAACACATTTTATTTTTTTTATCTGTCTTTAATTCGTTCTTACTATTTGCTTTTTTATTTTCTTATACTTGTCTTTTTGTTCTTGTTTATGTAAAGCACTTTGAATTGCCACGATGTATGAAATGTGCTATATAAATAAACTTGCCTTGCCTTGCCTATAATGACCTCATTTCATTTTCTGAGCTTTGGTAAAATTGACCGCAAATAAATATAATTAATTAATCAAATAACAAATTAATTTCAAATAATGGCATTCGAATTGTCTTTGTAGTCTTTGTAAAACTTCAAAATAAAAAAATAATTAAGTTACAAATACTATAAAGACATCACAATATCCTTTATTGGGACTTTTATAGGGAAATTACATAAAGAAAAATAATAAAATCTGGGCCTTTTATATTTATATTTTATAAATGTTATATTTTAAACCCTGGCATGCTGACTATTATTTTGTGATCACTTTAGATATACTATTCAGATATAATACTCAAATATACAAAAATACTTTAAATCTACCATCTAATCTCTTTCATAAATACAATCAATAACATGTTGATAACTTCAATAGCTTCAAACTGCACAATTTGATATTGTTTAAAGCAGCAGCACAAACAGCAGAGTGTTGTGTGAATATACTTTAAAAAAATAAACTGATAAAGTTTTCTAGAAGTGTGTCAGAAAGGCAGGTGTTCAGAGAGTAACAGTATAAGTGCATCTGTTGAACTCACAGCCAGATTCTGTGTCTTTAACTCACGTCCATCTCATAGATGAGGGTGTAAAGCGGGACCTGTATGCTTCAGACGGGCCCCGGGGCCTCCTGCTCGACGGCGGGACGTCCTGCGGTGTCAGTGTGATCTATGAAGGCTGAAACTAGAGCTGCAGGAGTGATGGAGGATTGAGAGACATTCCTGCTGCTCACGGGCCCTCAGAGCTCTATAGGGGCCACTGGAGAAAAATGCAAACACGCCAATCAATCTAGCAGCAAAAACTGCACCATTAACATTTATTTAGGTTGACTTTTACTGATTTTATTTGATTAATTGTATTTTATTAATTGGATTAAATTTTTTTTATTGTATTTTATTAATTGCATATTATTTTATTAATTGTATTTTATGTTAGTAATTGTATTTTATTTTATTGCTTGTATTTTATTTTATTGATTGCATTTTATTTTATTAATTGTATTTTTTTTATTAATTGTATTGCATTTTAATAATTGTATTGCATTTTATTTTATTAATTGTATTTTATTTTATTGATAGTATTTTATTTTATTAATTGCATTTTATTTTATTAATTGTATTTTATTTTATTGATTGTATTTTATTTTATTAATTGTATTTTATTTTATTAATTGTATTTTATTTTATTGATAGTATTTTATTTTATTCATTGTATTGTATTTTATTTTATTAATTGCATTTTATTTTATTATTTGTATTTTATTTTAATAATTGTCTTTGCTTTATTTTATTTTATACCTTAAAATTATTAAACAACATGAAGATTTAAATATGTGATTTATCTTGTGCCAATGCGTTGGTTTTTATGTGTATAAGTATTTATTTTATGTTAATTTTTTTAGAAATTATATTTTTTATTATATTATCTGTAAATTAATTGAGTAATTAAATAATTGTATTTATTCGATTTTTTTTTTTTACATAAAAAATGTAATTTAATAAAATATGGATTTACCATCAAATAAATAAACAAATGAATAAAACTTGTGATATTTTATGCAATTGAAAAAAGTATTGCTTATGTGTATTTATTTATTTATTTATTGGTTTTAATGTAATGTGTCTATATAGTAATTTTTTTTTCATATTTTGCATTACTGTCTAGTTTAAATAATATTTATGTTTTTTAAATAAATTTTATACAAATTTTAAATAGATTTTATTAAACTTATTTATTCCTGCTCAACATTCAAAAAATAAATTTTTTTATTTAAAAATATGGATATACCATCAATTTAAAATAACAAATGAATACAGCTTTTTGTGATGTTTTATGCAAATTAAATAAGTACTGCTTTACTGTATTTATTTATTTATTTATTAGTTTTAATGTGTGTCTATAATAATTAATTGTATTTTTAAATAAATAAATATTTCTTTATGCAAATTAAATAAGTATTTAAGTGCTTTATTGTATCAATGTATTTATTTGTTGGTTTTAAAGTAATGTGTCTATATTTTAATTAATTTAAATTTAAATTTTATTTTTTCTACATGTGAAGTGTTAATGTTATTTCCTTAATATTTTATTTTGTTTATTTTCTTTTTCATTTTCCCTCTCTGTGGGTTATCCAATTTGTAATTTTTTTTTTAATTAAAATTAAAAATATATATTTCCTGAAAGTTTAATTTATCAAGGAATTAACATGAGGGTTTTAACATGCAAACTCTTTAACTCTCAACACCAAACCACAGTATTCAAACATTTGAGAATTTTACAGCACTTTCGACAAAGCCATAACTCAAGACAACAGTTATGCAAATTCCTCCTGATTTGTGTAAAATTTGCATTGAACAATAAAACAGGGTGAATTCAGGTTCACAGGCCAGGATATTATACTGTCAAAACAATTCTCTCTTAATTTACTCGTGCTGACTTTTAGTAAATAAAGGTCTTTAGTACACCTCCAAACCTTTTTTTTCCTCTCACATGTTTTTGTTCCCACAGTTGTGAGCTAAAATCAATCAAAGAAATAAAACTTTTAAAAAGTGCTTAAAGGATGATTGTTTGAGGATGCTACAGTAGTTAGCTTGTATGATGTCCAGATAAGTATAGTAACGAAGTAGAACTACTTCACTACTGTACTTAAGTACTAAAAGGCTGTATCTGTACTCTACTGGAGTATTGTTTTTTCTCCTACTTCTACTTTTACTTCAGTACTATTTTCGATGAGCTTAATACTTTTACTCCAGTAGATTTTTTATGTGTTGCATAGTTACTCGTTACAATTATAAAAATGTTACGAATCAATCATTCATTGATCACGATCAAAGAAGACAGTGCTGCCTGCCTGCATTGAGAGCACTTTAGTTTGTTTTAGACATGGAAAACCCAGAAATTCCACCTTCAACTCCTTCACTTTCAACTGTTCGTGGCGATGAGGAAAAAGACCACCCGTGACCCTATTTAGAGCCAATGTTTGCATTTGTCGGAGTGAAAGACAGTTCATATAGAATGAAGTGCATACTCTACTACGTCGGATTTGAAGAAACATGTCAAGTTAAAGATAATATAAAACACAAAACAGCAGTTTGAGCTATCCATAAGAGCTAGATAAGTTAACTACCGTTAGCTACCCGCAGTTCATATCATGCTGCAATGTTCACATAACGTTAACTGTCTATCATAAAGGCTCTCACGCTGAATGGTGTTTTTGACCCATCATATATATATTTATATTATAAATCGTAAACCATGGTTCTTTTTGTTCTGCTTAATCCTGTGCCCCAAAAAAGATATTTAAAATAAACAAAACAATATGTCTTTTGACTGCTTTTTTTTCAAATTAACTACATAACGCAATACTTTTACTTTCAGTACTTGAGTAGTATTTTTAATAAACTACTTGCAATACTTAAGTACAAAAAATGTTTAATACTTTAGTACTTCCACTTAAGTATGATGCTTAAAGAGCATTTCAACTTCTACTCAAGTCACTTTTTTGATAGATCACTTGTGCTTTTACTTAAGTCTGGGTCTCTAGTACTTTATACATCTCTGATGATGTCTAATGCATGTTTTATGGTCTGTATTGTGATTTTTTTTTTTAAATAAGAGTTACTCTTTTGTTTTATCATACAGTACATCCCTCTTTTGAAGTCATCCTTACAAGAACGTAAAACGGAAATAAGCCAACACTGGTAACAATTTCCTGTAGAATTTACAGTAACTTACTGGCAGCAGTTCGCCAGTAACTTACTGTAAATCAATTACAGCAAAAAATACTGTATCTACATTTACAGTAGGGCTGTAAGACATTGGAAAAATCTGACATTGCGAGATTTTGTTTTGCTGCGATATATATTGTGATATGAATATAATTGAACAGCTCTATTTAAAAAGATTTCATTAATTTAAATCCACTGGGGTGATCAGTCTTTTCTATGCAGTGCATCTGCATAAAATATAATAAATTACAATCATACGAAGTGAAAGTGAAATAAACAGTGCTTTCTGGTTTTCTGTAGAGTATTCGAATACAAAAATGTAGCAATCAAACATAAAATATGGAAATCATTGTATAAATTTTATCTATTATAATAATAAAATCTTTATATTTTAATATTCAATACATAATCTAGGGGCCCCACAGCAAGAAGGTCGCTGGTTTGAGGCCCGCCTGGGTCAGTTGGCATTTCTGTGTGGAGTTTGCATGTTCTCCCCGTGTTGGCGTGGGTTTGCTCTGGGTGCTCCGGTTTCCCCCACAGTCCAAACACATGCGCTGTAGGTGAACTGAGTAAACTAAATTGTCCGTAGTGTGTTTGTGTGAACGTGAGAGTGTATGGGTGTTTCCAGTGTTGGGTTGTAGCTGGAAGGGCATCTGCTGCGTAAAACATATGCTGAATAAGTTGGCGGCTCATTCTGCTGTGGCAACCCATGATTAGTAAAGGGACTAAGCCTAAAAGAAAAGGAATGAATGAATAAATAATCTAATCCTGCGATGTGACTATTGTGGAGACACACATTGCGCTATCGATACTCAAACGATATATTGTTCAGCATTAATTTACTGCACTATTTATATTGCTGTATATGTACTTGTGTGTATGTCTTTACTGTAAAATATACAGTAATTTTCACAATGCGACTTTAAAATATAGTTACATACTGCATAAATATCCTACAGTAAAATACAGTTCATTTTACAGTTAAACACTGTGTAATTTACAAAAATCATTAACGGTGAAGGTCTTTATTGTGTTTTTATCCTCAACAGTTTCATCAAGGTGTATGGGATATTTACAGGCCTGGGTTGGCTAATCGGGAGGATCAGGAGTATTCCCGGTGGGCCGGTCCGTTTTATTGCCACGAGGGCCGGTGTTCCTAGCTGCCTGCACTCTCAGCACTCGCACTTTATTATTATTTATTTATTTGTTTAACCATAGCCTCAGTCTTTTCATTCATTATTTTACTGCAGCTCCACTCTTTTTATTTTTTTTCTCGCAGCCTGCAGGTTAATGATGATGTAATTATCATTTTACTCCCCAACAGCGGCACCTTGCTCATCAGCAGCAAAATCATTTGTTAAGAGATACGCGAGAGATGAAAAATTGATAATAAAAAGCACAAAGGTGGCGCTGAAAAGGCCAGAATTTAAAAAAAAGTATATATTTCATTAAAACTAGCGACAGCGAGAACACAACAACACATGAAGACAATGAAACGGCCGGTAAGTTAAAGTTAAGCTAGTTAGGAGCAGTGCAAAACAACTATGTCTGCAAACCACCGTTTATGCACCGAACATTTTCTTGTACTGTAGTTCTAGAGCAGCAGTAGCCTCTAGTCCAGTTTGATGCTAACAGTGAAGAGCTAGGCCCCGTAACGTTACCAAGCATCAGTCATGAGCCCAACAGACTAAAATGGGCAGGTAGGATTGTCATTGAGTGAATATAAGAATTCAAATAATTAATATTAATGAATATTACACCTGCTCAATGAAAAATGTCCTGAGACAATTAATGAAATCAGATGATTCACTACATTAATAAATCTGACTTCACTTGATTAGAAAGCTAAAAAGGGAAAAAAGATGAAGCCATCATTAGAAAGTAATACTGTAATTAAAAATGTCTGGCAGATAACAGTGCAATACTTGTTTTATTCTTTATTTGTGTTTAAGGACTGGATATCTGTAAACAATTTTGCATTGAATATACAGTTGAAGTCAGATTAGCCCCCCTTTGAATTTTTTTTTCTTTTTTAAATATTTCCCAAATAATGTTTAACAGAGCAAAGTAATTTTCACAGTATGTCTGATAAAGTTTTTTCTTCTGGAGAAAGTCTTATTTGTTTTATTTCGGCTGGAATAAAAGCAGATTTTAATTTTTTATAAACCATTTTAAGGTCAAAATTATTAACCCCTTTAAGAAATTTTTTTTTTTGCAATATTCTACAGAACAAACCATCATTATACAATAACTTGCCTAATTACCCTAACCTGCCTAGTTAACCTAATTAAGCCTTTAAATGTCACTTTAAGCTGTATAGAAGTGTCTTGAAAAATATCTAGTAAAATTTTATTTACTGTCATCATGACACAGATAAATAAATCAGTTATTAGAAATGAGTTATTAAAACTATTATGATTAGAAATGTGTTGAAAAAATCTTCTCTCTGTTAAACAGAAAATGGGGAAAAAAATAAACAGGGGGGCTAATAATTCAGGGGGGCTAATAATTTTGACTTCAACTGTATATTTGTATTTATTTTATATTTTTTCATTTCAATGTTTGATATTTATGAGCACTTATTCTTACAGAAAATAGATTCTGATACTGTTAAACATTACATTGTGTTAACTGTTTAAATAAATCTTCACTGTCAGTCGTGATCTGAAGTGGGTCGGTCTAAGGCTTGAAACTCCAGGGCTGAAAAGGAGTCCTAGTCCGGCCCTGGATACTTATACACTGGAAAAAATGGATTCATTGGATTTACTACAACTTTTTAAGGGAACTGGTGGCATATGGGCTGAATTTAAACCAATAAATGTAGTCATGTTCAACTTAATTTGTTTGTTTAAATTCAGCCCATATTAATTACGTCAAATAAAATTCAATTCTTTTTTGTCCTGCCGCCTTTAATTTTAGGAGGGAATGAGGAGAATGAAGAGCATGTCAGACATGAAGAATCTGCCTGAGGATGTGAATGCTCTCCATGTTTAGTGAATGACGGACAGCAGTGGCAGAAGTCAACAAGACTCTGAATTACGTCTTTATTTCCAGCGCTGACACACACACACTGTAAAAGCATGCAGACCTACAGTAACACATCTGAATCAATGTGTGTGTGAGTGCTGTTTAAAGCCAGCAGAGGTCTCTGTCTGAAGCATGAGAAAACTCAAAACACTATAAAACAGGAGATCTATGGAAACCGCTCTATGGGAACCATCATCTCTCAGAGCACAGCAGTGATTTACTGTATCTCTGTACTACAGCACAAACAGACACCAGACAAAACATGACCAATGTCGTGCTGTTCATCGAAATGTGTAAACTGGATTTTAATCTCGTACACGTACGATCTAAGATTACAGCACGGTGGCTCAAAGATGGCTCAGTGGTTAGCACTGTCACCTCACATCAAGAAAGTCACTGGTTCGAACATTGAACAACAGAACAAAGTGAATTCAGGTTCACAGGTGATTATACTGTCAAAACACTGTCCAGTGCTGACACTTAGTGGGGTACACGGTGGCTTAGTGGTTAGCACTGTCGCCTCACAGCAAGAAGGTCGCTGGTTCGAGTCCTGGTTGGGTCAGTTGGCATTTCTGTGTGGAGTTTGCATGTTCTCCCCGTGTTCGCGTGGGTTTCCTCCGGGTGCTCCGGTTTCCCCCCCAGTCCAAACATGTGCTATAGGGGAATTGCATAAACTAAATTGGCTATAGTGTATGAGTGTGTGTGAATGAGTGTGTATGGGTGTTTCCCAGTACTGGGTTGCAGCTGGAAGGGCATCCGCTGTGTAAAACATATGCTAGTTGGTGGACTATTCTGCTGTGAGGACCTCTGAAATGGAGAAGGAAAATGAATGAATGAAATAATTAAACATTATATTTATTTATTTATTTATTTATTTATTTATTTATTATTATTATTATTATTATTATTACATTTAATGTAACAGGATTTTTTCTGGATTTTCTGTAGTCAAAGCCTTTAGTTCCCTTAAATTACACTGAATTACTGGTTCCCTGCGGTCGACCCAGAATCATTGAACCTGAAGAAGTGCCGTCAGTCTAACAGGATTAACTATTACACTGAATAATATTTGCAGTCGCCCACTGAACTCATTTACTCTGCAGCACTCTGCAGACTCGCATCAAACACAAGAAATAAACACAGGAGTCGATTCATCATTCAGAACTCTGCACTGAACATCACTATTTAATACTACTGTAGTGTTATTATTAACCAAAATAAGCAAATAGTTTACAGTCCACTGGCTTTTTTACTGATTAACAAAACTGAGATCAAATATATTAAATTATTAATAGTACTTATAAGGGTACTACACTCTAAGAAATGCTGGGTCATTTAAAATCAAATTGGGTAAAATATGGACTAACCAAAATGTTGGGTTAAATTTGGTCCTATTAATTTCACTCAAAAAATTAACCCAGAAGTTGCTTTAGTCTGTATTACATTTAGAATTGGGTTGAAATAACCAAGCATTTTAAAGTGTAAGGATACAAATTTTATATCTAATATATAATTTTCAGCTGAATATTGTATAGTGAATGAATATATACAATTCTATTCATTCATTTTCTTTTTGACTTAGTCCCTTTATTAATCAGGGGTCGCCACAGCGGAAAGAAATGCCAACTTATCCAGCACATGTTTTGCAGCGGATGCCCTTCCAGCCGCAACCCAGCACTGGGAAACATCCACACACACTCATTCACACACATACACTACGGACAATTTTAGCTAACCCAATTCACCTGAACCACATGTCTTTGGACTGTGGGGGAAACCGGAGCACCCGGAGGAAACCCACGCGAACACGGGCAGAACATGCAAACTTCACACGGAAATGCCAACTGATCCAGCCGAGGCTCGAACCAGCAACCTTCTTGCTGTAAGGCGACAGCACTACCTACTGCGCCACCGCATCGCCTATACAATTCTATACGATTTTTATTTTAAATAAAATCTTGATTAAAATGTTTAATAAATAAATTTATAAATAATAAAATAATAAATAAATAAATAAATAAATAAAAATTAACATGATAAATAATAATAAAAAATATTATATATATAATATATATATAAAGAACAAAATATATTTATTAAATTTAAATTTACTATAAATGTCACTAACCAAATACAAATATAAAATAGAATAATTTCCCACAACCGCTGCATTTTGTAGTTAAAATAATATGCAATAAATAATAATGAAATGTTTATCAAAAATACTAAAAAGCAGAGATATTTACAATATCTTTTTGTTTTATAGTTTTATAAGTTTTATAATTCTTATTTTTGTCCTGTTTACCGTGTACTGTTTTGAAAAAGACTATTGTTTTAAGTGATGCTGTAATAATAATAATTATTATTGTTATAATAATAATATTCATTAATTCTTTCATTTTCTTTTCGGCTTAGTCCCTTTATTATTCAGGGCTTGCCACAGCGGAATGAACCGCCAACTTATCCAGCATATGTTTTATGCAACAGATGCCCTTCCAGCTGCAACCCATCTCTGGGAAACACCCATACACTCTTGCAGTCACACACATACACTACAGCTAATTTAGCTTACCCAATTCACCTGTACTGCATGTCTTTGGATTGTGGGGGAAACCGGAGCACCCGGACGCCAACACAGAGAGAACATGCAAACTACACACAGAAATGTCAACTGACCCAGATGGGGCTCAAACCAGCGACCTTCTTGCTGTGAGGCGACATCGCTACCCACTGCGCCACCTAATAATAACATATTTAAAAAATACAAAAGAACAAGAAACGCCCTAATTAATAATGTTTTCAACAAAAAAAAATATGTTCACGGCTGTCACATTTTTTTCATGTTAATAAATTCCACTTTACAATAAAAGAAAAAAATATATATATACTGTTTTTATTGTTATGTTTAACCTGTTTCATGAGTACTGTTTTGAATAAGACAATTTTTTTATGATGCTATAAAAATAATAATAAAAATAAATACTAATAATGATAATAATAATAATAATATATTCAATTAGAAATTGTTTATTATTAATTTCTCATCAAATATTATTATCAATATTAGTATTTACATTTATTATTATTTTTATAGCATCATAAAAAAACAGTCTTATTCAAAACAGTACACATGAAACAGGCCATATACAGCTGAAATCAGAATTATTAGTCACCCTTTGATTTTTATATATTTTTTATATTTCCCAAATGATGTTTAACAGAGCAAGGACATTTTCACAGTATGTCTGATAATATTTTTTTTCTTCTGGAGAAAGGCTTATTTGTTTTATTTTGGCTAGAATAAAAGCAATTTTAAGTTTTTTTAAAACCAGAATTATTAGCCCCTTTAAGCTATATATTTTTCGATAGTCTACAGAACAAACCATCGTTATATAATAACTTGCCTAATTACCCTAACCTGCCTAGTTAACCTAATTACCCTAGTTAAGCCTTTAAATGTCACTTTAAGCTATTATTTACTGTCATCATGGCAAAGATAAAATAAATCAGTTATTAGAGATGAGTTATTAAAACTATTATGTTTAGAAATGTGTTGAAATAATCTTCTCTCCGTTAAAACAGAAATTCGGGGAAAAATAAACAGGGGGGCTAATAATTCTGATTGCAACTGCAGATAAACAAGAAAATAACTATTTAAAGGTAAACTAAAACAAAATGTTCACTGCTCTAACCTTTTTCCATGCTTAAAAATGACACTTTACAATGTCAGTATCAAATATCAAGAATGCTAAAAAGCAAATATATTTTCAGTTTTTTTAATTACTTTTGTTGTGTTTCATGTGTACTTTTTGAATAAGACTTTTCATACAGTTGAAGTAAGAATTATTAAACCCCCTGAATTATTAGCCTATTAGTTTTAATAACTCATTTCTAATAACTGTTTTATTTTATCTTTGCCATGATGACAGTAAATAATATCTGACTAGATATTTTTCAAGACACTTCTATACAGCTTAAAGTGACATTTAAAGGCTTAACTAGGTTAATTAGGTTAACTAGGCAGGTAAGGGGAATTAGGCAAGTTATTGTATAACGATGATTTGTTCTGTAGGCTATTGAAAAAACTAATAATTTTGGCTAATAATTTTGACCTTAAAATGGTTATTAAACAATTAAAAACTGCTTTTAATCTAGCCAAAATAAAACAAATAAGACTTTCTCCAGAAGAAAAAATATTATCAGACATACTGTGAAAATTTCTTTGCTCTGTTAAACATAATTTGGGAAATATTTAAAAAAGAAATAAACTCAAATGGGGGCTAATAATTCTGATTGCAACTGTATAAGACATATAATATTTATTATAAAATAATTATAATAAATAAATTAAACAAAATAACAATATAAATAAATTATAATTTATTTGAAAAAAAAAATGTTCACTGCTGTCACCGTTTTTAATGTTATTAATCTACCTAATAATAATAATAATAATAATAATAATAATAAAGACATATTTCCACTGATCCTCTTTAAACATTTGTACTCCACTGAAGGTGAAAAAATAAACCAGCAATAACCCTAAACTGTACTGTAGATCAAGCGTCTATATGTGCATCATGATGAACTTTCTGATATTAATATACAGCATTTGTCTGTCAGTCAGGATTGAGGAGGGTTTTCTGCTTCAGGTTTCTCTTCACTTCAGCTTATCGATGGCTTTTGTCTCGCAAATGTCTAGTTATTTGATCCGGCCTGCAGAAAGGCGTCGCGGTAAATGAGGGATTGTGTTGCAGAGCAGGTTTCCTTACATCTTCCAAAGCTTTCAGAGTCACGGCAGATGTAAACCTGGCAAAACCTCAGAAACAACAAAGAAGATCCGCGCTTTAACCTCAATACAATCACCGCTTTATTTAGGGGATTTTCTCCTACTTCTGAGGGGGGAAAAAGTGTGAGTGGATGCTCATTTCTGTGCTAACACCGAAGCTTGTGTTGTTGCTATTGTCTGGAGGATGCTTGTATTTTCCCATAAGAAAAAAGACAAAATCGCAAAACTAGATCCCTCTGAGATTAAATCTGTGAGTGTAAATGGACACCGAATGATCAGCTTTGCATATGCTGTATGTTCATCCTGAGAAAAGAGCAATCATCTCACATGTCTCTCGCTCAAAAATGTAAAAAAAGGCTTTGCCAAAAATGCCAAAGTAAGCAACACAAAGATTTCTCCATGAGCTCAAACGTTTCTTATCACATTTCTTCCAAATCCTCTAAAGCATATTCATTCATTCATTTTCTTTTCGGCTTAGTCCCTTTATTAAACCGGGGTCGCCACAGCGGAGTGAACCGCCAACTTATCCAGCACATTTTTTAGCAGCGGATGTCCTTCCAGCTGCAACCCATCTCTGGGAAACATCCACACACACACTCATTAACACTCATATACTACAGACAATTTAGCCTACCCAATTCACCTGTACCACATGTCTTTGGACTGTGGGGGAAATCGGAGCACCCGGAGGAAACCCATGCGAATGCAGGGAGAACATGCAAACTCCACACAGAAACGCCAACTGACCCAACCGAGGCTCGAACCAGCGACCTTCTTGCTGTGAGGCGACAGCACTACCAACTGCACCACTGTCATCATTCTAAAGCATATATATAACCAACTGATCACAAACAGATACATTCATTCATTCATTTTCTTTTCTGCTTAGTCCCTTTATTAATCTGGGGTTGCCACAGCGGAATGAACCGCCAACTTTTCCAACACATTTTTACGCAGCGGATGCCCTTCCAGCCGCAACCCATCTGTGGGAAACATCCATACACTCATCCACACTCATACACTACGGACAATTTAGTCTACCCAATTCACCTGTACCGCATGTCTTTGGACTGTGGGGGAAACCGGAGCACCCGGAAGAAACCCACGCGAATGCAGGGAGAACATGCAAACTCCACACAGAAACTCCAACTGACCCAGCTGAGGTTTGAACCTGCTTTCTTGCTGTGAGGCGACAGCACTACCTACTGCGCCACTGTGTCGCCATTCTAAAGCATATATATATAACCAACTGATCACAAACGGATACAGCTTATGCTTATGTAGTCCATTTTGATGGATGTAAACAAAAACAATGGTCCCAACCAGGGTTATAATAGTTTTGGATTTTTTATTAGTTTTAGTTTCTATTTCGTTTTGACTTTATGTTTTCAAATTCAGTTAGTTTTAATTAGTTTTTAAAGGCAGATTTACTAGTATTTATTAGTTTCTATATTTTGAAATGACTTAGCTTTAGTTTAGTTTTTATTAGTTTCAGTATTAGTTTTAGTTTTTTTTTTTTTTAAGTGCAAGATTTAAAATCAATAGAATAAATATTGTATAATAAACTCATACATTTTTTTAAACCTGTATTTAGAGGACACATGAACACTATCATCTACCACTACCATCTACCCATCTTTAAATTCAAATACAACAGCCCACAAGATAGCAGCCTTAAGTACAATATGTGTGCAAGGCTGCTCTGAGGTTAGATACACAGTAGTGATGGGAAGTTCAGATATTTAACGCGGATGTTTGGACTCAACATACCAAAATTATGTAGTCAGCAATAGTAATTTCAGCCAGTTAAAACATCACCATGATCTGAAAAATGTCTTACAGTAAAGTTTTGCAACCCAACTGAATCATGATTCACTTATTTAAATTCCATTACGATTTTCTGTTAGGAAATAAACGTACGTTTTTTCACCAGATCCTCTCATTTAAGTCCTCGGTTTACCCGCGGTGCTGTTGTTCAAGTTTAGTTCAGTCACAGCAGGCTTTACTGTACTGCTTGTGTTTGGTTCACTGAATCACGCATGCGCAGTATTATCGGTTCACCGCTTCTCAAATTTGATCTCAGTGTAACGTTACTGTTCTAACAACTGAATGAGTAGGGGTATCAAAATTAATTGTTTCTTCTGTGCACTGCGTTGCAGACGCGGACAATTCGGTATCGGTTCAGTAATAATCATAACCGGTTATTATGTACTGACGTCATTTATCTCATATGCGCTATGAACCGAATCGATGCCATGATAATCATAACCAAACCGAACCGAACCGTGAGACCAGTGTAGGTTCACACCTCTATGAATGAGAGTACATATTGGATTATTTCGAGTCAGAGGTGGGTATTAGGCTTGTTAAAAGTAAGTAGTTTGTGGATAAGGGCTTACTGGAGACGCGAATCGTTTCAAATGATTCAGTTCGTTTTGGTGAACTGGTTTACTTAGAAACCGGTTCACCAAAACCGTTCAACCGGTTTACTTAAAAGATCCGGTTAAAAAGATTTGTCCGCGATCGCGATACAGAAATAAAACGCATTATTGGGCACACATGTGTTAAAGTAATAGTTTTAAGTCCCTGTAATGCTGTCACCGAGCTGCTGTCATGTCCACTCGTTGTTTTGTAGCGGGAGCAACAGCGAGGACTGACTGGAGGAGAACCGGCTCGATCTGGCCAATAGCAGCAGGATTACAGACTCTGAGGTGCGAAAGGGTAAAACACCGGGCAGCGCGAATTAGATTTACTTCTAAATGGCTTACAGAAAGATTATGTATTAAATACATTCACAAATACGAAAACGAAAGAGGTTTTTGCTATAATTTTAGTTAGTTTCAGTTTTATTTTTTTTATGTACACAACAGTTTCAGTTAGTTCTAGTTTTTTTTAAAAACTCTTGTTTTATTTTATTTCAGTTAACGACAATTATTTAAAATTTAGATTTCGTTTTTCCGCTTTTTCGATAACTATAATAAACTTGGTCCCAACGTATTTCCTGTTTTAGATTTTTAATTTCTAGTTTCCGAGAATCCAAAAAGAGCCACATATTGACAAATAATGTTATGATAGCTGTTTTAACATCAAGTTATGATTAATTGCCCCTTGTTACAGTTTTGAATTATAGTCAGAAAGGCCAATGACATCACCACATTAAAATGGTCAGATATCTTATGTTCATACTTTAATGTAATGTAATATATATAGCACATTTATCATGTATGGCCATACACCCAAAGAGCTTCACAATCATGAGGGAGGGGGGGGTCTCTCCACTCCACCACCAGTGTGCAGCATCCACCTGGATAATGCGACGGCAGCCACAGGACAACAGCACCAGTGCGCTCACCACACACCAGCTATTGGTGGAGTGGAGAGACAGTAATACAGCCAATTCAGTCGATGGGGATGATTGGAAGGGCCAATGGAGGGAATTTGGCCAGGACACTGGGGTTATACCCCTACTCTTTAGGAGAAGGATTTTTAATGACCACAGAGAGTCAGGACCTCGGTTTAACGTCTCATCTGAAAGATGGCGCTCACTGACAGTATGGCGTCCCCTTCACTATACTATTCAAACAGACCGCAGGTTGAGCACCTCCTGCTGGCCTCACTAACACCACTTCCGATAGCAACCCAGTTTTCCCATATGGTCTCCCATCCAGGTACTGACCAGGCTCAGCCCTGCTTAGCTTCAGTGAGTAACCGGTCTTGTTGGGCTGCAGGGTGATATAGCTGTAATTAATAACAAAAAAGATTTTGTGATGTATTTCTAAATTGACACATTTTCAAATCATCATTACTAGATCATTTATTGACATGATTTCTTCACATGCAAATAAAAGGAATGTAATTTTAATTTTATATTAATTCTTTAACCTCTTGGGGCTTGAGTGTCCACATATGTGGACAGCACATTTTTAGCTCTTAAGTGGCTATTTAAAATACTTTGAATTTTTAATATTTTGTTACAGACATACAGTGTCATCCTGCAACTGTTTTGCAGCATATGAAATTTTCCAAACCCTATTTTTAACTGTCCAAAATGGGAAAACATTTTGTTTTTACTCTCTGATAGTCAAAGCAAGTTTAAAAAAAAATGTCTATGTTAAATATGCATAAAAAAATTCAGGAAAAAGTGTTTTATGTAAATTCGGACCACGAGTATGTAGACATAATTTTTCTCTAAAAGTACATCATATCAAAACATGATGCTTATAATAAATTAATTCGTTTATTTTTTATTTTATTTACTAATGTATTAAATATTTTATTTATTTATTCATTTTCCGAACCACATGATAAATAAAATATATATTTTTTATTATTATAATTTTATTTATCTTATGGTTAATAAAAAAAAAAAATATATATATATATATAAAAAAACATTTACTTAATATTTCATATGTTTTTTCTGAACCACATGATAAATAAAAAAAACAAATAAATTAATTTAAAATAATAAAATGATGAAAATAAAAGTATTTATCCTGTGGTTCGGAAAAATAAATAAAAAAGTATTTATTAAATATATTTTAATGACATTTGTATTATGTACTAAATATCAAATTGTTTTCATTAAATCTGTTCAATTATTTAATATTTTATAATCAACACGGACTCATTCTGAAAATGTACATTTCTGGAGATCGCAAATTATGTAGCCAGAGGAACGTATGGCTGTATTTCATCTTTAAAAAGAATGCTATGGGGCGGTGTGATGCCATTCCTTTTCGCTCTTACAAGTTTACAGCTTACCTCCGTATGGACGGCTTTTGCGCTGCTACCAGATTATCCAGTGGCTTCACACGTACGTCGGCGGAGCTGAGACGCAGAGCAGGGTTCGAGTGCAGTGAAGAACAGTTCCAGAAAGCAGATAAGACAAAAAACTAAAGCAAAAAAATTAAATGAAGAAGTAATTAACAGGGTGAGAATATGGCAAAATCTGAAAACGTGGTAAAAATCAGGCATTGGTCGGTCAGTCAGTCAGTCAGTCTGTCGGCAATGGCCTCTGGTGAATTTAAGTGAGAAAAGCAGGCATAAATGACACTCGGGAGAGAAATTTGAGACCTGAAAAAGTTTACAAAGCGATCTCTGGTGGACTAGCAAAAACAAAAACTGCAAAAAAAAAAAAAAAAAAAGCATAGCTCCTGGGTTGCATTTTGCTCTCTCCAAAAATGTATATAGGGGTACATAATCAGCATGAGCCTGGGTTGTTAAATGTTAAAATAATAATAAGATGATAATAACAATATTTAAAAAAAATAAAAAATAAATAAATACATAATAATAATAATAATAATAATAATAATAATAATAATATTGCCATGTTTGTATCTGGATAAAATTAAATTGAAGTTTAGATTATTTTACAAATATCAAATAAATAGGCATGCATTGTTTAAGTCCTTTAAATTGTCATCAAATGATATTTATCTAAATAGCCAGAATATTCTTTATATAAAAACAAAGGTTACACTGAATGACTTGTCATTTGGTGTTTTCAGTAAATAGTTAAAAAATGTATCTATCTTAGCTATAAATATATGCATTAATCCTTAACACAATTTATGAAAAATAATACACTGAACTTTCAAAGCATTGATGTTTAAAAAATCCTCTTTTCGTTTCTGACACACAAACATAATAGTGCTCTTAAAACATCATCAGTTTCATAAAAACCCACAATTGTCCATTTTAAGTGGGCTGAACTGTCCCGTCATGAGAGATAATAGCTTTATACATGAGGCCGTCCTTCTCTACTGCCGCTTCATTAGCTGTAATTGCTCAACGATTGCTCTGTTTATTAAAGGTGACTGCCATTCACCAGCAGGTCACTAATACGCATATATGTGTGTGTGTGTGTGAGGGAACATGTCGCTCTAGTTTTGGCCTAATAAAAGAGCTGAAGAGATTGAGCTATTATCATGTCAGACCTCCTACTATTATGCTCCATTAAAAGCGCTGATTCAGACCTATTATATTTATTGAATCCAGAAGCTGATTGATGTTGCGCTGGATGAAACACACACACACTTGCTCCAGCTGTGTGTAAAAGCATCCAGTGTGTGGAGGATCCCCGTGTTTAACTTGTTGTTAATCCGTAGAGCTAGAGTCAATGACAAAGACTAAATGATTATCGTAGGTGTCAATAAACAGAATAATGTTACTAGGTTTGAAAGCATTGCAAAGTATATTTTGTATTTTGTGTAAAAGTGCAAACATTACAGAACACAAATGTTGATGCCTCGTGAGTTTATAAATATCAGAAAAAAACATTGATTTCACCTAACATTTCTTCATTTTTGTTTAAAACTTAAGCACTGAAATATAAAAAAAAAAAAAATAAAATAAATAAATAATATATATATATATAGTTGAAGTCAGAATTATTAGCCCCCCTTTGATTTTTATTTTCATTTTTAAATATTTCCCAAATGATGTTTAACAGAGCAAGGAAATTTTCACAGTATGTCTGATAATATTTTCTCTTCTGGAGAAAGTCTTATTTGATTTATTTTGACTAGAATTAAAGCAGTTTTTAATTTTTTAAAACCTATTTTAAGGTCAAAATTGTAGTGTTTGAATAATTCTCAACTGTTATGTCCAAAGTGATGACAAAACAGGTGATTTTGCTGCCTTTTAAAGATTATAAGGCTGTACTTGACATGAAATGCCCTCTGTCTTCAGAAATATCTTCTTACAGTGTTACAGTCTACAGTATTTCTTTGTTGCAATCGGGATATCACAATAATTAACTCCGAAAAAAGCAGAGCAATCACTACCAGACTGCTGTTGTGTTTGCGATAAGGAGGGGGTGTTCGGGGGTGAGGTCTCTGAATAACACTGTTGAGAACCGGGATAGGAAAGTAACTGTATTAAAATAGGCACTGTCCTTATAAATAAACTGCATAGTTGCAATCTATACAAAAGAGAGAGAGAGATCAACTTAGAATATCACCTACAGTGCCAGTTTAATAATGATTTGATCAGCTATAGTTAGAAAACATGCTGTTTTAATCTTCTAAGCAAGGGCTTATTATGCGGTCCTGGCGCCATCTTGTAGATAGACAACGTCAACCGTCTTTGACTAATGGACGCCGATGTGCTGTCTCTCAGAAATTATAAATATTTTGAAATAGGCACTTTCCTTATTAATATACTGCATAGTTGCAATCTAAAATTAATCTAAAGAATTATTAGCCCTCCGGTTTATTTTTTTTCACCGTTTTCTGTTTAATAACTGTTGTATAAACGCAATATCACACTCGTAGCAGTGCGATATCGCTGTATATCAGCACTGGTGAGACGCAAAGGTACTCTGCCTGCGGCCTCGTGCCTACTCGCCTCCCAACAGTGCTGATATACAGCCATATCGCACTGCTACTATATATATATATATATATATATATATATATATATATATATATATATATATATATATATATATATATATATATATATATACACAGTTGAGGTCAAAATTATTAGCCCCCCTGAATTATTAGCCCCCTGTTTATTTTGTTCCCCAATTTCTGTTTAACGGAGAGAAGATTTTTTTTAAGACGTTTCTAAACATAACAGTTTTAATAACTCATTTCTAATAACTGATTTATTTTATCTTTGCCATGATGACAGTAAATAATGTTTTACTAGATATTTTTCAAGACACTTTAAAGGCTTAACTAGGGTAATTAGGTTAACTAGGCAGGTTAAGGTAATTAGGCAAGTTATTGTATAACAATGGTTTGTTCTGTAGACTATCGAAAAAAATAGCCTAAAGGGGTTAATAATTTTGTCCTTAAAATGGTGTTTAAAAAATTAAAAACTGCTTTTATTCTAGCTGAAATAAAACAAATAAGACTTTCTCCAGAAGAAAAAATATTATCAGACATACTGTGAAAAATTCCTTGTTCTGTTAAGCATCGTTTGGGAAATATTTAAAAAATCAAAAAATCAAATGGGGGCTAATAATTCTGACTTCAACTGTATATATATATATGTATTGTATTATATTTAGTCAGAAATTTACAAAGAAAATGTGAAGCACTGTAGCCTTTCAGTTCTCATAAACCTGTGATCACTCTTATCTTAATTCGAAAACGCCGTTTTAAATGTAATAAAAATAAATACGTCATCATTATGTCATCATTGCCAAGGAACGTAAATAAAAGGATTATTCTAATGCATAGATTGCGCTTTTATTCCTGTAAAAAATTTAGTTAGCCTGTAGTATGATAAGCAGCCTTATTTTTGTATGATATATTATTGCTGTATTGATATATATATATACTAATAAAAGTACTAAGCCGAAAAGAAAATGAATGAATGAATGAATGAATATATATATATATATATATATATATATATATATATATATATATATATATATATATATATATATATATATATATATACACACACTGTATAAAAGCATCCGTAACTCAACTGTAATTGAATAAATTTCTGTATTTTTGTGATTCATGAATTATTGTTATTTATTTATGCTTTTTAATTGCATTGTAGAACCTTGATCGTTCCTCCCAATAACTTTTGATGTTGAAAAGATGACTTTTATTGACATTTGTTATAGTTTAAAGTGATAAACTGTCTGGTTTTGGTGTTGTAAATTATGATACAAAAACCTCATAATAAACTGCCAGTACTTTTTCTGTTATTTTACAGACTTATTTTTCTCTATATTATTTATTATACAATATATTGTTTAAAACCACTAACACTTTAGTAGTAGTAGTCACTTTAATAAAATGCACAGTTGAGTTTATCATCAAAAGTCGACAGAGCAGAGATCAACATCCCATAATACAATTCTCGATCACATATAAACAGAAAAAAACATCATGGAATACGGATCCTGTTAATTAACAGATATTTTTTACAGTGTAATCCTAAATATAATCTAATAACGTGCATGGCTTTCTCCTGGCCTTCTAGAGCAACTGAAGCAGATCCACTTTAGTCAATGAAGCATCTAATCTACATGCTCTTCACTCAACTAATGACAACATGAAGATAATCTGCCTTTTGATGGCGTTAGATAAAGCTAATGTGGCTAAACAACAGTCTATTGCACACTCCAGAAACAGCATACACAACCCTGTCACACTTCTGCTGCTGTTGAACACACACACACACACACACACACACACACACACACACACACACACACACACACACACACACACACACACACACACACACACACACACACACACACACACACACACACACAATACTATTTCACTCTTTATAACTAAAAAATTCACATTAAATTCAGTGTTACTTGATTTTTCCAACATAGGTTCATTCTGAAAACGTAGCCCTACGTACATTTCTGGAGATGACAAATTATGTAGCCAGAGGTACGTATGGCTGCATTTCGGCTTTAAAATGAACACTACAGGGTGGTATGACGCCGTTCCTTTTCGTGCTTACCAGCTGACCGCTTACCTCCATGTGGATGGCTTTTCCGCTGTTACCAATTTGTCCAGTGACTTGTGATGTGGAGTGCAGTTGAACGTCACGATGGGGTTCGAGTCCAGTGAAGAACGGTTCCAGAAAGCAGGTAAGACAAAAACAAAAGCCAAAAAATAAAATAAACAAGTAAATAACAGGGTGAGAATGTGGTAAAATCTGAAAACTTGGTAAAAAAATCAGGCTGCTGCGAGGGCTTTTCTTTTTCTAGACTGCTTTAGTAAACACTGTCGATTGAGTTTAGGAAAATGGGTGGGCGCTGGTCAATCTGCTTTTGAAGACACTATTGGTTAGGTTTAGGGAAGGAGGAGGGTGGGTCAGTCGATCAATCGGTCGGTCAGTCAGTCAGTGAGTCGACAGCGGCCTCTGGTGGATTTACGCAAGAACAGCAAGCACGAATGGCACTCACAAGAGAAATTTAAGCCTCTAGTGGATTCACAAAAACTGCAAATAAAACACACCTCCTGGGACGTATTTGGCGCTCTCCAGAAATGTGTATAGGGGTACGTTTTCATAATGAGCCTGGGTTGCATTTTTCTTTGCATTTAGGTGTACAAAATCTAATGAAGAGACCTGATTGTAATCTGTGACGAAGTGGGCCTTGAAGCAGGGCAAAGAAGATAAAACCTGGTGTCTGGCTAGCCTGTGTGTCGCACTCTGCAGCAACCAATGTTCCTGTATGACTGTCAGATCTATTCTTTGCAAAGAATAAAATCTTTATGGAAGTTAACCTTGTAAGACTTTGTCTCTTGATCAGTAAGAGTCTCTTTATTTGAAATTGCCACGACAAGTGGAAGATATATTCTTTATTGTGCACTCAAAAAAAAAGTTGTGCAATGCTTATTGTAGGTGTCAAATAAACAGATTAATTTTTTACCAAGCTTGAAATCATTGCAAAGTATATTTTGAATTTTGTGCAAGAGGGATGAAATAGGCCTTAAGGCTGGCTCACACTGCACAATTTTTTATAATCCTAAACAATTGCAGCTTGTCAGACTGCATGAACATGGCTCCCATGTCACACTGTAAGACCTCAGCTGTCATAATGTCAGACTGAACGACAATGAAAGAACGGAAGAAAATGCCCACGGAGTTTGACGTCATCCATCAGTGACATTTCCACTATCCCGCGTTCTGAAATGATTCCTCACAACAAGCGTAAACAATCTGTAGCGGCAATTTTGCACACGGCGTGCCTCAATAATAAAACCAGGAAGAAATAAAACTGTTTTGACACAGTCATTTGAGTTGTCGCATGAATCGCGTCATCAGATTCGAAGCTCCAATTGGTTCTTGAATTGATGCTCATCACAGCTGTTGTCACACTGCAGGAAAGTGTCTGAAATCTTCTGCCACTGCCAGAATTTTATCGGGGGGAAAATCTGATCGCAACGGGCATTAAGCCGCTGTCTGTGAACATGTCAAACCAACGATCAAAGATGACCGATTTTAGCCTAGGATTTCAGGAATCTTAGGATTTCCCAAATTTGTCTTACAGTTGCAATCATAATTATTCAACCCCCTGATTTATTAGCTCCCCTGTTTATTTTTTTCCCCAATTTCTGTTTAACGGAGAGAAAATTTTTTCAACACATTTCTAAACATAATAGTTTTAATAACTCATCTCTAATAACTGATTTATTTTATCTTTGCCATGATGACAGTAAATAATATTTGACTAGATATTTTTCAAGACACTTCTATACAGCTTAAAGTGACATTTAAAGGCTTAACTAGGTTAATTAGGTTAACTAGGCAGGTTAGGGTAATTAGGCAAGTTATTGTATAATGATGGTTTGTTCTGTAGACTATCGAAAAAAATATAGCTTAAAGGGGCTAATAATTTTGACCTTAAAATGGGTTTTAAAAAATTTAAAACTGCTTTTATTCTAGCCAAAATAAAACAAATAAGACTTTCTCCAGAAGAAAAAATATTATCAGACATACTGTGAAAATTTCCTTGTTTTGTTAAACATCATTTGGGAAATATTTAAAAAAGAAAAAAAATTCAAAGGGGGTTCAATAATTCTGATTGCAACTGTAGATATTAAAATCGTGGCTAAAATCTCACAGTGTGAGCAAGGCTTTAAAGAACACAAATGTTCTCATGAGTTTATATACAGTTGAAGTCAAAATTATTAGCCCCCTTTTGATTTTTGATTTTTTTAAATATTTCCCAAATAATGTTTAACAGAGCAAGGAAATTTTGACAGTATGTCTGATAATATTGTTTCTTCGGGAGAAAGTCTTCTTTGTTTTATTTCAGCTAGAATAAAAGCAGTTTTTAATTTTTTTAAAAACCATTTTAAGGTCAAAATTATTAGCCCCTTTAAGCTATTTTTTTTGTTTTTAATTCAGAACAAACCATCATTATATAATAACTTGCCTAATTACCCTAACCTGCCTAGTTAACCTAATTAAGTCTTTAAATGTCACTGTAAGCAGTAAAGAAGTGTCTTGAAAAATATCTAGTCAAATATTATTTACTGTCATCATGGCAAAGATAAAATAAATCAGTTATTAGAAATGAGTTATTAAAACTATTATGTTTAGAAATATGATAAAAAATCTGCTCTCTGTTAAACAGAAAGTGGGGAAAAAATAAACAGGGGGACTAATAATTCAGGGAGGCTAATAATTCTGACTTGAACTGTATATCAACAAAACATTAAAAGATATTTATTTCACCAACATGTCGTATTTTTGGTTTAAAACTTAAGCACTGATATATATATATATATATATATATATATATATATATATATATATATATATATATATATATATAATCAGAATGTAACCAAATTAAAGTAGGGGGGGAAATTAAACTTAAGTTACAATAAAAAATGAAACTAATTGAACTCAAACACTAGGCTAAATTTGATCCTAATAATTTTTTTTTTTTTAAATAAACCCAGCATTTGGGTTAGTCCCTATTACACCCGGCGCTTTCTAGAGTGCACATTAAAGAATGTGTATTCCATTCAACTGCCAAAATCACAGTAGATTTGCATTCATTTTACATTCAAATTTTTCCGGCTAGAGGCCCCGTCAATCGAAGGTCTCCGAACAAGCCCGGGCCCGAAGCCCTGTAGCAGTGATGTTTGCGAGTCTCCGGGCCGCTAGACGAGCCCTCGGAGACAGTGCAGAACCTGCTGGGAACAGACAGACAGGCAGACCCATTGATCCATTACTGCAGGCTGCAAAGTGCATTTACATAGTGATCAGATAGTGACGCCTCTCTTTGAGTTGCAGCGGGGCAGAGGGCAGGGTAATGACGGCTAATAATTACTCCATTTAGTGAAGGAGGGGCAGAGACACTGCTTAAGAATACAGCGCTGTTAGATCCTGTCAACATGCAACTTTAAACCAGCTGACGCTCAGTCAAATCATCCATATAGTGGTCACTGGAAACTCCTTTGACCAAGGATTTTTAACTTTAAGTTCTTTCAGATGGTGGTTTCTGTACAGCTCAGGTTATTGTTTTTTTAAATAAATGCAGAAGTGTTTCATTAAAGTAATTCAGCATACATTTTTTGGGACAGTAATATTAGAAGCACAAATCGGCATTGAGAGTTATTATATATTACACTAAAATTACATGTACAACAAAATGACAAAAAACAAAAACTACTGCTTATAAATACTTTAAAATACTAATAATACTTTGTAAAAATGAACAAGAAATGTAATTAAAATGGAAATGTACCTAAAATGCTTAGTGTGGCATTTATTTATTCATTTATTTGTTTGTTAATTTAATGCTAACAAGTACACTAAAATGTTCCTATTCCTTTTTGGACATTTATGAGTTACATTTGTATTGTATTGTGTTGTATTAATTTGCTTGGTACATTAATTGTATTTTTTAAATATAATTATTATATAAGTATTGTTTATTTTTGCTTTTACGTGTTCGAAATAAAGTCTAAAATCTTAAAAAGCAACAAAATAAATCATGAAATTATATATATATATTGATAAAAATATTAGCAAAGAATTCTAAACTAATTAAAATAAAAACTATGTAATTTAAAAGTGCATGAACTGTTAAAGAAAAAAACAAAAAAACTAAACAAAAACTACTACTTAATACTACAACCTCTACGAAACATGTAATTAAAATGGAAAAATTTCAAGATGGCATTTACCTATTTATTTATTTATTTAATTTACTTATTTAGTCAGTTAGTTTACTTAAAAGCTAAAAAGTGCACCAAAATATTTACATATGATTTTAATTTAATTTTATAATGCATAATAAATAAATTTAGATTAATGAATTTCTAGAAAACATAATCATCAGAATGGTGCTTTACATTTTTTTCAGTGGGATTCACATTTTATAATCGTTCAGCAGATTTCCAGAGAACTGCTAAAATACAAAGTTCGAGTATTTTAACTTTTTTGAATAAATGAAGCCTCACAGCAAGAAGGTCGCTGGTTCGAGCCTCGGCTGGGTCAGCTGGCATTACTGTGTGGAGTTTGCATGTTCTCCCGTGTTCACGTGGGTTTCCTCCGGGTGCTCCGGTTTCCCCCACAGTCCAAAGAAATGCGCTATAGGTGAATTGGGTAAGCTAAATTGTCCGTAGAGTATGTGTGTGAATGGGAGTGTATAGGTGTTTCCCAGTGATGGGAAGGGCATCCGCTGCGTAAAAATAAGCTGGGTAAGTTGGCGGTTCATCCCGCAGCCTTTGCATGATCGCATACCTCCGCACCTCTCAAAAATTGTAACTACACATTGCACGTTTTTATTACACTGACAATGATGGGAAGCTGCGCCAGAAAAGCCTTGAGACTACATATTTTCCATTACAATAAAATTATTATTAACAATAAAATATGTTTACAGAAGATTGAAGAAATGCACTGTTTAAAATATTATTTACAGGATATACAAGAGTTATTTTATTTAGAAGGGATACTGCTTATTTTCTACTGTTAATATGAAAAACATAATAATAATAATTAATTTTGTTTACAAAAGTGCAAGTTATTTATTTTTACTTTTTTATAAGAGTGACCGTTTGTTTCAGGCAATGTGTTTTTTAATTTCAGTTGTTCAACACTGAAGTAAATAATTATAGATAGTAGATAGTGTGTGCTTCCTTTAATTATTTTTAAGTAATGCACGCTTCATTCAAAAATCTCTCACTTGTAATATCTGAGCATATTTACTGTACAAAACTTATCAGTGAACTATGAGGTCAAAAAAATAAAAATAAAAAAATAAAATAATCGTTCATTAATCGTAATCGAGATTTTGATTTTAGGCTAAATCCACCAGCCCTAATATTAATGACTGAGCTGATGTTTTCAGCGGTCTGATAAAGACGGATCTGTTTGGAGGGTTTGATGGTGGCCGTTCCTGTCAGTTTGCTCCCAGTGGGGATGATCCGAGTGAAAAGACTAAAGCACGTTGTCATTGGTGTCACTGACCCGCAGGATGAATGTTTGCGTAGGTTTAACCTGCTGAGAGGCAGCAGGGGTTAAAACAACTACAAGACCTGAAAACAGCTCTCTCCCATTGCATACTCAAAGCAGAGCTGAACCTGAATCACACACAACACACTCACTAATGTATACAGACAGATGATGCTCTTAATGATGGGTTCTAATACCAGTCAACTATGTAAGCAGCATCCTTTAGTGAAGACCCTTTGACATCAAAGACTTTCAAACTGGTTAAACTACTTGTTAAAATGAGATGAAATTACACAATTCGTGACTATGTATTTGCGTAATTATCAATCCACTGTTTTTCTTTACCAAATTTGTAAAAAAAAATAAATACAAAATAAATATATAAATAAATCTTAAGTGTTTAGTAAAGTGTTTTTCGATGGGATGACATGAATGAGTTGTGTTGGAACTACATTTAAAACAATATTTTTTTGCTTGTTCAAACTACTTATTTAAAATCAGCTGAATCAACACAATTCTTGAGGGTTTTTTTTGGGACAACTTAACTTTTTATGTTAAATCAAAAAAAAAAAAAAAAAAAAAAAAAATATATATATATATATATATATATATATATATATATATAGTGTTTCCTCTAGGATTTTTTCCAGCAGTGGCGGCAGGACTTTTTTTTTTTTACACAGATCTGCCAACTATTTCAAAGACCAATATTACACGCATTATTGCAAGGCGAGATAGCATTCATGTAATACGAGCATGCGAATCTCTTTGCTTGCGCGCCGATTTCCTCTTCGTGCACAGAACTTCTTGCACGCACTCAAATTTACACGTTCAAGTGCAGATCTTCTTGTGCGCTCTCCAGTAAGCGCTGCTGAAGCGCGATTTAGTGTGTTTTTGTGCGTTTTCCGACATTAACGCGTCCTGAAGTAAAGTGAAACTCCAGCAAGATAAAGTCATTGTATGCAGAGCCATTGACATTTATCAATAAAATATACTTATGGAAACTGTGTTCATCTTAAACTGAAAGCTACGCGGTGTTTGCTGGACTCACGCACCTGTCAGTCAGTCTGTCAGAGAGCCAGCATGTCACCTTAAAGGGTTGAACAAATAGCGCACAGCACCACGGTTGCAGAAAAGTTTGCGCTGTTTACCTCTAATATGTTTTGGTGCGATTATAATCCGCTATACAAAACACGACTAAATGTTTAATGAGAAGTTGTAATGTAGCCGTGGCGGGATGAATTTTGGCGTGGCGGCCCGCCACGGATGAATGAATGTAGCGGAAACCTTGTATATATATATATATATATATATATTATAGGTGGGCATAGATTAATCTTTTAAATCTAGATTAATCTAGATTAATCTCGAAATTAATCTAGATTAAAATGCCTCATTTGAATTCTGCCAAAAACATTCAGAATATGTGTGCTACCCAAATAATAGGTCTTTGAGAACAGGTTTCTCAAGCCGGGTGTCGCATTAGACCAGGGGCTCATCTCCTGTTTCCAAAATGCATCACAAACTGCTTGAGAAGCTGTTCTACTATGATAATTGGTGATGAAAATAAATGATGTTCAATAAGATGTACTTGTGTTTACTAACTGTTTATTCAGTTAAACATCAATGTTGAACTGTAGGCCTACATAAGCTCCAAACTGCGATTTCTGATTACCTTAATCCAGGGGTGTCCAAACTCAGTCCTTGAGGGCCGGTGTCCTGCATATTTTAGTTCCAACCCCAATTAAACACACCTGAATCAGCTAATCAAGCTGTTTCTAGGTATACTAAAAACATCCAGGCAGGTGTGTTGAAGGAAGTTGGAGCTAAACTATGCAGGACACCGGCCCTCCAGGACCGAGTTTGGACACCCCTGCCTTAATCTGAAAAAAGTCTTAACTGAACTAAACAGAAAAGGAATCAAGAAGTTTGCAGATATTAGTGGCATTATTGAAGTAAACACCACGGTCTTTAGGACCTTTCGCCATATTTTCCGACAACATCCACACGCGGCTGTCACTAAAGGACGGCACACACACATACACACACACATCGCGAAATGCGGATGTTTTTTTTCTTACCATTTGGCGTGCGTTATTAAATTCCATAACTCTCTCACCAGTCCTTACTCCGTATTTGCGTCTAATACCCTAGTTTGTCACAAAGGAATGAATGAAATGTTCGTGAGTTAAAGTGAAACTGCTCAACTGCAGTTAGAGTCAGGCATCCTGCTGATTTGATTCAGAAGGGTAGATGGCTCACCGGTCAGGTATACATCCGCGCTAATATATCAAGGTGAAAATCACCATAGTTTGCGTAAAATAGACCCAGCTCCCAACCCAACTTTGAGAATAGATTAACGGCGATATTTTTTTTATCGCGCGATAAGAGTCTCGCGTTAACGCAGCACGTTAACGCCGATAACGGCCCAGCACTATATATATATATATATATATATATATATATATATATATATATATATATATATATATATATATATATATATATATATATATATATATATATATATATATATATATAAAATGTAAATAATATGAAGAGACTGTGGAACCCAGCATTTTTTTTACAGTGTACCTAGTGGATAAGTAGTTCCCAGAATGCTTTGCTTGAGATTGCATAATAATTACACATAAACATACCATACTGTTAAAGGCAAAATCATTAGGCCTCCTGTGAATATTTTATTCCTTTTAAAATATTTCCCTACAAATATTTCCCTAAATTTAATTAAATATTATAAGTCCCCTTAAGAAATATATATTTTTATCACCTACAGAATAAACCACTGCTGTCCAATAACTTGCCTTATTAACCTAACTTGCCTATATAGCCTAATAAACACACTATTTTTTTATGAGCTGAAACAACACAATTACTGAGAATTTATTTGCTTCATGATCAATCCACTAAAAACTTGTAAAAAAAAATAAAATTCGTAATCATTAACTTAATTGTTTTGTGTTGTGACGACATGAATAAATTGTGTTGTTGAAACTACTTACACTGTAAAGAAAAAGTTGACCTAATTTAAAATTAAGGCAACTTGCTGCAGAGCTTTTTTGAGTTGACTCAACCTAAAATCGAGTCAAGTGCAGTACTTTTTTTTTTTACAGTGTGTGGATGTGTAGTTCCCAGAATGCTTTGCTTGAGATTGAATTAAAGGAAAAGTTTTCACAATAAAAGTCATCTTAGGTGTTTGAAGTTAAGATAATGGCCCAGTTTCACAAACAGGGCTTAGATTAAGCCAGGACTAGGCCTTAGTTAAATCAGGCTATTTAAGCCAAATTTATAAAAATGGCCTTAGAACAGTATATTACTGGTGTGCACCTGGAGAAAAAAAATGACACTGATGTATTTTAAGACATCTCACTGCAAGTTATTTTGAGTTGAGACAGCTCAAACATGCAATTTAATCTTGACGAGCCTTAAACCTTGTTTGTGAAACCGGGGGAAAGACTTGATAGAGTTTAGTCTTCACTTAGATTGAAGATTTAACAGAGTTTTAATTAAGGTTTTGAGATTTGAGCAGACCAATAGAATAGCACATACAGTATACTTTAGTTTTTGGCAGCTTTATTAACAAATCTTTCAAGAGTTCACACATACAGTAGCTGATGATTGATTATAAAGCGTGCTTGGCATGCTGTCTCGGGAGAGAGTACTGAGCTCGTAAGATCCTCAAGTCCGGGGCTCCCTCCCATTGCAGGGCGAGAGGGGAGTTTGAGCTCAGGTAGATCTCAAGAACTCCCATGCTGTAGTAGCTAATAAACAGATAGGGATTGCTATGAAGAGATAACTAATTACTAGGAGTACGTCTATGGTGCTGATTTGGATTAGTCAATGAACTTAAGTTGCATGTTTTTGGACGGTGGGAGGAAACCGGGGAACTCTGGGAAAACCCACGGGAGCACAGGGAGAACGTGTAAACAGAAATGTCGACTGGCTTGGAAAGGACTAGAACCAGTGACGTTCTTGCTGTGAGGCAACAGTGCTAACCACTGGGCCACCGTGCCACCCATAGGGGTGGAAGGGGGGATTCTACAAAACAAAGATGGCTGTGGTATGGAACTTAGGTTATTTATGGTGACTTAGGAATTGTCTGATTGGTGAATCATAAATTGGCTAATGCAGGACCAGATGTGATCAATCATAAGCATTTCATCCTCTCAAAATTTGTTTATAAATAAACTTGATGTTTGTTGTGTTAATCAGAAAAATCAGTCTGTCAACACAAACTGCAATAATTAACCAAAAATTCTGGCTTTCCAAATAAAAGGAGATTCATTTGCTCAATAGGAGTAAACTGTTCCATATGAGTTTAATTCACAAGGTAATTCAAATGGAAGATTTAATTTGCCTAAAAAAAGTTGAATTGATTCAAATGAGCAGAAATGTGTCAACTTAAGTTGCACTATTTTTTTGAGTGTTCCATGAATTAAAAAAAAGCAGAATAAATGATTTTGAAACTAAAAGGGGCCAACAAAGTGAATTAAATGAGGAAAAAAATAGTTCACTTCTGTTTGCATTTACATTGTTCTTCACCTAAAAAGACTCTTAAAGGATAGTTAACAAAAAAGAGAAAAGTCTGACAGTTACTTTCCCTCCTTGTTTCACAAATTTCTTTCTTCTGCTGAACACAAAAGAAGATATTCTGAAGAATGTTGGTCACCCAAAGTTGCTATAGCCTTTGACTTCCATATGTGGAAGTGTTTTAAGTTAAGGTAATGACTTGATAGAGTTTAGTCTTCCCTATGTGGATGTCAATGGGAAGTTGAGAGTAAATATTAATTACATTTTAATTATTTTTATTTCTGAACTATTCTTTTAAGGCAACCCATGAATACTGAAGAGTCAAAAGGAAAAATGAAACCAATGTTGGACGATACAGGAGGAAAATACATTTTATCGATATCAGAAATATATATATAAGATCTTGATACTACTCATTAGATTAGATATATATATATATATATATATATATATATATATATAAATGTTAATCATTTATCAATCATTTATCAATCAAATCATATCAATAAAAAAGTAAACATGCAAAGTAAATAACAAACATCAGTATGTTACTATTAGCACTATTACAGCAATTAAATTTGTAATCTACACTGTAATAATATTGATTTTTTAAATAAAAAGTATATTACTCTCCACCGTTTTACAACATTACCGTTTAAAAAATTACTCTTTACATTTCTACTTAAATATAAACTCAGTTTGTAAACCAAATATTTATTTATTTATTCATTCATTTTCTTTTTGGCTTAGTCCCTTTATTAATCTGGCGTCACCACAGCGGAATGAACCACCAACTTATTCAGCATATGTTTTACGCAGCATGCCTTACCAGCTAAAACCCATCACTGGGAAACATCCATACACTCTCATTCACACACATACACTACAGCCAATTTAGCTTACCCAATTCACCTATACCACTTGTCTTTGGACTGTGGGGGAAACCGGAGCACCCGGAGGAAACCCACGCCAACACGGGGAGAACATGCAAACTCCACACAGAAAGGCCAACTGACCCGCCCGAGGCTTGAACCAGCGACCTTCTTGCTGTGAGGCGAATGTGCTACCCACTGCGCCACAATGCTGCTCTCTCATTTATTCAGTGTAGAATCTTAATTTAGGATGTTCCCTTAGAAGGCACCTGTCTATCTAGGACGCATACAGACAGCTAACTAGATTTACATTTTAGATGATCTGGCAGCAATCCAACAAACCTAATGAAAAATATATTTTTATGCTTTTTCTCTCTTTATGTTTTCAGTCAGCAGGGATGTGTGACAGAATCAGAAGAAAAGCGTAACCTAACCTTAGTTTATTAGAAACAAGTGCTTCTTTGAAAAACACCATAAACTATTAAAGGTCCCTTTATGAGCGGGAGCAAATCCAGATGCCTCTTTAGTTTTGATTGAGACGTCTGCTTGCTGTTTTACAGGGAGTGGGTGATGGTAATCCAACACTGGTTAACAGCTGAGAATGCTGGTTATTAAACATCACTCTCTATGTCTGTCTCCATAGTGTGCACTCGATCTATTTTGTGTGAACAGTAAACTTCCACACACACACACAGAATCTGAAGCTTGAGTATCCGCTGTCAGCGAGTCGCAGCCTTTAATGTCGACATTAGTAATGAACTGAACCAGTGTGGCTGGTTCAGTGGTTAGCACTGTTGCCTCACAGCAAGAAGGTCGCTGGTTCGAGTCCTGGCTAGGTCAGTTGGCATTTCTGTGTGGAGTTTGCATGTTCTCCCCATGTTGGCGTGAATTTCCTCCAGGTGCTCTGGTTTCCCTCACAGTCCGAACACATGTGGTACTGGTGAATTGAAGGAACTAAACTGGCTGTAGTGTATGAGTGTGAATGCGAGAGTGTATGGGTGTTTTCCAGAACTGGGCTGCGGCTGGAAGGGCATCCGCTGCATAAAACATATGCCGGAATAGTAGGTGGTTCATTCTGCTGTGGCGACCCCATGATAAGTAAGGGACTAAGCTGAAGAAAAATGAATTAACTGATTTATCATTGAACTAATTAGAATAAAACCAGAGCTGGTCCTGTCGTAATTGTCGACCTTCTCCTATTTGTCGTAGTTGCCGACCTTTTCATCAATGAGGCACTATCAGACTGGAGGTTTTTGGATACCAGAAATATAGACTTTATTCTTACATAATAAAGCCTGAGAAAATGCAGAGCAGACCTCAGAGCATTCTGAAGTCTCTCCTGGACAATTTCTAAAGTATCTGTGTTTTTACAATATTTATAAAGGTTCTTTGACACACCCCTAGGTAGGGGTGTCAAAATAATAGTTTCTTCAGTGCACCGCAATGCAGACGCGGACAATTCGGTATCAGTTCAGTAATAATCATAACCGGTTATTATGTACTGACGTCATTTATCTCACATGCGCTATGTCGCCGTAGCTTACTATGGCGAGGGAGGCGAGCCGCGAGTATTTACAACACTCTAACTACGAAAAACTCAGAAACTGTGCACAATTTCACTGCATGTGTGTTTGCTAGACTGTGTTTCACTTGACACTTACAGCAGAAGCCCCTATTTCACGGTGATTAAGAGAATGAAAGTAAACTCCATTTCTCTCTCTCTCACTGTGGCCCATGAGTGCTTCTGTGTAGAGCGCCAACGTGTAAGAGCCAATCGCAGCCCTTTCTGTTGAGCGCGTGACCAATCAAAGGGGTGTAAGAAATAACTTGGTAGACAAGGCTCAGAAAGCGAGCGGGATATTTATATTTGTTTATTTGCTATAGACCATTTCAATGTGGTCATGTCATTGGCCCATGAACATTTCCTGCTTGACGTTAAACTATTTCCTAACTGTAACAAAAGGCAATTCAATCATAACTTGACTTTAAATCAGCCGTCATATCACTATTTATCAATATGTGGACCTTTTTGGATTCTCAGAAGCAATGGAAACTAAAAATGTAAAACAGGAAATACGTTAGGACCATTGTTTTTGTTTACATCCCTCAAAATTGTCTATAAATGCTCGTGTTGTTTAAAGGTACAGTTTATATATCTGACTGTTTGTATTAAAGGACAAAATTGTTTTACAAATAGTATATAAATATATTTATACATTTTAATACAAGAATTGCTGTGCTGTGAAGAAAATATAAAACTGTGTATGGAAAGAATCGTCAATGCACCGTGATGCACCGAGATATCGAATTGAACCGAATCGATGCCATGATAATCGTAACCGAACCGAACCGTGAGACCAGTGTAGGTTCACACCTCTACCCCTAGGTGTCTCCTTTTTAAACATCTGACCATCTTTAGATAAGTTTCTCTGTTATTTTTGGCCCTCAGCCCACTAGCTCATGTCAACGTAAGCAACTCTTTTGACAACAGAGACGACCTTCATAGATGCAACTTATGCAAAAGAACTAAATCGTTACATACATTGTCATAATGACATAATAACCTCATAATATGTGACTTACTCTAGCTTCTGACACATATAGCTTCATATAAGTATTTAACATATATAATCAGTGCTTTACATATTCAGTCATTCTACACAATCAGTTATTTCTTTAGCATAGCCTTCTGTGCAGGTGTACTCATCTTACACATACCACAAAGTATTTTTAACACAGCCGCAAACACCCCTAAACTGCTTTACACTTAGAAAATACTTCACACCGAAAGAATAAAATAAACTGCTTTACACTTAGAAAATACTTCACACTGAGAGAATAAAATCTTTAGTCCAAGATCACATACTATTGCATAGAGGTGTGAACCTACACTGGTCTCACGGTTCGGTTCGGTTACGATTATCATGCCATTGATTCGGTTCAATTCGATATCTCGGTGCATCAACGATTATTTCCATACACAGTTTTATATTTTCTTCACAGCACAGCAATTCTTGTATTAAATGTATAAATATATTTATATACCATTTGTAAAACAATTTTGTCCTTTAATACAAACAGTCAGATATATAAACTGTACCTTTAAACAACACGAGCATTTAGACCATTTTGAGGGACGTAAACAAAAACAATGGTCCTAACGTAGTTCCTGTTTTACATTTTTTATTTCCATTGCTTCTGAGAATCCAAAAAGATCCACATATTGATAAATAGTGTTATGACGGCTGATTTAAAATCAAGTTATGATTGAATTGCCTTGTCTACCAAGTTCTTTCTTACACCCCTTTGATTGGTCACGCGCTCAACAGAAAGGGCTGTGATTGGCTCTTACACGCTGGCGCGCTTCACAGAAGCACTCATGGGCCACAGTGAGAGAGAGAGAGAGAGAAATGGAGATTACTTTCATTCTCTTAATTGCCGTGAAATAGGGGCTTTTGCTGTAAGTGTCAGTGAAACACAGTCCAGCAAACACACACGCAGTGAAATTGTGCACAGTTTCAGAGTTTTTAAGTAGTTAGAGCGTTTTAAATACTCGCGCTCGCGGCTCGCCTCCCTCGCCATAGTAAGCTACGGCGACATAGCGCATATGAGATACATGACGTCAGTACATTATAACCGGTTATGATTATTACTGAACCGATACTGAATTGTCCGCGTCTGCATTGCGGTGCACCGAAGAAACGAATAATTTTGACACCCCTACTATTGGAGCAGGTATTTGAATTCCCACCCATAAAAAAATATATACATACAGTCATTGTCACATGACCTAAACTGTAAAAAAAATATGTAAATAAGCAGTTTTTCGCATTTTGTAATTCACATTTTTATTTATTTTTTTTTTTTCAGCCCATCTGAATCAAGCTTTCAATAGACTCATACAGTAATAGATAGAAGCACTAATACAGAACTGAAAGTGACTTGACTGTGATGTGAGTGTCACCCATGCAATGAATAATGTCTCTCAGAACTACTGGAATCAGCATAATCATCATGTGAAGTGTTTGTTGGATGAGCTGTCAGATTCATCCCTCTCTCACTCACTCAGCCGATATGATGTCATGGGAATGGAATGCAGTCACATGACACAATCCTGGCTGGAATGACAGCAAATTATGCTGTTTTGTGAGTCTAACACACAGCGCTGTCAAACACATACGCAACTGTATTAGAGAGATGTGCATACACACACACAGACACATTTTCCTATATCCTGGTGGGGATTCTCATAGACATAATGAATTATGCAAACCATATATTCTCTCCCCCTCTCCTCAAATCCAACCCTCACAAGAAACCTCACAATTTGCACTTTTACATTTTCGTTTATAAGTATGTTTACCCATGTGGACCTCAATTTTGGTCCCCACAGGGACACAAGTCCCCATGAGTCTGTGTGTATTAAGGTATTAGTCCCAACAGGGATATAAATACAATACACCAGGGCTATTCAATTGGCAGCCCGCAGGCCGAACTTGGCCCACGAGGCAATTTGTTCCGGCCCTCCAAATAGTGTGACCAAGACATCAAAAACAAATTTAGTTAGGTCGAAAAACGGCCGCTATTATAAAGTGACGTGCGTCTGTTCAATACAGCACGAGCTGCAGTTTAAAGCTGCGCAAAGAGTCAAGTGACAATAAGCGAGTCGCACAGGCAGCCGAAAACATTTGGATATGTTTGTAGAAAAGGTCTTTTGTACAATGCACCGATACCGTTAATAGAGATGCAATGATTAGCCGATTTCTCTATTAACCGCACTTAAATTCATTACGGTTAATTAATCCTAAAGGTTTCTCAACGCCACGTTTCTGTTGCATGGAATAAAACTGCTGTAACTAAACAAAGTTATGCCAGCTGTGTGCTAGTTTAAAGTTCAGAACTTATACCAAGGCTGATACACACGCACATTGGATTAACTATAGCAGTAGGCCGTTCACATATTGCGTCTTTTTCGCACGCAAGTTCATCATTTCCAATGGAGACGTGCGCATATTAGGAGCGGTGCACACACGGCTCGCAAGCGGACCGAAGCACTCTCGCCCTCCAGGTGCACACGATAGAAATGATCTCATGCTGTAGTGGTGAGAGTTCTGCGTGGCTTTCAGTGCAATGAAAACAAGATATGTTAGACGAATTATTAAAAATGATTAAAATGATTATGTATGTATGAACACAGATGATAACAACAGTTCATTTAAATTCTTTGCTAATATATAACTTAATTTAACATTAGACAAATACTATTTTTATTTATTCTTATTTTTACTTATTCATTGTTACGTCATTTATTTTCATTGTAAAATTATCACTCATGTTTAAATCCAAAACTTTTTCATTTATTTTTAAGTCCAAAGCAGTGTTTCCTCTAGGATTTTTCCCAGCTGTGGCGGCAGGCTTTTTTTTTACACAGATCTGCCAACTATTTCAAAGACAAATATTACACGCAGTATTACAAGTCGAGAATGCATTCATGTAATATGAGCATGCAAATCTCTTTGCTTGCGCGCCGATTTCCTCTTCGTGCACAAAACTTCAAGTGCAGATCTTCTCGTGCGCTCTCCAGTAAGCGCTGCTGAAGTGCGTTTTTGTGCGTTTTCCGACATTAACGCGTCCTGAAGTAAAGTGAAACGGCTATAAACTCCAGAAAGAGAAGTATACTTATGGAAACTGTGTTCATCTTAACTGAAAGCTACGCCGTGTTTGCTGGCGCCCCACACATCACGCACCTGTCAGTCAGTCAGTCAGCATGTCACCTTAAAGGGTTGAACAAATAGCGCACAGCACTACTACGGTTACAGAAATGTTTGCGCTGTTATAATTCACTTACCTTTTAATATGTTTTGGTGCGATTATAACCCGCTATAAAAAAACACGACTAAATGTTTTAAATGAGAAGTTGTAATGTAGCCATGGCGTGATGAATTTTGGCGTAGCCGCCCGCCACGGATGAATGATTGTAGCGGAAACCTTGCAAAGAGAGAAATGGACTATTGTTTGTTTTTTTATTAATATTTTGTGCTGTATTTGGTTACTGAGCAGCAATAAACAACACTTCAAAATATAAGCAGTTTTCATGTGATTTTCTAAAGTAGAAGTGTTTTGAATGTAATGAATGCATAATAATCGTGATAACCGTGAAACCATGATTTTCTTCAGACTATAATTGTACAACCAAAATCTATAATCGTTGCATCCCTAATTGTCACGCAGTTTAAAACATATATGAATGTGTCTGAATAAGCCTATTTGAGCAATACACTGATTTTGTTGTGCTTCGAAATACAACATTTGAATATGTTTGAAATAAAAAGCCACATTGTAAAATGCACTGATGTTAAGTAGTTTCAAAATACAATATATTAACATTTTGATGTAGAAAAAGCCAACATTGGAGCGAAAATACAGCATATGGGCTCTTATATTGCTGTTGTCATCACTTATAAAGCAAGTCATATCTCTCCAGCCCCTCATTTGGGATGCTTTTCATGAACTGCCCCCCATGACAAACTAATTGAATAGGCCTGCAATACACGTGCTAATTATGCAAAGGAACTGTTAGTGCTCAGAGAATTAAGTGCAAGAGTAAGGAGAGGGGAGTCTTAATTTTTGTATAGAGAGAAGAGTGTTTCGAGCACTTTTTTTGAGATATGGAGTGATCGGTGTCTGGTGCAAATGTGCAAAATTGGTGCAAGGGTTGGTTAAAGCATCAGAGAGATGAGAGTGTTTTCTACAGGTGGTTTGTTAAGTCCACCAAAGTCCCTTTAAGGCAAGTCATTTACTCGGCGTCCATTTTTGAAATGCCTCTCAGGTAGTATGCTCGGTCATTCTGTCTGAATGGGGAAACATCAAATTCTTCAAAACTGTTTGCCAAGCTTACGATTACATTATATATCAGATATCACCAATCAAATTAATCAACAATTGTCTCATAAGTTTCATTTCTAAACGTCCGAATCAAACAAAAACGTCATTTTTTTTTTCAAGTTGCTCGAGCTAATGCACATGCGCACTCGAAAGGAACGAGATCACGACACCAACCTCATTTATGGCCGTTCTACACATGATCATCCTCTGGATAATGATCATCTGATTGAGCTGCTCTTCTGAAGTAATCCACAACTTGAATCTCCTCCAGAAATAACAGCGACTCTTAGTTTACAAGTTTGTAGGCGTTTGAGCAGTTGCTGTCATGTGATGTGTGCTTGACAGGATGGATTTACCTCACATTCCTTTCATACAGATTACATAACCAGAAAACTTTTGTTTTAAAATGTAGTGGGTTCATTTAAAAGTCCAGATTTCAAGCTTTATGTAGATATATTTCTCATGTCTGTAAAGCAAGTATTCGCTATGTTCCAGTGTTTTTGTTGACCACCAAACTGTCGTAAAAGCACACGTCTGCTCCGAGCTTCTCCCACAGAGAATTGTTAGCCTATAACAATTGATGATTGGCTCCTGTACTAGTAGGCGGGGCTTCATTTGCCATATTAATGTTACACTTTTCCCCATTCAAAACTATACAAGTCTTGTGTACTCTAGAGTCTTTGAGTCCACTTACAGGGCTCAAAATTGCGACCGTTTTGATCGCATATGCAGCCGAAATTTTATCTATGCGACCTCAAAATATATTTGGGAGCATTTGTGCGAGTGCATAAAATTGATGTCATGCGACCAGTTTTCACAGCAAAATGTTCACCACATGCGGGGAATTAGGAGGCATTCACGCATCTTTGCACCTAAAAACACCAAACGCAGCGCTCAGGAATGGTTTAAAACAGTTGACATGTCAACTTGCTGCAGTAAACCAAGCCCGCAATGCTTAACCCGCCTTCAAGCTCTTCTTATTGGCCCACTGCGCTAGAACAGAACGCGAATGGATTGGTTAATATCAGCCATGATGTCAATCACTCAGTTCCGATGACAGGGATCTACAGCGCATATAAGGTATGGATTCGAGAGAATGAAAACAACACTGACTACGTTTACATGGACACCAATAATTCGATTTTAATGCGATTAGGACAATACTCTGATTAAGAGTCGACCATGTAAACAGCGATTTGTGATTGATTTAATCAGTTTAAGGTCATAATCGAACTAAAGAGAAATCGAATTAAGACATGTGGAGTATGCCGGTCTTAGTCACATTATTGAAGTGCAGTACAGACATGTAAACACCTTAATCGAACTATTACTGTCATGTAGGACTTTAAGCCGCTTTTGCGACAGGGTAGTCCCCACACACACACACACCCAGACACGCACACACACAAGCACGGCTGTTTGACACTCTCTGCACCTACCGAGTCAGTGCAGACCACAGACACCTGCATGGTGAAATGCGGGGGCTTTTTTTTCTTCCATTCAGCATGCGGTATGAACTTCCATTAAAACAACACTTCCAGCAGTTCATAGTTGCATCCAATATCTCGTTTGTCACGGAGGACGTACATAAAAAGTCCCTGAATGAAAGTGAAAGTGCCAAACTGCAGTTAAAGTCGACAAATTAAAAATGAAACACTCGAAATTACATAAAACTCCGGAGGAAATGCGCATAGCGCGGTGACACAATGACGTTAATCGAGTTATGTGCTGTAACATGTAAAACGTGATCATGAAGGAAACATTCAAAAAGCAACTCATGTAAACACCTTAGTCTTATTATTCTCTTAATTAGATTAAAGGAAATAATTTGATTATTGATGTCCATGTAAACGTAGTCACTGGCAGATTTAGTTTTAGAAACCACCTAAAGTTACAAATAATGGCACATCTGATTAGTGATCATGTGCTGAATGTAAATCCAGCATTTACACTTTTCGAAGAGTGGATAAAAGACTTCCAGTGTTTAAAGTCCGCTATGAAAATGACTAAAGCATCCACCGTAAAGCCAGTGGGACGGAGTTTTCAGGTAACAGTGTTTGCCACTGAATCTACACATTTTAAGCACGAGATGTTCAAACTTTATTTAATCCTTCATTTAATCGTCACGATGCTGTCAGTCACCGCGTTCACCATTGCTAAAGAGCACGCATTCACTGAGATGAAACTAATATTGCAGCTCATGAAAAGACCGTTATTGCTAATAAGATGACGTATGCAAATAGCAAGTTATATGTCAATATCATCTGTGCAATATCAGACAGCACCCGTGAGAACAGCACAGTTATTATTGTTAATTCAGTTCATCTCATTCACGTCAAGCAGTGCATGCAGATTTTTGATTATTTGTTAGTTGTGATTAGAGTGTTAATATATAATAGAATCTGTTAATATAAACCGTGTAGTAACGGTGCTCATCATTCTTGGTGGGTGCGACTAAATTTTGTCTGGTGCGCCTAAATTTTTGAAGTTAGGAGCACCGGTGCTACCAAGAAAAAAGGTTAATTTCGAGCCCTGATTTACCTGTGTGAGGCATACTCAGAATTGGGGATGTTTTTGATAGATTGATTATTTTTTGATATATTGAATATTAGTGTTAAATTGACAATATTTTGAAAAATGTTAGAAACCACCCAAACTAATATCTTCTGTTGAAAATATCACAAAAACTAAAAAAACTCAAAACATTTCAGAGTCATGACAGAATATTAATTATTGAGTGAACTATCCCTTAAATTAGGCTAACAATATAAATGCACCTGAACTTTTTACTCTGTTGTCCACTTTTAGCTCTGAAAACATTTCTCAGCACATTTTTTCAAGTTGCTCGTGCTAATGCTCATGCAGACTCGAAAGGAACAAGATCACAATACCAACTATGGCTGTTCTACACAATATACTTAAAATATATTAAAATAAATAAATTAATACATTAAAAAGTAATAATAAATAAATAAAATTACTGCCTAAAACTGTGTACACTTTTTTAAATTTTTTTTTTGGGGGTATGTTGTTGTATTTTGCACTGTATGTATTTTGCATTGTCTGTATTTTGCACTGTCGTTGTATTTGCACTATCTGTATTTTGCACTGTCTGTATTTTGCACTGTCTGTATTTTGCACTGTCTGTATTTTGCACTGTCGTTGTATTTGCACTGTCTGTATTTTGCACTGTCTGTATTTTGCACTGTCGTTGTATTTGCACTGTCTGTATTTTGCACTGTCTGTATTTTGCACTGTCTGTATTTTGCACTGTCTGTATTTTGCACTGTCGTTGTATTTGCACTATCTGTATTTTGCACTGTCTGGAGTCGGCACCTAAGTTTTTCACTCATCATAGCACACGTGCTGCTGATGACATGACAATAAAAGTGATTTGATATAATCCTCTGGATAATGATCGTCTGATCGCGCTGCTCTTCTGAAGTAATCCACATCTTGGTCTTGATGACGAATCTCCTCCAGAAAACACAGCGACTCTTTGTTTACAAGTTTGTGGGCGTTTGATTAATCATTGAGTGAACTATCCATTAAATTAGGCTAACAACAATATAAATGCACCTGAACTTTTTACTCTGTTGTCCACTTTTAGCTCTGAAAACATTTCTCAGCACAATTTTTTTTTTTTTCTCATTTTTTTTAAGTTGCCCGTGCTAATGCTCATGCGAGCTCGAAAGGAACAAGATCACAATACCAACCTCATTTATGGCTGTTCTACACATTATACTTAAAAAAAAATTAATTAATTAAAAAATAATAATTACTGCCCAAAACTATGTGTACACTTTTTTTAAATTTTATTTATTTTATTTGGGGGTATGTTGTTGTATTTTGCACTGTCTGTATTTTGCACTGTCGTTGTATTTGCACTATCTGTATTTTGCACTGTCTGGAGCACCTAAGTTTTTCACTCATCATAGCACACGTGCTGCTGATGACGTGATAATAAAAGTGATTTGATTTGATATAATCCTCTGGATAATGATCGTCTGATCGCGCTGCTCTTCTGAAGTAATCCACAACTTAGTCTTGATGACGAATCTCCTCCAGAAAACACAGCGACTCTTTGTTTACAAGTTTGTGGGCGTTTGATTAATCATTGAGTGAACTATCCATTAAATTAGGCTAACAACAATATAAATGCACCTGAACTTTTTTACTTTGTTGTCCACTTTTAGCTCAGAAAAAAAATTCTCAGCACATTTTTGATCTTCCTAAAATTTTGTGATGCCTTTGAAGTGGAAGGGACTTCACTAAATATATACAATCATGAGTGTTATGAGGATCAGCGCTTCATCACAGTAATTCTCAGCAGGAATGGAGGGGGTCAGTGGCTCTTTCTTCTGCTCTTTAGCCTGATAGCAGGTTCTTCTGAAGTGCAGCAGAACACAAAGGCTGTGGTGTGGAGGAGCAACGTCTGAAAGGGATTCTCTGAGTCTCCTGAGCTGTCAATCACCTGAGGGTTTACACTGGCCGAAGTAAGACCAGACTCTCTCTCTCTGACCGTTTCATGAGATTAAAGGGGTGCTCCACCTCAAAGAACTTGTACCTGTCCTTATTTGTTACTTAAAACAATATAAGCAGTGCATAACCTAAATGAGTACAACCCTTTTGACAGCTGAAATGTCTTGGTGTAGTTTTACAATAATTTTTGGTGCATTTAAACAAAACAGTTTTATTAAACAGTTGAATTAGAATAAGAGTTTGGCCATCTAACATCTTTAGGAATAGAAAGATGATACAAGTTATTGAAAAAAATTCCAAAAAAAAAAAAAAAGTCACTGAAATTTGGCATCTTTTTATGTTTCTCTTGATTTGTCCTGTTTATTACATTTTATTTAATATTTTCCACAACATATTAATTTGAGTATACTAACTTTTGGACTGTAATCTTAAGTTTTTTTGTTAGATCAGTCTTGTCTTTTGGCACTGACAGTTTATGCACAATTATAATGTTGTAAAGCATTCTAAAATATTCATTTAAAAGAGAGATCTGTAAGGGGTACTCGTTTTTATAAAATTACATATACACATTATTTTTAAAACGAAGCATGTCAGAATATATATTTTTAATAATAGCAGATATTTTTAATTATATTTATATAGTTACACAATAAAATTAACTTGATTTTCTTTCAGAATTTTCTTTACTTTTCTTTTCGTACATTATTTTCTTTTCAATCTCATATAAAATGTACTGCAAAACAACATTTAAATTAATTTTTTAAATGTATATTATTTTTGTATGAAGCAATTTTAGTAATATTATCATAATTTTTTGTTTTTTTGTTTTTGTTTAAAATATCCAAAAAATAAATAACCTTTTATATAATACAAAATTAAACACTGTCACAAAATATAGTAAATTATAATAAACTACAGGGCGTCATTGTGCCACAGTGGGTAGCAAGATCGCCTCACAGCAAGAAGGTTGCTGGTTCAAGCCCAGGCTGAGTCAGTTGGTGTTTCTGTGTGGAGTTTGCATGTTCTCCTGGTGTTGGTTTCATCCAGGTGCTTTGGTTTCCCCCACAGTCCAAACACATGCACTATAGATGAATTGGGTAAACAAAATTGGCCGTAGTGTATGTGTGTGAATGCAAGAGTGTATGGGTGTTTCGCAGTGTTGGGTTGCGGCTGGAAGGGCATCCGCTGCACAAAACATATGCTGGATAAGTTGGCGGTTCATTCCGCTGTGGCGACCCCGATTAATAAAGGGACTAAGCTGAAAGAAAATAAATGAATAAAAAATAAAATACAAGATTTCTAACAACTAAAGAAAAGCACTTCCAGACCTCGAATCCAACAAGCACCTCTATTTGAAGCTGTTTTACATTTAAACATTACATTTAAATCTGAAATACATTTTCTCTAAGAAACTTGACTTGTAAAGGTCACGTATAAATGAAGAGCAAGAAAAAAAATGTCACAATTTTTTATTCAGTGTAGAAAATCACCTGCCATCGCTTTGCACGGCAAAACGCTCAACTGGAACTCTCAGCATGAGGGTGTGAAACTGCATTACACACATTTTCCAAAGCCATTTTTTTCATCCGATGTACACAGTATTTCTCTGTAGCCATATATCAGTACCATCACACACCCCATATTCCCAACACAGTGGCTGAAAAACCTCTTTAAATCATTTGGCATGTCAAGTGCTGACAGTTCAGAGCTTATACGAGTCCGGCTCGATATAAACGCATCCATATGGAGGAGGGCTGCTGGATCTCACGCCATTATCAGCTCATACATTACCTCTTTTATGGGCCCAGTAAGGAGTCTGATGAAACTATAGCAGAGTCATGCCAATAGATGAGCATTATCCTCAGATATCAAATGTGTGCTTCGTGTTTTTGGCAGAGGTGCCGTTCCCAGCTACCAGGGTTGCCAGGTTTGTTTTTTTCAACAACATAGCACAACTACACAATAAAAAAATACCCGAAAATAGCAGTTTTCTGTATTTTGTGGTTCATTTAAAAATATATTTATTTTTACCTGTTTATTTATGCATTTGAATTGCATTATGAGACCTTTATCTTTCGTCCAACAACGTTTAAGCTTAAACAGTTTTTTAAAAAGTGACTTTTGTTAACGTTTTAATAGTTTAAAGTGCTATATAGTCTGGGTTGGTGTTGTATATTAATCTACAAAAACATTATAATACATTTCCAGTACATTTTCTGTTATTTTACAGACTTACTTTGTTAAACTGTAGAGTTGAATTTTCAGAAGTCGACAAAGTGGAGATTAAGCTCCCATAATGCAACTCATAACACATAAATAAACGGAAAACATTTTGTGAATCACAAAACACAGAAACTGTTTATTACCAGATACTTTTAACAGTTTACAAATCTAAAACTATAGAGCAAATGGTCAAACTGGACCATTCCAAACCTCTAAATATCAAGCTAACTCATAAAATACATATTTAACAATAAGTTTTTTCTTGAATGTACTTCAGAATGGATTTTACTCTCTTTTCATCATTTATGTTAAGTTGCTTTTTTAATCTACGCTACAGAAATAAAGATGAATTGAATAAAAAAATTTGACAATCACTGTATATTAGTAATAATAAAGAGTCTGTTTTTATAAATAAAATCATCTTATTTTAAACATTTCAATTAAAAAGTCAAGATATTTCTAATTAAATTATAATTGATGCATACTCTTCTACATATATATTTTAAGCAACAATCCTAATAACTGGTAATCTGTTAGTAATTAGAAAATAGAAAATGGTCTCACACACAGAGTCTCTCCACAACAGAAATACACTTACATTTCATCAAAATCCTGCACAGTTTCATCATACATTTCATCATTCAGCACAGTTTTTAATCACTGGTAGAATATCAATTTGGTCGAGTTAAAAAAAATAAATAAATCACTGCAACCCTATAAATATAATGGATGTAATTAAATAATCGAATGTGTCAAACCCTTAACTCTCGGATTAAAAAAAACCCTTCAGAAAGTGGTAAAACTAGCTTAATTCAGCAGAAAAACCACGAAAATGCTACACTGAGGAGGACCATCAGTGCGTTGTGGACTTAAATATCCAAAAATGCCATTAAAAACAAAAATCCACTTATCATTTACTGATTATAATTTTTTTTATAATAGTTTTTAACACACACAAAAAAAGATATTTTGAAGAATGTTAAAAACCGGTAACCATTGACATCCATAGTAGGAAAAAATAAACACTATGGAACTCAATGGATCTCAGTAACCAACATAATTCAAAATATCTCATTTTGAGTTCAACTTAAAAAAAACTGAAACAGGTTTGAAACAAGTGAGCAAATGATTACAATTTCATTTTTAAGTGAACTATCGCTTTAAATATTAAAGAACTTCCTTCAGAGAATCATCCAAACTCCAAACACAGAAGCAAATGCTCAGACTTTGATTGAAGATTGCCAAAACATGCACAGTTTAATTGTTCATCTGAAGAATAACAATGTAAAATAATCACTGCAACTCTAAATATAATTGATGGAATGTATCAAACCTTTAACCCTTCGGTTAAAAAAACATCCATTGGAAATGTGTAAAAAAAAAAAAAAAAAAGTCTAATTCTGCGGGAAAAAAACATGGACTTGGCAGCCCTGCAGCCACACTCAGCAGGAACATCAGTGCGATGTGGCCTTAAATGACAAAATTGCACTCAAAAACAAATATTCACTCATCTTTTACTGATTATCTTACATACAAAAAGATAGTTTGAAGAATGTTGAAAACCGGTAACCATTGACATCCATAGTAGGGAAAATAAATATTATAGAACTCAATGGATCTTGGTTAACAACATAATTCAAAATATCTTCTTTTGTGTTCAACTCAAGAAATAAACTCAAACAGGTTTGAAACAAGTAATCAAATGATTACAATCTCATTTTAAGTGAACTATGACTTTAAATATGTAACTTCCTCCAGAGATTTGAGATATTAGGCTCTTAATTCCTGCTGACTGCTGCAAACAGATGTTGAATGTCAGGCTGGATGAAGACAGAATAAGTGTCTGAACTATCATGTTCTCCAGCTCAGTCTGGTGATAAAGCTCAGTTACGAGGACGGACACGTTGCCCAGGATCCAGACACAACATTTACTGTATTATGGGTTTGACAGTTGATGAACAGACCGTAGGACGACTAAACCATCTCTACTGTAAGTTATGGGTCTGTTTTGATAGACCTGACTGGGCAGTAATGGTATCATGTTCATGCATCAAATGGAGAATAAAACGGTCACATCAGGTCTTTGAGTTCAGGAAATAACGTACACAGATTTGATTCTTTATAAAGTCTTGTTGCATTAATGTTTGTGCATTATTCTAAATCTATATGCAGATTTAGTCTAGTGTAAATTGTAATGTCTACAGTCAAGCCCAAAATTATTCATACCCCTGGCAAATTCTCATCTAAAATTTATTCATTCATTCCTTTTCCTTTGGCTTAGTCCCTTTATTTAATAGGGGTCGCCACAGCGCAATGAACCGCCACCTTATCCAGCATATGTTTAACACAGCGGATGCCCTTCTAACCAGTACTGGGAAACACCCATACACATTTCGAAAACAATCAAAAAAAATCGAAAAAATCTATAGCTTAAAGGAGCTAATAATTTTGACCTTCAAATGGTTTATAAAAAATTAATAACTTCTTTTATTCTAGCCGAAATAAAACAAATAAGACTTTCTCCAGAAGAGAAAATATTATCAGACATACTGTGAAAATTCCCTTGCTCTGTTTAACATCATTTGGGAAATATTAAAAAAAAAAGAAAATAAATTCAATTAAAATTATAAATACTGTATATATATTGCGATTATAATTTTTCAAAGTATTACAGTGCTTTGTAAACGTTTTTTATTACCATTTGTTCAGTCTCCCTGTACAGTTTAAAAGAGTGCTCGGACCCGGAAGCCACTTTGCGTGACGTCACACTTAACAAGCGGATAGAAACAATTAGCCAACGGTTTGGACACATCTGACTGAATGACTTAATTGGTTTTATGCTTTTGAGCATCAGATTAACTTTGTGGACAAATAAATTATTTTATTTTATTAAGCAATAATAAAACGTGTTAAAAATGTTTTATGATAATCATTTTCTAAACAATTTAAGCAATTAATAATTTTTAAATTGTATTTCTTTAATAATTATATTACAAAACTGAATCAGTGACAAACCCTCATCCTTGAAAGGGTGGCACAAAATTATTAGGGAAATGATTCCCTTAGAAATCCTTACCTGTGTCATTCATATGTCCACTGAGGTTTTTCATCAAGTCTGGACTCCTTACTTGGATTTTATTGGTGTTTCTTCAAGCTGTATTTTGAGTTATGGCATGTTATAATTGAATTTACGCATTTTATTTTACTTACTATTATTTTATCTTTATATATTTTCATTTTGTTTATTTATTTCTTATAATTATTTTATTTATGAACAAATATAATTTATTCTGTCTTTCTTTAGCATTGAGTTGTTAAAATGGGCACTGTCTGTTGGTTTGTTTCAATGTTTTGTAATAGTTAAAATGTTAATGAAAAAATGCAATAAAAACATAATATTAAATTATATAATCAAGTATAAAAAATAATTATTATTTTACAATGTAAATGTTATATTTCAATTAGATGTAAGCAATAAGAAAGCATTTAATTTCAAATGAATTAAAAATAAAATATACAACAAAAGTAATATTGATAATATTAAAATATATTTTAAGAAATATTGTTTATATTGTTTATATAATAAAATTATTTTAATATTATGTAAAAATGCATTTAAACACACACACACTTTCTTACAATCAGTCCATATCTCTACAAAAACATTGTGCTTTTTTCAAGTGTGCCTCACACATTTGAGTGGGCTTGACAAACCACCTGTTGAAACGCTCTTCTCTCCATATGCACCAGACAATTTACTTAAACTCCATCTTACAAGGATTCAATAAGGAAAACAATGTTGATTTGAGAATGTACCACAAATTATCTTGCGCTACAAGTTTTCTTTAACCTTAAACACCTCTTTTGAACAATATCTTGCACAATATTGTTCTGTCTTATGTAAACATACTTGTATTGTCAGCCTTAGTTTATGTGTATAGTTAAGTATTAATAGTATAAATACACTAATATATATATAGTAGTTAGTATAGTTAGATTAATGCTCCGGTATGGTAGTTATGTATAGGTTAAAATAGCTTTTGCCTCCAGTGTTGTGTTCATACTTATGATTATGTTTATTTATGTAGCACTGTGGTCCTGTGAGACACAACATTTCATTCCACTGAATGTCCACACATGTAGTGAAATGACATTAAAGCTCAACTTGACTTCATACACACACACACACACACACACGTCCAATCAATTGACTTGTGGTGTTCATTTAATTGACTTCCTTCACATTCAACCAATTCAGTCTAGATAAAATAAGTGATGATCCCTGACTAGCAATTGCCCATCTCAATGTCTTGACCTAGGATATACTCTTCCCTGTTTTTGTGTGCCTAACAGGTAAAAGCATCTGTCGGGCTAATGGCAGTGATGTTCACGCATCCCCGAGTGCAACACAATCCTCCAGTAACTCATCAGTGTGCTGTGGACCTGCGACCTGCTGAGTGACTGCACTTCCTCAGGCCGAGTCTTATCAGCGCTGACAGAAACATGACTCCTCAAACTCTGGTGATCTTTACAAACCCATCGATAGTTTGCTTACTGCCTGATTTGTCAACTATATATTCGCCAATTGAAAAGCTTGAAATCGTTTAACATTGCATAAATAAAAGTTTGATTTTACTAACCTCATGGAAAACTTCTGATGCCACAAACTCCTCATCTTATTTCTTCTTCCTGGAATTTCCATGAAAGGATTAGGTATCAGATGTCAGAAGAAAGTGATATTTCCTCTTCCTGTTCTGGGAAAACAGGATTAGATTAGATTAGATCAGATTAACAGATTAGAATAAATCCTCTTGCACTGAAAATCTAACTAGCTTGTGTTATGATCAAGTTTATTAGATGATAAAGAGTTTAAAGCACTCACTATGTTTAATTCCTCATAGGAGGGAGACTACAGAAATATCGGCACCCTGTGAGACCCCTATAGAGAGGCATGAGGGCCAATCCCTGCCCTAGGGCATCCTCACCTCACATTCAGGAGCCTGGCACCTGAGAGATGGGAAAGGTGAAGGGTGACGGCCCCCGGAGGCCCACAGTCAGTCTGGACATTCAGCAATCGGGCAACACCTTCAACATAAGCAAGTGTCCATCTGTGGGGGAAATAATAATGATTTACTGCAAGACAAATGATAGTGAAAACTAAAACAAATCTGGGTTCATTACAAATCCTACATGTTGTCCCAACATAAACCAATTAAGTTAACTTAATTGTTTTTACAAATTTAAGTGGATGTAACATACAAATTTTAAGTTGTGCCACAACAACTCAAGAATTGTATTAGTTTAGCTAATTTTAAATAAATTATTTGAACAGGATTTTCTAAAGGTCAAGGAAATACAAATGTGCATAAATCATATGGCGAGTCCATAAAATGCACACTAATTTATTGAGTTGACATATTAAATCATTTTAATTGCATTGTTTTGTTTTAAGTGGTATAGTTAAATGTATACTGAACTATATGTTAGCCACATCATACAGGACTTTTTTTCACAGTACACTTGAATTGTTTTTTAAATGCAAGAACAGAAGAAGTTTGTTTATTTATTTATGTTTTAATGATATACAGTGCATCCGGAAAGTATTCATAGAGCTTCACTTTTTCCACACTTTTTTATGTTACAGCCTTATTCCAAAATGGATTAAATTAATTTACTTCCTCAACATTCTACACACATTACCCCATAATGACAATGTGAAAAAAGAGTTTTTGAAATTGTTGCAAATTTATTAAAAATAAAAAAACCTGAAAAATCACATATACATCAGTATTCACAGCCTTTGCTGTGAAGCTCTAAATTGAGCTCAGGTACATTCTGTTTCCACTAATCATTCTTGAGATGGTTCAGCAGCTTAATTGGAGTTCACCTGTGGTAAATTCAGTTGATTGGACATGATTTGAAAAGGCATACACCTGTCTATATAAGGTCCCAGTGCATGTCAAAGCACAAACCAAGCATGAAGACAAAGGAATTGTCTGTAGACCTCAGAGACAGGATTGTCTCGAGGCACAAGGCTGGGGAAGGTTACAGAAAAAGTTCTGCTGCTCTGAAAGTTCCAATGAGCACAGTGGCCTCCATCATCCGTAAGTAAAAGATGTTTGAAACCACCAGGACTAGAGCTGGAGCTGGCCGGCCATCTAAGCTGAGTGATCAGGGGATAAGGGCCTTAGTCTGGGAGGGTATCAATAACCTGATGGTCACTCTAAACTCCAGCGTTCTTCTGTGGAGAGAGGAGAACCTTACAGAAGGACAACCATCTGTGCAGCAATCCACCAATCAGGCCTGTATGGTAGAGTGGCCAGACGGAAGCCACTCCCCGCCTGGAATTTGCTAAACGGCATCTGAAGGACTCTCAGACCATAAAAAAAACAAAATTCTCTGGTCTCATGAGACTAAAATTGAACTCTTTGGAGTGAATGCCAGGCGTTACGTTTGGAGACAACCAGGCACCGCTCATCACCAGGCTAATACCATCCCTACAGTGAAGCATGGTGGTGGCAGCATCATGCTGTGGGGATGTTTTTCAGCAGCAGGAACTGGAAGACTAGTCAGGATAGAGGGAAAGATGAATGCAGCAATGTACAGAGACATCCTGAATGAAAACCTGCTTCAGAGTGCTCTTGACCTCAGACTGGGGCAACAGTTCATCTTCCAGCAGGACAATGACCCAAAGCACACCCCCAAAATATCAATGGAGTGGGTTCACAACAACTTAGTGAATGTCCTTGAGAGGCCCAGCCAGAGCCCAGACCTAAATCCTATTGAACATCTCTGGAGAGATCTGAAAATGGCTGTACTCCGTCGCTTCCCATCCAACCTGATAGAGCTTGAGAGGTAACGCAAAGAGGAATGGGCAAAAACTCCCAAAGACAGGTGTGCCAAGCTTGTGGCATCATATTCAAAAGACTAGAGGCTGTAATTGCTGCCAAAGAGCATCAACAAAGTATTGAGCAAAGCCTGTGAATACTGATGTACATGTGAATTTTCAAGTTTTTTATTTTTAATAAATTTGCAACAATTTTAAAAAATATTTTTTCACATTGTCATTATGGGGTATTGTGTGTAGAATTTTGAGGAAATTAATTAATTTAATCCATTTTGGAATAAGGCTGTAACAAAAAAAGTGGAAAAAGTGAAGCGCTATCAATACTTTCCGGATGCACTGTATTGGCTATATCCATGGCAACAGTACTCAATATACAGTGCTCACCATATGAGTATGCCCCTCACAAATCTCTCATTTAAATTAATATTTTCTAAAGGAAGCTATACAATATTATATTTGTGCATATACATTAGATTAGTTAGTACTGAAGCCAAATCTGGAGCTAATCGAACAAAACAGGTTATGATAATGATCCAAAACTAGTACACCCAAATATATGTTATAAAAAAATATTAAATATAAAATGGAAAAAAAGCAAAATTCTAATTTTTGCAATATTTTGCTTGAATTTAATTGTATTATCTTTCTTTTTCTAAAGATGTTCTGTGAGTAAATTATTAATCTTATTTTAATAAATATATCAGTTTAATAAATCTGTTTTGTTCAAATGCACTAAAATACTTTGCCTATATTCACAGAGAAATCGATAAAATATTAATTTTCAAAATGTGGTGTACTTAATTATGCTGAGCACTGTACATATTTACAATCAGAACTGTTTCTAAATAATCATGCATTGTACAAACAACGACAACACTGACAAAAAGTAATATTAGATCATCAATAAATATTCTAAAATTCCTCCAGAAGACAGAATAGATCAAATAAATGACAAGTTATGAAATATATCTACCATACAAAACTTTAGCTCTTAGCTTTAGACCTTTAGCTTTTAGCTTTATTTTAGACCATATTTATAGACTGGGTGAATAACACACACACACATTTATGTGTTTAATATTTAGCCTACAGTAGGCCTATATTTGAAGAGTTCAGATGCAAAAGTGCCATCTGAAATCTTCTAAAATTATTATTTTTTCCCCAAGCTCATAAATGTTTAGTTGTCACTTTAAATGGAACTATATTAAAACTAACTTAACTTAAACTATATTTAAAAAAATCATTTTAGTAGATAATTTTAGATGTAACTAAGAGGCTTTGGCATCTGAACTCTTCATTTAGCCTGTTTATTTATAGAGGTAAAGTTGGTTTTATATTCGCACATTCGTTCATTTAGAAGTATATATATTGTTTACTATGTTACTTTGAATATTCGATCGGAATTAACATGTAAGTATGACTTCTAAACAACATTAACACTGTCTAATTCACTGTGAACAATCCTGTACTTTGATAGTCATTGGCTGCTTATATGATTTCCCTATTTAAAATTTGCAAAGAATACTTTTATGAAATTATATTATTATGGAGAATGTCTGAATATCCGAATATAAAACCAACTTTACCTCTATTGTTTATTTTCAATATACCTCGAGGCAAACTTAGCCTGCACTTTCTCAGGTAATTTATAAAATTAGTCTGTTATATAAATGTAAACTATAAACAATAAATAAACGAATATAAAACACAACATTTGCCATCAGACATTGTTTTGTAAAATAAAATAAAAACTATTAAAAACACATGATAACTTTCGAAACAAAGCGCTCAGCTTAGGTTTTTGACTTACGTAAGGCTTTCTGCTAGCCTAAAAATACGATGATTTACCTACTCGAATCTTAGTTTAATTTAGCGGACAGATAATAATCTTCGATATTTGAATTATTAATGTTGCCAGCTGGATTTGTCACCGCTTGGTTTGATGATGACCTTATCTGAGTTTTCTGAGGTAAGTGAACCACGTTACATACCTGTACGAACATGTACAAACTTTCTTCAAGTCGCATTAGCATTAGCTCGCTCATATTAGCATCATGAGTATCGATATCTGATGACGTCAGTATCAATCTGAACAGGATCGTGATGCGCGTCTAATTGGACTCGACAGTTTGCACAATAATTCATGTTAATAGACAGAAACCAGCGATTCTCGGGATGAACATGAGCAAATGAAGTTATTTTCTGCTATTTTAATTGCAGCGCTACAGGTCAGCTTGTTCTTTTTGCTCAGCAAGACATTAAAATACAACAAAACAGAATAGTTCAATTACAAATATAATACATGTTTTCTTTGTTTCTAACCTTAATGTTTTCCTGTTAAACAAATAATTAGCATCATCAAACCAGTCTTCAATCTCTGCTTCAGAAATCATAATTAGGATTTGCTCAGTTATTTTTATTATAAATGTAAAATCGTTTTATGCATCATTTTTTTGTGAACCTCAAGATACTTTTTTGAGGATTATTTGGTTTATAGAAATGTAATATGTTTTATAACTAAAGATTTTGTAATATTAAATGTCTTTAAAAATATTGGTTATTTATAACTTTTTATTATAATACATGCTTGTTTGCAAATCAGAATATTGAAATGATTTCTGAAGGATCATGTGACACTGAAGATTAAAGCAAGGAGTTTGGGTAATTAAGAATAAAGTACAACCAAAATATATTCTAATAGAAAAAATATATTACAATAAAATAATATGTTGCTATATTATCGTTTTTGCTGCTTTTTTTTTTTTGATTAAATAACTGCAGCCTTGACAATATAAGATAATTATTTCAAAAACATTACATATGTTTGCAGTAAGCTAAACTAGACTTTCAAAATACTCCTCCCTACCTTCCCAGACAGACTTAGTTACTGTTAAATTCTTTTTATAAGTTTATAAAGCTGAATGTATCTGCTTCTGCGTGTCATTTACGTCCATCACAATCTCATGTTTGCATACAGTACTCTCACTATGAGAACACATCCTACAATAGTGGAACAACAATGTCCTTTGTTAGAATAAAGACACACGGAGGGAAATTCGCTCTGAGTGCTTTCATTTGTTCCCAGATCTCTGTGGTTTCACTAGAGAGCAGCAGGGTGTCTGTGATGATGCCAGATCCATTCGTGTTCCAGCACTGTGGACACGAATCTCCTGTCAGTTCTGCTTTATCCCACACAACACGGACAATTCACTGCAGTTATGTTTATTTTCATTTAGGATTTTCAATACGGGACATGTAGTAGATTAACTTTGAAATGAACATGCCCACCCAAAATCTGGAGAGAAAATAAATCATAAATACTGGGGTCACTGATTTGTGGAAATGTTAAATAACGCATAAAATTGAAGATTTATATATATTAAATTGTTATCTCAGTTTAAAATGGTAAGTTAGGTGGACATATTTTTGAACTCAGAGTTGAATTTACTCATAATAATAAAAATAATTTAACTGCATGTTTGGAACGGTTTGTTCAATGAAAGTAAAAATTAAGTTGAGGAGACTTTCAATTTTGATCTCTTAATTTGAGCATTTACACTGTAAAAAGTGATTAGTTACTTAAAGCGAGTAAACCAATTGCCTTAAAAAACAAGTTGACTTTACAAAAATAATGTAGGTAAATGCATTGTAACTTGGAACTGTTAAGCTGACTTAATTTTTATTATCATGCAAATTGCATTCACTTTTTTAAAATAAAAGTAAACTAATCACTTTTTCCAATACACATTTATTATATATATTTTTCCAGCTTTTCTGTATCTAAATGACAGTAACTAAAATAAATCTGCTCTTCCAGACTCCAGTGTCAGAGGTGTAAAGAGTACCTGAAAACCATACTTGAGTAAAAGTACAGATACCTTACTGTAAAAATTACTCCATTACAAGTTACAAGTCACCAATTCCAATAAGACTTGAGTAAAAGTATTAAAGTATCCGATTTTAAAAGAACTTAAGTATTTTACTCATACTGAATGTAGGCTCAAAGAACACCAAGAAAGGTTTAATTTTCCTAAATTACATTTAACACCTTAATGTTATAAAATGGCAGAACAAAATATATTTAAAAAATAGAACAAAAAGTCTCAGTCAAACTCAAATGTTCAAAAAAGGCACAAACAATTTATCAAAAAAAAAAAGAAAAAAGTAGTAAAACATAGTAAAAAAAAATCAGAGCTGACTTTGATGTGATTCATCTCTCAGTATCAGAGGGGGGCAATATTTTTATTTTGAGTAGTTTTTCAATTGATTAATTATGTTTTTTCTGTATTAAAATTAAACAAAAAGGAGCACTGTTATTTTTCAACTTAGTAAACTACATATAAATTCAAGCTTCGACTTCATCACTGGTTGCAGCCATGTCGCTAATTAAACACCTGGTATTAGGCAAGCTGCTAATTCACGTTCACATGATTTAGCTCATAAATAGCATACAGTACCTTCAGCACCCTGCAGATGGCGATATCGCCTCATCCGCCCAACAAATTAGCTGTGGTAGATAAAGATGCCGTCTTGTCGCTCACACTCGCAATGTAATGAGTAACGGTAAGCATCTGTTCAAATGTAGTGGAGTAAAAAGTACATATATTCAATCAAAAATGTAGTCAAGTAGAGAGTAAAAGTTACTTATATTTTTGATACTCAGTACAAGTACAAAGTAGCCAAAAAAATACTTAAGTAAAGTAACGAAGTCCATTTACTCAAGTACTTTACACCACTGTCCAGTGTATCTTCTAAATTCAATACAGGCTATAATTGTAGATTTTATAGACTAAGGGCTTACTCACACTATGCTATCCGAACCGTGCACAGGCCCGTTTCCCGGATCGTTTGAGAAGTGTGAGTTCTCTAAATCGGGCTTAGGCACAGTTCACTTGGGCGGCCCTGGCCCGGTTGGAAGAGGTGTGCCTGAGCGCGGCCCACTTGGGCTCAGGCGCGGTACGCTTGCAGTGTGAGTGCAAGCGTGCCTAAGCCCGAAACTGAAAGCTAAACATGACTTTTACGGGGACTGTTTGATATGGATTTATTAATCATTCTTACTATTCAATGAACGCAAACTGTCGTAGATTATTAAAGACGCAAACCCTTCACTTCACGACACCTTCAGCAAACCTCCTAATTCCTGCAGCATGAGGACTTTATGATTGTTTATGAGCGTCAAAAGTAGCTGATCTGTTTGGCGAAACATTTGACTGCGTATCCCTGCATATTAAATGACTTAAACGATATAACTAAAGAAATCTCCACTGTGCTGAGCGAGAGCGCTTACTGAACAGCGCATCATCGATGACGTAAGCGTGCCCAGGCCCGAATGTAATGTGAGAGCAGGCCATGGGGGGAGACGGGAGGGGGGACAAGCGTGCTTTGCCCCGGTTTAAGGCAACTATACAGAGTGTGAGTACACCAAATATGTAATATTGTAATAATTGCAGTAATTATTTGAAAACAGATGTGCTAAAAGAGTCTGACACTGTAAAAAGGGATTAGTTGACTTTAAAAAAGTGAGAACAATAAGCATAATTATAAAAATTAAGTCAGCTTAACAGTTCCAAGTTACAATGGGTTTACTTACATTATTTTTGTAAAGTCAACTTGTTTTTTTAAGGCAATTGGTTTACTTGCTTTAAGTAACTAATCACTTTTTACAGTGCACCACTGTAAAAAAATAAAAAGTTGAGTTAACTTAAAATTTTAAAGCAATCGGCTGCAAAGAATTTTGAGTTTATTAAGCTTCAGTGGTTGTGCCAAATAATTCCATAAAGAATACTTGACTTAAACCAGCCTTTTCAGTCAACTTAAAAAAATTATTTGGCACAACTTCAACCACTGAAACTTAAGAAACTCAAAATTCTTTGCAGCCGGTTGCTTTAAAATTTTAAGTTAAGTCAACTTTTTCTTTTTACAGTGTATAAGTGGTTTATATGGGCTGAATTTAAACAACCAAAAAATTGAAATGTGTGCACATCTGAGATTCTCTAAAGCAGGTGCTCGATCAGAAACAAACACAGTGGAAAAAGTCAAAAGAAAATCGACACACTACCACTTTAGCTCTCATTTTTTTTATTGTAACAACAAGACCTACATGGTCTTCATCAGGAAGTTCATTCATTCATTAATTTTCTTTTCGGCTTAGTCCCTTTATTATCTGGGGTCGCCACAGCGGAATGAACCACCAACTTATCCAGCATACGTTTTACGCAGCGGATGCCCGTCCAGCTGCAACCCATCACTGGGAAACTTCCATACACACTCATTCACACAAATACACTACAGGCAATATTAGCTTACCTAATGCATATCTTTGGACTTGTGGGGGAAACCGGAGCACCCGGAGGAAACCCACGTGAACACGGGGAGAACATGCAAACAACTCCACACAGAAACGCCATGTGACCCAGCTGGGGCTTGAATCAGCGACCTTCTTGCTGTTATGCGATTGTGCTACCCATTGCGCCACCGTGCTCCCATCAGGAAGTTAATGAATTTAAACAAACAAATTTACTAAATTTAATGTGTTTGTTTATATTCAGTGCATATAAATTGTTTGCAGCCACTTACATTTTGCCACCTAAAAAATTGTAAACCCAATGAATCTTTTTTTTTTCTCAGTAAAGGGCTTTTAAAGGGATAGTTCACCCACAATGAAAATGTACTCAATATTTACTTGCACTCAAGTGGTTCCAAACCTTTATGAGTTTCTTGATTATGTTAGACACAAAATATTTTTGAAGAATGCTGAAAGCCTGTAAGCATTGACTTCCATAGTAGGAAACACAAATACTATGGAAGTTAATGCTTACAGGTTTCCAGCTTTCATCAAAATATTTTCTTTTGTGTTCAACAGAAGAAAGAAACCTATAAAGGTTTGAAACAAGTAGAGGGTGACAAGTAAATGTCACCCTTGAAAACAGTGTAAATGAAAACAAGTAAATGATTTAATTTATTTTTAGGGTGAACTACCCCTTTAAGAGGGCGTTATGGTGGCGCAGTGGGTAGCATGATCACCTCATAGCAAGAAGGTCGCTGGTTCGAGTCTCGGCTGGACCAGTTGGCATTTCTGTGTGGAGTTTGCATGTTCTCCCTGTGTTGGCGTGGGTTTTCTCCGGGTGCTCTGGTTTCCTCCACAGTCCAAAGACATGCGGTATAGGTGAATTGAATAAGCTAAATTGGCCGTAGTGTATGTGTGTGAATGCAAGAGTGTATGGGTGTTTCCCAGTGTTAGGTTGCGGCTGGAAGGGCATCCGCTGCGTAAAACATATGCTGGATAAGTTGGCGGTTCATTCCGCTGTGGAGACCCCTGATTAATAAAGGGACTAAGCCGAAAATAAAATAAATTAATGAATGAATGTTTCCCCTTAGAGCTCAGAAACTTCTAAATTAAAATATTATTAATCTTCGAGGAACGGTAGAACCACTGCACTCTAAGAATGTTGGGTTGTTGTGAACTATTGTTGGGTCAAATAGGGACAAAACCAACCCCTGGGTTAAAAAATGATCTGAAAATTGACATTGGGTTGTACTGAAAAAAAATATTTTGTCTGTCCAAAAATCTTAAATCAAGAAGCATTTTCTAAACAAGTAAAAAAGAAACCTTATTTTATTTTCAGAAATAATACATCGAAATTAAGTGTTAGCTTGTTAGAACAAGCTAAAGATCTGCCAGTGCGGTGAGTTTAATAAACCAGTTCTGATTCATCCCACATAACAAAGCCAATTCACTGCAGTTATGTTAATTTTCATTTAGGTTTTCAATACGGGACATGTAGATTAACTTTGAAATGAACATGCCCACCCAAAATCTGGAGAAAAAACAAAAAACATAAATACTAAAGTCACAGGTTCGTGACAATGTTGAAAAAAAATAAGATTTAAATATATATAAAAAAATAGTTTTACTCTCATGTCATTGCTTCACTCAAAAATGAAAATGTACTCAATATGTACTTACACTCAAGTGGTTAAACCTTTATGAATTTCTTTATTGCGTTGGACACAAAATACTTTGAACAATGCTGAAAGCCTTTAATCATTGATTTCCATAGTAGAAAACACATATATTATAAAAGTTAATGGCCATAGATTTCCAGCTTTCTTCAAAATATCTTCTTTTGTGTTAAGCAGAATAAAGAAACTCATACAGGTTTAAAACAAGCAAATTATTTAATACATTTTTAGAGTGAACTGTCCCTTTAAGAGCTCAGAAACATCTTCAAAGAACTGTAGAACCACTGCACTCTAAGAATGTTGGGTTGTTGTAAACTAATGGTGGGTTAAATATGTACAGACCCAACCACTGGGTTAAAAATAAAATTTATCTAAAAATTGACCCAATGTTGGGCAGCACAGTGACTCAGTGGTTAGCACTGTCACCTGACAGCAAGAAGGTTGCTGGTTCAAGTCCCGGCTGGACCAGTTGGCATTTCTGTGTGGAGTTTGCATGTTCTCCCCATGTTGGCGTGGGTTTCCTCCGGGTGCTTCGGTTTCCCCCACAGTCCAAACACATGCGCTATAGGTGAATTGAATAAACTAAATTGTCTGTAGTATATGTGTGTGAATGAGTGTGTATGGATGTTTCCCAGTACTGGGTTGTGGCTGGAAGGGCATCCGTTGTAAAACATATGGTGGATAAGATGATGGTTCATTCTGCTGTGGCGACCTCTGATAAATAAGAAACTAAGCCAAAGGAAAATTAATGAATGAATAACCCAATAATGGGTTGTACTGCAAAAAATAGAAAGGTTTTTTGTCTTAGTTCTTAAAAATCTAGAAGCAGTTTCTAAACAAGAAAAAAAGCATTGTTTTATTTACAGAAATACTACATTAAGATAAAGTGCTAGCTTGTTAGAACAAGCTAAATTATCCGCCAGTGGGCTAAGTTAAATAAACAGAAATTTATTTCTAACAGAAAACAAGATTATTTTACTTACTGGCACATTGTTTTGCTTGTTTTAAAGATAAATTCACTTAATTTTGACTTAATATTTTTGAAAATTATTGATTTAAATGTTTTTAGATACAGACAAAAAATTTTGTTTGCATTTTGTTCAAACTACTTATTTAAAATGAGCATAAACAACACAATTCTTGAGTTTTTTTGCGACAACTTAATTGTTTTATGTTCAATCCACTTAAATTGTAAAAACTAGGCCTAATAAATTGACTTAATTACTTTAACACAAATCAATTGTGTGAAATCATTTTTACAGTGTATCTTGGCTATAGAAACAAGAAACTTTTGAAACTTTTTTTTTTTTTTTTTTGCATTTTTAAAGACGATGTGAACATTTTTCATACACCATTAAATAAGCCGAGTGTGAATAAAAGCTCCCAGACAAACAGTCGAACTTTTGAACCCTCCAGATATAAAGCTGTGATGACTTGTCGAAATTGTCTGTATTCAAAGTGACAAGCGGAAAGTGTCTCAGTCTCACCTACTGTTTTCATGCAGCTCAGACTGAACATGAGTTAATGGCAGAAGGAGAAGCCCAAATCTCTGAATAAACCGGCGGATCACATAAGGCTATTTACACCATCACCCATGTTGAGTCTAAGCCATTCAGCATCACTGTACAGCAAATAAACAGATACCGGTGCTGAAAAACCTCCCCGAGATAATGAGGATGCTGAAGAGTTAAATATGTCTGGCTTTTTGCAGAAAGCAATTAGGAGCGCACACAGCAGGAGCACGGATTAATTCAAACGCTCGATTAAACCTGAAATTCTTTTGATAAATAATTGTCAACTCAATATGTTTGCTGGAGTTGATCTGTTATGGGGGGAGAAAAAAAGAGATGGGGGCTGCTTAAATTACCTTGAAATGTAAGTTTTGTTATTAACCATATACTGTATACGTATGCATCCAAATGTGCAATCAATGGTTTTGTTTAACAGCAGCTTAGTTCAAAAAGCTCATTAAAAGTTGTGCTTTTTGATTGCAGCATATGCAAACAAGCTATATGTATCTGCGTGCGGCTGTAAACAAACAGCATAAACACGCAAACATGTCTTAATTGCTGTTACAGTGTTGTGCATCTTCACGACCACCCGCTGACTGCGTGGGAAACACCCTGAGATGCATTAGGTGTTTGTGTTGACATGCATATGATGTTTTTCTCATCATAAACACTTCAAAAATAAAAGGTTGCTGTTTTTTCACAGCTTTGAGAGGAAATTTTTTATTTTTTTAACGTGAATAATCATCTAAAGAACCATTATCTGCTTTAAAGAAGCTTTTTGAGTCATGAAACAGTGCTAATGTGAGACAAATAAAACAGAAAACAAATGCTAGATATTACAGATATATGCATGTGTTTATTTACAAATCAGAAGCATTGCATTTAAATAAAATATATGTACATTTGTACTACAAAAAATAACAACAAGGCACTTGTTATAGTGGCCTAGACGTATTTAAAGTAGTAAACATTTAAAGTGGATCACAAAAAAAATCCCACGACAAGAATTGGGTGTTGTTCAATAGTTTAAAGACAACTTTTTGATCCGCTTCAAATGTTGACTACTGTATTCATCACAGAATAAATGTAAAAGATGCACATCAAAGCCTGATGCATCCAAAGTCCACACATTGAATGAAAAAAATGAACTACAGCTTGTCCATGTACTCACAGAGCACACATCAGAGGTTTAATAAACTCTCTAAACTTCTGATCCGTCCCGGTTGTATATGAGATTGTTGACGCTGAAATGGTTGGAGATGGAGTTGATCAAGCCACTGCTGTTGTGTGATGCTGCTGAGTAGTAATTGAGTCTGTTGGTGTTGAGATGACCTGGTTCTGATGGAGGGCTGATTTCATGTCCAGACATGCCGTGCTGCGTAAAATCCCCCAAATGTCCAGAGCTGCCGTCTCTGCTTCTGACCGCGTTCCCAGACATGATGGAGTTCATGTTACCGATAAAGTTGCTAAAACACGGGCTGTGCTCCGCGGACGGAGAGGGAGATGATTTAGGATCGCTGGAAGTCGGCGAGTTTTGTAGGCTCTGCGGAGACGCGCTCATCAGACTGGAAGTGTCCGCTAATTTGAGCGCGTCCTCGGATTTCACAGACATCGCGTTTCCGTCGGCTCTTCTTTTTCTCTTCCTTCTGAAGTTGCCATTGTCGAACATTTTCTCGCAGTTTGGGTCCAAAGTCCAATAATTTCCTTTCCCTTAAAAATAAACAATGAGATGAATTAGAAATGTAAGCACAAATATAGTGCGTAATTGTACTTGTACGTGCGTAATTGTACTCTTAAGTGCGTAATTATCTAATAAATAGGATAAAGAACATTAAAACTTACCAGGATCATCTTCATCCCGTGCAACTTTCTTAAAGCAGTCGTTTAATGACAGATTGTGTCTTATAGAGTTCTGCCAGCCGGCTTTGCTTTTCTTGTAAAATGGAAAGTTGTCAGCCACGTACTGATAAATCTGACTGAGCGTCAGTTTCTTATCCTGTGCGTTCTGGATAGCCATCGCAATCAGCGCTGAGTATGAGTACGGCGGTCTGACCATCTTGAAAAGCTCTTGCTGACTTGATATGGAGAGCCAGCCGAGATCCGCGCTCCCAAAGCCGGTAGGAGGAGGGAGAAACTGCCGCTGGTTGGATCCAAATCCCGACTGGATATAAGAGCCTCCGTTTGGGCTGGAGAGGTACGGGGTGGAGGTGATGCCCGGGCTGTTCATCCACAGGTAAGGGTTGGTGCTGGGCGAGCTGTACTCTCCGAGCCCGTAGCTAGAGGGATGCGCAGGCGGCCTCTGGTGGTGGTGGTGGTGGTGGTGATGGTGCAGGTTCTGCTGGTACATGCTGAAGTTGGAGTCGCAGTACACGGTCATGTCCAGGATGTCCTGCTGCTGAAGGGGACTGGTCTGCTGGCTCGACGGCTGCTGTCCAAACGCGTTCATAATCCGCTCTCCCTCCAGAAACATGGAGTTTCTTCGATCAGACCTGCTGAGTGTGCTCGTCTCTGAGGGGTTTCTCAAGGAGAGTGTCCGGGTGCGCTTCAGGGGAGGGTTATTTAACCTGTCCGGCGCGCATGCAGTGAATGGACTCATGTTGACTACTCCTCCCACTGTCACACTTCTCCTCAATTAACTTCATCCAATATGCATCAATCTGGCGTCGAGATCATTCATGTGATAAGCTTGCTGAACAAAGAATGTTTAAGCGCAAAAAGGGTGGACACGTCTAAAATTTATGTTAGTTACACTATTAAAAGAGTAATTTTTATGTTAATCAAAATTTATTAAAATAAGTTCATCAAAAGTCTAACCTATTTTTTTTCAGTTTTTCAAGCTGTTTTAAAGGGATAGTTCATCCAAAAATGAAAATACAATACTCACCCTCAAGTGGTTCCAAATATGTAACCATTGACTTCCATAGTAGAAGAAAACAAATACTATGGAAGTCAATAGTTTGGTTTACTTCTTTTGTGTTTTAACAGAAGAAAAAGCTTAAGCAGGGTTGAAACAAGGAAGAGTAAATTATGACATAATTTAATTTTTTTCAGTTTAATGTAATTTAAGTTAAAATGACTCGTAAGGTTAATATGGTTGAACTTAAAAATTTAAGGCAATATTTTTAGTTTTAGAAGATATACATAGGGGGGGGGGGGACCTATATAAAAAAAAGTCGTCCAACTTTTTAACTTTTTACACTGTATGGGGGGATTTTTTTACATTAAACCATATGAAACAATAAATTCATAAATAACTACAAGAGGTTGTTAGCATCATGTAAACATTAAAAATGTTAAAGGTAAAACATTACATCGTTGTTTTGAGCAAAATATTGTAAATATTAAATTGTAGGTTATTTAGGAGTATAAAATGTTTATTAATATATATTAATGAATGCAATATTGACGTTGTTTTATTGTGCTCAATAGTTTATCCAACAGTTAGAACTATATGCATACTGGGATACTGAAATCACATTAAGACGATTGAATTCCATAATTGAAGCCAACATAATAATAACAATAATAATAATAATAAAAAAAAAATAAAACTGCTAGAGAAATCAAGCATTTGTGCAGCACAAATGATGTGCAGAACCAGACAGTCTCCCAATAACTAGGTTACTCTAATTGCGAATAAACTACATATCTAAATATTTTGAGAGAAAATTATAGTGGATATGCATTTGATGAGATGTTTAACTTCGACACAGAGCAATAATGTATTATGACCACTTACTGTGACATTAAATTAAAACCGGACATCCACCCCCCTTTGCCCCGAACCCTACATCTAACCAAATGAAGTTTCGGTACAGATGGATAATGACAGTAATAAAAAAACTAGTTTCATTATTCAGCTTTTGTATATGAACAAATACATTTATAAAGTTGTAAAATGTGTGCTTTTCTGTAATAATAAGAAGAATAGTAATGATAAATATTTATTTCTGTGAAATATAAAGTTAAAACAGCGATTACTATTATAATAATTATTATTATTATTTCCTTTATTTAGCCAGGAGATCACATTGAGACAGCACTGTCTCTTCTTCCAGTGAGACCTGATAACCTAATTAATGAGACCTAATAATCACTTTTATTGATTATAATTTTGTATTTTTATTAGTTTATAATAATATATAAATATAAATATATTTTTTGTATGCTAGTTCACGTTTAAAGAAAAAAATAGACATCCTGTATTGGGATATAAATGTGAAGAAGGATGAAAATGACATATCTGACTGAAAGAAATATCAGCGGTCTTATTTTAAACTTAATTCTTGTGCACTTCACGTGGTCAAACAATTAGGCTTTTTACTCTGAGAAAGCGCATAGACAGGCTTCTCTGTCTCCACCTTGTGTCCACACAGAGAACATCAACATTTTAACAGATTGTTTTTACAATTATGAAATATGCACAAACATATACATATCACAATTTAAAAAAAATGAAGTACACTTGAGGGAATGTGTATTAACAGTATACAATCAAAGGTATTAACATAATTGCCAGGGGTAAAAAAAAAAAAAGATATAATAATAAAAACATTTCATTAACAAATGAATTTACATAATGCTTCATGTTTTGTTTTAGCGTTTCTGTTTCTAAAGTTATGCAGTGTAGTACCATATTGCTTAATCTCTTTTATAAAATGTTCACAGTTTGCCTTCGCTTTAGCCTTTTTCTTTACATTCATTTTCCTTCGGCTTAGTCCCTTTATTCATCAGGGGTCGTCACAGTGGAATGAACCGCCGACTATTCCAGCATATGTTTTACACAGCGGATGCCCTTCCAGCTGCAACCCAGTACTGGGACACACCCATACACTCTCACATTCACACTCATACACTACGGCCAATTAAGTTTATTCAATTCACCTGCAGTATACCACATGTCTTTGGACTGTGGGGAAAACCGGAGCACCTGTAGGAAACCGACGCCAACTTGGGGAGAACATGCAAACTCCACACGGAAATGCCAACTGACCCAGCCGGGACTCGAACCAGTGACCTTCTTGCTGTGAAGCAACAGTGCTAACCACTGAGCTACCATGCCAACCTATTTCTTTACATATATATATTTTTAAAATATAATTATTAGCTGTAAAAGAAAAGAAGTTGTACACATTTTAAGAGATGCAGCATATGCATTTTGGATTTTGTACGCAGACATTTTTCTTCCTTCTGAGACAAGAAAACTTTAGGATGTGTATCTTGTTTTTTTTAAATAACCACAATAAATTACAGTATTACAATTTTAAGTAAATAAATAACCCAAAATGTCCACATATAAATTAATTTACATAAAAATATGACACATGATCAAGGTTTTTATTCTATTATTTCTGATAGGGCAGTTAATGTCACTTTACTTAAACAACAGTTTAAGGCACCTACATTTACCATAAATTTTATTTATTGCTGTATTTTGAGATTTTAAGTAGTCAACCTTTCAAAAATAATTTTTACCTCATTTTATAAGCCATGACTGAAAGAAAAACCTGACATTTGTTGTCACAATAAATGAGGTAAGCCGTCATAATCGGTGTTGGGGGTAACGTGAGTTATGTAATAATATTACTTTTCAGAGTAACACATTACTTTTTAAAAATAAGTAATAATATTTGAGTTAGGGCGTCACAGTAGCTCAGTGGTTAGCACTGTCACCTCACAGCAAGAAGTTCGCTGGTTCGAGCCCCGGCTGGGTCAGATGGCTTTTTTGTATGGAGTTTGCATGTTCTCCTGGTGTTCGCGTGGGTTTTCTCCGGGTGCTCCCCACACTCCAACGACATGCGCTATAGGGGAATTGAATAAACTAAATTGTTCGTAGGGTATGTGTGTGAATGCAAGAGTGTATGGGTGCTTCCCAGTGTTGGGTTGCAGCTGGAAGGGCATCTGCTGCGTAAAACATATACTGGATAAGTTGGCGGTTCATTCTGCTGTGACGACCCCTGATTAATAAAGGGACTAAGCCGAAAAAGAAAATTAATGAATGAATATTTGAGTTACTTTTTTGAAAATGTAACGCTATTTACTTTTTAGTTTAATTAATAAGCTTTTCAAAAATATATTGCTGAATTAAAATTTGTCACAATGAATCCCACAGTCAATGAGAGAATGTGTTCATTATTTTGAAAAGGAAAAGTGGATTTTAGTCTCAATGGACATGGATTTTACTTAAGACAAATAGTACAAAAGGCGGTTCATTCCGCTGTGGCGACCCCAGATTAATAAAGGGACTAAGCCGGAAAGAAAATGAATGAATGAATATTACAAAAGCAGCAAACACATTGCTTTAAACTTTCACTAATCTATACAGTATATACGGCATGTAAAGCTCTGGGGACAGGAAGTTTTCAGATAACATCATAAAATATAATTTTTTTATGTGTTTTTTAAAGGTAAATGTAGGTTATATGCGTTAATTGCAGAGCTCCACTATTTAAAAAAAAAATAAAGAAAAAAAAATAACATGTTCTGAAAGAGATCAAGCCTCAGCCAGGTAATAAAAAGTAACGCAAAAGTAACACAAAAGTAACGTAACAAATTTTCTTACTATAAAAAGTAACTACACAGCAAAATCCTCTGAGTAACATTTACTCAATTCAGAGAGTATTTAGTCCCTCTTTAAATAAGGGCAAACAGGTAATAAGTAAAGCTGTTGTTTGTGGAGTTGCTTAATGATCCTCTGCTGAAATTTTGAGAGATTCACGCCGGTTTCACAAACAAGGTTTAAGGCTAGTCAAGATTAAATTGCATGTTTAGGCGATCTCAACTCAAAATAACTTACAGTGAGATGTCTTAAAATACATCAGTGTTATTCTTTTGTCTCCAGGTGCACGCCAGTAATATATTTTTCTAAGGCCATTTTATAAATGTGGCTTAAATAGCCTAATTTATCTAAGGCCTAGTCCTGGCTTAATTTAAGCGCTGTTTGTGAAACTGGGCCTCAATGAATTATATTTCAGCTGATTTCATCTAAGGCTTTGACTTAAGTCAGTTGTAGTTTTGTGTTTCTCTTCTGTGTTTCTGCTTATTAACAGCAAGTGTTCATCATCAGTGCTCAATCATCCCCTAATTAATCATTTTATTGTCTCATTAAATTGCGTACCTCAACTTGCGTTAACTCAATTTAGAGAGGGACCAAATATTATCTAAGCTGAGTAAGTTTTACTCTGAGGATTTTGCTGTGTAAGTAATGCAACCACTTACTTTTTTGGGGGAGTAACTCAATATTGTAATGCATTACTTTCAAAAGTAACTTTCCCCAACACTGACCATAATGAAATTCAAATGAAATATAATATCACTATTCCTAATTGCTTATTTTATTCAAATGGCAGGTAGGCATGAAAAAAGTGTAAACATTGTGGAAACAGCATTAAAAAATAAGTTAAAAGAGCAAACAAGCTGGACAAACATCTCAAAACACTAAAAGACTCAATCAATGCATTAAATAGGCTATTTGCAATCGTTATACAGTTTACTGAATATATTTTACTAATATTTAAGTATAGCTTTAAATTCTAATAAACAAAACATACAGTATAAGCTGATGTGTTTCTAAAGTCTGACCAGCAGATGGAGGCATGACTTTAACAGTGACACACTTTCTGTCACGTCACATACTGGAGAAACGCCGGAAAATACCTTAATAATCTCAAATATCAACATGACATATGCACTGATATAAAATACTTTAACACACTCCCAAAATATGTAACCTAAGTCACAATTTTCTCACCTTAAAATAGTTCCAAATGTTTTACAATTCTTCTGTTGAACACAAAAGTAGATATTTTGAAGAATGTTGGAAATCAGTAGCCACTGACATCCACAGTGTGGAAAACAAATACTATGGAAGTCAATCGCTACTGATTTCCAACATTCTTCAAAATATCTACTTTTGTTTTCAACAGAAGAAACTCAAACATATTTGCAACAAGTGAACTTTCATTTTTAGGTGAACTATCAATCTACTGAGTGCGTATCTGAGGGTCACATGCAGATTATTTGAATAAACACAACTTTTCATGTGCTTCAGTTTACACAACAGACCGGTCATGAAAAAAACATGGCATGGCAGGCTTTTGAAATTGAAACAATGTCAAAATTGTCAATGTGAGTAATATGATATAGGGGTCAAGCTTAAACCCATGAGGCAAATCGTGATTCACAATTGACACCCTCCTTTTTAAATCACAACGTGTTCACAATGCAAATGCTGCGTCCCAATTCACATTCTTATACTACGCCCTAAAAGTATGTACTTTTTTGTGAAGGAAAAAAATATATACTTTTGAGTGTGTAACAGAAGAGTATGCAAGCTTTGGGAAATACTACTTCCTCGTCAAACAGATCGTTGTGTTGCTTAGTTAAGAGCCCTGTCAATCATCTACATTTCTGTCGTATTTAATTTCCTACCTTATTGGAGAAGCAGCAGCAGGATAATCTCCCATTCAAGAGTCTTTCAGGCAGAGAAATCTCCTCAAGTCTTTGGATAATTCTGCACTTAGACGGTAATGTCCAAACACATCTTTATATAAGTTCAGTATTGTTGTTGCAGATGAAATATAACACAGACAACACCATTTAAATATTCTCCAGTGGGCTATATATGAACTAACAGTCATTACTGAAGGCTCTCTGCTTGACGGTTGGTCTCGCGCGTCCATCGTGTTTGTAGTTTGTTTACACTTTTCACCCGCGTTTTGTAGTTCTAATTGAATTCACGTCCAACACGCAGTGTACTGTGGGCAATATCAGCGGTTAGAGTAGGGACGCTTCTACACTTCAAATTTGACCGGAAATAGTAAATCATCCGGGAATTTTTGGCATACTCTTTTCAACATACTACGATTTGGGACATACTAATTCTATGTTCACATACTATTTAGGACGTATAGTAAGTTTCACATTTCATGTAGGTAAGGTATGCTTTCTCTCCAGTCTCCAAGTCTAAGAATTAGCGTTTTGCTCCCCCTAGTGGTGAGCAAAGAAATATACATGAAATTTTACATTTATTTACTTACATGACTAGATATATTTTCTTACACATCAAACACACACACACACACACACACACACACACACACACACACACACACACACACACACACACACACACACACACACACACACAAACAAAAACGTCAAAAAACGTCGATTTGATGTCAATAGCCTACATTGACGTCCAGACGACATTAAACTAACATCTAACATAAACATCAAAAAAATGTCAAAAATCTATTACAGAACAGTAAAACATACCAAAACAAGTTAAATTATCAGGCAGTGGGGTGAAGTAAATTAAACATATTTCAAACTGAAAACAAGTTTATTTATTTTTTCTTTATTTAAGGAAATTATGTATTATTTTTATAGATTATTTAGCTTGATTTAAGGAAAACTGAAACTGTATTTTTGACTTTTCATTTGTGAAAATAAAGCATTTTTTTACTTTCTTCTCAAATAGGTTGGCGGGGAAAATCAAAGGTAATCATGAGCCAACTTTGGCCTGCGGGCCGTAGTTTGGCCATCTCTGCTACTTTTCGAGCTTCGGCTGGGTCAGTTGGCATTCTGTGTGGCGTGCTCTGGGTGCTCCGGTTTCCCCCACAGTCCAAAGACATGTGTGAATCAGAGTGCATGGGTGTTTTCTAGTGCTAGGTTGCAGCTGGAAGGGCATCCGCTGTGTGAAACACATGCTGTATAAGGAGGTACTCACACTATGCTATCCGAACCGTGCCCTGGCCCTATTCCCGGATCGTTTGAGAAATGTGAGGGCTCTGAATCGGGCTCAGGCACGATACACTTGGCCGGCCCTGGCCCGGTTGGAAGACGTGGGCCAGAGCGCGGTTCACTTGGGCTCAGGCGCGGTACGCTTACAGTGTGAGTGCAAGCGTGCCCGAGCCCGAAACTGAAAGCGAGACGGGACTTTTAAGGGACTATTATATGGATTAATTAATCATTCATACTGTTCAATGAACGCAAACTGTCGTAGATTATTAAAGACGCAAACCCCTCACTGCACGTCAGCTGCGCCTTCAGTAAACTTCCTAATTCCTGCAGCACGAGGACTTTATGATTGTTTATAAGCGTCAAAAGTGGCTGATCTGTTCGGCGAAATATTAGACTGTGTCACCACGTATCACACGACATAAACAATATAACAAAAGAAATCTCCACTGTGCTGAGCGAGAGCGCTTCTCTTCCTAAACTGAACAGCGCGTCATCGATGACATAAACGTGCCCAGGCCCGAATGTAATGTGAGTGCGGGCCATCGGGGGAGATGGGAGGGGGGACAAGCGTGCTTTGGCCCGGTTCAACGCAACTGTACATAGTGTGAGTACGCCCTAAGTTGGAGGTTCATTCCGCTGTGGTGACCTCTAATTAATAAAGAGACTAAGCCGAAAAGAAAATGAATGAATGAATGAATCTCTATTAAAGGCAATCATCTGACCCCAGAACCCTCATTAATTTTACTTTCTTCTCAAATAGGTTCATTCATTCATTCATTCATTTTCTTGTCAGCTTTGTCCCTTGCGGGGTCGCCACAGCGGAATGAACCGCCAACTTATCCAGCACGATTTTACGCAGCGGATGCCCTTCCAGCCGCAACCCATCTCTGGGAACCTCAAATAGGTTGGCGGGGAAAATCAAAGGTAATCATGAGCCAACTTTGGCCTGCAGGCCCTAGTTTGGGCATCTCTGCTACTTTTCGAGCTTCAGCTGGGTCAGTTGGCATTCTGTGTGGCGTGCTCTGGGTTCTCCGGTTTCCCCCACAGTCCAAAGACATGCGCTATAGGTGAGTTGGGTAAGCTAAATTGTGTGTATGTGTGAATGAGAGTGCATGGGTGTTTTTTAGTGCTAGGTTGCAGCTGGAAGGGCATCCGCTGTGTGAAACACATGCTGTATAAGTTGGTGGTTCATTCCGCTGTGGTGACCTCTAATTAATAAAGAGACTAAGCCAAAAAGAAAATGAATGAATGAATGAATGAATCTCTATTAAAGGCAATCATCTGACCCCAGAACCCTCATTTATTTTTACTTTCTTCTCAAATAGGTTGGCGGGGAAAATCAAAGGTAATCATGAGCCAACTTTGGCCTCCTAGTTTGGGCATCTCTGCTATAGAGGAAACACAGGTTTATCCTTCCTGTAGGAAATTATATGCAGCTAACTAAAAACTGGCATGGCAGCATTTTCACATTTCATTCAGCATAGCATTAGTGATTATTTAATATATTTATTTTTTTTGTATGAGGTATATTTCAATGACAGGAACATTTACTGCACAAATGTCTGTCCATTTATGAGGCTGATATTACGGCCGGGCCTTTTTGATTGCTCTTAAGTTGAGCTTCACGCTGTCTGGCAGACCGTATTTGACCAGCTCCAGTTGTAGCTGAAATTAAGATGCACACAGATTAACATGATCTAAATCATCTGTTAGCAGAAAATATGCAGTAAAACAACCACTTACCTCCTCTAAAAAGATCTCGATGTTTTCAGTCTGTGTTAGGTCTGAAAATGAAGTAACTCTCATTTGAATTCCTATGATAGATTCTATGGGATACAAAAAAAAGTTCATTGTTAACTGAATTTTAAAAGTGTTCCCAATTGCATGCATGTTTTATGTAAGAAAAGGGTTATCCCTATATTTATTAGCCCAGTGCAAGTTTTTATTTTCCAAATATATCCTAATAGTAATAGTTTTAAAGAGCCCCTATTATGGGTTTCTGAAAATGACCTTCCATGCAGTGTGTAACACAGCACTAAGTGAATGAAAGCATCCAGCTGAGGTTTAAATCTAAAAGTGCAGCATGTTTAAAACTATTGATTCTTTAGCGAAATATTTGACTCAGAGTCGAATAAACGAATTGAGTTGTGTTTGGATCTTTTGATTGATTCCATCGTCGTCGATATGGTACATCACCAAATATGTAGTTCAAGTTCCGGTAAAATGTGAACGCGCTTTCCCTCCACACACTAGCAGAGACGTGGGGGATCACGGGACTGATCATGACGCGAAGATGACAATCACTGACAGATGGAGATTCGGCTGAGGGGAATAAAGGGTTAAAGTTTATTTTCACAACAACACCACAGTATAGCCAATCTAGTGCTGTGTTTGTTCCTGTTGTTTTTCTGACGATTGATACAATAACCTACTCTGCAGCGTGGGATTCACCAGCCGTTTGCTATTGAAGGAGCAGCAAAGACTATGGGATTTTGTCAGACTTTGACAGGGACTTTGTCAGTAACTTTTACAGTTCAAATGGACCAGTTTCTTCTTCCTCCGGATCATAACATGCAAGTGTCATTAAAATTGTTGGGTTGTTTTGACGTTTGCAAAATATGTGTTTAATTGTGTGTTATAAGTTGTAATCACCCCGTGCGGCTTGTAATCACGTATCTCTTATAGATCAGTGCTTGTACTGTATGGTATCTCTCAGGTTAAATCTGTACGGGGCTGTTCACATATCGTGTCCAAAACTACATTAAAGACGTGACGCGTGCTTCTTCCTTTACCGATTTAAATGCGTTTTTGAGCTAGTGATCCTCTGCTGTTTGTTACTATGGCCACCATCAGGTCAATTTTCAAAATAGTTCAACTTTTGCCACTGTGTGTATTAATACTGAATGTGTATTGTTATTACTTGGGGTTAGGGTTAAGAGTAGAGTAATATGCTGGTGTTTAACTGCATTGCTTTATTGCATTTCTGCATTGGGCTCTCATACTTTCTGCTACTTCATCATACTGTAGCCATGGTGGGCATTTTTTTCTGTCTCGCGCTGAACGCAGTCGACCAATCACAATAGACTGGGTCATTGGTCAAATTAGTGCAGATTAGCTTCGCGCTAAGGAGGGGTTTGGGAATAAATTGAATCACTGAACAAATCATATGGGAGTCGCTGGGATACTTAGGTAAAAATAAATGCATATTATAAGACAATCAAAGTGTTTTTTGACCTTTCACGCATATTAGCCGATGTTGTAGACCCCTAAAACCAAAGCATGACCTTTGATAATGCTAAATAGGGGCTACTTAATATCTAATTCCTAGTAATTAATTGGGATTAAGGAATTAAGTTAATATTTTTACACATATAAGTGGATTGAACATTAAATAAATAAGTTGCCCCCATGACCCTGCCCTCCCCCCAACACAAAAAAACAACCTGAAGAATTGTGATGTTTAAGCTCATTTTAAAAAAGTAGTTTGAACAACTTTTTTTTAATAATTATTTGAGTGTGTTCTCAAAAAAACAACAACATTTATTTGGCATTTTAGTAAAATATATTATATTATATATTAAATGAGCAATATCACACGAGTAGCAGTGAGATATGGCTGTATATCAGCACTGGTGGGAGGCACTGTATATCAGCACGCCTCCCACCAGTGCTGATATACAGCCATATCGCTCTGCTACGAGTGTGATATTGCGTTAATACAACAGTTCGACGGCACAATAGTGTATATAAAAAAAGGAAATCAAACACGGAGAGTCTAAAAACCCTTTTGTATTAAGAACTACTTTCTTCCTCCATTCATTCACATCTGCAGCCAACGTCAATACAGCAGAAGCCGTTACTAATTCACCAACGTCACTTTAGAGATAGTGTTTGAATGATTCTCAAGCGTAATGTATAAAGTGATGACAAAATAGGTGATTTTTTACTGACATTTTAAGATTATAAGGTTGAACGTGACATAAAATGCACTCCGTCTACAGAGATATCTCTTTACAGTGTTACAGTCTACAGTATTTCTCTGTTGCAATCGGGATATCACAATAATTAACCCCGAAAAAAGCAGCGCAATCACTACCAGATTGCTGTTGTGTTTGTGATAAGGAGAGGGTGTTCGGGGGTGAGGTCTCTGAATAACACTGTTGAGAACCGGGATAGGAAAGTAACTGTATTAAAATAGGCACTGTCCTTATGAATAAACTGCATAGTTGCAATCTAAACAAAAGTGAGTGATCGACTTAGAATATCACCTACAGTACCAGTTTAATAATGATTTGATCAGCTATAGTTAGAAAACACGCTGTTTTAATCTTCTAAGCAAGGGCTTATTATGCGGCGCCATTTTGTGGATAGACAACGTCAACCGCCTTTGGCTAATGTACGCCGACGCGCTGTCTCAGAAAATATTAAGAATTTGAAATGGGCACTATCCTTATAAATAAACTGCATAGTTGCAATCTAAACAACTATATTCTCGACTACAAAAAGCCTCAAAAGTACATGATGTTGTCCAATAGCTGCAATATTTGTCAAACTGTAAAGTGTCCACTCGTCGCTGTATGTGGGCGGAGTAATACAGCAGAGTGAGGAGGCTGTACAAATGCTGTTATTGCAGAATATCGAACGGCTATCAGCCAATCAGATTCAAGATCCAGACAGAACTGTTGTATAAAATGTATTATATTATATATTAGAGCTGCACACTTCAGGATAAATAAAACAATTACAATTTATTGCTATAACAATATTGCTATGTCTGGGTCAAATGCTTCTGAGGAAATTTGACCCAGACATAGTAATAGTATTTGGTTAAATGTCTACATTTGGGGTAATAACATTACATAACAACAATTACCCTCTCTAGGTTAGTGGCAGCATGAACACTGAATGTAACAGACAGCTAAATCATTTTCATTCATTCATTTTCCTTCGGCTTAGTCCCTTATTTATCAGGGGTCGCCACAATGAAATGAACTGCCAACTATTCCAGCATATGTTTTATGCAGCAGGTGCCCTTCCAGCCGCAACCCAGTACTGGGAAACACCCATACACTCTCACATTCACACACACACTCATACACTATGGCCAATTTAGTTTACTTAATTCACCTATAGCGCATGTCTTTGGTCTGTGGGGGACACCGGAGCAACCGGAGGAAACCCACGCCAACACGGGGGGAACATGCAAACTCCACACAGAAATGCCAACTGGCCCAGCCGGGACTCAAACCAGCGACCTTCTTGCTGTGAGGCGAATGTGTGTATCACTGAGCCACCGTGCCGCCTTTAAATCATTTCCATTTAGGTATATGATTGCATTTTGTACAGATGTAGTGCCACACACACAGCAATAAACAAGAAAAAAAGGATGACAATCTATAATCTTAATGACATCATATAGAGTAGGCTACCTTGTAAACTGGATCCTCCACTCACCCTGAAGACCCATCGACCAGGAACATTGACATTACTGGAGTTCATGAGGTTTGGAATAAGGGTCCCATTGTTTGACCCAGGAATAACATAGTACGCTGTTGAGTTTATCGTGTCATAACCAGCCTGTACAAACAAGAAAATAATTATTGAGAGACTATTTCAGGAAGGGACAGACGTATTTTCTTTTAATAATATACATTGCTGTGAAAAAGTATTTGAATCTGATTACTAATTTAATTAATGATTCTGAATATCAGACAAGTTTTAATGTTACACAACCAGAGTAAAGATTCAAACATGTAACTTTTTATCTCCAGTCTTTAAGGGAAAAATGAAGTACAGATCTGCCTGGAACTTTGAAATCAGTGTTGCCAACTATTTTCAATGATCGTCAATTTGCATATTACTGACGTCATCACGTTATACCGTTTCTGTTTGTTTAACAGCCTATGATTAATAAAGAGATATTTATATTTGCACTATGTCAATTTAACAAAATTTATTGTTTGAATACAGTATATCAATATAGATGTGTAGTGAATCTCTAAGATGTAATAAACTCAGACTAGTTCCGAAACTGTCACTAAAATATCTGTGATTGTGACCAAGAAAAGAATAAACGGTCAAATTAAATTGTTAAAATAAAGGAGAAGCAGATCGGTTTGCCTGTACAATGGAAATACCTCACACTGCCGGTGCTAAATCATTTGCCGTCAGTAGGCAGAGGAGTGATCTGCTCTCAGGCTGCAGGTGGGAGAGACTGCTGTACGAGGACTGGGCCGCCTGTCAGCGCTCTGAGTAGGGGGAGGGGCCGACGGCATTACCCGCAGCTCGTTGAGAACGGTTGAGAAGAGTAGGTTCAGTACGGACACATGAGAGTCTATAAAAATCTCCAGTCCCTGCTGAAAATTCCAGTTTAACCAGCCTAGGACGGTTGGCTGGTTTTAGCTGGTCGACCTGGTTTTAGAGGGGTTTTGGCCATTTCCAGGCTGGTTTCCAGTCATTACCAGCCTGGTCTTAGCTGGTCAGGCTGGGAGATGACCAGCTAAAACCAGCTTGACCAGCCTCGCCAGGCTGGGAGCCCAGCCAAAACTAGCTATGTCCAGCTTAATCCAGGCTGGTCAAGTTGGTTTTAGCTGGTCATTTTCCAGCCTGACCAGCTAAGACCAGGCTGGAAATGGCTGGAAACCAGCCTGGAAATAGCCAAAAGCCCTCTAAAACCAGGCTGGTCGACCAGCTAAAACCAGCCAACCAGCTTAGGCTGGTTTAAGCTGGATTTTTCAGCAGGGGTAACTAACACACAAAAAGTCGCTAGATTTCTCAATACAAAATACAAAAAACTTTTTAACAGAATTTTAAGAAAGGACCAGGAACATTTGGAAAGTTTTTCCCCTTATGCATAGAAATTATAATAAAAAAACTCCATTTTGTATCAACCATGGTTATCTTTGTGTAATATATAAAAACGTTAGATTATCTAAAACACTTAAAGAGACAGTTCACCCCCCCAAAACATTTATTTACTCAATATTTTACTTATCTTTATGAGTTTCTTGGTAACACTTTATTTTGATGGTCCATTTGAGTATTAGTAGACTGTCTGCTTAATATCTGTTGATACTGACATTTAACAGTCCTTCAACAGACATTTAACTGACTATAAGAAACTTTGCAATTACATGTCAACTTACACTAACCCTAACCCCAACCTCAACCCTAACCCCAACCTAACAGTCTACTCATAATCTAATGAGAATTAGTTGCAATGTAACTTAAATTCAACAAACGGACCATCAAAATAAAGTGTGACCAGTTTCTTCCCTCTGATGAACACAAAAAAGAAAGCTGAATTAACTTCCATAGTAGGAACAACAAATACAATAGAAGTGAAGTTACAGGTTTTCAGCATTCTTCAGAATATCTTTCTTTATGTTGTGGTCAAACGGGTTTGATGAGTTTTGGGTCAATAATCCCTTTAAAGGGGACCTATTATGCAAAAAACACCAGTTGTGTGGCAACAGTCTAAGAAAATAACCAGCTTCTAATGGCAAAATGTATTCATTTAATTTTTAATAATCACACTAGATAAAAACGGTCTGCATAAACACTTTGATTGACATTCTCACTTGTACTTGTCATCAGAGGGGAAAAGCCCCGCCCACTAGTGACCATCTCTCCCTCATTAGCATAGGACGTTAGTCTTGCTTTTGAATCTGCCACTATGCTGACACACAGGCATTTGTAGCTCCGGTCTCATTTGAAAAGAGCACAATCTCATTTGAATTTAAAGCAAGTCACCAAAATGGCAGAATTAGGATCAAAGCCCTAAAAGGGTCAGTTTCAGAGAGTTATAAAACATTATTTATGAGGTATTTTGAGCTGAAACTTCACATGCTAGGCCCCTAAGAGACTTACTTTACGTCTTGTCAAAAGGGGCATAATAGGTTCCTTTTAAGTCTGACAAATATGCAAAACAAATGACAGGGAGGGGGCAAATACTTTTTCACAGCACTGAATAATACATGTTTTACCTGCACCATATTTTGCGTCACAGCACAGTCACCATAATTCATGAGAATAAATGACACATCACTCCCTGAAACCATTACCACTTGAAACAGTGATGCCTGCAAAGTCAGGGAACAATGATTGACATGTAGCTCTGAGAGTATCACATTTGATTCACAACGTTGAGTCAGAAGTTGTAAACAAAACTTACTGCGTTAGATTGGTAAGTATATTCAACTTGATCCCATGTTATAACAAGCACCCAAGTAGCCATAAAGCTCAGATTGGGGAAATAATGGTTTATATCCTGAGTGGCGCGAGCGAGCACATCTCCACTTGAGTACTGCTGGTATGAGATGATGTCATTTCCGTTGACATCGGCATTGGTCCAGAGCGGAGCAATGATGTCTTCACTTCCATTGGTGGGAAAGTAGTGAACCGTGTAATCTGATGAAGGCTGCTTGAATGTAAGGTATCCATTAATGTTAACCTATATTTAAAAAAACAACAACTTTGATTATGCATGTCACATTTTTATCTTCCACATTAATAAGACAGTACAGAATTCTCACATATATCTTGTTGTATGAGCGGCCAAAGAACACAAAAGGACTTTGTAGGTTGATAACTGTGGAGTTTTCATTGTCATCAGCGGTATAAATAGTGTCTCCTGTTTCTGAGCCAAATGGATAGAAAATCACAGGCACTGCAAAAAAAAAAAAAAAAACATTTAATAGGCTCTGATTATGGCAGTTCCCATATAGAAGTCTTATATATGGCAATATAAATGACATATATGACATACAAGTTCATATTTGAATTTTACAGATATAAAATATGTTATATATACAACATATATTTCAAAATATTGCAAAAATGGCCACTTACGTCAGAAAAATATATAAAATATCAAAAATATTAAATATGGCCAATTAAATAAGTCATCATGGATAAAAGATCAAAGATATCAAAGACAAAATAAATCCGACAATTAATCAGAAAGTATAAAAGCTATATGTATTGAAAATTAAAATAAAAAAAATCTCTGTTAAAGAGAAATTGGGGAATAAATATAAAAGAATTTAACAGGAGGGTTAATCATTCTGGCTTTAACTGTATATATATATATATATATATATATATATATATATATATATATATATATATATATATATATATATATATATATATATATATATATAATATATTTGAATATGTGTATGGTTGAAAAACATATATAATCAGAATTTTTTAAGCAATATTTCTAAATATACGTTGCATATATGACACATATGTTATATATGTAAAATCCAAATATGAACATGCATGCCATATATGTAATTTGCATATAGTCATTGCAATATATCAGATTTCTCTGTGTGTTCATGTAGGTTCTCCAGTTAAGGAAAACATATTCCAAGAACATTTGAATTGAGTTATGAAACATTATTTCTCAACATTTAATAATTATTATCTTGTCTCTTCTATTATCGTTCTTTTTGTTTTTTTGGTGGGGGGTGATCTGCATCTGACCAACTCTCTGTCCTATCAACCAGCGTTTGTGCATGAAGGCTCCTCACAAAACTGATTTCAGACACACTTCTGAGACAGCATTATGATGTAATCATGTAGAACAAAATAGAGAGAGCTTTGGTAATAACTAATGGAATATTTGCTTACTACAATACTAATTCTCGCTAGAAATGTCATCAAAAGTGGAAAATGACAGTCAAAAAATTTACATTTACACACAAAATGACACTAAAGCGGAGCTTGAAGCCGCCTTTCCAGCCTGATCTCAGGAGGAAACGTAAGTATTTTACGTTTTGTCAGTTTAGTGGCTAATTCGTATGAATTCGAGTTCGCCCCTTTGCAGTGAGAGCTTTTCTTTTTTTCTAAATTGCTTTTGAAAACACTATTGGTTGGGTTTAGGCAGTGCTTATGTGAATTGCAATGTCACGGAACAAATGATGCGGTGCGGTGGATGGCGGAGGGGTGTCGCAGACTAAAGTGAGCGGTGGACGACAGTGAAGAGGGATGGGGAGTCACGGAAGAAAGCAAAAGTGAACAGTGGACGGGGGAGAAGACCGGTTGAGGAGGGGGATCGGTAAAATTAGGTGCCGGATCAGATTTCAAAGGAGCCGGATCCGGAGTGTTCCAGCACAAATTAAGCACTGGGTTTAGGGAAGGAAGAGGGTGGGTCAGTAAGTCGACAGTGGCCTCTGATGGAATTTACGCAAGAACAGCAGATGCGAGTGGCACTCATGAGAGAAATTTGAGATTTCAAAAAGCATACACATACACAATTCGTATGAATTCGAGTTCAGTCGTACGAAATTGTACGATTTTAAAAAGGAGGCGGGTCACCCAACCCCACCCCTAACCCCAACCGTCATTGGGTGATGAGCAAATAGTACTAAATTGTACGAATTAGATTGTATGAATTCATACGAATTAGCCACTAAATCAAAAAGTTACGAATTGCCGTGAGATTGTGTTGGCCTTTCCACTCCACACAACATTCGGACACAACTGTTGGAATACACCCCTTTGTGGCAGTCGCATAGAATTTTCAGGTTTGTTGTGATGTCCGAAATAAAGGAGTGCAAAAAGAGCCTTTAGTCTTCGTGCATTCACCATGGTTGAATGAATGAATGTATGAATACTAACTCATAGACTAAACTATTTGGAGGGGAATGTGGAGACAACATAAACAATAATATTTTTATTACTCATTTATGAATAGAAATGTTTTTTATTTCTAATTCAAAAAATAATAACAATTTTTTTTATTTCTCATCTTGTCCGCACGGTCCTGCTTGGACAACACTTGAATGCATCACATCTAGTCGGTCGATCACATACGCTAGTCACAGGAGTTCAAATATTTCAACGTATCTGCAGCTCAAATCGGATCCAAATTTTCCGGAGATGATCGGAACTCCACACAGCTCCCGGACTGCTCTCCATTAGAAATGAATGACTTCTGGTCTGTCGCTTGTCATGTGCAGTGGAAAGACGGCTTAAGATGCCATTTTAATTTTTTAGCTCAACTTTCAGAAATTAATTATATTGAATTTTTTTTATTGATAATAAAATTTCAATTGATACATCAATGTGTGCATTTTTGCTAAACTTAATGTTCCATGTGCAATTTGTGGCTCATTTCAGGTGACAAATCCACTAGAGGGCGCTGTCTACATTATTGCGAATCTGAAACTAGTTACTACATGCTATTAATTTGGTATTGTGCAAAGAACTGCATTAAAACAACCCTTTATTCTTTAATTATATGTCCCTGTAAATATCATTATTGTTAAAAGGAACAAAACGCGTTGTCCTCATTCTGCCCTGCAGCATTCACTTTACCTAGAACTGCAGTAAAAAGTATAAGTATGTTTTTGAAGTTTAACAAAAATGTAGGCTGAAGCACTTATACTTCTAATGAGCCTGTGTTGACTTTAGAGCTTTCAGACACAGCCCTGGTTAAGCAAACATACTAGAAACATTCCTTTGTATCACTTTAAAACAAGCGGTATAGAAATGTTCGTTTTTAATGTTCTTTTAAACAATTAGTCAAACTAAAATACTGGATTAAAAAAACTCCATATATGAAATACTGTAGAAGTGTTTTTTTCTAAGTGTAGTGTTCTCAAAAATGTTTTTCTAAGTGTATGTTCTGAGAAAATATGTAAGGGCTAAACAATATTTCAATATCGCTATGTGTGTATCACATTGCAGGATTAGATTATTTATTAAAGATAAAAAAAATAAATAAAGACAAAATTATAAAGCACTGTTTATTTATTTATTTTAGCTTGTAATTTATTATAATTTATGCAAATCCACTGCATAGATAAAGACTTGATCCTCACAGTCAATCTAAATTAAGGACATTTTTCCATATAGAGCTATTCAAATCATCTGTTGACATTATATCCATAATTTATTTTGCAGTAAAACAAAATTTTGTTACAGATTTTTCCAATATCACGCAGCCCTAATTAATACACACTGTAAAACCCAAAAAGTTAAGGTAACTCAAACCATTTGAGGAAACAGATTACAACAAACCATTTAATTCCAAAAAGTAATCCTAATGAGTACTGTGAACTTGAGTAAATGAAGCAATTTGAGCACAGTAAAACCCGATAAATGAATAGAACTCAAACCAACTGAGTACTGTAAAACCCAATAAGTTAAGGCAACTCAAACCGTTTGAGGAAACTGATTGCTACAAACCATTTGAGTTATAAACTAATCTATATGAGTACAGTGAACTTACTCCATTTAAGTTGAAGTAATGATGGATTTAATTAACTCATTCCCTTCAACGTGAAGTTTATTTATAAAGTAATTTCGAGAGGAGCAAGCACTTATGATTGATAGCAGCTGGTCCTCATTAGCTAACGCAGGAATAACCAATCAGACGATTCCTAAATCACTATAAATAAGCAGAGTATCTTAGCCATCTTCGAATCCCCCCTTCCACCCCTACTCCTCCCATTTCCTTGTCAGGGCAACATAGAGGCCTAATGGTTAGCATCATTGCCTCACAGCAAGAATGTCACTGGCTCAGATCTTACCTGGCCAAGTTGGCATTTCTGTGTGGAGTTTGCATGTTCTCCCCGTGTTTGCGTGGGTTTTCCCCGGGCTCTCCGGTTTCCTCCCACAGACCAAAAACATGTATCACAAGTAAATTGATAAAACTAAATTGACATCATAAACAAGTGTTAAATCCAGTATTCTCACTTCATAGCTGTCTCATACTCTGTAGATGTAGATGGGGGGGGGGGGGGGGGGGGGGGGGGGGGAGTTAACTACACTCATTTCATTTGATAAAGTTGACCGTTGGGTTTTACAGTGTGTGTTTAAAAAACATGATGTGAAACACACAATGTTCATATGTTAAAGACCAGATCACTTTTAATGAACATTCAGATATGATTGTTTGTTCAGTCTTGCCAGAATTCTAAGAAAATTCCCTGTTAAATTCCTATAATTAGTTTTGCTTGTAATGTTCTAAAGTTACCTGTCTGTGCTTTTGTCACCCAGCCTGTTGAAAAGAAACATGAGATGATTTGAATACAGCCACATTTGAAAGTGTCATTATTGTCTTTGAAGTGTAATGAAACAAATATTTTCCAAAGAGATGCTCAAACTCACTCAGTGAAAAGACTGATATGAACGCCAGCAGATATTGGAAAGCTGAAAACACCCTCATGATAAATGTGCGGAGGTCAGAAGTATGAGAATGTCATTGCAAGCCTATAATTGCTTTCAGAGAATCTGAATAGAAGCACAAAAGAACAAATATGACTATTTATTTAGATGTATTAATAACATTTAATTCTATTAATACTTGTGTTTTCAGTTTATACTTTAAAATATTCCGACAGATTTGTGACCCAGGACTATAAAAATGATTTATAATAAAACATTTTCTACAAAACCAAAGGGTCAGTTTTTAGAGATTCATACTCTAATAACGGACTAAAATAGGCTTTCAATTGAATGTTTGTAAAAATATGACAAATTTGGGTTGAGGTCCAACTATTTGAAAGTCAAAAAATATAAATATACACAAAGCAGAATTTAAAGATATCCAAATTAAATAAGGTTTTTATTTGTGTTCATGGAAGATGATCTTTACTTAATATTCTAATGTTTTTTTTTATCATAAAAGAAAAATCCATCATTTTGACCCATACAATCTGTGTTTGGATATTCACACAAATATATTCCATGCAATATAAGATTTTAGGCATAATGTTTTGTGGTCCAGGGTCACATATACTGTATGCACAGCACAGACGTCATAGCAAAAACATCCAAACAGAGACAAAAACATAGACTGTACTCACCTGAAATGGCTTCCTCAAATGTGTTTTGAACGCTTGTGAGGTTAAAATCTGGCCTAACTATTGTAGCCCTGATGGGTGGGACAAGTTCAGTCAGTGGGTTAAATCTCCAAACTGACATTCCCATGGGTTCAAGTCAAGCTAGACCAGATAAACAAAAGGACACCCCTTCACTTCATCGGATGACATCTCGTGACATAATGTTTGCTTTTTGTTATTCTTAAGAGGGTTGTTCAGCTTGAAACTGTGTCTGGGTGGATTCTTTGTGCAGGATATGAAGAAACCTAAAAGGTCATGATATACGTTGCAAAGAAAAACAGGTTAATGCATCATCTGTGACCTCTTTCACCCTGGCCACGGACCCTCAGGCTGACAGTGCAGATCTTTATGCACTACATCTACCATTGCTTTTTTTTTCCTCACCACATCCACTTTAAGTAGCTGGCACATTAATTGCAATACAATAATCTATCATTTATATTTATACAATTGTGCATACAGTCTATAACAACTGTGTAAACAAGTAAATAGCTGGGTGAGAATGTGGTAAGATCTAAAACGTAAAAATCAGGCGGCAGTGAGAGCTTTTCTTTTTTCTGAATTGCTTTTGAAAACACTATTGGTTGGGTTTAGGCAATGCTTATGTGAATTGCAAGGTAAGGAACAGATGGTGCGGTGCGGTGGATGGCGGAGGGGTGTCGCAGACTAAAGTGAGCGGCGGACGACAGTGAAGAGGGATGGGGAGTCGCGGAAGAAAGCAAAAGTGAACAGCGAACGGGGGAGAAGACCGGTTGAGGAGGGGGATTGGTAAAATTAGGTGCCGGATCAGATTTCAGAGGTGCCGAATCCGGAGTGTTCCAGCACAAATTAAGCCCTGGGTTTAGGGAAGGAAGAGGGTGGGTCAGTAAGTCGGTCGACAGTGGCCTCTGGTGGATTTACGCAAGAACAGCAGATGCGAGTGGCACTCATGAGAGAAATATTAGATCTCAAAAAGCATACACAGTGGCCTCTGGTGGATTCGTGAAAACAAAAACTGCAAAAAAATCTCCTGGGATGTATTTGGCACTCTCCAGAAATGTATATGGGGTACGTTTTCAGAATGAGCCTGGATTGGTCTGTAATGTTTAATAATTGATATTATAATAATATAACATTTGTACATAAACATTCTGTTGTGTTACTGATGTGGACAAAATGATTGGAAGAAAAACTCACAGTCAAATTAATAAAAATGACTGAAAATATATGAATGAAAATCAGATATTGTTTTTGAATTGTGGTTCAACAGAAGACAAAGTAATGAAACTGGTCTGGACAAAATCTGTGTTATATTTCTTAATCCTACTCAATTAAATGTGAATGTGTGTACAGAGCTCCTAAAAATCTCAACAAATTTTTTGTGTTTTTTTGCACATATATAAATCTAATTCTGATTCTAACATGCCTGTGGAGGTTTAGATAGATAGGGCTGTATATTTTGTGAAAATCATAATACCAGCATGCTCATGGTCATGGATAAGCAACAAATCCAATTTAAAATCAATAGGTGACATGAAATTTAGATTTTGCAATCCTAAAACTGTGAGATGCTGCGGGCAAAAATATAATTTTCTGTATGCACCACTCATTTTGAGATTTTAGGCTTTTTAAAAAGTTTTTTTAGTCTAATGCAAAGAAAACACCAATGAATACATACAATACAGTTTAAAGACCATTTGCCTGATTAATTACAACAATTTATTTCAATAAAATTGTTTTAAAATGTATATTACTGGCATGTATTCAGTGGTGGAACGTGTACTGAAAAATCATACTTAGGTAAAAGTACTATTACTTGCCCAAAAATGTAATGAAAGAAGAGTAAATATTAAAATGTTGTAAATATTACTCAAAGTATGAGTAGACCTTTTAAAAATACTGAACAGTAGTGAGAAGTGAGTATTACACTGTAAAAAGCTGATGCATTTACATGTAATTTGTGGATGTGTGTAAAGGTAACATTCTGTAGTGGATTTAGTGATTGCCCAGCGGGCACACAACATCATAAGACGTTAATATCAGGTTAGATTGAGGTTGTGACGTCAGGTGACCAAAATTCAATGTTTAGCCAGTGTCTAAGAATGTTATTTTGATGTCCAATAATGACGTCAAATGACGTTGATATTTGGTTGATTTTAGGTTGTTAGAAAGTGACCAAAATCCACTGTCGAGTCAACACCTTAAACCAACGTTATATTGACGTCAAAAACTGACATTTATTCATCAGGTGTGGCAACCAAAATCCAACATCTAATAGACGTCATAGTGGTAACGTCCACACAACGTCAAGCTGTAACATCATTAGACATTAATATTTGGTTGATTTTAGGTTGGATGTTGGGCATTGACGTCGGCCTGACATTGAGTTCTGACGTCAACCCGATATTCATTTCCAAACAAAATGCAACGTCCCCATGACGCTGGGGTACAACGTCAATCTGACGTCATGTTGACATCTTGTGCCTGCTGGGTGTTTAAGGCCATTTAAGTCATCATACAGTAAACATCCGTCATTTTCTCATCAGTGACATGCATCTAAACAGTCTCTGGGTAAATGCGTGTAAAGATTTTGGACATCTTCTTGGACACTTTTAATGGTTGCAAATAGTTTGCTGCAATTATAAATCGCCCATGTCTTGAGGTAGTTCATTATGAGGCAATTTACCCTTTATGTGAGATTTAATTGGACAAGAATCACAGGACTGATTTTTTTAATCCCCAAAGACAAGAAAAAATACAGTAGTGACTGCAGGTTGAAGAAAAGTAGTGGAGTAAAAGTAGTGATACAGCACTAAAAATGTACTCAAGGCAAAGTAAAAGTACACATATTAAAACTACTTAGTAAATTACAATTCCTGAGAAAAACTACTCAATTACAGTAATTTGAGTATTTGCAATTTGTTACTTTACACCACTGGCAGTATTATGTGAATTATGGAGTAATAAAAAAGATTACAAAACTGCAATCTAAAACCTTTGACTTGAATATTTCCAAACAAAAAAAGATCTATTTAATTGATCCAATGTTCAAATTTTTTTGTGCTAGAAATGTGCTAGAATTGTATGTGAATTAGCACACATTTAATGAAACAATCCCTAATTTGCATGTTTAAACAATATTTTAGAAAAATTGTAATAGAAAACATGTTTGCGATTCATACTGTGTCAGTCTTCTGGGTAAGTATGGTGATAAAAATACATTTTGACCATATTTACCTGCATTTGCCTTGAATGTACTAACAAAAATGATAAACCTTGCATCAGTTTCTAAGAACTTTTTTAACCTTTATAAGGGTATTTATTTATATAGTGACCTTATTATACAGAAGTTACTGTATCTGTGTAGTTCACTGAGCCATTACCAGCATTTACCCAATTACATCAATTAGTCAAATTGTTAAAAACGATTTCAAATACTATGTGCATTTAAAATATCTCATTAAAGAGTGTGCTTCAATATTATGAGGAAAAAAAATCATTTGTGTGTATTGCTCTTTATAAAAACGATTATTAAAGTAAATAAACAGAATAGGTCAGATTTAAAACAGCCAAAACATGACGATCGTCTAGTCCAAGTAATGGAAAAAATCCTATTATAATAACTATGAAATTAATTTCGTACTCACATTGTTTCAGCATAACTTTGCTAATAATAAGTATTCAGTTAATCCAGAATTCATTCAATGAGCGTGCGCATTCAACAAAACCCCGCCCCTTTCAGCGGTGACGAAAACAAAAACCTATGATTGGCTATTACATTGATAAACTCAATAGAAACTTGTATGATTGGTTTTAAGGCTCATCTGACGCACCATGACAACCGGTAAAGTGTTGTTTTGCATTGTGTAGCGGTATCGGTGTTGCCAGACGTACGATAATCATCGTATTTGTACGATAATTTCGACCTTTGTACGATGTACGATCAATAATGAAAAAAATCCTATAATGTACGATAATTTCAGAAATGTATGGCATTTAAAATGAGTTTCATTGTAATCTTAGGGCTTCTATACTTATTGATAGCTGCATCTTGTGTCTGCTGTCTGTGACAGGAGAAGGTGGAGTTAGACACGTTTTCTATCTCATCTTACGTTACATCTTCTCAGCCAATCAACGTGGAGAATGGCTCTCTCTCACGAGTTAACGTTCCTGCTGGGCGCAGTGTTGCCAGATTTTTTGCATTTCGGCGGGTTTTGGATAGTTTTTGGGCTGGAATCAGTCAGCTACATCTGGCAACACTGCGCCCAGCAAAATGTATTTGGGAGCATTTGTGCGAGTGCATACAATTGTTGCGTGCGACCGTTTTTCACTGCAAAATGTTCACCGCATGCACGGATTTAGGACACATTCAAGCAGAATGCATCTTTGCACTTGAAACGCAGTGCTCAGGAACAGTTTAAAACTGTTGCCATGTCAACTTGCTGCAGTAAACAAAGCCCGCAATGCTTGCCCCGCCTTCACGCTCTTTTTATTGGCCCACTGCGCTAGAACTGATCGTGAATGGATTGGTTAAAATCAGCTGTCAATCACTCAGTCAACGCCTTCTGCTTCAGATGACAGAAGCTACAACCGCGAAAATGTAAAGCGCTGAAAATGAAAATGACAACAACACGGTCAGATTTTGTTTTAGAAACCTCCTAAAGCAAAAAATAATGGCGCATCTGATTACTGATCAGGTGGTGAATGTTAGTCCACAATCTACACTTTTCCAAGAGTGGATAAAAGATTTCCATTGGCTTCAAGTCCGCTATGAAAATAACTAAAACATTCACTGTAAAGTCTGAGGGGCGGAATTTTCAGGTAACTGCCACATCTACACATTTTAAGCACGAGATCCTTCATTTAATTGCCAGATGCTGTCAGCCTTGCAGCTATAAGTAAAAGTTAACACCACGTACACCATCGCGAAAGGGCTTGCATTGACTTAGATTAAATTAATATTGCAGCTCATGAAAGACCGGTATTGCTATTAAAATGATGTATAGAAATAATAAGATATATGTCAAAAGTATCTGCAATATCAGACCCGTGAGAACACAACACGTTAACAGATTCATTCATGTCAAGTAGTGCGTGCAGGGCCGGTGAGCGGTCCGTCCGTGTATCTTTTGGTCACTCAATTATGTTATAAAAATGTATTTTCTTGTGATAACGGGATTTCGTTGAGACATTTTCCTCACGCAAGCATATATATTTTTTTGCTTGTTAGTTTTGATTAGTGTTGATTTCAAATGCAATAAATCTGTTTATATAAAACTTAGCAACGGTGCTCATAATTGGTGGGTGCGACTAAATTTTGAATGGTGCGCCTACATTTTTAAAGTTAGGAGCACCAGTGCTACCAAACAAAAAGGTTCATTTCGAGCCCTGACTTTAGCAACGTCATATACTTTTTTTTTTTACGTCAGAGCTTGCGGATTATTCTTCAAAGTATGTTGGAACAAAATCATTGTTCACTTGAAGGTCAGGTTCAACAAATGCCAGCAGCATGAACAGTTCAACACCATAGACTGTAAAAGATATGGACGTAGTATCCGTGACGTCACCCATAGGTTTATGAAGAACCCAAAAGAAGCTACCAGTAGGCGTGGCCAACAGTCGCCATTTTGTTCGCGCGTCATCGCTCCAACCGGGGCATACCATACAAGGGCAAAGAGGAGGAGCTTGAGCTAAGCTACAGACGCATGCTGGCATTCTGCTTAGACTGGCTTTCCTATGGGAGAAACACTTAATATTTCATCACCTGCGACTCGTTTGTGTTCTGACCACATGTGCTTGGTTGTACACTATATCAATAAAGTGTTTAGACTTTTAAAAACACTGTTTCATAAGCAACGTCATAGGAACGTTTTTCAACAGGAGGAAAGTGCGAATTACTTCTAAAAACTTCAGATATAGTCTGTGTTAGTAAATGCAAGGCTAATTATGAAGTCCAGGCAGAACACTGTATGACAACGCTTCAGATGACTGTTCTAGAGCCTACAGCTAATAATCTGTCAGATTCTGGAGTGCATTACAGCTCTAAAGAACATTATAAAATGATAAATGATCTTAAACAAAACAAATATATTCATAGAGATGGTATATAAGTATATAATTTCTCTCACCTGGGAAACGGAGGCCATGTGAATGGCTTGTGAGCACAATTAAGTGCACACAGCATGCTATATCATCTGATAATTATAGGAAATAATTCCAAAAGGCAAATGACTGTGTAAAGTCACATAAAACAACACAAAAATATGATGAATATGCCGAGATCAGCGGCTAATCAGCCGTAATCAGCTGAGGTGAAGTGACGGCGACCAGCGAGACCTAGCTGTCACTCAAGTGGCCACGCCCTTAATTATGCAGAATTAATATAACTTAATATTAAGGAAACGAATGAGTTATAAAAAAATTCACCTCCTCACAGTTGTCACGAAGGGTAATAGTAGCTATATGAACCAAAATCGTTCTTTGTACCAGGCTGTAAACACCTTTTTTTCTGCTGTAAAGTTGGCCATTCTTACAGTGGGCTCAATAGAAATGCTCTATTATGGAGCCAGGACTAGCAGAATTTCGATGAATTGCAGTTTCAGTTACTTCCGTATTGGCTTCCCGAGGGAGAGCGGGAGGTTGCCGCTTGTTCGACACACCCTCATCCTCAGACATTTTCAAATTGTGACCCTGCCAAAGCCAGTCCAGATAAAGCTTCAGTGTTATGTTTCTAATTGATGTTCAGTGAAAAATAACTGCTTTAAACTGTTGTCCTAAACAGTCCCACCAGTTTTTTTGTGAGCCTACTATTTCTTGAGATCAGATTAAGAAAAACATTACAATATTCATAGCAGAACACAACATTCATTCATTCATTTTCTTTTTGGCTCAGTCCTTTTATTAATCCGGGGTCGCCACAGCGGAATGAACCACCAACTTATCCATCCATGTTTTACGTAGGGGATGCCCTTCCAGCCGCAACCCATCTCTGGAAAACATCCATACACACTCATACACTACGGACAATTTAGCCCACCCAATTCACCTGTACCGCATGTCTTTGGAATGTGGGGTAAACCGGAGCACCCGGAGGAAACCCACACGAACGCAGGGAGAACATGCAAACTCCACACAGAAATGCCAACTGGCCCAGCCGAGGTCCAGTGACCTTCTTGCTGTGAGGCGACAGCACTACCTACTGCGCCACTGCGTCGCCTGCAGAACACAACAGTTTAAGCAAAATAATTCCATAAGTTTTGAGACATTTTACTGAGACTGTCATTTTAGGCTGCAGATATGTCCCTAGAAAGTCAATGAGGGAATGCCTAAATAACTATGCTTCTGTTTTTTAGTCAAGGATGATTAATGATTCCAGTAAACAGAGCTGATATAACATAGACATAGATGTAGGATTGTTTAGGCAATAAAAAAAGGGATTTTGGATTGTTTACCTCATGAATGATATTTGATGTCTGAACTATGATGATAGCAGACGGCAGGCAAAACAAACAATCATGAAAATGCTGTGAATTCACTTCAGCAACGTCATATACTTTTTTTTTTTTACGTCAGAGCTTACGGATTAATCTTCAAAGTATGTTGGAACAAAATCATTGTTCACTTGAAGGTAGTCAGGTTCAACAAATGCCAGCAGCATGAACAGTTCGACACACCCTCATCCTCAGACATTTTCAAATTGTGACCCAGCCAGAGCCAGTACAGATAAAGCTTGTGTGTTGTTTCTAATTGATGTTCAGTGAAAAAAACTGCTAAAAACTGTTGTCCTAAACACTCCCACCAGTTTTTTTTTTTTTGTGAGCCTACTGTTTCTTGAGATCAAAAAGCCCTTCCAGCTGCAACCCATCACTGGGAAACATCCACACACACTCATTCACACACACACACACACTACGGACAATTTAGCCCACCCAATTCACCTATACCACATATCTTTGGACTTGTGGGGGAAACCGGAGCACCCGGAGGAAACCCACGTGAACACAGGGAGAACATGCAAACTCCACACAGAAATGAACCAGCGACCTTCTTGCTGTGAGGTGAACGTGCTACCAACTGCGCCACCGCGCCACCGGACTGCCTAAATAACTATGCTTATGTTTTTTAGTCAAGGATAAGTAATGAAACCAGTAAACAGAGTTGTTGATGAACAACAGGTTTAATGACATTGTTCACATACTACAGGCCAGTTTAATTAGCTTACTTCACTGAAACGTTCCCACAGTATCTGACAAAAGGACAAGTAATAAGAAGATCAACAATTATTATTCATTCATTCATGTTTGTGTGTAGATGATTTATGTGTTAGGTGAAAAAAAGAAATTGAATTGGTGTCTACAGTACATCCTTGTTGTCTACATCAATGGCAACAACATAAGAGATTTAAGTCCTTTTCTTGCATCACGGCCATATCTTTTCAAGTTTTCTTAATTTCAGCCCAAACTGGCTTGTCACTCCTTGTCTGACCAGCTCCTGTTTTATCTAAAAAAAAAATACAATATGGACAAATTAAAATGATTTTTTTTTTCAATTTAAGAGTTAAGATGCAAAAACCTCTAAATGCCATCAGAATTGTTCTCCTAAAATAAGCATTTGTCTCAGTCTCCTATGTTTATGTTTAAGTATTTCACTTTAAAGGCAGTGAAAAGAACGTATTCATCACCATAAAAGTAAAATTTCTGAGCCTACACACAAAAGTCTGAGAAAAATGCAAATTTTCGAAAAAAATATCAAGCGGATATTTTAATATCAAGCAAATATCAATCTAAACTTTTCAATTATACTCTACTGGTTATACAAGTGTAAGATGGCTAAACCTCTCCAGTATGTCAGATCCTGAGAGCTGATATGGAATTTCATGAGATGCAATAAAACAACAAACTCTCGGGTCTAAGAAGATAAGGAAACCAGCTGTTCAACTGTTCTATTCAAATCACTGTTGACAATCCAAACGCAGGCTGAAGACCCAGGGCTCCACCTTTCCAGGGGGTAATGCGAGAAAGATCTCCCCTCTCATTTCACCTCAAGCCCCCTTCTTGACCTTTCCTCCATCAGAGCACATTCCACATAAAATGCTCAAGGTTTTAATATGATGTATGTTATAGCACTGTATTCATGTTTGGTATCATTTTAAATGTCTCTGTGTGATTGGTAAAGTGGTCTTAATTTCACTATAATATTTCATTTATATATGTTGATTTGGTTTTAGACTTTGATAAAATCTCTGCCAGATGCTGCCCCCTCTCAAGATGATTAACTTCTCAAATTCACCAGGCAAGAGTCTCTGTGACGTTTCTATTGTCTTAAATTTATGACTGTTTGTTCTGAGATCATATATAAGGGAAAGGTGTGATAGAGTTAGGGGGAATCTTGTAGCCAAGACCCCCATTGCAGTAACTCGTTATGCTGCAATGTATTTCTCTGGTCAGGTATGCATCTTTAATTCTTTAATCTATCTTTGAGTTAATGGATGTTATATTGTTACAGTATCATCTCTGAATTGGCTTGATGATTGTTTTATTATATAATTGGCGTTATACAATTTTACCTGACGAATAAAATGTTAAGTTTTGACTCATTCTGAATTCTCCTGAAATCTTTTATATCCAGTAGATAACGTGAAGCCATTTTCGCTACCTTTATGATCGGCATAATTTTGGAATTTTTAGACATATAGATTACACGTAGTATGGCACACGGTATCATAGAGATCTTTTAATTCCTTAACCACTGGAACTAGCAAGTACAGATCTTGATTAAGTGAGATGTTTTTTTTGGCATGAGTAAGCATTGTGCAACCAGCCTAATTAAATATTAATTCATCCCGTATCCTCTGACTAATTTCAGAGTGTCGACATACTGACCGTGAGCACTGACGCATCCCGGGGCGTGAAACTCTGAGCGGCGTATGGCCACGAATGAACGTATAAATTGAAGAGTATGGGAACAGATAGATCAAAACTCTAAATTAAGTCATAAATGATTAATGTGATCCGTTCCTATAATTAGAAATATAGTCTAAATATTACGATCACTTAAAATGGAGTCAGATAAAGTTCGGAGCTAGAAAATGAGTATAAATAACTCTCCTAAATAACATAATTCTTTTCAGAAGCACTGGAAAAGGCTTACATGCATTTAACCTTCGACCATGCTGTTAGTTTCGTCATTGGGCTAATAGATGGACTTTTACACAAGTGAAAAAATATACCAAAGAAAAAAAATAACAAAGTCACTGTAAGATAGTTTACCCAGGCTCATTTTGAAAACGTAGCCCTATACTGTACATTTCTGGAGATCGCAAAATATCTCCCAGGAGGTACCTTTTTTTTTTGCAGTTTTTGTTTTTACAAATCCATCACAAGGCCACTGTGTACGCATTTGAGATCTCAAATTTCTCTCACGGGTGCCATTCACACCTGCTTTTCTTGCAGAAATCCACCAGAGGCTGCTGTCGACTGAATGACTGACTGACTGACTGACCAACCGACCAATCTACCACCTACCCCCTTCCCTAACCCTAGTGTTTTAAAAAGCATCGATTGACCAGCGCCCACCCACATTCCTAAACCCAACCGACAGAGTTTTGAAAAGCAATCCATAAAAAAATCCCCCTGATTTTTACCACGTTTTCAGATTTTACCATGTTCTTATCCTGTTTTTATGGAGGTAAGCGGTCAGCTGGTAGCATGAAAAGGAATCGCATCATACCGCCCCGTAGCGTTTGCTTTAAAGACGAAATGCAACCAAACGTACTTCTGGCTTCATAAATGACCCTTCGCTAAGCCCCGCCCTTCTTAGTTACTGTTGTTACGCCTTCAAGCTTTCGTGCCTGGCACGTCTATTACAGTATGTATGTGCCGGTGTCAGACATTGCCAGGGATATAATTAGTCATTTTTTGGTGAACAGGTGTGATATCCGAGAAAGCCAGACAAAAAAGGACAGCAGTATGCATTACAGGGGTATATTCACCACATAATAGGCAACCGATTAGAAAATAATTTAAAGGGCACCTATGGTGAAAAATCTACTTTTTAAGCTGTTTGGACAGACATATGTGTAGGTGTAGTGTATAGACCGTCATATTGGGGTGATATAAACACACTCAGTCCTTTTTTTCAATTTAACAACATAAAAACGGTGGACCAATTGGAGCGGTTTTGAGATCGACCGCAACTTGACGTAGGAGTGCGGTCCCCCCGCCCACCAAAATTGACTGACAGACGTGCATTACCATATGCTCAGTTTGTTGTTTCACGTCAGCCATTTTCAGCCTGTGCTTCAAAGCGACGTCACCAAAGAAACACCCTTGCTCTATTTTTAGATCATGTAAGGCTCATTGGGCTCAACATTCACCACGCTATCGCTCTCCTCTGCGCAAGTGTTTGTAACTTTAGGTGGGTTTGCATACATGTGTACTTTTCATTGTGTCTTCCTTAAACTTCAGCCGTTTGCATTTCCCGCGGTCACAGAAGCTCCCTGTCATCTTAACTAGGTGCAGCTAGAAAGTGCGAGCGCATTGCGTGCACGTGCGTGTCCCTCCATTGGAACTTGTCTTAAGCAGGTCGCACACCAGAAGCGATGCGCAGCACCATGCATTTCAGAATTCTAAACATAGGTTTCTATCAGGGTACACACAACGGCGTCGCAAGTCGGCGGCTGTCCACGGCGACCAGCCACGACTCAGGACACTGTTCAAATTTCTGCCGCACCACAGAGCGTTATCTGAATAGTTTCATTTTAAATAACATGTAAATGTGCGCGTCTGGTGTGCCGTGTTGCGGCTCTGAGCGGCGCATTTGGTGTATGACGCCCTTTAGTTAAAGTTAATTCAGTGTGCTTGGTTATTAGTCTCAGTGTACAAGCTCGGAGCTTTAAACTAGCACACAGTTGGCTGTAAAACTATACAAAGACACAAATGATTTTGTAGTCTCTGCTTGGTCTGTGTCCGAATGCTGGTCCTCTCACTCATGTTGCTTCTCTCTGCCTGCCTGTCTGTTGCCATACACAAAGCGGGGGAGCTCTTAGCTCCGCCCCCTTGTTAAGTTGGGCGGGAGGTCGAAACTAATTTTCATGTGAAGCAACACGCCCCTAAAACAACGACCTGTGTTCACGCCCCCAAAACAACATTTTTTAACACATCATAATAAAAATCTGAATTGTGTTTTGAACTGAACCTAAACTGGCACACTCAGAAGAACCATAATATTAATATTACATCTTAAAAAAGGGGTAAAATAGGTGCCCTTTAATCAAAATTGAAGCTAGGTTAACCTAGCCGCCTCATACGCTGACCATTCAACAGCTTATTTCATGCACAGCAGGATAGGTGAAATTTTAAAATAATCTAATAATAACAAATTTAACCATGATTTCTCGTTTTTAGCCAAAAAGCCTGATAGACTAATTGTTGTGCAATGAAATATAGCGTTACTAACCGACGAGGAAATACGTATGGACAGTGCTTCTACATAATTCATAGAAAGAACAGCCAGAAAGGGGAAATTGATGGATTTGTGCTGAATATTAGCATGATTGACCCATAACAATGTACAGTACCTATTACTGTAACTGTCGGTATGTTTGTGTGCTTTTTATACAGTTTTTATTCTAATTTGCAGTTAAGTGGAAAAATAAATACATTGAAATGCAAATCAAAGTATAAATTGCACAAGTGAACAAATAAGATTTTACCTACCAGCAAATATTAATCAGACACCAAATATAAAAGCAGACACTAACCCGCTATAACGTCATCACCAATGACTAAATCTCTAAAAGACAGGCAAAAACATCAGTGAATTGTAGCTCTGACATGGACATGAGGGTTATAAATGACTGAAAAACAGCTGCGGGTGAAGTATATTGATCGCAAGTGCTCAGATTGTGATCACATCTCGGTTTTGTTCTGTTGATGTGTAATTTCAAGTCCTCGTAGCTTGAAACAGATTAAAATATGACTGCTATTAGTATGACTACTATGGCGAGGGCTTAAACGGAGCAGTGCTCATAACATCAAGCAGAAAAAAAAAGACAGCTGGGAAACATAACCTGCTTTGTATTTTGTATGAAACACAGTTTAGATCTAATTATTATTGCCGTCTATGACTGAATGTGTCAGGAATATCGAAAACAAAACCAACTTAACTCCGCTCTTTTAGCGCCCCTCACAGAGCTTGATCCACGCTGGCATTTCTCCCCTTGGGTTTTAGATTTTGGAAAGGGGAAAAAATTCCACCACCCCGTCCAAACTTTTAGGATACAGGTAGCAGATTAGCACAATCCATATGCACAACGCTTTGGCTTGTTTCCATCGCTCGAAAGCTTGACAGGGGCAACCCAGTGGCGCAGTAGGTAGTGCTGTTGCCTCACAGCAAGAACGTCGCTGGGTCGTAGGTTCGAACCTCGGCTGGGCTGGGTCAGTTGGCGTTTCTGTGTGGAGTTTGCATGTTCTCCCTGGGTTCGCGTGGGTTTCCTCCGGGTGCTCCGGTTTCCCCCACAGTCCAAAGACATGCAGTACAGGTGAATTGGGTAAGCTAAATTGTCCATAGTGTATGAGTGTGAATGTGTGTGTGGAAGTTCCCAGAGATGGGTTGCGGCTGGAAGGGCATCCGCTGCGTAAAATCGTGCTGGATAAGTTGGCGGTTCATTCCGCTGTGGCGACCCCGCAAGGGACAGAGCCGACAAGAAAATGAATGAATGAATGAATGAAAGCTTGACAGATCTCCTGCATGTAGCTGCGATTGCTAAGCCACAATTAATGTGTGGCGGTTTTCAGGTGTGACTTAGCGAAGGGTCAATTTGCGATCTCCAGAAATGTATATGGGGGTACTTTGTCAGAATGAGCTTATGTTAAAGATAGTTTAACATAATAAAGTTTGTTAAATGTATATACATAGATGTAGGATTGTTCTTTTACTCTAAGGCAATTAAAAAAAAAAGATTTTATGAAACGTGACTTACTAGCTGCAAAACACTCTGAATGTTTTCAGTCTGTGTTAGGTCTAAAAATGACCTCAGGTTAATTTGAAGTCCTATGATGCTTTCTGTAAGTATAAGGCATAATAATATCATATGAGCAAACTGTTTATTGTAACACAATCTTGATGTACGTAGCTCCTACCTGTCCCGTTGTTCACAAGAAAAGCCCATCGACCAGGGACATTTACATTAGTCGTGTTTTTAAGGTTTGGGATGGAAGAGCCAATATTCTCATAAAGTATCACATTGTAGTCAGTGGAGTTTATGGTATCATATCCAGCCTATTAAAGCCATGTACATTAATGTTAAATATACATACACAGTCGAAGCATAAAGCATAAATGAAGCATATTATTTTAATACTTTGATTATTTTACCTCCACTGGATAAATTGTTGCTGCACAGTCACCATAATTCATCAGAATGTAAGATTGACCACCTCCTGAAATTAAAACTGCTTGAAATGTGATTGCCTAAACAAACAAAAAACAAACATCATAATCATAGTCTATACCATACTATAAAAAATCAGCTGTACTGTACTATGTTTACCGGTCCTGAGTGAAGATTAAATGTATTCCAATCTGTTGTAAACAAATAGTCCCATGTGACAACAAAGACCCAAGAAGCTGCAAAGCCCCTATTTGGGAAATACTGGTTTATATCCTGAGTGGCGCGGTCGAGCACACTTCCATTTGTGTACTCCTGAAACCAGTAATTGCCCATACCAATGTCATCAAGCTCAGTCCAGAGCGCAGCAATGTAATCTTCATTTCCATATGTGGGAAAGGGATAAGGGTAAGTTTCTGTTAAATACTGGTTAAATGTAAGGAGTCCATTATAATTAACCTGAAATAAAAGAAATCAGATTCAATCTACCAGTAAAATGTGAAAACGCTTATTACAACATTTGCATGCACATTAGGCTGAATTCTCACGTTTATGCCACTGTACTTGCGGCCAAAGTATGTAAATGGAGTAGAAAAGAACACAAATTCAAGGGTCTCCTTGCCGGATTCAATATGTCCAGTGTCTCCTGCTGCTGAGCCGAATGGATAGAATATTGCTGGGGCTGTCGAGAGCATAAACAGCATAAATGTAAATGAGGATTGGACCAGTTTTTACAATGTCAATACTGATTTGAGTGCCATTTCAATTTTTTAAAAGCTAATAAATACCTGTCCATGCAGTTGTTGATGCAATGGCTGTCAAAAAATATGTATTCAATTATTAAACATCTCTGTAAAGAACGATAAGTAAAACGATAAGTCTTTCATTACTTACAGCATTGCTACAGTACCTGTGGAGAATTTGGTGGTCTCTGGAATGGTGGTGTCTGTAGTGGTGTCTGGAGTTGTAGTGTCTGTAGTAGTGTCTGTAGTGGTCTCTGAAGTTGTAGTGTCTGTAGTAGTGTCTGTAGTGGTCTCTGGAGTTGTAGTGTCTGTAGTAGTGTCTGTAGTGGTCTCTGGAGTTGTAGTGTCTGTAGTAGTGTCTGTAGTGCTCTCTGAAGTTGTAGTGTCTGTGGTGGTCTCTGGGATGGTGGTTTCTGTAGTGGATACAACATATGCACAATAAAAATCCACATGCTTTTTTTGCAGTGTTTGTTTTAGAAAGTTGATGTGCTTCCAGCTGAAATTGAATATTGAGTAGGGGGTGGGGCTTTCTTTATTTACTTTATTTTTTATTATTTTTTTTCAACTACGAAAACGTGACGCAGTGGCACAGTAGGTAGTGCTGTCGTCTCACAGCAAGAAGGTCGCTGGTTCGAGCCTCTGTTGGGTCAGTTGGTGTTTCTGTGTGGAGTTTGCATGTTCTCCCTGCATTCGTGTGGGTTTCCTCTGGGTGTTACGGTTTCCCCCACAGTCAGAACATTTCAGTAAACAGTTCATAAAAGAACTCTTCATTTCTTAGTGTGAAATACATTTATATAATCTAAAGGACCTTTGGTGGAACATAAAGTTCTGCATAACTTGAATTGAATATATGGATGTGTAAAGTATGAAGCCAGTAGCTGTTTCCTTCCACCTTTTTTTATGCGCATTTTGGAGATGCGCATAAATTTTTTTTTGATGGAAACGCCAAGATGCGCATAAGTTTTGAAAATGCTCATAAAAAACATATGCGCATAACTGAGTAGGATAAACTTTTTATTCAATAAGAAAAGATGCGCATAAACTACGATGGAACCCAAACAAATTCCAGTGTGCGCATCAAAAAAAGTTCATGTGATTTTGTTATAAGAGATCATGTGATGATAAAAATGTGTGTGAATGAACAAACCAGCAAGCTGAGCACACTGTAAAACATCTGAAATGTTGTTTTGGTCATTTTAAAATGCCTTAATCATTTCAGTATTAGTGTTATTATATTATTAATTACCTCCAGAACTGTTAAGAGCATCTGCGCTCCACGTCTCACGCCTTCAAATGCCTATTCATTGCATGTTAGGGTTGGGCGATGTTGACCAATTTGGCTAAGAGTGAAACATCGCGATGGACGATGGCATCGTCGTCATAGGCGGGGGTGGTTGTTGTTAAATATCAATTAATTAATAACGAATTAAATAATTGTAGCCTACTGTTTTCACTACCTGACCCACATGGTCTTTGCTTTACCCATAACCAACCCAAAAATAAATAAAGTTACACACAAATTACCACCTGTCAATCATTTTTTTCCACGGCACTCTGGCATGCATAGGTGGAGTGATCTGTGCTGTTATAATGGCTTTTTCCCACAGCTGGTGGAGGAGACGAGAGTTTGTTTGGAGTTCACTGTAATTTGTATTGTGATTGATGATAACTTCCTTATTTTATTATTATTATGAGGAAATAATAACAAGTAAAGATGCTAGGGCTCGACCGTTTTGGTCGCATATGCGCCCGAATTTTTATGCGAGCTAAATATATATTTGGATGCATTTGTGCAAGTACATAAATTGTTGCCGTGCGACCTGTATTCACTGAAAAATCCTCACCGCGTGCGCGGATTTAGGGTTAACAGGCAGACATATACAGTATGCAGAATGCATCTTTGCACCTAAAGACGCCAAATGCAGAGCTCAGGAACAGATTAAAACAGTTGTTATGTGAACTTGCTGAAGTAAAAAAAAAAACGCCCGCAATGCTTGCTCCGCCTTTGTGCTCTTCATATGGATCCACACTCCGTTGTGAAGCGCCTATTCTTCATTACAGAAGACTCGGCCACAATATGGATCCAGCAGAAATTCAACTGATGCGTCTTCGTCAGGGAGATCACTCCATCGAAGACTATGTTGAGGACTTCATTCAGGTAGCCCACCTAACATCTATGGACAACTTGTGCCTGGTGATATTTTTTCGTGGCGGGTTGCCACTGCACAACCCCACTGGACTTTAGAAAAATACATAGACTTGGCAGTACAAATGAGTGGGTCCCCCTTCACCGTAGGCGAGGTGGAAGAGACCCCTAAATATTTTTTGGGGGGGAGCTGTGTACAGCAAGACCCGCTGACAACGGGGTTTGCTGGACCGACCACCACAACGATCATGCTGGCATCACCATCAATCCTGTCTCCTGCTTATCAGTTACCTGACAAGAGGGCTGCCAGCACGCCGCCGCGAGAGCTGCCAGAGTCGACGCCGCCACCAGAGCTGCCAGAGTCGACGCCGCCGCCAGAGCTGCCAGATTCTCCAGTGCTACCAGAGCCGCTGCCATCAGAGCTGCCAGAGCCACTGCTACCAGAGCTGCCACCGCCACTGCCAGAGCCACTGCTACCAGAGCTGCCGCCGCTGCCAGAACCACTGTTGCCAGAAACACTACCGCCAGTGCTGCCTGAGCTACTACCGCCGCCTGAGTCATACGAAGGACTCGAGCCACCGCCTGAGTTCCATGAAGGGCTGCCAGTGCCATATATCTTCCCAAAGCTGCCAGAGCCGTGTGAACCACCGTAGCTCCATGATCCAGGGCCACTGCAGCTCCACTCCCCGGGCCTTCCGCAGCTCCACGCTCCAGGCCTTCCGCAGCTCCACGCTCCAGGCCCTCCGCAGCTCCACTCTCCAGGCCTTCGGCAGCTCCACACTCCAGGCCCTCCGCAGCTCCACTCTCCGGGCCTTCCGCAGCTCCACACTCCAGGCCCTCCGCAGCTCCACACTCCAGGCCCTCCGCAGCTCCACTCTCCAGGCCTTCCGCAGCTTCATGCTTCAGGCACGCCTCCGGTGCAGGGTCCTGGCCCTCCATCCCTCCCCCTGTTCCACCTTCGCTTCACCTCCCGCCTGAACTGTGGTAGGAGCGTCTGGAAGCCACTCCTTAGAGGGGGGGCTCTGTCACGATCACCAGCGATCTCAACTCCATAGATCGCTGGTAATAATGCATTATCACTTACGGACTACAAATCCACCATCTAATGGACTACAACTCCATATATGCACCCCGATCACACACACATGTTCCTCATCCTGACTGATTGCACACACACCCTAGCCTTGATTATCTGTTTCTCCCTGTCTGCTGCCATCCCTGCGACCATCTGCCTGCTATATTGACTACGATTCCGGATTTCCCTCATACAACTGTTTGCTCCTGTATTGATCATTGCTTGCCTGACCATCCCTTTAATAAAACCCTGCATATGGATCCACACTCCGTTGAAGCGTCCAACACTGGTTACACTATTGATGTCAATTAAGAAACCTCATGTGCTATGTGCTTTTATGTGTGATAATTACCTATAGTCATTGTTGTTTGTGCTCTGGCTGTTAAAAAAAAAAAAAAACAGATGATTACATTCAAAACCACAAATGTTTATATATTTATTTTGTCAAATTATGAATAATCAAACAAAAACCCTTACACTAAGCCAGAAGTGATAAGAACATCAGCAGATGTGATGAAACCAGAAATAATCTCATGATGATGAAGTCAGAGATAAATCCACAATGTAAAAGATCTTATTCTGTAATCAGAGATATAATATTAATAACTATACTAATAACAACAACAACTAATACAACAATTTAAATAATGACTTATTAGAAATTAAATAGTTTTAACTTTCAAATCTGTCGAGCCTTTTTTAAAGCAACAGCAATATTCTAAAGCTCCTATTTAAAATTAGGCATTTAACTACTTACAGCATTAGATAAAAACAGCGCACAGTAAGTAGATTCAATAAATAATTGACATTTTAATTTAAATGCATTGCAGTTCCAGAAAATTGCATGATGACTATTTAATACAGATTTTTTGTGAGTGATTACAATAATTCAGAATTTTATTCATGTATAAGGATAAATATTTCAAGAACATGTACTGTATTACTGTTTTATTTAAAGCAATATGCTACTTGATTGGCATACATGTTGCTGTAGGCCATTTTTTATAATGTACAGTTGTGTTCAAAATTATTCAACCCCCTGAACTATTAGCCCCCCTGTTTATTTTTTTTCCCCACTTTCTGTTTAACGGAGAGAAGATTTTTTCAACACATTTCTAAACATAATAGTTTTAATAGCTCATTTCTAATAACTGATTTATTTTATCTTTGTCATGATGACAGTAAATAATATTTTACTAGATATTTTTCAAGACACTTCTATACAGCTTAAAGTGACATTTAAAGGCTTAACTAGGTTAATTAGGTTAACTAGGCAGGTTAGGGTAATTAGGCAAGTTATTGTATAATGATGGTTTGTTCTGTATACTATTGAAAAAATATATAGCTTAAAGGGGCTAATAATTTTGTCCTTAAAATGGTGTTTAAAAAATTAAAAACTGCTTTTATTCTAGCCAAAATAAAACACATAAGACTTTCTCTAGAAGAAAAAAACATTATCAGACATACTGTGAAAATTTCCTTGCTCTGTTAAACATAGTTTGGGAAATATTTAAAAAAGGGAAAAAAATCAAAGGGGGTTGAATAATTCTGATTGCAACTGTAATAGTAGTTAAGTATAATAGTAGTATCCATGACACAAGAAAGGAAAAGAATTGTGAGAATATCGTGTATGGAGCATAATATTCGACTTACCCTTCTTCTCAGCTGCTCTTTCCTCTGCCGTCGTTTGGGAGGAGGTTTCACTGATTTTAAACATCATGCCCCAACGTCTTTTTACCGGGGCAACATCTGCTGGAACAAAAGAAAATATGTTTGGTTGGATCACCGCCAAATTAAACTAAACAAGAACAGTGCAATCCCATATCAACTAAAGTTAGTACTTTATAAATAACCTCACACAAACTACACATAAGAAGGATAAATATATCTTTTTAAATGCCTATATTCACAATTGAAAATCACTAAAAGCTTTTAATTTGGTATATGATCGGTACCTTTAGTGTATTGTATCGAAATGACACCATAAGCACAATGCCATCCATACCACAGTTATGTTTACTGAGCGATAGGGCCAGACGGAATCTGCGGACGTTTTTTGCTATTTCTGCGGAGAATTTTGGTAAAAATCTGCGGATTTCTGCGGAATTATTTTGGGAGTCTCATAACTAAAACCTTAATATGTTAAATAAAAAATAATATCTTTTAAACTTGTATTTAATGTTTAAAATGCAAATCCAATTAGATTAACAGTAAATAGTTAACTTTAAGTAAATAAACAGAATTAATGATGGGCTAAAAATCTGCGGAAATCTGCGGAAAATCTGCAGAAAATCTGCGGAATTCTGCGCGCGCAGATTCCGTGTGGGCCTACTCATCATCTATCACACACCCTGAGAGACCAGTTTAGAATTGAATAGCAACAGCAATGTTGTGTCACTACTTTTTTGACTAGATTATTACTGTAATAATAAAAAATGAACAGAATGAGGATCACAATGAATGAAAACAGCAGAATAGATCAGTCACATGATTTGTTTTTTATAGTCAAAACTATTTTTTTTTACTTGTTCAAACTACTTATTTAAAATGAGCTGAAACAACACAATTCTTGAGATTTTATTGGGATAACTTAGGCCCCTTTTACACTAGTAAGTTTTAGTTTTAAAACGATGTTTTATAATGAAAACGATCCGCGTCCACACTAGCGTTTCACCCAGCGTTTCTGAACAGCTTTCCGTCTACATTAAAACGGTGAAAACGCACATCACGTGACCACACACACACACACACTCTCTGGCATGCACTGCAGCGTGCTTTGGGCACACCCATATGAGAGTTGTGCACGTCGGACTGTTCATCACGGATCTCCCGCTGGATCTAATCTCACTATATTTGTTAATTCATACAATTTAATATAATTTATATAAATTATAATAATTTAATTCATCTTGTTGTCTATATCTAACTACATATTCCCCGACATTGGTCTTTTGAATCTATTACTTGTTCTCAGGTAACGTGTTTTGGCTGAGCACAAAGATAAGGTTAATATCTTAATTAATGTAACCGCAGACACCGATTCTGCATATCTGACTGATTGCTTGCCTTTATTTTCTCTATTGTATAAACTTATTGTGCGTTATACTTTTATAATGGCCATTATTAATTATTAAAACGGATATTCAATGAAAGAGAGGGTATGTTTCGTATTTTCAATGAAAATGAAAGGAGGCAGTGATGTTATAGGCTCCGTTTTGTTATAAATATGCATGAAGATGACAGTCAGCTACACGACGCCTCAACATTTTTGATGTCTGTTAAGTTGCTAATATCAAAATAGAAATAGGCAGTTCCTTATGTCATGTTTCCATTTTATTGTTAAGAAAGTGAAACAGCATAGCCAGGGTGATGTGAATGACTTTATACACACTCGGGAGTTTGTTTTCCATATCAAACTTGCGAAGTCTGAACTTACAAGGAGAGGATGCAGGACTGAACTGTGTGAAGGCTGCTTAATATTGAGGAAAAAGCCCCAAACAGCTCCGCCTCCGTTTTCAGATGTCTCCGTTTTCCCTCATCCACACTGAGACGGAGCAGTAGCGTTTTAGAATGAAAACGGCCTCTCCAGCACTTCCAAAACGCTCCGTTTTCGGGGCTTGAAAACTCCGGCGTAGTGTGGACGGATGGCGTAACCATAGCAAAACGTATGCGTTTTAAAACTAAAACTTAGGATTAGTGTAAACGGGGCCTTAATTTTTTTTTGTTCAATCCACATAAATTTGTTAAAAGTGTTAAGTTAACTTAATCGATTTGTGTTGGGACAACATGAATGAATTATGTGGAACCCTGCATTTTTTACAGTGCAGGAAAGAACAATCTTACGGCAATGTGCAACTTTTTGATTTAGTGGCTAATTCTCATGACTTTGTACAACTTTATTCCTACAATTTAGTACGATTTGCTCATCCCCCAATTATGGTTGGGTTTAAGGGTGGGGTTTGGTGCCATGGCTCCTTTTAAAAATCATGCGACTGAAATTAGACGCTAAACTGACAAAATGTAAAATGGTTACGTTTCCTCATGATATCAAAGAAGGTAACACTTTATAATACATGCACATCATGAATCATTTATTAAGCATTAGCAAATAGTTAATTCCTCATTTGTAAAGCATTAACTCTACATTAATAGACAGTAAGCAGTTTATAACTACAGCTAAAACTGCTGTATTCTTGACTTATAAGCACATGTTCAATGTGCTTAATGACTGTATTTTCATACATTGTTAATGATTACATTTTCAGTACTAAATTAAGTGAATTAAAATGTTAATTGAATGTTACTTTAAATGAAATGTTATTACTATGTCAATTAAGTATTGCATTATTTACAAACCAGTTATGTAAAAGTAGTTAGGGATTTGTAAAATCATTCAGAATGATTGATTAAATGTCTTATGTCCTAAAATGTCTATTATTAAATTGCATTGCACACATCTTACCTTTTCAGGCATATAGTAATACAATTTTAATAAACAGGAAAAATCAAGAGAAACATAAACATTATAAAATTTTGTTGAAATTTTGTAGTTTTCATTTTATTCTGCAATAACTCCTTTACATTTAAATGTATTATCTTTCTATTCCTCAATATGTCAGATGACCAAACTCTTATATTTTAATGGTATAACAGTTTTATTTAAATGCTCCTAAAAATATTGGCTATATTCACTGATAAATGGATAGAAATATTCAATCCATTTAGGGTTGTACTTAATATAAGCTGATGTGTTTCTAAAGTCTGACCAGCAGATCAGGCATGACTTCAACAAAGACACACTCACAATCACGTCACAATACTGGAGAAACACCGGAACTACCTTAATAATCTCAAATATCAACATGACATATGATATAAAATTATATAAAATGCTTTAACACTGCCACCCAAAATGTCATTTTACTCCCCAGTCATAAACCTTTTTGAGTTTATTTTCACTTTCAAACAAAAATATTCTGAAGAATGTTGGAAAACAGTAGACACTGACAGCCATAGTAGAAAAAAAATACTATGGAAGTCAATCGCTACCGATTTCTAACATTCTTCAAAATATCTACTTTTGTTTTCAACAGAAGAAACTCAAACATATTTGAAACAAGTGAACTTTCATTTTTAGGTGAACTATCACTTTGAATAAACACAAGCTTTCATGTGCTTCAGTTTATCCAACAGACATGAAAAAACCTTGTATGTCAGGCTTTTGAAACAATGTTAAACATTTGGATGTTAGATGACCAAACTCTTATATTTTAATGATAGAACTGTTTTATTTAAATGCTCCTAAAAATATTGGCTATATTCACTGATAAATGGAGAGAAATATTCAATCCATTTAGGGTTGCACTTATATAAGCTGATGTGTTTCTAAAGTCTGACCAGCAGATGGAGGCATGACTTCAACAGTGACACACTTTCTGTCTTGTCACTGTATAATACTGGAGAAACACCAGAAAATACCTTAATATTCTCAAATATCAACATGACATATGATATAATATGATATACAGTAAAATGTTTCAACACTGCCACCCAAAATGTCATGTCAACCTTTATGAGTTTCTTTTTACTTTCAAACACAAATGCAGATATTCTGAAGAATGTTGGAAAACAGTAGCCACTCACAGCTACTGTAAGAAATAAACATAGTATTATTTAGTTACTCACATAGTAAGAAAGAAATATTATGGAAGTCAAACGCTAACGATTTCTAACATTCTTCAAAATATCTACTTTTGTTTTCAAAAGAAGAAACTCAAACATATTTGGAACAAGTGAACTTTCATTTTTAGGTGAACTATCACTTTGAATAAACACGTGCTTCATGTGCTTCAGTTTACCCAACAGACCGGTCATGAAAAAACCTGGCATGGCAGGCTTTTGAAACAATGTCAAAATTTTATATGTTAGTAATACGGTACAGGCTGCACGGTGGCGCAGTGGGTAGCACGTTTACCTCACAGCAAGAAGGTCGCTGGTTTGAGCCTCGGCTGGGTCAGTTGGGATTTCTACGTGGAGTTTGTAAGTTCTCCCCGTGTTCGCGTGGGTTTCCTCCGGGTGCTCCGGTTTCCCCCACAAGTCCAAAGACATGCGCTATAGGTGAATTGGGTAAGCTAAATTGTCCATAGTGTATGTGTGTGAATGTTTCCTAGTGATAGGTTGCAGCTGGAAGGGCATCCGCTGTGTAAAACATATGCTGCATAAGTTGGCGGTTCATTTCGCTGTGGCGACCCCAGATTAATAAAGGGACTAAGCCGAAAAGAAAATGAATGAATGAATGAATGAATGAGTAATACGGTATAGGGGTCCAACTTAAACCCATGAGTAAAATCGTGAGTCATGATGGCACATTCCTTTCTAAATCACAACGTGTTACCAATGCAAAGTTTCACATTTCATGTAGGCATGTCTTCACTAAGTCTAACACTGTGTCCTAACAACACCCAACGTGACAAGATTCTAGCCACAAGCAATTTGTGTGTCTGCACTGCACACAATGTGACAAGAAACATTTAAATACCAGAGACTGCATTGCAACTAATTAGTAAAGGCGTTTAATCTAATCAATACATGCTAAAGTCACAGTTCTGACTTTCATTTTCTGCTAGTTATTTTATTTTCAAGATCTGAGGTAAACTATCAGCTGCTGCTTTCAGTAGTATGGCAATAAATGTCATGTAAAGTAGTATTTAAACTCACATTGGGAACATTTAACACTGAAGAAAGCACAAAATCGGTACCTTAGGGGATCAATAGATATGGTGTTGTTCTGCCATGACGCTGCAAAAATAGAAACTTGGCACTTCGCTGTCGCAGATGATTAGGACAAAAACTGGTTTTAACATTGAAAAGATAGCTTTTATAATGTGTTGCGGTGCCGCATCTTGCGTAGTTAGGACACAGTGTAACCTTTCATCAACCTTTTTTCTCCCCCTAGTGGTGAGCAAAGAAACATACATGCTATTTAACATTTAAATGGCTCCAATTTTGGCCTTTTTACAAGATGTTTTGTGCTTCCAGAATGTGTTTGTGAAGTTTCAGCTCAAAATAGACATCAGATTACCCTGTTGAAAAGGTCAATGTTTGGGTCAGAAGGAATTGTAGCTGTCTTGGCGCCTGTACCTTTAAATGAAAAAGAACTCGTTCACCCCACCCATTTTTGGGACCAGTGTTGGGTAAGTTACTTTAAAAATTAATAGATTGCAAATTACTGATTACTACTTGAGAACTGTAATCTGATTACATGAATAATTACTTTATGTAAAAAGTAATCAGAGGGCGACGCGGTGGCGCAGTAGGTAGTGCTGTCGCCTCACAGCAAGAAGGTCGCTGGTTCGAGTCTCGGCTGGGTCAGTTGGCATTTCTGTGGGGAGTTTGCATGTTCTCGCTGCGTTCGGGTGGGTTTCCTCCGGGTGCTCCGGTTTCCCGCACAAGTCCAAAGACATGCAGTACATTGGGTAAGCTAAAATTGTCCTTAGTATATGTGTGTGAATGAGTATGTATGTGTGTTCCCTAGAGATGGGTTGCAGCTGGAAGGACATCCGCTGTGTAAAACATATGCTGGATAAGTTGGCAGTTCATTCCGCTGTGGCGACCCCGGAATATTAAAGGGACTAAGCCGAAAATAAAATGAATGAATGAATGAAAAAGTAATCAGATTACTAATTAATTTACTTTGAAGTTACTTTTAAAGCATATAAAACATACCTATAAAAATACTAAATAAACTGCAGCTCTTTCAGTAATTCACTGAAAAACATCACAATGGGTTGATCACAGCAGCTTGACATATTCAAAAGGCTTAAAGAATTTGCCTAAAACTTAAAATTCTCTCATTAAGTCACCTTTTTTTTTTAACACAGAAGAAGACATTTAGGAGAAAACTGGATACCTGTAACTAGGGCTGGGCGATATGGCAAAAAAAAAAATCTCGATATTTTCATAAAGTTTGACCGATTCACGATTTCGATTTTTTATTTATTTTTTTATTAATTTTTTTTTACTGTGTAACTACCTTACCAGCTTACCTTGTTCATTTAATTTTAAATAAATGCTGAAACTAGTTTTTTTCATGCTCACTTGTAAAAGAAAAGCAACCGTGTGACTAAACGCGGTTATGGCACTCTCTCATATAGGGATGTTAAACATAGCTACAATAGAAGTCACAGAACCCGTATTTATGTAGAGGTCATATGTTGTGCAGCTTTGGGCAAATTTTATTTGGAGAGAAAATGACCAAAATGTAACTTGAAGATTAAAAAGGATTGGAGGGGAAATAAATATTTCAAATCTCTGTACATAACAGAAAAATAAACAATGATAATGCAACAATAGTTTATCTGTATTAGTGGCATGGCAGAAATATATATTTAGACAGGCCTTGTCAAAGTGAGCGGGCACTTTCACTAATAAAAAATATAGCACTTAAATTATTTCATAACAATCAATAAAATAACAGCGGTTTTATATCAAAAATTGGTAATGATATAAAATGTACTACATTTTGATGGTAAAATATAACCATTTAAACGATTTTGTATTTAAATAATACATAAAAGGACTATATTTAGCAAAATGCTGCTCTTTTTATCTTTGTAATTTTATAGTTTTATTTTTGTTATTTTAATTATTTTTTGTCTTCATAAATAACTAACGAGCTATAGACAAATATCTGCTTGACGTTTTAGAAAATATTTGTCCGTAGCTCCACCACCCAGTGTATATTAAAGATCACCGTGAAAAAAAAAAAAAACCCACAGAAACCTGTTACATATCTGTCTATATTTAAATGTCTATCTTATATTTAACTGAATCCTATAACAGCCTATAGCTGAAATGTTGAAAATTGCTCAATTTATTTTTATAAAACATTTGTCGATATGTATTGATATTTTTTGGAGTAAAAACTGCCGACATTTAAGAATCCATATTTATTTTATTCATTCATTCATTTTACTTGTTTATTGGTGCATATATGGGTTATGATTTAATTCATACAGTACCTTGACAGCTACTGTGCCACTCCGTAATTCAAGCAAAAGTTCAAATTAAAGAAAGATTTGACTTTCTGCGGTGACCGACATTTACAACACGCCGTAACCGTCCTTCAGGTGGTGCGCGGGTCCCCGTCTCGCAGCTCGCGCGGGAGACACAGACGGCTGCGGGACGCGAACAACAGCACGACGCGCATGGAAACATTCACGAAGCTGGCTGGCTGAATGCGGGGCTGTTGTTGCTCTAGCGGGAAAATGTCCCGGTGTTCCCAATGGCTGGTCCGCCCTGGCGCGCTTCCGCTACCAGCTGTGGCAGCACATCATCAGAGCCGCGACGTCAACACACAGAATCAGCACGGTTGTCTAACAGTTTAGAACGGTTTGGCACGATAGTGGAAAAGCGGCTTTAATATTTTTATTAAAAAACCGCGATTCCTCGATTTTGTAAAAAATAAAATCGTCTTAAAACGTGAATTCGAATTAATCGAAAAAATCGAAAAAACCACCCAGCCCTAGCTGTAACCATTGACATCCATATATGCAAAAGCATGCAATGTTTGTGTGTTCTGTGGTTGTTTGAGGTAATTACTGAAATGTGTATATTCCATACAAAGCATTTTCAACTGGTGCGCATGGAAAATGCGGCCGCGTGCAATATGCGTTCTGGATATGTGTGCGCAAGACGCACACCGCCATTGGAAATGATGAACTTGCGTGCAAAAGATGCAATATGTAACGGCCCCATAAGCAGCTACGCTTCTCTTCACATTCAGAAGATACCTTCACTCCTGATCCTGCACAAAAATCCAATTTAGACTGTTTAGGCTGAGTTGGACCGCCGTGTTTTTGGGTGCTGGTGTCCTCTTTAACGACGAGTATTGTCATAGAATGCTTTCTGTTCAAACTGTCACGGTTGTGGATCTGTCTGTTCCTCTTGTGTGTGCGTGTGTGTGTGGGGGTGTGTTTGTTTGGGTATATCTTCACCGCGTGGCTGTCTGTGTTTACATGTCGTCAGCTGAGCGGTCACGTGCACTGCTGTTGTTCAGCTCAGTTAATCAATGAACCGCAGGTGCAGCGCGTTACTGCGCCTATATCTGTTCAGTGTTCGTATCTTGTGTTGTCAGTTCGTTGTTGTTCATGTCTGTGTCTGTTCCTGCTAGGCTCTTCCCGCTGAATTCGCTGGTGGTGAGTGACGATAGAGACTGTTGCTTTTAGACTTGTCAGCACTTCTTATGGTGACACTGTTACCGCTGTTTAGCGCTGATGATACTCACGAGATATTCACTTTGATTTGCTGCACTGAGGAACATTTGTACCGCTGTTGAGCGTTGTCATTATCTATGAGAGATTCTCCCTGGATCTGTTTCATTGAAGAACTGTTACCGCTGTTTAGCGTTGTTGATACTCATGAGAGATTCACCCTGGATCTGTTGCACTGAAGAACATTATTATTAGTAGAGCGTTGTTGATTTCCTTGAGAGATTCATCATTGATCTACCCTACCCTCGCTATCTTATTGAGATCCATACCAGCTATTATTTTTGTGATCCCTGTTTAATAAACCAGCTTGCATTCACTTGCAATTGGGTCTCTCTCGTATCTTTGACACAAGTGCTTGAACAAGTTACTAGTCGAGTTAAAAGCAGTGAAAACTTCTTTAGAGACTGGACATAGACTGCATTTCACAGCAATATTTTTGTTTCTATGTTTAATGAAATCAAAGTAATGTCTGTATTTCTACTTGAAGAAGCAAACACGATCGTCAGCATCTATCACCATTTCAGCTCATGTTTTCCAGCAATTTCAAAGCACATGCTTATTAACTGACTTTGCTGCGGAAAACACTATTTAAAAGAAGCATTTTTTTCTTCTAAAAACTACATTTGTAGCACAAGTAACGCAAATACACTGACTTTAGTGACTGTAATCAAATTACACAAATTTAAAATGTAATTCGTTACATCACTGCTTTCCCCAAAAATGTAATTAGAATACAGTAGCACGTTACTGTGGAACGCCTTACACCCAACTGTGCTTGGGACATTTAGTTTCAGTGAAGGATAACTAGGGTGAGATATCAGGATAAACACAGCAAATATGACAGACAGTGACGTGATGATGACTCAATAAAACAGAGACCCACAGGTATAAATACCACAGTAACTCAAACATGTTTAACACATTGTGCTGTTTTTACTCATCTACTCACGGCAGATGTGACAAGATGCCCACCAAACTAGTAAATATGCTGCTGTATAGAGATCCAATTTAGCCAAGTTACTATGCAAAACTAAATCTGATTTAACATCCACAAACCAGGACTTTTGTTGTGTGATTGAAGCTTCCTCGTTTATAGTTGTGTACACTTTGCATATTATAAATTATGTGGCTGAAAGTATTTAAAAAAATTCTATAACATATACAAAGTGTATTGTATTGAGAGTTAGAACAGATCTTTGAATTCCAGTTTCTTTGCAAATCCTGTCTTGTGGTCATGTTTATACATGTAACAGAGGCCAGGTAGTGTAGTGCTGTGCAGGTAAACCTCACTCCTCTGAACCGACAGACGCTAGAGGCCATGGTCTTTAACTTCATCGTCAGAGCAACTGACTCCCATGTGAAGAGTCACCAGTTCGATCCCAGCTCAGAGCAAGTTGGGTAGTGTAGGACCGGTGGGGTTACATTGGTGCCGTGACACAGACACGGATGAGAGTGAGGTTTAGGGGGTGAATGTAACAGAGGCCAGCTAGTGAAGAGCTGTGCAGGTAAACCTCATTCTCCTGACCCCGAAAAAGTGCTCTAGCAACAGACGCTAGAGGCCATGGTCATGGTTGATCCCATCTCGGAGCGGGTTAAGCCTAGTTCACACTACAGGATTTTAAGCCCGATTTGGAAGTTAGCGAGCTCGCCGACAGATCGGGCTGTGATCGGGGAAAAATCTGCAGGTGCTCAGCGCTCGGCAGTCTTTATGTGTGAACTACTGAACAACGCGTCAAAGAGGCTCGCTGAAGCGTCACCGAAACCTCGCAGACGGAAATCCAATATCTAGCATGCTGAATATTCCAGAGCAATTGGCCGACTTGACCCCACGTGTGGTCAGATGTAATGATGAGCTGCAGCCAATGAGAGAGCATATCAAAATGAGCTGAATGGCCGTGTGTTCAGGAGCTGAACAGAAACGTCCAGGGGCGGACTGGGAACGCATTTTCTACCGGGCCAAAGTGACCGTCAGTCAGGCCACTTCCGACACGGAGTAGAAAGTGAAAGGGGGGTGGGGGGTGGGGTGGTGGATGTGAGCGATGGGTGCGCGGGCCAAAGTGGGAGGGGGGGGGGGGGGGGATGGGGGGGTGAGCGATGGGTGCGCGGGCCAAAGTGCCTGTCATTCAGGCCACTTCTGAGGCGATCTGAGGTTGCGTTCTGAGGTTGCACACACCTCCGCCTGTCTGTCGAGCCTCATCTCCTCGCGCTCTCGCTCGCTCTCTCTCGCTCTCTCTCTCTCTCTCTCTCTCGCTGTCACGCGCCCGTCTCGCAGCTCGCGCGGCCCGGCGCAGGTGGGAGAGACAGACGGCTGCGGGGACGCGAACAACAGCGCGACACGAGCGTGAAAACATGAGCGAAGCTGGCTGGCTGACTGCGGTTGCCTTGGCAGCGGGGCTGTTGTTGCTCTAGCGGGGAGGGTGTTGATTGCGGCAGGCCAGATTGACCGTCAGGCCACCGGGAAATGTCCCGGTGCTCCCAATGGCCAGTCCGCCCCTGGAAACGTCTGTGATTGGACAGAATGGGCATCAATGCACTCACTTCATTCTGTGTTAACACAGACACGAGAGTAGGCTATATTAACAGTGGAACTAGAATTCTGTAACTATTAGAATTACCATAATGGCCATTCTGACCTTTCTCACATCATATTTACAGTCAAAACTTCTATTGAGATATTAAAATTAAGCTTTGAATGTCTGTCATCATATTTTATGACAGCATTACCCTAAAAATATTATCGTTTTTGGTAATACAGCCTATAAATATGTAGTTAAGATACTAGAACATGCAAAGGTCTGAGCCTTGCTTTCATTTTCACTTTCAAACAGGAGCTATTTCGCGGCACAGAATATGCTGTTTTGAAAGATATATCTGAAGTAAATTTATGTTTTTGCTATCAGAATGTTATGTTTAACATTTTAATAAAAAAAATAATGTTAGAAAGAAATACACAGATATTTAGAAAACGTCAGTGCGTTATAGATATGTTAGTTTTATTTCAAAGAGTTATTAAATTATCTTCCACTTGTAACTTTCACTTGAACCTTGCAGGTGAGCGATTGATCTGCTGATGCATCAGCTGACTGATGATGTTTTTAAATGCTCTCTTGAAAGCTTGAAACGCTGTAAGTGATGTAATCAGCACACAAGCAGCCAATAGTGTTCAGCTTTTTCTGACGACTCCTCCCTCAAAATTTCATTGGCTGTGGTTTGGTAGCTTGACTGAACTGTTGGCGTACAGCATGTTGTTAGATCATGTAGTGTGTCACCCCCCTCTTGTGAATCATTCACGTAGTGTCACGTAGTTTGAAAACCACAGCGATTAAAAGACACAGAATCAAGTCATGTAGTGTGAACGGCACAGCGATCTGCCAATGTTTAAAATCATGTAGTGTGAACTAGGATTTAGGTAGTGCAGGACTGGTGGGGTTGCATACGCATTAATACTGACACATGGTAATACACGCCTGTCAATCAATATCAGTGGGTGAGGAATACCACATTGCTACATCATGTTGAATTGAGAGAGCTGGGATTTGGATCCTATTTTAATGTCAGGAAATTAAAAAAGAAGAGATTTGATGTGTTTATATCACTCCAATATGACTGTGGACACACCACATGCACACATTTCTGTCAAAACAGCTTCCAGAAGTTGATTTGGCATGATAGGTGCTCTTTAAGGGAATGTTTTATCCACAAATGAAAGGTCTGCCATCATTTACAGACCCTTGACTTATTCTAAACCATTTTTGCTGTTTTTTTTTTAATACAAAAAATATATTTAGTGGAATGTTCTAAACCAGTAACCATTCAAATTCATATCAGAAAAAACAAATATGGAAGCCAATGGTTACAGGTTTCCAACATTCTTCAAAATATCTACTTTTGTGCTCTACAGAAGAAAGAAAGCCAAACAGGATTGGGGAACATAACAGGAAGGGTGAAATTTTTTTTTAATGATTTTTTTATTTTATTTTGGGTGATCTATTCCTTTAATTTGCATTCATTACTACATAATTTCTCTTTTACCTCTTCTGACACACCTCATAATGTAATATTAAACTATGTATAAACCCACATTTTAATATCTAAATATTTTAGTTTTCCTCCATTACTAACTCCAAATATGAGCACTCCACCAAATTACAGAATGTAGTACTGTTATACCTAAAATATACTATAACAAATCAACAGCACTATTACATTTATGCCGAACATACAAAACAAACAAACTTGTAATTCTCTCCCCCACCCCCCCCCGACACCAACCTGTTTCTTACCTCCATTCATATTCCTTAAGCAATTTCGGTGTAAAAAACTGCTTCCAGACTTCGTATGAATAGATAATTCTGTTCAAGTAAAAATCAAGTATTTGTCTAGATATGATCAAGTTATGATTCTAGAAAATTGAGCTATTTTAGAGGAAACACAGGTTTTCCTTCCTGATAGGTAATGTTATGCAGCTAACTAAAAACTGCATTAGCATCCACAACGGACAAAGCCCTTTTGTTGATTAAAATATTTGAAGAAAGCAGAAGTGCCTGATTTAAATGTAGGGTATCATTTGACATGGAAAAATCTCGCCATGACTTTTATTGTCAACCATTCAATTTAATTCAAGTTTATTTGTAGCGCTTTTTTACACTAATTATTGCTTCAAAGCAGCTTTACAAAAGGTGGACATTATTGCATAACAATCAGATTCGGAAAAGTTAAGATTATTAATTACCATAACTTTATTAGTTACTAATAACTTTAACTAATAACTGCAGAATTTGTGGACATTTTTGAGTATTTCTGCTGAGAATTTTATAAAAGATCTGTGTAAAATTATTTATGCTAAATGATTTTAGGAGTATCATAACTAAAAACTTAATATATGAAATAAAAAATAATACATTTTTTACTTTTATTTAATGTTTACAATGCAAATCCAATTAGATCCAGTTAATTAACGATCCTTTAATTTAATATTTGGTAAACAAACTCTCTCGTATAATATATCTACTAAAAGACAGAAAATATTACATTACAAACTGTATTGTAAATAAGTCATATGAACATTTTAATATTATTATTATTATTATATTACAATATTATTAGTGAAATTCATTTAAAAACTGAATAAATAAAAATGTACACACATTTACACAAGTAAATACATAGATTCGATGATGGGCTAAAAATTTGCGGAAATCTGCGGATTTCTGTGCGGGTAGATTCCGTGTGGACTTACCAATAACTAATAGCTTTTAATGGTTAAAGTTATTATATATAAACATAGTTAAGCTGCAGTTATATAGCATATAGGTGATGCTTAAATGTGAGTGATTTTGTTTTTGATAAAAGGTTCTTCAATTAAATTATTGTGTTTTTAAATGCTAGTCTTTTTTATTTTATGCATACACACATACACACGCACACATTTAAAATAACATATATTCTTCCTCAGCACATGCAAATATCTTTGAGATTCTGGTGGTACCAGAAGGCTAGCAAAACAATCAGTTACGAACAGTATTGGGGGTAACGCAAGTTACGCAATAATATTACTTTTCTAAGTAAAGAGTAAAGTAAGGCATCAAGTAATTTTATTAAAGTAAAAATTATATAAAGTAATAATATTTGTGTTACTTTAAAAAAAAATTATTCGCTTTTAAAAATAATTTGCTGAATTAAAATTTGTGTAATCACGTTGAATCACACTCAATGAGAAAATGAGCTCTCCGTAGGAACAGACAGAAACTAAGATGGCAAAACCTTACATTTCTGTGATAGAAGTATTCTCATTATTTTGAACACATGGAAGAAAAGGGGATTATAGTCTCAATAGACAGTGATTTTACTGAACTAGTAAGACAAAAACACAAAAGTAGCAAACACATTGCTTTCAACTTTCATTAATCTGTATACTATACAGCTTGCATAGCATCAGAAAGTCCTCAGAAGGTAAAAATTTTCTATTTTTTAAAATTATAAATTTTTACGGTAAATAAAGGTGTAGGTTATACAGTGTGTCATTAAATGCAAAGCACCTCTATTTAAAAAAAAAAGAAAAATACACTACAAGTTCTGAAAGAGATCAAGCCTCAGTCAGGTATGAAAACGTAACTCAAAAGTAACGTAACACAAAAAGTTACCACAAAAAGTAACTAAGTAACGCAACTAGTTACTTTTTTGGGGGAGTAACTCAATATTGTAATGCATTACTTTCGAAAATAGCTTTTCCCAACACTGGTCACATATATGCTTTGAATGAACGTTAACAACTTTAACAGTCAGATACAACATTTTTTTGCTCCATTGACGTCTAACTTTGCATCTTAGCGCCACTGATGTCTAAGCTTGCATATTAGCACCATTGACGTCTAAGCTTAAATATCAGCACTATTGACATCTAAGCTTGCATACTAATCTTTGATCAAAGTATGCTGGCTCAAAATCATTTTTCACTTGCAGTTAGTCAGTCTCAACATATACCTGCATAAACAGTGCGACACACCCTCGTCTTCAGATATTTTCAAATTGCGACCCAAACTATACATTAAATATAGAAGCTGTTGTCAGTTGATGTTCAGTGGAAAAAAAACAGCTAAAACCTTTTGGCAACTTTTTGTCAAGGATGAGCTTTGATTCCAGTAAACAGAGCTGTGGGGTGAAGAACAGGTTTAATGACATTGTTCACATATTATACAGGTTGATCTGTTCACTTCCCTGAAACTTGTACACAGTATTTGATAGTAGAAAAAAAGAGGATCAATGAAGAGGATTCATTTCATGTACTCATTTATACTTGTGTGTTGATCATTTATGAGAAGGTTGAGAATATATAGAAGTTCTGCTGCTGTGTAGTGACATTTCCCTCATTGTTGGTGCATACATCTTCAATGGCAACAACTTTTTGGGAGTTTTATATCCTTTTCTTGTATTAAGGCCCTGTCCTTTGGACTTTTCTTATTTTCAGCTCAAATGGACTTAACAGTCCTTGACTGAGCTCCTCTTTTATCTACAAAGACAAATCATAAATGAAAGAATTGTCAGGCAAATAAAAATGTTTTTACATTTTTTTCATTGTATTTCAAAAAAATAAAATCTCTTTAAGATTTTAACATAATTAAGTCGATTTACAGACATAGATGTAGGATTGTACTTTTACTCTCAGCCAAAAAATGGGCTCCACAGAGGGATTTTATGAGAAGTGACTTACTAGCTGCATCACACCCTCGATGTTTTGAGTCTGTGTTAGGTCTAAAAATGATGTAAGTTTCATTTGAAGTCCTATGACGTTTTCTATAAGGACACAAAAACATTAGGCATCAGATGACATGATATGAATAAACTGTTTATAGTAACAGACAACACAGAAGTAAGTCCTACCTGTCCCGTTGTTCACGAGAAAAGCCCAACGACCAGGAACATTTACATTAGTCGTGAGCTTGAGGTTTGGGATGGAGTAGCCAGGATTTTCATGAAGAATGACATAGTAGTCAGTGGAGTTTATGGTATCATATCCAGCCTATTAAAACAATGTAAATTAATGTTATATATACATACACAGTCTATATTAGATATTATTATAATCCTGTGATTGTGTTACCGCCACTGGATGAACTATGCCAGCGCAGTCACCGTAATTCATCAGAATGAAAGAAAAGCCACCTCCGGAAATTAGAACCGCTTGAAACGTGATTGCCTAAAAAACAAATAAAAAAATAATAAAAACATAATTTATAGTCTACAGTGGGTACGGAAGGTATTCAGACCCCCTTAAAGTTTTCACTCTTTGTTATATTACAGCCATTTGCTAAAATCATTTAAGTTAATTTCTTTCTTCAATAATGTACACACAGCACCAGCACCACACATTGACTGAAAAGCACAGAATTGTCAAAATTTTTTGCAGATTTATTTAAAAAAGAAAAACCATGTGATAATTTAGTTTTTTTTTAAAAAAGACAATCTGCAAAAGATGTCAACAATTCTGTGTTTCTTCTGTCAAAATGGGGTGCTGTGTGTACAATAATGAAGAAAAAAAAAAGAACTTAAATGATTTTATGATATTGCTGCAATATAACAAAGAGTGAAAAATTTAAGGGGGGTCTGAATACTTTCCATACCCACTGTATACTATACTATGAAAATTCATAATCTGCTGTGCTGTACTATATTTACCGGTGCTAAGTGATTATTAAGTGTATACAAATCTGTTGTATACAAATAGTCCCATGTGACAACAAGGACCCAAGAAGCAGTGAAGCCCCTGTCTGGGAAATACTGGTTAATATCCTGAGTGGCGCGGTCGAGCACACTTCCATTTGTGTACTCCTGAAACCAGTAATAGCCATAACCAATTTCATCAAGCTCAGTCCAGAGTGCAGCAATGTAATCTTCATTTCCATATGTGGGAAAGAAGTAAGGGTGACCATCTGGTAAAGGTTGGTTGAATGTAAGGAGTCCATTATTATTGATCTAAAATAAAAGAAATCTGTTTAAATTATTCCTGGACAATAAATCGAAATTACTCACAATCACTATTAATTAAAAACAGTAATTGTCATGCACATCTTGTCAGGGAAGCACGGTTCTGTGATTAATAGTAATCTCCTTTAAAGGCCTGGGGGTGCCCTTGTGTATAAACCCCAAACACACACGAAGAAGAAACTCCATAGCTTTGCATTATAAACAGAAGATTTAACTGCTTTCATTAATTCACCATGACTAATAAACGCACAACTACAATCATCTTGCTGAAGGCTTAATTTCAAACACTTGACTGAAGTTATGACTTTGAAGTTATGAGTAAAAACATGTTATTATATGTGGTAATTCTCATGGTTTCAGATGTAGCAGCAACACAGAGCAGTAGTTCACTAATTCACTCGTTGCTAAATGGCTAACATGGATTTTATTGAGAGAATAGCTGTGTTTATGTGCTTTATGAAGGCTGAAAAACAGCGTCGATTCGTTTGGAGCCATGTCTGAGTCCACTAGATCCTCTCTGAGGTGCAGCCAGCTCTCTGAGCTCATAAACTCCTCCACAAACTTAGCCTGGATGATGGAGGCTTTCAGCGGTGCTTCTGACTGAGCCAAGCCCAGATTGATGAACTGTTGTCGGTTTCAGCAGGAGGATTTTCCCCCGGGACACCAACAACATGCGCTACGTCATGATCACGCCCCCACAAGAGCAAGCTCCTGATTGGTTAATGCGGCGCGAATGTCCGCTGAAGTTCAGATTTTCGAACTCGAATGATTCGCGTGAAACATATGGATGCGATACGCGCGTTAAGTGCGTCAATCGCGTAAAACGCTCAACTTGTGCCACTTCATTTGCGCGTATCGCGTAATTTGCGCCGCCTCATTCTAGGCATGGGCCGGTATAAGATCCTGACGGTATGATAACCTTGGATAAAAATATCACGGTTTCACAGTATCACGGTATCGTGATTACTGCTCTAAAATATATTCTTTTCAAATGTCTGGGTAAAAAACTAAAACTTTTTTACCTTTTGAACACGATATATTTTATTTTGAGAAACATTTAAAATATTTTGAAAGAGTAAACATGTCAGGTTAAATGAATTATTGACTTCTGCTGTCTTCATTTGTTTCAAAAACAGATTTTTTTACAATTTAAAATGGCATCTTTGGCTATCTTTTCTGCTGAAGATACCGCTGTCCTAAAAAAAAAAAAAAAAAAAAAGGCAATAAAAAATCTTACTCATACCTTAGGAACGGTATTAGAGAAAATTTTGGCGGTATGAAAACCTTGACTTTTCCAAACGCTCTGGTTACTAAAGTAACCCTCGTTCCCCGAGGGGGGGAACGGAAATGCTATGTGGAAAAACTTCCACTATGGGGGATTTCGTCAGAATCCAATCATCTGAAAGAGTATAAAAACGGGCCAATGAAATGCCAATGAGTTGGCGGCGTCAGCGTGCACAGCTGTCTTGAATGACAATCAGCCTGGCATAAAAGGCTAGCATGTGCTCAGCAACGCCATCCTTTTCTAACTGAAGAGGCTTTCACACTCAACAGCTAAGGGACAATCGTTGTGGCGAAGGAACATAGCATTTCCGTTCCCCCCCTCGGGGAACGAGGGTTACTTTAGTAACCAGAGCGTTCCCCTTCGGGAGGGGAACTTCAATGCTATGTGGAAAAACTTCCACTATGGGGAAATTTATGGAAAGCGCCACAACGAAAGAACCTTACCATGTCTCCAGTGAGGGGCGCGCCACGCAGCAGTACGAGCGCACCTACATCGCTGGAGACACAGTCCTCCAACATGTCCCCTGGCCCTTACTTACCTTACTTACCTTTTCTGGTTTAGATATATTTTTTGGGGAGTCGTAAGATACACCTAGTTAGCTTCTAGGAATTTTAGATACGACAGTATGTTGGGAAAGCGTTCAGTCCCGATAGGGAGGACGCTGCGGAGGCCACCTGCTGCCCGGAGGGGGGAGACCTGGTGGCAAATAGCATATGGACTAGCCCTGAGAAGGGGGAGTGCACATATGAAGATGGTTAGCGGGGAGGGAAGACACGAGCCCGCCTCGGAGGGGGGGAACTAAATTGTGGCTGAGTGAGCATATGGGATCGCCAGCGGGGATCACACATAGCAGGCACCTATACCCAGAACGCGGGATGACCAGCGGGCATACCTACAACGTAACGGGCCATCGCCTGACTCCTCCGCTGAGTCAGGTGGTGGGGGCCTCGGAGGAACTCTGCAGGGTTCGCCAAGCGGGGAACTCGACTGGCAAAGTAAAAAAAGGCGCACGGATCTCTGTGTTAGAGAGAGAGGCGCAGCAAGCGTTTACAACACCTACCGATTTTCCTCATGACTCGGGGTTTCCCAACACCCTTGAGGAGACCGGCTCCACTCGAAGATTGTAAAATCTAGCAAATGTATTAGGTGTCGCTAAGCCCGCAGCTCTACAGATGTCTGTAAGAGAAGCGCCGCATGCTCCGAGTGGAGTGTGCTCTAACTCCTGGGGGACACGGCTCGCCCTGGCTCAGGTAAACGAGGGAGATGGCATCCACTATCCAGTGGGCCAACCTCTGTTTAGATATGGCACTTCCCTTCTGCCGACCACCATAACAGACAAAGAGCTGTTCAGAGGATCTAAAACTCTGAGTACGGTCCACATAAGTCCGCAAAGTGTGGACAGGACACAGCAATGAAAGGGCTGGGTCTGCCTCCTCCGGGGGCAGCGCTTGCAGGCTCACTACCTGGTCCTTAAACGGTGTGGTAGGAACCTTGGGCACATATCCAGGCCGGGGTCTCAGGACAACGTGAGAGTAGGCCGGCCCGAATTCCAGGCACGAGTCACTGACGAAAATGCCTCCAGATCCCCTACCCTCTTAATCGAAGCCAACGCGACCAGCAGAGCTGTCTTCAGGGACAGAAATCTCAAGGATACTGGGTCGAGTGGTTCGAAGGGATCTCCCCGTAGGCTCGTGAGCACTACAGCGAGATCCCAAGAGGGCATGAGAGGGGGGCGGGGGGAAATATTCGCCTCGCACCTCTGAGGAACCGGATGACGAGGTTATGCTTACCCACGGTGCCGCCGTCCACCGCATCATGATGAGCGGAGATAGCGGCCACGTAAACCTTCAGTGTGGAGGGCGACAGCCTCCGCTCCAACCTATCCTGAAGGAAAGAAAGCACAACACTGATCTGGCAAGATCGGGGGTCTTCTCGGCGAGAAGTACACCATTCAGTGAATAGACTCCACTTCAGGGCGTAGGCATGCCACGTAGAGGGTGCTCTAGCCTGAGTGATGGTATTAACCACCACCATCGGTAGGTTACCTAAGTCTTCCTCGCATCTATGGACCACACGTGGAGGTTCCACAGATCTGGACGAGGGTGCCAGATGGTGCAGCGACACAGCGCAGTGACAGTCACTCGGTGTGTGCCCGCATGCCATGCGCGTCTGGGGACTCGATCGTGAAGCCAATGCTGAAGTGGTCTCATATGGAGCAATCCGAGCGGCGTGGCCGCGGCTGCGGATGCCATATGCCCCAGGAGCCTCTGAAATAATTTCAGGGGGACCACCCTTTTCCTGTCGAACTCCCTCAGACAGTTCAGCATCAACCCAGTCATGGTGACCGAGTCCAGCTCCAACCCGAGAAAAGAGATGCTCTGCACGGTGCGAGTTTGCTCTTTTCTCGGTTGACCTGAAACCCCAACAGCTCGAGGTGCCGGAGCACCTTGTCTCTGTGCGTAATCAATTGATCCCGCGAGCTGGCTAAAATCAGCCAGTCGTCGAGATAATTGAGTATGCGTATGCCTGTGAGTCGAAGGGGCGCTAAGGCACCCTCCGCGAGCTTGGTGAAAACTCGCGGAGACAGAGAGAGCCCGAAGGGGAGGACTTTGTACTGCCATGCTCGACCTTCGAACGCAAACTGCAGAAACTGCCGGTGGCGTGGAAGTATGGAAACATGGAAATACGCGTCCTTCAGGTCTATTGCTGCAAACCAATCCTGAGGACGAACACATCGGATGATGCGTTTCTGCGTGAGCATTCTGAGCCGCAGCTTGTGAAGGCAACAGACTCAAAACGCGCAGGTCTAGGATTGGCCGTTGCCCACCGCTTTTTTTGGGTACGATGAAGTACGGGCTGTAGAACCCGTTCTTCATCTCGGCTGGAGGGACCGGCTCGATTGCATCCTTCGCCAGGAGGACAGCAATCTCCTCTCGCAAGACAGGGGCGGACACAGGGCTGACCCTGGTGAAATACACACCCGTGAACCTGGGAGGCCGTTTCGCGAACTGAATCGCGTAGCCGAGTCTGATCGTGCGGATGAGCCACCGCGATGGGCTGGCCCGCGCTAACCAGGCAGGCAGAGCCATCGCTAGAGGCTTCATTCGCACGATCGCTGACGTACCAACGGTGGGGCAGCGCGGAGTGGGTGGGCTCAACCGGAAAGCACTGGGGTCCCGCGGGAGAACAGGAGGCGAGAGATTCACTCTCGTCTCGCACCCATACTCTGGAGGTGTGGTCAGGAGGGGAAGAGAAAGGAGACCGTTCTCTTGCGCTCCGTGAGCCACTGGCGAAATGCACCGATCCTGCGAGCTGGAAGGCATAGCGTCCCAAGCTGGCAGTGTTCGCGTTGTCACATCCAGGGAGGTGGAAAAATGCTCTTTCTTTGGAATTTGAGTGGCGTTGAAAAACGCCGTTGGTGTTATTTGGGGGGCCCGGCCCTCCGCCGGGGAAAGAGCAAGTTCCCTCCTCTCCGGATGGCCCGTCTCAGGGACGCTTCGCGGTCCGTTTACCAGACTTAGCGGCGCCCTGGGGTGGGGGCGCTGGTTGCCTGCGGGATGCTCGGCGCTGCCGCTTGGCCGGAGGCGCAGGCGGGGGCGTCAGAGCAGGTCTTGCGACCGCAGGCGGGCTCAATCTGGGGAATCGTCTCGTACCCCCTGGCTGCTCCACCATCCAGGGTGGTGAGGGCGGAGGCGCATGCAGATCGGGCAGAGAAAGGTGCCCTCCAAGACTGTGTGAGCCTACTGTGCACTTCCGGGAAGAAGGGGATGGGAGGCTTAGAAGGCTTCGCCTTTTTGTCCTCCACGTAGCACCCATCTAGTCGGTCCAGCTGCGGGGCTGGGGGATAAACCATCTCCAAACCCACGGCCGAAGCAGCCCGAGAAATCACGGCCAGCATATCCGCTTCTGGATCCGAAGCCGCGCTCACAACCCCGGAGGGAGGGAGCGGGTTCGGATCCTCGTCGGATAATGATAGCCGATGCATTGATGGACATCTGGTCCTCGGTGTCATCGAGTGAAAGGGCGACCATCCGTGAAGATGGACCGCTTCCTTCACTCGAAGCTTGGATGGAGCGCGCTGAGGAATGAGAGGTCCGCGAGCCCGAAGGCGGCGGATTTGCTCCCACCTTAACCCTCAGATCTGCCCGAGTGCCAACCGCAGAGCGGGGGACAACTGGGGCGGGTCGCCCTTTTGCAAGAGCGAGCCACGATCTTAGCTGCGCAACAGACATGACGTCGCAATGACGGCATGCACTGCCCGCGAGCACCGCATTGACATGCTGGACCCCCAGACATGCCACGCAGTGCTCGTGCCCATCATCCGGGGACAGGGAACCACCACATCCAGAAACGCACGGTCGGAACGACATCTTGAAAAAGACGCGCTGCACGACCGTGTTGCTCTTTTAGGGAAGCTTGCTTCCTATACAAACCGCTCAGTTTGAGGACCGGACCCAAAGGACGCCAGGCAAGGGAGAGAAGACCCAGCTCGACCGTCTGCCGCGGCGTAAACGCGCTCTGGACCGGGAGAACAGCTCTCAATCTCTCTCTGTCAGACAGGTTGGAGAACCTTAGTAACTCTCTCAGAAGCTTGTGAAAGGCTCTGAAAGCGAAAAGGATGGCGTTGCTGAGCACATGCTAGCCTTTTATGCCAGGCTGATTGTCATTCAAGACAGCTGTGCACGCTGACGCCGCCAACTCATTGGCATTTCATTGGCCCGTTTTTATACTCTTTCAGATGATTGGATTCTGACGAAATCCCCCATAGTGGAAGTTTTTCCACATAGCATTGAAGTTCCCCTCCCGAAGGGGAACCGCGGTATACCTTGAAAACGGTTATCGTCCCATGCCTACCTCATTCACGCGTATCGCTCCGCAGGATGTCTATTCGTGCCTTTGCATTGACTTAACATGTAAATCACTCATGCTTGACGCTTCTTCTGCATCTGGTGTGAACGCAGCATAAGAAGCTATGCCAACAGCTGTCATTATCTGAGAACAGATAATTTTTTATTTCATTATCGTCTAATTACATTTTGTGTATTTATGAATGTACAGTGGCCGAGAGAGCTAAATGAACTCACGTGCTGCAAATCCTCACAACGCATACACATTAAAAAATGCACTGCATTTTCTCACAACGCAAACAAATGAAATAAACGCACTGCATTTTCTCACTATGCAAACAAATGAAATAAACGCACTGCATTTTCTCACTATGCAAACAAATGAAATAAACGCACTGCATTTTCTTACAACGCAAACAAATGAAATAAACGCACTGCATTTTCTTACAACGCAAACAAATGAAATAAACGCACTGCATTTTCTCACTATGCAAACAAATGAAATAAACGCACTGCATTTTCTCACAACGCAAACAAATGAAATAAACGCACAGCATTTTCTCACAACGCAAACAAATGAAATAAACGCACAGCATTTTCTCACAACGCAAACAAATGAAATAAACGCACTGCATTTTCTCACAATGCAAACAAATGAAATAAACGCACTGCATTTTCTCACAACGCAAACAAATGAAATAAACGCACAGCATTTTCTCACAACGCAAACAAATGAAATAAACGCACAGCATTTTCTCACAACGCAAACAAATGAAATAAACGCACTGCATTTTCTCACAATGCAAACAAATGAAATAAACGCACTGCATTTTCTCACAACGCAAACAAATGAAATAAACGCACTGCATTTTCTCACAACGCAAACAAATGAAATGAACGCACTGCATTTTCTCACAACGCAAACAAATGAAATAAACGCACTGCATTTTCTCACAACGCAAACAAATGAAATAAACGCACTGCATTTTCTTACAACGCAAACAAATGAAATAAAAGCACTGCATTTTCTCACAACGCAAAAAATGACATAAAAGCACTGCATTTTCTCACAACGCAAACAAATGAAATAAACGCACTGCATTTTCTTACAACGCAAACAAATTAAATAAAAGCACTGCATTTTCTCACAACGCAAAAAAATGACATAAACGCACTGCATTTTCTCACAACGCAAACAAATGAAATAAACGCACTGCATTTTCTTACAACGCAAACAAATGAAATAAACGCACTGCATTTTCCTACAACGCAAACAAATGAAATAAACGCACAGCATTTTCTCACAACGCAAACAAATGAAATAAACGCACTGCAGTTTCTCACAACGCAAACAAATGAAATAAACGCACTGCATTTTCTCACTATGCAAACAAATGAAATAAACGCACTGCATTTTCTCACAATGCAAACAAATGAAATAAACGCACTGCATTTTCTTACAACGCAAACAAATGAAATAAACGCACAGCATTTTCTCACAACGCAAACAAATGAAATAAAAGCACTGCATTTTCTCACTATGCAAACAAATGAAATAAACGCACTGCATTTTCTCACAATGCAAACAAATGAAATAAACGCACTGCATTTTCTCACAACGCAAACAAATGAAATAAAAGCACTGCATTTTCTCACTATGCAAACAAATGAAATAAAAGCACTGCATTTTCTCACAACGCAAACAAATGAAATAAACGCACTGCATTTTCTCACTATGCAAACAAATGAAATAAAAGCACTGCATTTTCTCACTATGCAAACAAATGAAATAAACGCACTGCATTTTCTCACTATGCAAACAAATGAAATAAACGCACTGCATTTTCTTACAAAGCAAACAAATGAAATAAAAGCACTGCATTTTCTCACAACGCAAACAAATGAAATAAACGCACTGCATTTTCTCACTATGCAAACAAATGAAATAAAAGCACTGCATTTTCTCACTATGCAAACAAATGAAATAAACGCACTGCATTTTCTCACTATGCAAACAAATGAAATAAACGCACTGCATTTTCTTACAAAGCAAACAAATGAAATAAACGCACTGCATTTTCTCACAACACAAACAAATGAAATAAACGCACTGCAGTTTCTCACAACGCAAACAAATGAAATAAACGCACTGCAGTTTCTCACAACGCAAACAAATGAAATAAACGCACTGCATTTTCTCACAACGCAAACAAATGAAATAAACGCACTGCATTTTCTCACAACGCAAACAAATGAAATAAACGCACAGCATTTTCTCACAACGCAACAAATGAAATAAACGCACTGCATTTTCTCACAACACAAACAAATGAAATAAACGCACTGCATTTTCTTACAACGCAAACAAATGAAATAAAAGCACTGCATTTTCTTACAACGCAAACAAATGAAATAAACGCACTGCAGTTTCTCACAACGCAAACAAATGAAATAAACGCACTGCATTTTCTCACAACGCAAACAAATGAAATAAACGCACTGCATTTTCTCACAACGCAAACAAATGAAATAAACGCACAGCATTTTCTCACAACGCAAACAAATGAAATAAACGCACTGCATTTTCTTACAACGCAAACAAATGAAATAAACGCACTGCATTTTCTCACTATGCAAACAAATGAAATAAACGCACTGCATTTTCTCACAATGCAAACAAATGAAATAAACGCACTGCATTTTCTTACAACGCAAACAAATGAAATAAACGCACAGCATTTTCTCACAACGCAAACAAATGAAATAAAAGCACTGCATTTTCTCACTATGCAAACAAATGAAATAAACGCACTGCATTTTCTCACAATGCAAACAAATGAAATAAACGCACTGCATTTTCTCACAACGCAAACAAATGAAATAAAAGCACTGCATTTTCTCACTATGCAAACAAATGAAATAAAAGCACTGCATTTTCTCACTATGCAAACAAATGAAATAAACGCACTGCATTTTCTCACTATGCAAACAAATGAAATAAAAGCACTGCATTTTCTCACTATGCAAACAAATGAAATAAACGCACTGCATTTTCTCACTATGCAAACAAATGAAATAAACGCACTGCATTTTCTTACAAAGCAAACAAATGAAATAAACGCACTGCATTTTCTCACAACACAAACAAATGAAATAAACGCACTGCAGTTTCTCACAACGCAAACAAATGAAATAAACGCACTGCAGTTTCTCACAACGCAAACAAATGAAATAAACGCACTGCATTTTCTCACAACGCAAACAAATGAAATAAACGCACTGCATTTTCTCACAACGCAAACAAATGAAATAAACGCACAGCATTTTCTCACAACGCAAACAAATGAAATAAACGCACTGCATTTTCTCACAACACAAACAAATGAAATAAACGCACTGCATTTTCTTACAACGCAAACAAATGAAATAAAAGCACTGCATTTTCTTACAACGCAAACAAATAAAATAAACGCACTGCAGTTTCTCACAACGCAAACAAATGAAATAAACGCACTGCATTTTCTCACAACGCAAACAAATGAAATAAACGCACTGCATTTTCTCACAACGCAAACAAATGAAATAAACGCACTGCATTTTCTCACAACGCAAACAAATGAAATAAACGCACTGCAGTTTCTCACAACGCAAACAAATGAAATAAACGCACTGCATTTTCTCACAACGCAAACAAATGAAATAAACGCACAGCATTTTCTCACAACGCAAACAAATGAAATAAACGCACTGCATTTTCTCACAATGCAAACAAATGAAATAAAAGCACTGCATTTTCTTACAACGCAAACAAATGAAATAAACGCACTGCATTTTCTCACAATGCAAACAAATGAAATAAACGCACTGCATTTTCTCACTACGCAAACAAATGAAATAAACGCACTGCATTTTCTCACAATGCAAACAAATGAAATAAACGCACTGCATTTTCTTACAACGCAAACAAATGAAATAAACGCACTGCATTTTCTCACAATGCAAACAAATGAAATAAACGCACTGCATTTTCTCACTACGCAAACAAATGAAATAAACGCACTGCATTTTCTCACTACGCAAACAATTTGCGAAACATGCTGCATTTTCTCACAAAAAGAAGAAAATCTTTTTTGTGAAAAATGTTTGTTTTAACATCCTGATTTTCTTGTCTTTTGTATTTTATTAGCCTAAATAACCATAACTGAAATAGCTGGGTCTGTCACGTTTTTGGGTCCCCTTGACAGTAAAGCTCTCTCGGCCACCATATTGGCCGCAGTATTTTAACAGCTTGTTGGTAGGGCTTGATAGGTTGGTATGAACATCCCGTAACAGTATTTAGGTACAGAAATTTAACAATCAAATGTAATACAACACACTGCATAGTCTTCATTGTATAAATCATTAATTAATTCGGCTTAGTCCCTTATTTATCAGGGGTCACCACAGTGGAATGAACCGCCAACTATTCCAGCATATGTTTTACGCATTGGATTCCCAATACACATATAGCGCATGTGTTTGGACTGTGGGGGTAACCGGAGCACCTGGAGGAAACCCACACGAACACGGAGAGAACATGCAAACTCCATACAGATATGCCAACTGGTCCAGCTGTGGCTCGAACCAGTGACCTTCTTACTGTGAGGCGACAATGCAAACCACTAAGCCACTGTGCCGCATTGTATAAATTCAGGGCTCAAAATTGCGACCGTTTTGGTCACATATGCGCCCGAAATGTTATCTATGTGACCTCCAAAAATATTTAGGAGCATTTGTGCAAGTGCATAAAATTGTTGCCATGCCATGGTTTTCACAGAGACATTTTCACCGGATGTGCAGATTTAGGAGACATTTACACAGAATGCATCTTTGCACCTAAATACGTGAAACACAGCACTCGGGAATAGTTTAGCTAACACTTTATTTTGATGGTACATTTGAGTATTAGTAGACTGTCTGCTTAATATCTGTTGATACTGACATTTAACAGTCCTTCAACAGACATTTAACTGACTATAAGAAACTTTGCAAGTACATGTCAACTTACACTAACCCTAACCCCAACCCTAACCCCAACCTAACAGTCTACTTACAATCTAATGATAATTAGTTGCAATGTAACTTAAATTCAACAAACGGACCATCAAAATAAAGTGTGACCATAGTTTAAAACAGTTGTCACGTCAACTTTCTACAGTAAACAAATCCTGCAATGCTTGCCTTGCCTTTAAGCTCTTCTGATTGGCCACTGCTTTAGAACTGAATGCACTGCTCTAGAACTGAATGATTGGTTAATATCAGCTGTCAGTCATTCAGTCAATGCTTTCTGCCTTCAGATATCGGGAAGCTACAGCCGCGAAAATGTAAAGCACTAAAGAATAGAGAATGAAAAGCACACTGACAGATTTTGTTTTAGAAACCACCTAAAGTTACAAATAATGACACAGCTGATTAATGATTCACGTTTCGAAGGATGGACTCCTAAAGCCATTCACTGTAAAGTCTGTGTGACAGAGTTTTCAGGTAACAGTGTTTGCCACTGAATCTGCACATTTTAAACAGAGGATTTTCAATTTATTCCTTCATTTAATTGTCAGGAGGATTTCAAATGCAATAAATCTGTTAATATAAAACTTGTAGTAACGGTGCACATAATTATTGGTGAGAGCGACAAAATTTTGGCTGGTGCGACCACATTTTTAAAGTTAGGAGAACCATTGCTACCAAGCAAAAAGGTTAGTTTCGAGCCCTGAGATGGTACAATTTCTTATGACTGAATGCTTTAAACTTTCTTGAAATGCTCACACACTCACAGGCCTTACAACACATGCAAATGATCAACCTTTACTCCATTATATGGTAAAACTCTGCAGTGACTCTACAAATCTGACATGTGAAATGTGGCTCTGTGGACTATTGCGTATATGCAGATTGAGATATCGACGCTCAAATGATATATTGTTGGTGAACTACAACTCTGTGTGGTAATCGGTTTCATCTGAAGCACACCTGCTGGAGATTTACTACTGATCACAGAACTGGTTTACTGACACAATGATCAAACAATTGACTTTGATTAAAAGTCCACCAGTAGAATATGAACCAGTTTATCACAACATTTGCATGGATATTAGACTAGCAGTGGAACTTAATTCTCACATATATGCTGCTGTACTTGCGGGTAAAGTATGTAAATGGAGAAGAGAAGGCCACATGTTGATAGGACTCAACGCCATATTCATAGCCAAATTCAAGATATCCAGTGTCTCCTGCTGCTGAGCCGAATGGATAGAATATTGCTGGGGCTGTCAAGAAAATAAACAGCAAAAAAAAAAAAAAAACAGTTATTGTGATACAGATGTGATTGCCATTTTAATTCTTAAAAAAGTCAATAAATACCTGTCCATGCAGTTGTTGATGCAATGGTGGTGGTCTCCTCAGTGGTGGTTTCTGTGGTGGTGGTGGTGGTGGTGGTCTCTTCTGTAGTGGTTTCTGTGGTGGTGGTGCTCTCTTCTGTTGTGGTTTCTGTGGTGGTCTCTGGAATTGTAGTGGTGTCTACAGTGGTGGTTTCAGTGGTGGTCTCTGGGGTTGTAGTGGTGGTTTCAGTGGTGGTCTCTGGGGTTGTAGTGGTGGTTTCAGTGGTGGTCTCTGGGGTTGTAGTGATGGTTTCAGTGGTGGTCTCTGGGGTTATAGTGGGGTCTACAGTGGTGGTTTCTGTAGTGTCTGCAGTAGTGGTTTATGTGGTGGATACAACACAAGCAACATTAAAGGTCAAATATGTGAGATTTCTGTCAAATCCCCCCAAAAGTTTAAACATTAGTCTTTCTGGGCAGCGTCAAAACATTTACAGCAATCTGGGCAGTGGCTACTGTGGAAGGCAGGCTGAGCCAGAGGGTGTTTGGTAATTTTTACATTAGAAAAGCCAAAGTATGGAAATACAAACGACAGACTAAAACAAGGAAACATTGGTTGTTTTTTTATAAGATAATGGAATTTAATAGAGTGTTTGAGTTTTAATAAAGACAGAGTTGCTCTGTTTATTCTTGACAGGTAAGCTAGACTTTCTTGCCATGCATGCCAGATTTATATGTTCAAGTAAAAAACTTGTGCTTTGCCACAAAACAAGTCTAGTTATCCTTATTGAGAAATATTGGATCATATTGACTCAAGAAAAGCCACGTTAGGACAGAGCAATGCCATCCAGGCATTAATGTTTTCACAATAGCCTCATATATCTTATTGCTTAAAGGGATAGTTCGCCCAAAAATGGTGATTTACTCACAAGTTACTCACCCTCAAGTGGCCATCAGCATTTTTGAGTTTCTTTATTCATACGAACACTAAAGAAGATATTTTGAAGAAAGCTGAAAACCTGTAACCACTGAATTCCATCATAGTAGGAAAAACAAATACTATGGAAGTCAATGTTTACTAGGGGTGCAATGGTTCAAACTACTTATGGTTTGTTATGAATCACCGTTTCGGTACAATAAGGTATGTGCTATTTAAGAAAAAATGCCTACAGACAAATTCAAACAACAATTTACCTATTTACTGGGTAACAAACACCTGACAATTCAACTTCCTTATAAAAATAAAAACATTGTTTGCTATTCTCAGCATTGGATGCCAGTGCACTCATCAGATTTCAGACAATACTTATTGGATTCTTTCACAAGCTTTTTATTATTTATTGTGCATTATGTCATTGGGTCACACTTTATTTTGATGGCCCGTTTGTTACATTTCATCTACATGCCGACTAATTCTCATTAGGTTATAAATAGACTGTTAGGTTTGGGTTAGTGTAAGTTGACATGTACTTGCAAAGTTTCTTATAGTCAGTTAAATGTCTGTTGAAGGAGCAGTGTCAACAGATATAAAGCAGACAGTCTACTAATACTCAAATAGACCATCAAAATAAAGTGTTGCCTGTCATTGTATTACTACTGGTAAAAATAACCAAGGATCATTGTTATAAAGCAGTCAATTATTTTAATGTGAAATAAACTATAATTGGCTATGTGGCATCATGACACTTGTTTTGATTATACGGTGAGGGGGTCTTGCTTCATTTGTGTGGGAGGGTCTACACAGTTTGTGTTACGTCATTTTAGTTTTGAAAAACAGATCTGGTTTTATTTAAAATCTGAGAAAAAAACATTACATTTAAAAAAAGAAGTAAAGTTGTCTAAAGTTATTCAACTCGCTCAACAAATTCAACTATAAAGGTTTCTAAATATAGTTTCCATTCTTAAACAGTCTTTTAGTGAATATTTCTTAAAAAGCACCTCTAGTTTCTTACTGTGAAACTTATTTTAATGGTAAAAAGTTTCTTCTGAAGCTGAATTGAATATATGCATCTTTAAAGTTCTTCATGGAACCATCAAGGTCAATTAAGAAGCTTTCATATGGCAATTTTAGGTGTTTAGATATAATTCAATATTTACCTATAAACATTGTTGTTTGTGCTCTGGCTGTTAAAGAAAAACAGATGGTTACATTCAAAAACACACAACTGTATAATTATATTTATTTTGCCAAATTACGATATAATAAAACAAAAATGCTTACATTGAGCCAGGAGTGATAAGAACAACAGCAGATGCGATGAAATCAGAAACATGATGATGCAGTCAGAAATAAATCCAGAATGTAAAAGGTCTTATCCTGTAATCAGAAAGATTTTAATAATAATAATAATAATAATGATAATAATAATAATAATTCATTCATTCATTTATTTCCCTTTAGCTTAGTCCCTTTATTAATCGCCACAGTGGTTTGAACTTTCAACTTATCCAGCATATGTTTTACACAGTGGATGCCCTTCCAGCTGCAACCCAGTACCGGGAAACACCCATACAGACTCACATTAACATAAATACACTATGGCCAATTTAGTTTATTCAATCACCTATAGCTCATGTGTTTGGACTGTGGGGGAAACCAGAGCACCCGGAGGTAACCCATGCCAACACTGGCAGAACATGCAAACTCCACACAGAAATGCCAACTGACCTAGCCGGGACTCAAACCAGCTACCTTCTTGCTGTGACGCGACCGTGCTAACCACTGAGCCACTGTGTCGCCAATAATAATAACAACAACAACAATTAACTTGCGATTAATCACACATTTTTTTTTGGTTGTAAATCCACCTTAAATTAAAATAATGTTGCATTTTGAAACTGCATAACAACATCAGAGACTTCGCAAATCCCAGACACACAATAAAAAACTGCAACGTAACATTGTTATATAGGTATGAAAAATCTTAGCCGAAGCACAATGAAGCACCTGGCTGTAGACGAATACATTTCTTCTGTTTGTTGGTTCCACCAACCCCCACCATACATTTAGCAAACCTTTTTTTCGCCTTGCCTTGAATAAAGTCAAATTATGTTTTTACAATTTTTTTCCTGGTTTTCAAATAAAAATAAATCAAATCAAATGAAATCCTTATTTATATGATCTTACCATTCATACCTTTTTATTCATCATTTCCAGTTAGTGTTGAATGTTTTACTGGCTGCATAGACTATTTTTCCAACTACAGGCAAGGCCACAGGTCAAACAGAAAACACGCACTGCATTTATCGCACGTTATTTGTATTATTATTATTATTTTATTGCACGCATGTTGTTATAAACACAGCAATATATACAGTTGATGTCAGAATTATTAGCCCCCCTGAATTATTAGTCCCCCTGTTTAATTTTTTCCCCAATTTCTGTTTAATGGAGAGAAGATTTTTTCAGCACATTTCTAAACATAATAGTTTTAATAACTCATTTCTAATAACTGATTTATTTTATCTTAGCCATGATGACGTAAATAATATTTTATTAGATATTTTTCAAGACACTTCTATAGACTGATTTCACGCGGCCGCCATTATTAACAGCGAAATCGAGGCTGCAGTGGGAAGAAACCCGGAAGTATCTCCTGGGTCACACGGGAATGTTGTGTACCTGGCTGTATATCTTATCAGCGAAGAGAAAGTGACACAAATTTATCATTTCACCGCCTTCCGAGCGACCCGAAGGTCCGTTCTCAATGAATAGTGAAAATAAAAAGGGATATTTGACCTCATTTTCAGCTAAGTTAAGGGAAATGGCACTACTTTGCTAACGTTTTCTTTCCCAAACACACATTTTAGATTGCCATTCTTCAAACTCAAGTTAATGAACTGAGTCTTTAACTATATTAGACTAGTCACGATACAAAATTTCCGTAATGAAATATAAAAAAACGACAATTTCTCGTTAACATTTAAGACACTGTTCATGGAGTTATTAAACAGCGCTGATTGGCCCCTGTGTTCACGTGCTAAACAGAAATCATCTGATTGGCTGTAAAGGTCATCAGTTCACCAAACTCACCGGCACTGCTGTTTACTAAGTGCAAACAAAGACGAGCGATCCGCTGATGAATCCGCTGATCTTCACTGCTTTTAAACGCTCCAATATCCGTCTATGTGTGTTTTCAATCTGTGAAGAGCGGTGAACTGAGGACTTTCACAGTCATTCTGTTGAGCACTGGTGAATACTATGGCAAATCAGCGGTGTTTATGAGAGCGCTCAGCGGCGCGTAAATGTTAGCGGGAAATTGACGTTTTTAAAACTTTAGTACCGGGACAACACTGTTAAAGACAACACGAAGATGTGCTACAGAGGACTGCAGTGTTTTATCACTCACCGGGTTACATAGGCTGAAGCAGGGAAAGCGTCCCCGCTGTGTTTACCTGCTGCCATAAACTGAAGTCTAGGAGGACACTTAAGTGTATCACTCTTAAAGAGATTATGATGTTGTTTGATGCCTAATATGCTTTAAATTGTTTGTATTAAACTGAACTGAATGATATTAAAGTGATGTTTACACCATTACTGCATTTTGAAGTCGCAGCAACAGCTGGAGGTTTATAGCACACAGCATGTTGTTGCAATGTTTACAGTGCTGATCCTATACTTCTGGCTTTCTTCCCACCGCAGCCTCGCTTTCGTGTTCTAAAATGGCGGTCGCGTGAAATAAGAGTATACAGCTTGACATAAAGTGACAAAGTACACAGTGACATTTCAAGGCTTAACTAGGTTAATTAGGTTAAGTAGGCAGGTTAGGGTAAATAGGCAAGTTATTGCATAATGAAGGTTTGTTCTGTAGACTATCAAAAAAAAAAACTCTAGCTTAAAGGGGATAATAATTTTGACCTTTAAAAAAAAAAAAAAAAAAAAAACTGCTTTTATTCTAGCCGAAATAAAACAAAAGACTTTCTCCTGAAAAAAAATATTATCAGACATGTGAAAATGTCCTTGCTCTGTTAAACAATATTTAGGAAATATTTAAAAAAGAAAAAAAATTCAAAGTGGGGCTAATAATTCTGACTTAAACTGTGTGTGTATATATACACAAGTTGGATAAGTTGGCGGTTCAATCCGCTGTGGTGACCCCAGATTAATAAAGGGACTAAGCTGAAAAGAAAATGAATGAATGAACGAATATATATATAAATATTTTAAAAAAGAAAAAAAAATCACAAGAGGGCTAATAATTTTGACTTTAACTGTATACGTATAAACAATAATAACTTATTAGTGTGGCCAGACAGAATATGTGGATAATGTTTTGCTATTTCTGCGCAGAATTCTGTAGAAAATCTTCGGATTTATGCAGAATTGTTTTGCGAATGATTTTAGGTATCTTAACTGAAAACTTAATATATTAAATAAAGAATAATACTGTTTTTAACTGTTATTTAATATCTACAATGCAAATCCAATTAGATCCATTTGGTAAACAAAGCAAGTCTCCAATATAATATATCTACTAAAATACAGAAAATATTACTTCACAAACTGTATTGTAAATAAATCATATGATCATTTTCATATTACTCAATAATATTACTGAAATTCTTAAAAAAAAATGGAATTTATATAAATTTACACGAGTAAATAAATAGACTCAATGATGGGCTAAAAATCTGCGGAAATCTGCGTGCAGACATTCCTTGTGGGCCTACATATTAGTAGGGCCTGACGGAATCTGCTGACGTTTTTTGCAATTTCTGCGGAGAATTTTAGTAAAAATCTACAGATTTCTGCGGAATTATTTTGGGAGTCTCATAACTAAAACCTTAATATGTGAAATATGTGTAATTTAAAAACTGAATAAATTCAGATTTACACACATTTACTCAAGTAAATAAACAGAATTAATGATGGGCTAAAAATCTGCGGAATTCTGCGGAAAATCTGCGCGCACAGATTCCGTGTGGGCCTACTTATTAGTAATTAAATAGTTGATTAAATAACTTTGAATTCAAATAACCGTCTCTTTAGAGTCACATTTTAAGCTACTGAGGGCAACAATATTCTAAATGTTTAAAAAGATGATAAGGCATCTTTAACTACTTTCACTATTTCCAGAAATCTAGACTTCCACATTTGGTGAAAATTATTATTTCAGAATTGTATCAATAAATAACTGTAATTGATTAAGGAACATGTATTACTGTTTTATTAAAAACAAAATGTTACCTGATTGGCTTATTTATTATAACAATGCTATAGTTCAATCCATGACACAAGAAAGGACAAGGTGTGAGAATATTGCATTTGGAGTGTAATATTCGACTTACCCTTCTCAGCTGCTCTTTCACCTGCTATAGTTTAGGAGGAAGTTGCACTGATTTTTATGTCCCGGCACAACTTCTCCTGGAGCAAAAGAGAATATGTTTTGTTGGATCACTGCCAAAATGAGCTAAACAGGAACAATGCGATCACAAATCAACGAAACTAAAGTTTTTACTGCCTAAAAACAATCTCACGCAAATGAAAATGAAAAATACTAAAATCTTTTAGTGTGGTGCACTATTCAGTACCTTCAGCGTATCCAAATGAAACCATAATCCAGCACAATGTTATGACCACAGTTCTGTTTGCTGAGTGATTTATAGTTACTCATCATTTATCACACACCCCGAAAAAGCAGTTTGCAAAGAATAGCAACAGCGATGTTGTATTGTGTTACTACGTTTTTCTATTTTTTACTGTAGTAGATAATTACTGTAAAAACAAAGAATGAAGAGAATGAGGATCACAACAAATGAAAAAAATTAATAAATAGATCAGTTGCATGACTTGTTTTTCAGGAAAGAATACAGATTGCCATTCCTATTCTGAAAACAAAAAATGATTCATTGGATTTACAATTTTTCAAAGGTAGGTGATGGCAAACAATTTATATGGCCAGAATTTAAACAAACAAATTAAATGTAGTAATGTTCAGCTTAATTTGTTTAAATTCAGGTCATTAAATTTTTTTTGCAACCACTTAACTTAAAAAAATGTGTAATTTCATTAAACCATTTTATTTCAGTATAAACCATGTCCCACACTAACATGCTTTTGCTTTTGCACATTTTTCTCACTGTTTCGGCCTTCCATCCACACTGAGACAGCGTTTTTAGGAAATAAAAAGATATCTTTTTGAAAAAAACTGATCAAAGTGGATCAAGAGGCATTTTCATGTTGAGTGTGGACTGTAAAAAAACGGAGGCTTTTGAAAATGATGGCGCATACAATGACCTAAAATAAATCCTTTTCCACTATAAGGAATCTTTGGTGCAATATAAATGTTGTGTGAATGTTATAGTTCATTATGGAAACATCAATGCCTATAAAGATCCTTTACTTTTTAGGCTGTAAATACTGCAGTCTCTTAGTGCGTACAAAACTGCCGATACATTTAACACTGTCAGCAAATATTTCTTATAGTGTCTGGGATTGTAGTAAATATCTTCTTTGGTGTTCAGTGAAACAGGTTTGAGTTTTTTTTTTTTTCATTGAATACAAAAAAAGATATTCTGAAGGCTCGAAAGCAGCAGCTATTGACTTTCATAATATATTTTGTTCCTATATCATGTGGCGGGTGGTTTTAGCAGCAGGATAATCTCCCATTCAAGAGTCTTTCATGCAGAGAAATCTCCTCAAGTCTTTGGATAATTCTGCATTCAGACGGTAATGTCCAAACACGTCTTCATATAAGTTCAGTATTGTTGTTGCAGATGAAATATAACACAGACAACACCATTTAAATATTCGCCAGTGGGCTATATATGAACTATTACTGAAGCCTCTCTGCTTGACGGTTGGTCTCGCGCGTCCATCGTGTTTGTAGTTTGATTACACTTTTCACCCGCGTTTTGTAGTTCTAATTGAATTCACGTCCAACACGCAGCAGGGACGCTTCTACACTTTAAATTTTGACCGGAAATAGTAAATCATCCGGGAATATTGGCATACTCTTTTCAACATACTACGATTTGGGACTAATTCTATGTTCACATAATATTTAGGACGGATAGTATGCGGATTGGGACGCAGCAAAAGTTTCACATTTCATGTAGGTAAGGTATGCTTTCTCTCCAAGTCTAAGAATTAGCGTTTTGCTCCCCCTAGTGGTGAGCAAAGAAATATACATGACATTTTACATTTATTTACTTACATGATTAGATATATTTTCTTACACATCAAACACACACACACACACACACACACACACACACACACACACACACACACACACACACACACACACACACACACACACACACACACACACACACACAAAAACGTCAAAAAACGTCGATTTGATGTCAATAGCCTACATTGACGTCAAGACGACATTACACTGACATCTAACATAAACATAAAAAAAATGTCAAAAATCTATTACAGAACAGTAAAACATACCAAAACAAGTTAAATTATCAGGCAGTGGGGTGAAGTAAATTAAACATATTTCAAACTGAATACAAGTTTATTCATTTTACTTTATTTAAGGAAATTATGTATTATTTTTTATAGATTATTTAGCTTGATTTAAGGAAAACTGAAACTGTATTTTTGACTTTTCATTTGTGAAAATAAAGCATTTTTTTACTTTCTTCTCAAATAGGTTGGCGGGGAAAATCAAAGGTAATCATGAGCCAACTTTGGCCTGTGGGCCCTAGTTTGGGCATCTCTGCTACTTTTCGAGCTTCGGCTGGGTCAGTTGGCATTCTGTGTGGCGTGCTCTGGGTGCTCCGGTTTCCCCCACAGTCCAAACACATGCGCTATAGGTGAGTTGGGTAAGCTAAATTGTGTGTAGTGTATGTGTGAATGAGAGTGCATGGGTGTTTTCTAGTGCTGGGTTGCAGCTGGAAGGGCATCCGCTGTGTAAAACACATGCTGGATAAGTTGGCGGTTCATTCCGCTGTGGTGACCTCTAATTAATAAAGGGACTAAGCCGAAAAGAAAATGAATGAATGAATGAATGAATCTCTATTAAAGGCAATCATCTGACCCCAGAACCCTCCTCTTCATTTTTACTTTCTTCTCAAATAGGTTGGCGGGGAAAATCAAAGGTAATCATGAGCCAACTTTGCATTTGTGAAAATAAAGCATTTTTTTTACTTGTATAGAAAATGCTTCTTAATTAAATTTAACATTGAAACTAGAGACAAGACGGAAACTTAATGTAATAATGATGCATGTTCTTTTTTTTTTGCGTTGTATAACAAATCAACAGCACCTTTACATTTATGCTGAACATACAAAACCAACAAACAGACAAAGAAACACCAACCTGTCTTTCCCCATTTTGAATTATCAGTGATGTTGTCAAAACAGACTAAAAAGAGTTATTGACCTCCATCCTTTTTTCCTGACCAATAACAGTGTAAATATAACCTGATTTGCATAAATATTTATCATGATATGATCAAGTTATGATTGTAGCAAATTAGACTATAGAGCAGGGGTGCCAGAGTTTTTCTTATGAAGGGCCAAACACCAAATATAATTGAGGGCTGTGGGCCGAAGGTAAATATAGCAAACTGAATTACAACATTGCCATGGGTAATTTCCTAATTTTTAAAATAATATAAAAAAATAAGGGGCATCACGGTGGCACAGTGTGTAGTGATGTCGCCTCACAGCAAGAAGGTCACTGGTTCGAGCTTCGGCTGGGTCAGTTGGCATTCTGTGGCATGCTCCGGTTTCCCCCACAGTCCAAACACATGCGCTATAGGTGAGTTGGGTAAGCTAAATTGTGTGTACTGTATGTGTGAATGAGAGTCAATGGGTGTTTTCTAGTGCTGGGTTGCAGCTGGAAGGGCATCCGCTGTGTAAAACACATGCTGGATAAGTTGGCGGTTCATTCCGCTGTGGTGACCTCTAATTAATAAAGGGACTAAGCTGAAATGAAAATGAATGAATGAATGAATGAATCTCTATTAAAGGCAATCATCCGACCCCAGAACCCTCCTCTTCATTTTTACTTTCCTCTCAAATAGGTTGGCGGGGAAGATCAAAGGTAATCATGAGCCAACTTTGGCCTGCGGGCCCTAGTTTGGGCATCTCTGCTATAGAGGAAATTATATGCAGCTAACTAAAAACTGGCATGGCAGCATTTTCACATTTCACTCAGCATAGCTTTAGTGATTATTTAATATATTTATTTTTTTTTGTATGAGGTATATTTCAATGACAGGAACATTTACTGCACAAATGTCTGTCCATTTATGAGGCTGATATTACGGCCGGGCCTTTTTGATTGCTCGTAAGTTGAGCTTCACGCTGTCTGGCAGACCGTATTTGACCAGCTTCTGTTGTAGCTGAAATTAAGATGCACACAGATTAACATTATCTAAATCATCTGTTAGCAGAAAATATGCAGTAAAACAACCACTTACCTCCTCTAAAAAGATCTCGATGTTTTCAGTCTGTGTTAGGTCTGAAAATGAAGTAACTCTCAATTGAATTCCTATGATAGATTCTATGGGAAACAAAAAAAAGTTAATTGTTAACTTAATTTTAAAAGTGTTCCCAATTGCATGCATGTTTTATGTAAGAAAAGTTATATCCCTATAGTTATTAGCCCAGTGCAAGTTTTTCTTTTTCAAATATATCCTAATAGTAATAGTTTTAAAGAGCCCATATTATGGGTTTTTGAAAATGACCTTTCCATGCAGTGTGTAACACAGCACTAAAGGCCCGTTTACACTAGTGCGTTTTTGTTTTGAAACGGCGTTTTAGATCAAAAACGATCCGCGTCCATACTAGCGTTTCATCTAGCGTTTCTAAACATATCTCTGTCCACACTACTCCACCAAAAACGTATATCACGTGACCATTCGCGCACTCTGGTCATGCGCGTTCAAGTATAAACAGGAAGCATGTGTTTCGATTGGCATTTGGTTATTGTTAGTCAACAAACGCTGAACGATGAATGCGAGCGATTAGCGAGTGCTCGAACAATAGCTTGCCTCTTGCGAATATATGCAGCTGCTGTAGTAAAAAAGGCAGCGTTTAACTGCCCAATGGCGCCTAAAACGTACAATAGTGCAAACAACGCTCCCATTTCTGTGTCCATGTTGTTGTTTACAGTGAAGTCTGCCGTCTTCCGGTAGCGTTATAGTCACGTGATAGGGGCTTGACGAATAAGGGAAGGATACGCAATGACCCAAAAGCCCCAATCAGGTAGCGAATCTCAGCAGCCACGCCTCCGTTTTCAGATGTCTCCGTTTTCCCCCATCCACACAGAGACGGAGCAGGAGAGTTTTAGAATGAAAACGACCTCTCCAGCGCTTCCAAAACACTCTGTTAGTAATTCACCAACGTCCCTTTAGAGCTAGTGTTTGAATGATTCTCAAGCGTAATGTATAAAGTGATGACAAAACAGGTGATTTTGCTGACATTTTAAAATTAAAAGGCTGAACTTGACATGAAATGCCATCAGTCTAGAGAGATATCTCTTTACACTGTTACAGTCTACAGTATTTCTCTGTTGCAATCGGGATATCACAATAATTAACCCCGAAAAAAGCAGCGCAATCACTACCAGACTGCTGTTGTGTTTGCGATAAGGAGGGGGTGTTCGGGGGTGAGGTCTCTGAAAAACACTGTTGAGAACCGGGATAGGAATGTAACTGTATTAAAATAAACTGCATAGTTGCAATCTAAACAAAAGTGAGTGATCGACTTCACCTACAGTACCAGTTTAATAATGATTTGATCAGCTGTACATGCTGTTGTAATTGTCACGGTTGTGGATCTATCTGTTCTTCTTGCATGTGTGGGAAGTGGGTGTGTTTGTTTGGGTTTATCTTCACCGCGTGGTGTGTGTGTGTGTGTGTGTGTTTACATTCATCAGCTGGGTTGTCACGTGTCTTGTTACCACTCATCGCTCAGCTGTTTTCTATCAGCCACAGCTGTTGCGCATTACCGCGCGCCTTTATATGTTCAGTGTTTGCAGATAGCGTTTGTCAGTCCGTTGTTTGTTCACTCCTGTGTCTGCTTCCTGTTAGGCACTCTCGCCCGATCTGCTGGTGGTGTTTCGCCGTAAGTCTGTTATATTTGAACCTTATGCACGTCTCCGTTTCATTGATGTTGTTGCGACTGCCTGCACTGATGACAACTATATCAGTGAGAGACTTCATCCCGAATCCGCTACTCTGATGAACAATTACCGCTGATAAGTGATGAGTGGTAACAAGACACGTGACAACCTAGCTGATGAATGTAAACCCAAACAAACACACCCACTTCCCACACACACACATGCAAGAAGAACAGATAGATACACAACCGTGACAGTAATCTTCTAAGGGCTTATTATGCAGTCCTGGCACCATCTTGTGGATAGACAACATCAACCGTTTTTGGTTAATGGACGCCGATGCGCTGTCTCATAAAATATAAAGAATTTGAAATACAGTAGGCACTATCCTTATAAATAAACTGCATAGTTGCAATCTAAGTGAAGTTTCATAAACAAATTTCGAGAGGAACACGTGATATTATTGACCGCGGCTGATCCCTCACCCACAATCATTAGCTAGCCAATCAGATCGATCCAAGCTCACTATAAGTAGCCTGGGGAAAAATCACTCCCTTATCTTAATTTCGAAGAAACCCCCCATCCACCCCTTCGCCTCTCCTTTCTTCCTTTTATCACGGGGAGCTCTCGAGAACCACATGATCTCGTACTCCCCTGATACGCTCTATCAACCAGGCGGGAGCCCTGGGCTCAACTATCTCCGAGCTCAGGGTTCTCTCCCGGGACAGCATGCCAAACCAGCTAACATTTGTCAAACAATATCTTAAGTGCGAACTCTTGAAACAACTACATTCTCGACAAAAAAAAAAGCCTCAAAAGCACATGATGTTGTCCAATAGCTGCAATATTTGTCAAACTGCAAGTGTCCTCTTGTCGCTGTATGTGTGTGGAGTAATACAGAAGAGTGAGGAGGCTGTACAAATGCTGTTATTGCAGAATATCGAACGGCTATCAGCCAATCGGATTCAAGAACCAGACAGAACTGTTGTATAAAATATATTATATATTAGACCTGCACGCTTCAGGATAAATAAAACAATTACAATTTATTGCTATAACAATATTGCTGGGTCAAATGCTTCTGAGGAAATTTTACCCAGACATAGTAATAGTATTTGGTTAAATGTCTACATTTGAAAGTGGGTAATAACATTCCATAACAATTACCCTCTCTAGGTTAGTGGCAGCGATGAACACTGAATGTAACAGACAGCTAAATCACTTTCATTCATTCATTTTCCTTCGGCTTAGTCCCTTATTAATCAGGAAAATGAACCGTCAACTATTCCAGCATATGTTTTATGCAGCAGATGCCCTTCCAGCTGCAACCCAGTACTGGGAAACACCCACTCTCACATTCTCACACTCATACACTATGGCCAATTTAGTTTACTCAATTCCCCTATAGCGCATGTCTTTGTTCTGTGGGGGAAACCGGAGCACCGCAAGGAAACACACGCCAACCCGGGGAGAACATGCAAACTCCACACAGAAATGCCAACTGGCTCAGCCGGGACTCGAACCAGCGACCTTCTTGCTGTGAGGCGACAGCGCTGACCACTGAGCCACCATGCCGCCTTTAAATCATTTTCATTTAGGTATATGATTGCATTTTGTTCAGCTGTTGTGCCACACACACAGCAATAAACAAGAAAAAAGGATAACAATCTATAATCTTAAAGAGCCCCTATTATACATTAAATAGGGTCATATTTTGGTTGTAAGGGTCTCCAACAACAGTCTAATATGCATTCAAGGTCAAAAAACACTTTCATGGCCTTATAATCTGCATTTATTTTTACCTAATTTTCCCAGCGACTCCCATATGAATCGTTCAGTGATTCATTTGTTCCCAAACCCCTTCTTAGCGCGAAGCTAATCTGCGCTGATTGGACCGATGACAGCCTGTTGCAATTGGTCGACAGGGTTCAGCATGAGACAGAGTGAAAAGCTTATCAACAATATAGAAGTAGTCAGAGTGCATACATGCTTCATATTAGTGTAAGGCGTGGATTTCGGCAGTGGGTGAATGTAAATACAGACGATCGGCTTGAAAATACTGGCGACTAACTATTTTATTAAGCAAAAACTCCAAGAACTGGGGAGGAAATCGACACGCGTCTCCTAGCCTGTCACACTCGATCTCAGTGTTGCCAGATGTAGCTGACTGATTCCAGCCCAAATACTATCCAAAACCCGCCAAAATGCAAAAAAAAACCCCGCCCACTCATCTGGAAAACACGGTTGTGACAGTCGCGAAAAACACGATATCTTCCTCTCCGAGCTGCTGTGTTAGTGGGCGGGGCCGCAGGTTTAAATTCGCGGGTCTACGCGCGCAGCCATTATGTTTCGTGTCTACGTAACGCCGAAACGGCTAAAGAATCGTTATCAAGACGATTCGTTTAAACCACTATGAGTCGACTCTTTTATAGATGAATCAATAGTTTTAAACACTGTCCACTTTCAGATTTAAGCTTTAGCTGGATATTTCACTTCACTTAGAGCTGTGTTACACACTACATAAAAGGTCATTTTCAAAAACCCATAATAGGGGCTCTTCAATATACAGTAGGCTACCTTGTAAACTGGATCCTCCACTCACCCTGAAGACCCATCGACCAGGAACATTGACATTACTGGAGTTCATGAGTTTTGGAATAAGGGTCCCATTGTTTGACCCAGGAATAACATAGTACGCTGTTGAGTTTATCGTGTCATAACCAGCCTGTACAAACAAGAAAATAATTATTGAGAGACTATTTCAGGAAGGGACAGACACATTTTCTTTAAATAATATACATTGCTGTGAAAAAGTATTTGAATCTGATTACTAATTTATTTATTTTTTTTGCATATTTGTCCTACTTAAATGACTCAGAATATCAGACAAGTTTTAATGTTACACAACCAGAGTAAATTGCAAAATGGAGCTTTAAATCATAAATATTTAAGATTCAAACATGTAACTTTTTATTTCCAGTCTTTAAGGGAAAAATTAAGTACAGATCTGCCTGGAACTTTGAAATCAGTGTTGCCAACTATTTTCAATGAATGTCAATTTGCATATTACTGACGTCATCACGTTATACAGTTTCTGTTTGTTTAACAGTCTATAGGCTCGTACACACCGGGGCGCTTTTCGTTTGCGTTTATCGTCAGCGTTTTTTTGAGAAGTTTGTGCGGATTCAAACCCAGCGATTTTTTCTGGTGTCGAGCAGAAGAGTGTGCAAAATCACTCCTTGACGTTAGATCAGGGGTGCTCAACCCTGTTCCTGGCGATCGACCTTCCAGCTGATTTCAGCTCCAACCCTGATCAAACACACCTGAACCAATTATTTAGAACACGAGGAGCACTTGATAATTACAGGCAGGTGTGTTTGATAAGGGCTGCAACTGAAAACTGCAGGATGGTCGATCTCCAGGAACAGGGTTGAGCACCCCTGCGTTAGATGGTCACAACTTTAAGCTTCTATCACCAGCTTGTAACACAGAAAAAGAAGACAGAAAGTTGACACGCTTGTTGTTAAAGTTACTGGCGAATCGAACTAGCATGGTCGATTCAAGTAGCAGCTCCAGCTCTAGCGATGAAGAAAGATTATTGTTCACCAGTGCAATAAGCAGCTCCACGTTCATATCGCCTCTGGGCATCTTCTTCAATGTGCACTCGCATTGACAGTGTTGCGCTGGAGCGCCTTCAAGTGCCGTTTACTGTAACTTCAGCAGCTCCGTGCATGTAAACAAAAGTGCCAATCTGAGTGGTCGAGAAGGTTTTGACGTGGCGTGTCACTACTTTTTTGTAGTAGTAGATGTCGTTGGTATAGTGGTACCAGAAGTAGTAAAGGTGTTGGTGTAGAAGTAGTAGTATCAGAAGTAGTAGATGTTGTTGATGTAGATGTTGTAGTAGGAGTGATTACTGTAGTAGTAGGAGACGTTGTTGTAGTAGTATCAGAAGTAGTAGATGTTGTTGATGTAGATGTTGTAGTAGGAGTAATTCCTGTAGTAGTAGGAGACGTTGTTGTAGTAGTATCAGAAGTAGTAGATGTTGTTGATGTAGATGTTGTAGTAGGAGTAATTCCTGTAGTAGTAGGAGACGTTGTTGTAGTAGTATCAGAAGTAGTAAATGTTGTTGATGTAGATGTTGTAGTAGTAGTGATTACTGTAGTAGTATCAGTAGTAGTAGGAGACGTTGTTGTAGTAGTATCAGAAGTAGTAGATGTTGTTGATGTAGATGTTGTAGTAGGAGTAATTACTGTAGTAGTATCAGTAGTAGTAGGAGACGTTGTTGTAGTAGTATCAGAAGTAGTAGATGTTGTTGATGTAGATGTTGTAGTAGTAGTGACTTTTGTAGTAGTATCAGTAGTAGTAGGAGACGTTGTTGTAGTAGTATCAGAAGTAGTAGATGTTGTTGATGTAGATGTTGTAGTAGGAGTAATTACTGTAGTAGTATCAGTAGTAGTAGGAGACGTTGTTGTAGTAGATGTTGTTGATGTAGATGTTGTAGTAGTAGTGACTTTTGTAGTAGTATCAGTAGTAGTAGGAGACATTGTTGTAGTAGTATCAGTTGTAGTAGATGTTGTTGATGTAGATGTTGTAGTAGTAGTGACTTTTGTAGTAGTATCAGTTGTAGTAGGAGACATTGTTGTAGTAGTATCAGTTGTAGTAGATGTTGTAGTAGTAGTTGTTGTTATGGCTGTAGTAGCAACAGCAATAGTAGTTGTGATATTAGTAACTTTTTGTAGTAGCAGTTGGTGTAGTACTTGTGATTTATTATTATTGTTGTTGTCAGTTATTACTGTTGTCCTTTCTCTTTACTGTCATCATTACTATCATACATTACTAGCGTTGTTGTCACTCTTTACCACTGACTGGTTTCTTTTTATTTTTTTATTTATGTCTATGACACTTGCTTCATTTATTGACTGTTATTGTCCCTTATGTATGTACTTTGAGCTGACCATGTTACCTTTACATGCACACACACGCATACACATACATACACACACACACATACATATATACATGCACCTGCCAGTACCTGACTTTATTGTTGTTGTTTTTGTTTTTCGTTGTTGTTTTTATGTTTTATTTTCTCTGTTTTTGTATTATCCCAATTTGTGTACCCTCTTTTGCATATTCTAATAATAATAAAAAAAAAAAAAAAAAAAAAAACAAACAAGCATGAGGCGTTTCTTTAAAAATGAATTACTTTTACGCCTGGTGTTTTGCGTGTTGGTGTGCACGATCACATTTGCGGCAATTATTTAGTCACGAGGCATTTAACGTCGACGGAAAATGCAAGCAAAAAGTGTCCCGGTGTGCACGGGCCTATTAATAAAGAGGTATTTACTGTATATTTGCGCTATGTCAATTTAACTAAATTTATAGCTGTTTGAATACAGTATATCAATATAAATGTGTAGTAAATTTGCAGTAATCTCTAAGATGTAATAAACTCAGACAAGTTCCGAAACTGTCACTAAAATATCTGTGATTGTGACCAAGAAAAGAATAAACAGTCAAATTAAATTGTTAAAATAAAGGAGAAGCAGATCGGTTTGCCTGTACAATGGAAATACATATGGTGCTAAATCATTTGCCGTTGGTAGGCAGAGGAGTGATCTGCTCTCAGGCTGCAGGTGGGAGAGGCTGCTGTACGAGGACTGGGCCGCCTGTCAGCAGTGTTGCCAACTAATTTCCAGTGAAAAGTAGCTAAAGCCTGCCCGAAAAGTAGCTAAATGTTGCCAGATAACATCACACACTCATTTGCATATCAGTGATGTCATCACATAGTATCTGAGAAGCGTAAGCCCGTTATGTTACTACTCTCTTAGGTGTCATGTATTATATTGTATTAAAACATTACATCCAGATGCACAATAAATAGGTTCTTATTAACATATGACGTCATTGTGTAATCGCAACTCAAAACTACATCTTTATGTAGTATACAAACAGAGCCGGATTAATCAATGGGCATTATGGGCGCACTTGGGGCCCCTGCGAGGGGGAAAGAAAATGCTGATTTTTGAGTGTCTATTTAGGCTAAGTGCAAATAGCGCACCTCGTTGTAATAAGCTAGTTAAGTGCTTTCCGCCAGCGCCGTTTGATCGACAGAGTCAACATAACTAAAGAGCGCGGTCGACAGCAGGTGGGAGTGGCGTAGCTCGTAAAGAGCTATGTAATGTACCCATTACATAGCAGATTGGAAATACATTTATTTTCAATAGAAAGGAAATGTTTTTGTTTAAAAATTAAAATAAAGTATATAAAATATATAAAATGAGTCACAAGGTATTTAATAAGGATAATAATAATTATAAATATTCTATAAACAGTTATTTTCCACCTGGTGTTAAATGTTAGCGACATCTTAATATAATTAATCTGTATTTACAATGTTAGCCGCCCTGCTTCACCCATATTCTCCGACCTCATGGAGAGAGAGAGAAAAAAAAGAGAGAAAAAGCCTCTGAAGAGGAGAGAGACAGGAGAGAACTGGTACAGTGTGTGTGATTTCGGATACTTTCAGCCTTAAAATCAAGTGCTTTTTGCCTACTCTTCTTCATCACGAGGGAGACAGCAGGAATCATTAATCAGTGTGTGTATTATGGAAGACTCAGATTCACAGAACTGGATTGGAGAGGTGTTATATCCAAATCATATGCATTATAAGATTGTAGAAGTTATACATTAAAAATACCCCTAAATATAAATTTTTAGTACTGCTTCAGTGAACTTGAACAAGTATAATAAAAACCATTAATTTTCACTAGTTATATTAGTATTTTTATCAAAGTGTGCTTTAAATGCTTTTAAAATCAGGTAAATCTTTGTTGACTATAAATATATGTACTATGTCATTTATTTGAAAAATGTGGGCAAAATATTATAGATTAACTTTATTTAAAAAATATTATATTAATCTTATTTTTTAATTCAACTATAGAGGTACGGCCTTGTAGGGGGGCCTACAAGACATTGTGCCCAGGGGCCTCTGAATTCTTAATCCGGGCCTGTATACAAATAATTAATGTTTTCTCAAATTGACTGGCCATTTTAACAAAAACATTATTTGAAATATGTCCATTTAGATTTGTATGAAAAATATAGTTGACTATTTGTAAAAGTAATACAAACACTTTTTTTTTTTTTTTTTGTAATTCAGTTTTTATTTCCAAAAATGAAAATATCCAATTTTTACAATTAGTTAGAAAAATACTTTTAACAAATAATACCCCATATATATCCACCATCCCCCCACCCCATTATAAGCACATCAGGAAACACAGAATAACTGTAGTTTAGACCAAGCTGTTAGATAAATTACATTTCAATTTGACATTCGTAGTATCAGATGAGGGTTAAGTGTCCAAGATTTCTTTGACATCGCATATATAAATTTTCCATACCGTAAGAATGTTCAGTTTAGCATGGTTGATCCGTGCTGATGACAGTTCCAGATACAGTATTTCCAATAGTGAATGTAACCAGTGTTTAACTGAGAGATCATGAGGAGGTTTCCACCCCTGTACCAACATTTTCTTATACAAACACTTTTTGATAAGAGTTTTTTATTTTTAATTATAACACTGTTAATGAACAGTTACATTCTTTTAAACAATCACACTTACTCTTTTTAACTTGTTAAACTTTGTTTAAACCTGTGAAATTACACATTTGTGAAAATGACAACAATTATAGCACTATTGGAATTTATTGCTACTTAAATTACCAACAATTATACATGTTAACAAATATCAGTAAATTAACAGTTATGAAAAACAATCTGAGCTAGCAATTTACTCCACTGAGTGAAGCCTGCAGCCGCTGCTCTTTTGAGTCACTTTTTAAAAATTGCTAAAAGTAGCCAAATGAAAGTTAAAAATTGCTAAATTTGTTGCTAGGTGCTTTTTGAAAAAAAAAAACGTTGCTAGGGCAGTATGAAAAGTTGCTAAATCTAGCAACAAAATTGCTAAGTTGACAACACTGCCTGCCAGTGCTCTGAGGTGGGGGAGGGGCCGACGGCATCACCCGCAGCTCATTGAGAACGGTTGAGAAGAGTAGGGACGGTACAGTAAGGACACATGAGAGTCTAAAAAAATCTCCAGTAAGTTACACACAAAAAAGTCACTAGATTTGTCTACACAAAATACAAACACTTTTTTTTACAGAATTTTAAGAAAGGACCAGGCACATTTGGACAGTGATTCCCCTTACGCATGGAAATTATTAATAAAAATAAATTTTGTATCAACCATGGTTATCATTGTGTAATATATAAAAATGTTAGATTATCTAAAACACTTAAAGAGACAGTTCACCCCCCAAACATTTAATTACTCAATATTTTACTTACCTTGAGTTTCTTTCCTCTGTTAGACACACAAAAAAAGCTGAAAACCTGTAACCATTAACTTTCATAGTAGGAACATCAAATACAATAGAAGTGAAGTTACAGGTTTTCAGCATTCTTCAGAATATCTTACTTTATGTTGTGGTCAAACGGGTTTGTAACAACTCAAGGGAGAGTAAATGATGAGTTTTGGGTCAATAATCCCTTTAAAGGGGACCTATTATGCAAAAAAAAAACACCAGTTGTTTGGCCACAATCTGAAGCAGGTCGCACACCAGAAGCGCCGCTTGGCGACGCGCTGCGCCACGCATATCAGAATTCTAAACATAGGTTTCTATCAGGGTACACACACTGATGCCGCATGTCGACGGCTGTCCGCGGCGGCCAGCTACGACTACGACAGCTACGATAACACTGTTCATGTTTCTGCCGCGCCACAGAGCGCCATCTGAGTAGTTTCATTTTAAATACCATGCGAATGTGCGCGCCTGGTGTGCGATACTTTCAACTGTCATGTGTGACGCCCTTCAGAATGTAACCAGCTTCTAATGGTAAAATGTATTCATTAAACACTTTGATTGACATTCTCCCTTTGTATGTGTAATCGGAGGGGGAAAGCCCCGCCCACTAGTGACCATCTCTCCCTCATTAGCATAGAACGTTAGTCTTGCTTTTGAATCTGCCACTATGCTGACACACAGGCATTTGTAGCTCCGGCCTCTTTTGAAAAGAGCACAATCTCATTTGAATTTAAAGCAACAGTCACCACAATGCCAGAATTAGCATCAAAGCCTAAAAGGGTCAGTTTCAGAGAGTTCTAAAACATTATTTATGAGGTATTTTGAGCTGAAACTTCACATGCTAGGCACCTCAGAGACTTATTTCACGTCTTGTAAAAAAGGGGCATAATAGTTCCCTTTTAATTCAGACAAATATGCAAAACAAATACTTTTTCACAGCACTGAATAATACATGTTTTACCTGCACCATATTTTGCGTCACAGCACAGTCACCATAATTCATGAGAATAAATGACACATTACTCGCTGAAACCATTACCACTTAAAACAGTGATGCCTGCAAAGTCAGGGAACAATGATTGATATGTAGCTCTGAGACTATCACATTTGATTCACAACGTTGAGTCAGAAGTTGTAAACAAAACTTACTGCGTTAGATTGGTAAGTATATTCAACTTGATCCCATGTTACAACAAGCACCCAAGTAGCCATAAAGCTCAGATTGGGGAAATAATGGTTTATATCCTGAGTGACGCGAGCGAGCACATCTCCACTTGAGTACTGCTGGTATGAGATGATGTCATTTCCACTGGCATCAGCAGTAGTCCAGAGCGGAGCAATGATGTCTTTACTTCCATTGGTGGGAAAGTAGTGAACCGTAAAATCTGATGAAGGCTGCTTGAATGTAAGGTATCCATTAATGTTAACCTATATTTAAAAAAAAACAACAACTTTGATCATGCATGTCACATTTTTATCTTCCACATTAATAAGACAGTACAGAATTCTCACATATATCTTGTTGTATGAGCGGCCAAAAAACACAAAAGGACTTTGTAGGTTGATAACTGTGGAGTTTTCATTGTCATCAGCGGTATAAATAGTGTCTCCTGTTTCTGAGCCGAATGGATAGAAAATCACAGGCACTGCAAAAAAAAAACATTTAATAGGCTCTGATTATGGCAGTTCCCATATAGAAGTCTTATATATGGCAATATAAATGACATATATGACATACAAGTTCATATTTGAATTTTACATATATGAAATATGTAATATATACAACATATATTTCAAAATATTGCAAAAATGGCCACTTATATCTGAAAATCTGAATCAAATTATATTAAATATGGGCAATTAAATAAGTCATCATGGATAAAAGATCAAAGATATCAAAGACAAAATAAATCAGACAATTAATCAGAAAGTATGAAAGCTATATGTATTGAAAATTAAAATAAAAAAAATCTCTGTTAAAGAGAAATTGGGGAACAAATATAATAAATTTAATAGGAGGGTTAATCATTCTGACTTTAACTGTATAATGTATATTTGAATGTATGTATGGTTGAAAAACATATATAAGCAGAATATTTTTAGCAATATTTCAAAATATACCTTGCATATATGACACATATGTTATATATGTAAAATCCATTGTGTAATCCAATGTAAAATTGTTCTGCATCTGACCAACTCTCTGTCCTATCAGGAACCAGCATTTGTGCATGAAGGCTCCTCACAAAACTGATTTCAGACACACTTCTGAGACAGCATTATGATGTAATCATGTAGAACAAAACAGAGAGAGCTTTGGTAATAACTAATGGAATATTTGCTTACTAATTCTCGCTAGAAATGCCATCAAAAGTGGAAAATCACATTTAAAAAATATTACATTTACACACAAAATCACACTAAACCAGAGCTTGAAGCTGTATTTCCACTGCACACAACATTCAGACACAACTGTTGGAATACGCCCTCTTTGTGGCAGTCGCATAGAATTTTCAGGTTTGTTGTGGTGTCCGAAATAAAAGAGTGCAAAAAGAGCCTTTATTCTTTGTGCATTCACCATGGTTGAATGAATGAATGGATACTAACTCATAGACTAAACAAATTGGGGGGGAATGTGGAGACAACATAAACAAAAATATTTTTATTACTCATTTATGAATAGAAATGTTTTTTTTATTCTAATTCAAAAAAAAAATATATATATTTTTTTTATTTCTCATCACGTGCGCACGGACCTGCTTGGACAACACTGGAATGCATCACATCTGGGGTGCGTTTCCCAAAACCATCGCTAGCCAACTAAGGTCGCAAGTTCCGTCGTTACAAACATAGTTCGTTGATTTGCCGTTTCCAGAATCCATCGCTCCAATGAACATTCGCAAACTGCGTCGCAAACTTGAGCACTTGAAACGACACCTCTGGAGCTGTAGTTAGAAGCATAGTTCCTGGCTGTGTTCTATTCCCACTTATCCCCCCTTTGCCTTATTCATTTAGAACATTCTAACATTCAAAATTGGAATTATTAAAAAAAAAAAGCATTAAGTTAATCTCTCTTAGGTGTAATTTGCTTTCAAAGTATTTTTACAGTTCAGTTTTAGCGATCTTCGCGAAGTTTCACAAACTAATTTCGAGAGGAGCACGTGATATGATCGACTACAGCTGATCCTCATCGCTAATCATTAGCTAGCCTATCAGATCATTCTAAAACTACTATAAATACCCTTCCTAAAACTCCATTCAATATCTTCGTTTTTGGAAAACCCTCCCCCTCTCCTTGCCTCCTCCTCTTTTATGATCGGGCAACACGGTGGCTCAGTGGCTAGCACCGATGCCTCGCAGCAAGAAGGCCACAGGTTCAAATTATCATCGAGCCAGTCGGCACTCCCTGTGCGGAGTTTGCATGTTCTTCCCATGTTCGCGTGGGTTTTCTCCGGGTCCTCCGGTTTCCTCCCACAGTCTAAAAAACATGCATTGTAATACAGTCATAAGCACTTAACCCATACATACATAATCTATCAGATATTAGCCTAAGTTTAGGGGGGGCGCTCGAGAAACACCTGATCTCGTTTCCCTCCTAACACTCATCGACCAGGCGGGAACCTTGGACACATCTATCTTCGAGCTCAGGGTTCTCTCCCGGGACAGCATGCCAAACCTGCTATCTCAGTTGAGCATTATCTAAGCGTGAACTCTTGAAATGTTTACAATAGTGCTCCCTTCGCAGTGCACTTTGAAAACATTGATATCATTTTGAACACAGCCCCATGGCGAAAGCTATAGGTATATTTAAAAGCGGAAATTATGTTACAGTTCGTCTCCAAAGCTTGTGAAATTAAAAAACATAGCATACGTTAATTCTTTTATTTTATAGTGGGTTATTTATTAAGTTTCTCTGCTGTATATGACATGGGTCTGTTGGTAAGAAGTTTCTGCTGTGGTTTGCATGTCAAATTGTAATTAAAAAAACAAAAAAAACAAAATCCTAAACAATAATAATAATAATAACAATAATAATAATAATAATAATAATAATTATAATAATAATAATAATCATTATTAATATTATTCATTCATTCATTTTCTTGTCGGCTTAGTCCCTTTATTAATCCGGGGTCACCACAGCGAAATGAACCGCCAACTTATCCAGCACGATTTTACACAGCGGATGCCCTTCCAGCCGCAACCCATCTCTGGGAAACATCCACACACTCATTCACACTCATACGCTACGGACAATTTTATCTTACTCAATTCACCTGTACCGCATGTCTTTGGACTGTGGGGGAAACTGGAGCACCCGGAGGAAACCCACGCAAACGCAGGGAGAACATGCAAACTCCACACAGAAACGCCAACTGACCCAGCCGAGGTTCGAACCTGCGACCCAGCAACCTTCTTGCTGTGAGGCGACAGCACTACCTACTGCGCCACTGCGTCGCCATTATTAATATTATTATTAAAGTAAATATATTTATAATAAATAGCCCCATTTATTTATTTATATATGATATTAGAATAGTGTTAGCTTTTGTAAGTGATTTTATATTTTTGAATAGAATATGTAATGTTAAACTTCTCAATAATATTAGTAAAGCAAACTTTGGCCCTATATGTGCCATTTACATATATTTCAATTAATATGGAAAACGAGTGCATGTTTTTAGCAAAACTAATATTGCATTTTATTTTAAATGCGTGTTTGTGTAAAACAATATAATTGGCACAAAGAAATGATAATAAGAATAATAATAATAATTCCTTACATTTATATAGCGCTTTTCTAGACACTCAAAGCACTTTACTCATTGGGGGGAATCTCCTCATCCACCACCAGTGTGCAGCATCCACCTGGATGACGCGACGGCAGCCATTTTGCGCCAGACCGCACACCACACACCAGCTGATTGGTGGAGAGGAGACAGTGATGAAGCCAATTATGATATGGGGAGGGTTCGGAGGCCATGATGGACAGAGGCCAGTGGGCAGATTTGGCCAGGACGCCGGGGTTAAACCCCTACTCTTTCTCGAAGGACATCCTGGGATTTTTTTAATGACCACAGAGAGTCAGGACCTCGGTTTAACGTCTCATCCGAAAGACGGCGCTCACTGAGCAGTATAGAGTCCCCGTCACTATACTGGGGCATTAGGACCCACACAGACCGCAGGTTGGGCGCCCCCTGCTGGCCTCACTAACACCACTTCCGGCAGCAACCTAGCTTTCCCATGTGGTCTCCCATCCAGGTACTGACCGGGCGCAGCCCTGCTTAGCTTCAGTGGGCGACCATGTGAGAGTTGCAGAGAGCTAGCTGCCAAATGATGGGGCTGTTCTCTAAAGAAGTTACTCCACCCCGTTTAGAACATCATTATGGGCGTTTTTTTATGTTATAACTATCGTGGTTCAAGCGATGGATCCGCAACATCGTTCTTTTGCCAAACGATGCATCGCACTATGATAGTTCAGCCGCGAGTTACGTTGTTGTTTGGGAAACGCACCCCTGGTCGGTCGATCACTTACGCTAGTCACAGGAGTTTAAATATTTCAACGTATTGCAACTCAAATCGGATCCGAATTTTCCACATACGGAGATGATCGGAACTCCACACAGCTCCCGGACTGCTCTCCATTAGAAATGAATGACTTCTGGTCTGTCGCTTGTCATGTGCAGTGGAAAGGCGGCTTAAGATGCCATTTTAATTTTTTTAAGCTCAACTTTCAGAAATTAATTATATTGAATTTTTTTTATTGATAATAAAATTTCAATTGATACATCAATGCATGCATTTTTGCTAAACTTAATGTTCCATGTGCAATTTGTGGCTCATTTCAGGTGACAAATCCACTAGAGGGCGCTCTCTACATTATTGCCAATCTGAAACTAGTTACTACATGTTATTAATTTGGTGTTGTGCAAAGAACTGCATGAAAACAACCCTTTATTCTTTAATTGTATGTCCCTGTAAATATCATTACTGTTAAAAGGAACAAAACGTGTTGTCCTCATTCTGCCCTGCAGCATTCACTTTACCTAGAACTGCAGTAAAAAGTATAAGTATGTTTTTGAAGTTTAACAAAAATGTAGGCTGAAGCACTTATACTTCTAATGAGCCTGTGTTGACTTTAGAGCTTTCAGACACAGCCCTGGTTAAGCAAACATACTAGAAACATTCCTTTGTATCACTTTAAAATAAGCGGTAAAGAAATTTTCATTTTTAATGTTCCTTTAAACAATTAGTCAAACTAAATTACTGGATTAAAAAAACTCCATATATGAAATACTGTAAAAATGTTTTTTTCTAAGTGTAGTGTTCTCAAAAATGTTTTTCTAAGTGTATGTTCTGAGAAAATATATGTAAGGGCTCAACAATATTTCAATATTGCTATGTGTGTATAGTCACATCACAGGATTAGATTATTTATTAAATATAAAAAAAATAAAGACAAAATCATAAAGCACTTTTTATTTATTTATTTTAGCTTGTAATTTATTATAATTTATGCAAATCCACTGCATAGATAAAGACTTGATCATCCCAGTTGATCTAAATTAATGAAAGTTCTCCATAGAGCTATTCAAATCATCTGTTGAAATTGTATCCATAATAAATATTGCAGTAAAACAAAATATTGCTATGCCAGATTTTTCCAATATCATGCAGCCCTAATATACTCTGTAAAACCCAAAAAGTTAAGGTAACACAAACCATTTAAGTTCAAAAACTAATCCTTATGAGTACTGTGAACTTGAGTAAATGAAGCAATTTGAGCACAGTAAAACTCAATAAACAAAGAGAACTCAAACCAACGGAGTATTGTAAAACCCAATAAGTTATAGGTGCTGTATGTAAGTTTTTGACTCTTCTAAAGGATAAAAATACCATGATATTTGTGCAGATATTTAAGAAACATACTTAAACATACTTGTTTAACTGAAAAACAATGCTGAAGTCAGATATTCTGCTTTAAAAATGTTTTTTTCCGTGCCGGATCGCTGTCTTTGTTTAGGTAAATTTACTAGCCAATTTATTAGCCAATTACATTTCAGCACCCCGGGTTGCCTTGTTGGAAAACAGCGTATTCCACTCATTCATTCAGAAAGGCTCTGAAAGCATGCGTCCATGACCAAAATAGACAGTATCAGATGTCGAAATGAGACAGATTCAGTTCCACATGAGGTTATTAATTAGCAAATGATATAAATATTACGAACGTAAAGATTAGGTGAGCAGGTTACATTGTAAACATGTGTCCTAACAACACGCTTTGTGATGAGATACGCAGTGATGAGCAGTTTGGCTGTTTGCACCAGATGAAACACGACAGAAATGTAAACACAGCCTTTCAGAAGCACAGCATTTGCACTTACTCACAAAACGGTAAGGTTTATAATCTATTCAAACTCGCATTGTTAGCATTTAGCACAGAATAAAGCACACAAGGCTTACCTGAGGTGATCACTGTCATAGGTTTCTGTTGTTCAGCGGTGAGAAATAGAAGCCGTTTCTTACATATCAATTCGAGGTGTTGGTTAGAACCAATACTCCTTTTAATATGGAAAATATTCCCTCTATCGCGTGTCATTGCTTTTATTTAGAACACAGTTTAAATCACTCGCTCCTGTACTCAATCTGGCAACCCACGCTTGCGTTTATTTTGATCCAGGAGTGCAATACCTAGTTCAACCACTGGGTGTCAAACTTACACACTGCACCTTTAAGGCAACTCAAACCGTTTAAGAAAACTGATTGCAACAAACCATTTGAGTTAAAAAAACTAATCTATATGAGTACCGTGAACTTACTCCGTTTAAGTTGAAGTAAAGATGTATTTAATTAAATCAGTCCCTTCAACACTGATTTAAAACTCTTTTCAAATTAGTAGAATTAACTTTCATTCAATTTTGAGTTAACTACACTCATTTCATTTGATAAAGTTGACTGTTGGGTTTTACAGTGTGTGTTTAAAAAACATGATGTGATACACACAATGTTCATATGTTAAAGACCAGATCACTTTTAATGAACATTCAGATATGAATGTTTGTTCAGTCTTGCCAGAATTCTAAGAAAATTCCCTGTTAAATTCCTATAATTAGTTTTGCCTTGTAATGTTCTAAAGTTACCTGTCTGTGCTTTTGTCACCCAGCCTGTTGGAAAGAAACATGATATGATTTGAATACAGCCACATTTGAAAGTGTCATTATTGTCTTTGAAGTGTAATGAAACATATATTTTCCAAAGAGATGCTCAAACTCACTCAGTGAAAAGACTGATATGAACGCCAGCAGATATTGGAAAGCTGAAAACACCCTCATGATAAATGTGCGGAGGTCAGAAGTATGAGAATGTCATTGCAAGCCTATAATTGCTTTCAGAGAATCTGAATGGAAGCACAAAAGAACAAATATGACTATTTATTTAGATGTATTAATAACATTTAATTCTATTAATACTTGTCTTTTCAGTTTATACTTTAAAATATTCCATCAGATTTGTGACCCAGGACTATAAAAATGATTTATAATAAAACATTTTCTATAAAAACAAAGGGTCAGTTTTTAGAGATTCATACTCTAATAACGGACTAAAATAGGCTTTTAATTGAATGTTTGTTAAAATATGACAAATTTGGGTTGAGGTCCAACTATTTGAAAGTCAAAAAATATAAATATACACAAAGCAGAATTTAAAGATGTCCAAATTAAATAAGGTTTTTATTTGTGTTCATGGAAGATGATCTTTACTTAATATTCTAGTGATTTTTTTTATCATAAAAGAAAAATCCATCATTTTGACCCATACAATCTGTGTTTGGATATTCACACAAATATATTCCATGCAATATAAGATTTTAGGCATAATGTTTTGTGGTCCAGGGTCACATATACTGTACGCACAGCACAGACGTCATAGCAAAAACATCCAAACAGAGACAAAAACATAGACTGTACTCACCTGAAATGGCTTCCTCAAATGTGTTTTGAACGCTTGTGAGGTTAAAATCTGGCCTAACTATTGTAGCCCTGATGGGTGGGACAAGTTCAGTCAGTGGGTTAAATCTCCAAACTGACATTCCCAAGGGTTCAAGTCAAGCTAGACCAGATAAACAAAAGGACACCCCTTCACTTCATCGGATGACATCTCGTGACATAATGTTTGCTTTTTGTTATTCTCAAGAGGCTTGTTCAGCTTGAAACTGTGTCTGGGTGGATTCTTTGTGCAGGATATGAAGAAACCTGAAAGATCATGATACACGTTGCAAAGAAAAACAGGTTAATGCATCATCTGTGACCTCTTTCACCCTGGCCACGGACCCTCAGGCTGAAAGTGCAGATCTTTACGCACTACATCTACCATTGCTTTTTTTTTTCCTCACCACATCCACTTTAAGTAGCTAGCACAATAATTGCAATACAATAATCTACAATTTATATTTATACAATTGTGCATACAGTCTATAACAACAGTGTAAACAAGTAAATAACTGGGTGAGAATGTGGTAAGATCTGAAAACGTGGTAAAAATCAGGCGGCAGTGAGAGCTTTTCTTTTTTTCTGAATTGCTTTTGAAAACACTATTGGTTGGGTTTAGGCAGTGCTTATGTGAATTGCAAGGTCTCGGAACAGATGGTGCGGTGCGGTGGATGGCGGAGGGGTGTCGCAGACTAAAGTGAGCGGCGGACGACAGTGAAGAGGGATGGGGAGTCGCGGAAGAAAACAAAAGTGAACAGCGGACGGGGGAGACGACCGGTTGAGGAGGGGGATCAGTAAAATTAGGTTCCGGATCAGATTTCAGAGGTGCCGGATCCGGAGTGTTCCAGCACAAATTAAGCCCTGGGTTTAGGGAAGGAAGAGGGTGGGTCAGTAAGTCAGTAAGTCAGTGGCCTCTGGTGGATTTACGCAAGAACAGCAGATGCGAGTGGCACTCATGAGAGAAATATTAGATCTCAAAAAGCATACACAGTGGCCTCTGGTGGATTCGTGAAAACAAAAACAGCAAAAAAATCTCCTGGGATGTATTTGGCACTCTCCAGAAATGTATATGGGGTACGTTTTCAGAATGAACCTGGATTGGTCTATAATGTATAATAATTGATATTATAATAATATAACATTTGTACATAATTAAACATTCTGTTGTGTTACTGATATGGACAAAATGATTGGAAGAAAAACTCACAGTCAAATTAATAAAAATGACTGAAAATATATGAATGAAAAGCAGATATTGTTTTTGAATTGTGGTTCAACAGAAGACAAAGTAATGAAACTGGTCTGGAAAAAAATCTGTGTTATATTTCTTACTCCTATTCAATTAAATGTGAATGTGTGTACAGAGCTCCTAAAAATCTCAAAAAATGTCTTGTGTTTTTTTGCACATATATAAATCTAATTCTGATTCTAACATGCCTGTGGAGGTTTAGATAGATAGGGCTGTACAGTATATTTTGTGAAAATCATAATACCAGCTTGCTCATGGTCATGGATAAGCAACAAATCCAATTTAAAATCAATAGGTGACATGAAATTTAGATTTTGCAATCCTAAAACTTTAAAGGTGAGATGCTGCAGGTAAAAAAATAATTTCCTGTATGCACCACTCATTTTGAGATTTTAGGCTTTTTGAAAGTTTTTTTAGTCTAATGCAAAGAAAACACCAATGAATACATACAATACATTTTTAAAGACCATTTGCCTGATTAATTACAACAATTTATTTCAATAAAATTGTTTTAAAATGTATTTGACTGGCATGTATTCAGTGGTGGAAAGTGTACTGAAAAATCATACTTAGGTAAAAGTACTATTACTTGCCCAAAAATATAGTGCAAGAAGAGTAAATATTAAAATGTTGTAAATATTACTCAAAGTATGAGTGAAAAGTAGACCTTTTAAAAATACTGAACAGTAGTGAGAAGTGAGTATTACACTGTAAAAAGCTGATGCATTTACATGTAATTTGTGGATGTGTGTAAACGTAACATTCTGTAGTGGATTTAGTCATTACCTAGCAGGCACACAACATCATATTAGGTTAGATTTAGGTTGTGATGTCAGGTGACCAAAATTCAATGTTTAGCCAGTGTCTAAGGATGTTATTTTGATGTCCAATAATGACGTCAAATGACGTTGATATTTGGTTGATTTTAGGTTGTTAGAAAGTGACCAAAATCCAACGCCGAGCCAACATCTTAAACCAACGTCATATTGATGTCAAAAACTGACATTTATTCATCAGGTATGGCAACTAAAGTCCAAGATCTGATAGACGTCATAGTGGTAACGGCCACACATCAAGCTGTAACATCATTAGACATGAATATTTGGTTGATTTTAGGTTGGACGTTGGACATTGATGTCGGCCTGACGTTGAGTTCTGACGTCAACCCGATATTCATTTCCAAACAAAATGTGACGTCTCCACGACGCTGGGGTACAACGTCAATCTGACGTCATGTTGATGTCTTGTGGCTGCTGGGTGTTTAAGGCCATTTGGGTCATCATACATTAAACATCCATCATCTTCTCATCAGTGACATGCATCTAAACAGTCTCTGGGTAAATGCGTGTAAAGATTTTGGACATCTTCTTGGACCCTTTTAATGCTTGCAAATAGTTTGCTGCAATTATAAAGCGCCCATGTCTTGAGGTAATTCATTATGAGGCAATTTACCTTTTAGGTGTGATTTCATTGGACAAGAATCACAGGACTGATGTTTCTAATCCCCGAAGACAATGTAGGATTCGGATTTATACCTTCCAGTTCATCTCAGCATGGATCAACGTTTATCCTATTTCTCATTATTTTTATTAAATATGATTATTTGATTATTTGAATGAGTTTTTAACTTTGAAATGATTTCAACTGAAGAATAAGTTAAATACACTGCTTTATGTAAGAATGTTGAGTGCATTGCCTGTCTCTTTGAAACTATTTTCAGGAGTCACCAAACTAGGTCAGAGGTCACAGAGACCTCAAGTGAAACTTAAGCGCTGAGGACTGGAAACAACTGTTTCTATTGTTATTTCTATGATAAATACTATCTAAATTGTCTTAAGTGATTTTGCTATTTTTACGGTTAATTCTTTTAAAGTAATTTTACTTTTTATTCAAGATAGACTTGGTGTAGTGAGAATTTAACTGCCTGAATGTAGATTATACCAGTTTTTAACCAGTTTTGATAAAGACGGCTGAGAGTACACTCAGACTTGGGTAAGAAACAGATTGTACATTAAGTGTGTGTGTTCTATTTGATTGTATATCCTTTTCACTGGTCTGGAGTCAGTTCTAAACAGTCTATTGGATGTCTGACGTTTATGCTTAAGATATTGTTCAGAATTGTATACACGCACCCGAGTGGAAATTTTCTAAGTCTATCTGTGTTTTAACGGTGTAATGTGTCTATCAGGTTAGAACACCTATATGTATGACGCAGATAATGGCGTTATGTGAGAGTATAATTGTTATTGATTTGTGATTGTAAGCAGAGCAGCCTAGAAACACATTGCGAGTGTTGAAGCTGGCTTCTGCTGATGAAACCGCATTTTGAGATTTTAGGCTTTTTGAAAGTTTTTTTAGTCTAATGCAAAGAAAACACCAATGAATACATACAATACATTTTTAAAGACCATTTGCCTGATTAATTACAACAATTTATTTTAATAAAATTGTTTTAAAATGTATTTTATTGGCATGTATTCAGTGGTGGAAAGTGTACCGAAAAATCATACTTAGGTAAAAGTACTATTACTTGCCCAAAAATGTAGTGCAAGAAGAGTAAATATTAAAATGTTGTAAATATTACTCAAAGTATGAGTAGACCTTTTAAAAAAACTGAACAGTAGTGAGTAGTGTATATTACACTGTAAAAAGCTGATGCATTTATATGTAATTTGTGGATGTGTGTAAACGTAACATTCTGTAGTGAATTTAGTTATTGCCCAGCAGGCACACAACATCATAAGAAGTTAATATTAGGTCAGATTTAGGTTGTGATGTCAGGTGACCAAAATTCAATGTTTAGCCAGTGTCTAAGGATGTTAGAACACCTATATGTATGACGCAGATAATGACGTTATGTGAGAGTATAATTGTTATTGATTTGTGATTGTAAGCAGAGCGGCCAAGGAACACATTGCGAGTGTTGAAGCTGGCTTCTGCTGATGAAACTCCAAACTATCTTCACTAAACTTCATTGATTTATTTGAATCTCTGACTCCGGCTCTTCTTCATCTGACAGACTGGTCATTCTTTGGGTTAAAACTGTAAATAATCCCAACAACAAGAAAAATAAAGTTGTGGCTGCAGGTTAAAGGAAAGTAGTGGAGTAAAAGTTTCGATACAGCACTAAAAATAGACTTAAGGGAAAGTAAAAGTACACATTTTTAAAACTACTTAGTAAATTACAATTCCTGATAAAAATTACTCAATTACAGCAATTTGAGTATTTGCAACTTGTTAATTTACACCGCTGGCAGTATTATCTGAATTATGGAGTGATAAATTGCAATCTAAAACCTTTGACTTGAATATTTCCAAACAAAAAAAAAGATCCATTTTATTGATCCAATGTTCAATTTTTTTTTTGTGCTAGAAATGTGCTAGAATTGTATGTGAATTAGCACACATTTAATGAAACAATACCTAATTTGCATGTTTAAACAATATTTTAGAAACATTGTAATAGAAAACATGTTTGCGATTCATACTGTATCAGTCTTCTGGGTAAGTATGGTAATAAAAATAAATTTTTACCATATTTACTTGCGTTTGCCTTGAATTTACTAACAAAAATGATAAACCTTGCATCAGTTTCTAAGAACTTTTTTAACCTTTATAAGGGTATTTATTTTTATAGTGACCTTATTATACAGAAGTTACTGTATGCGTTGTTCACTGAGCCACCAGCATTTACCCAATTACATCAATTAGTCAAACTGTTAAAAACGATTTTAAATACTATGTGCATTTAAAATATCTCATTAAAGAGTTTGGCTTCAATATTATGAGGAAAAAAATCATTTGTGTGTTGCTCTTTATAAAAACGATTATTAATGTAAATAAACAAAATAGGTCAGATTTAAAACAGCCAATACATGACGATCGTCTAGTCCAATTCATGAAAAAAAAATATTATAAAAACTATGAATCTCGTACTCACGTGTTTCAGCGTTCGTTTGCTAATGATAAGACTTCAGTCAATGCAGAATTCATTCAATGAGTGCGCGCGTTCAACAAAACTCCGCCCTTTTCAGCGGTGACGAAAACAAAAGCCTCTGATTGGCTATAACATTGATAAACTCAACAGAAACGTGTATGATTGGTTTTAAGGCTCATCTGACGCACCGTGACAACCCTTAAAGCGTTGTTTTGCACTGTGCAGCTGTATGTTTACCAATATTGTACAGTTTTGGAGAATTTCTGTTCATTTTGGTATATTTTGCCTCAAGTCTACTTTAATTTCCGACCCTTATGTTAACGGACAAAGATTCAAATATGAAGAAAAAAGTGCCTGCTTTAAATGAATGGGTTTTTATCATTCGACACCGAACAAACTCCTCTACAACCGTTTCCAACCGTTATAGTGGTGTGAACTGCTTACAGGTAAGCGATTTTGCTCACATAGAAGGTCCTTGATTTTTAAATGTTCATCTTTTTTTGTAATACCTGTAAATATATTTAAGATTTTGGATTGTTTACATTATGAATGATATTTGATATCTGAACTATGATAATAGCAGACGGCGGCCAAAACAAACAATCATAAAAATGCTTTGAATTCACTTCAGCAACGTCATATACTTTTTTTTTTTTTTTTTTTTTTACGTCAGAGCTTGCGGATTAATCTCCAAAGTATGTTGGAACAAAATCATTGTTCACTTGAAGGTAGTCAGGTTCAACAAATGCCAGCAGCATGAACAGTTCGACACACCCTCATCCTCAGACATTTTCAAATTGTGACCCAGCCAGAGCCAGTACAGATAACGCTTCAGTGTTATGTTTCTAATTGGTGTTCAGTAAAAAAAATGCTAAAAACTGTTGTCCAAACAGTCCCACCAGTTTTTTTTTGTGAGCCTACTGTATCTTGAGATCAAAAAAGAAAAACATTACAATATTTACAGCAGAACACAACAGTTTAAGCAAAATAATTCCATAAGTTTTGAGACATTTTACTGAGACTGTCATTTTAGGCTGCAGATATGAAGGGACATATCTGCAGCCTAAAATGACAGTCTCAGTAAAATGTCAATGAGGGACTGTCTAAATAACTATGCTTATGTTTTTTAGTCAAGGATGATTAATGATTCCAGTTAACATAGAGTATGTTGATGAACAACAGGTTTAATGACATTGTTATATATAGACATAGATATAATATAATATATACACATAGATGTAGGATTGTTTAGGCAATAAAAAAATAGGGATGTTGGTTTGTTTACGTCATGAATGATATTTGATAAATGAACTATGACAATAGCAGACGGCGGGCAAAACAAACAATCATGAAAATGCTGTGAATTCACTTTAGCAACGTCATATACTTATGCTTATCAGTGTTTCCTCTAGGATTTTTTCCAGCTGTGGCGGCAGGTCTTTTGGACAGATCACCAACTACCTATGGTGTTATTTCAGTTATTTCAAATGTCGTGAGCCAGTATTACAATTCGAGATCGCATTTATGTAATACGAGCATGCAAATCTCTTTGCTTGCGCTTCGATTTCATCTGTTTGTGCACAAAACTTCTTGCATACCCTTAAATAAAAACTGCTTGTGCAGATTTTCTTGTGCGCTCTTAAATAAACACTGCTGAAGTGTAATGTAGCGCGTTTATGTAGTGAGTATGTCTCCAACATTTATTAGATTGGCTAGGAATATTTATGAATGTCTCCAATAGACCTACAGAGCGGCATTAATGCTTCCTGAAGTAAAGTGAAACGGCTATGAACTCCAGCAAGATAAAGTCTTTGTTTGTTGTATGCAGAACAATAGACCTTTGTATACTGTATAAAGTATAATTATGGAAATTGTGTTCATCCTAACTGAAAGCTACGTCGTGTTTGCTGGCCTCATGCATTACGCACCTGTCACTCAGTCAGTCAGCATGTCACCTTAAAGGGTTAAACAAATAACGCACAGCACTTCTACGGTTACAGAAAAGTTTGCGCTGATATAATTCACTTACTTTTTAATACGTTTAGGTGCGATTATAACCCACTATTAAAAAAACCGACTAGATGTTATGAATGAGAAGCTGTAATGTAGTCGTGGCTGGATGAATTTTGGTGTGGCGCCCTGCCATGGAAGAATGAATGTAGTGGAAACCTTGCTTATGTTTTTTAGTCAAGGATAAGTAATGAATCCAGTAAACAGAGCTGTTGATGAACAACAGGTTTAATGACATTGTTCACATACTACAGGCCAGTTTATATAACTTACTTTGAAACATTCCCACAGTATCTGACAATAGGACAAGTAATAAGAAGATCAACAAATATTATTCATTCATTTATGCATTCATGTTTGTGTGTAGATAATTTATGTGTTAGGTGAAAAATTGGTGTCTACAGTACATCCTTGTTACATCAATGGCAACAACATAAGAGATTTAAGTCCTTTTCCTGTATCACGGCCATATCTTTTCAAGTTTTCTTAATTTCAGCCCAAACTGGCTTGTCACTCCTCGATTGACCAGCTCCTGTTTTAGCTAAAATAAATAAATTAATTAATTATGGATAAATTTAAATGTATATATTTTTTTCAATTATATATGCAAGATAGTTTAACATAAAGCTTGTGAGATATATTGACATAGATGTAGGATTGTTTAGGCAATTAAAAAAATAGGGATTTTATGAGACGTGACTTACTAGCTGCAAAACACTCTGCATGTTTTCAGTCTGTGTTAGGTCTAAAAATGACCTCAGGTTAATTTGAAGTCCTATGATGCTTTCTGTAAGTACACACACATTTAAGGCATATAATAATATCATATGAACAAACTGTTTATTGTAACACACAATCTTGATGTAGGTCCTACCTGTCCCGTTGTTCACAAGAAAAGCCCAACGACCAGGAACATTTACATTAGTCGTGTTTTTGAGATTTGGGGTGGAGATGCCAATATCCTCATAAAGTATCACATAGTAGTCAGTGGAGTTTATGGTATCATACCCAGCCTATTAAAACCATGTAAATTAATGTTAAATATACATACATGGTCGATAAAGCATTTTATTTTAATCCTTTGATAGTTTTACCTCAACTGGAAACGGTATTCCAGCACAGTCACCATAATTCATTAGAATGAAAGAAAGACCACCTCCGGAAATCAAAACCGCTTGAAATGTGACTGCCTAAACAAAAAAGAAAAAAGAAAGAAGCATCATAATCATAGTCTATACTATGAATATTCATAATCTACTGTACTGTACTATATTTACCGGTCCTAAATGAAGATTAAATGCATTTATATCTGATGTAAACACATAGTCCCACGTTACAACAAAGACCCAAGAAGCAGTGAAGCCACTGTTTGGGAAATACTGGTTTATATCCTGAGTGGCGCGGTCGAGCACACTTCCATTTGTGTACTCCTGAAACCAGTATTTGCCTAAACCAATGTCATCAAGCTCAGTCCAGAGCGCAGCAATGTAATCTTCTGTTCCGTATGTGGGAAAGAGATAAGGGAAAGTTTCTACTAAAGGCTGGTTAAATGTAAGCAGTCCGTTATAATTAACCTGAAATAAAAGAAAACATTTTCAATCTAACAGTAAAATATGACATGACTTATCACAACATTTGCATTCATATTTGACTGGCAGTGGTATGGATTTCTCACATTTATGTTGCTGTACTTGCGACCAAAGTATGTAAATGGAGTAGAAAAAGCCACTTGTTCATAGGTCTCGAAGCCAGATTCAATGCGTTCAGAGTCTCCTGCCGCTGAGCCGAATGGATAGAATATTGCTGGGGCTGTCGAGAGCATAAACAGCAAACATACAAATGAAGATGGGAGCAATTTTTACAAGTCAATGTCGATACTGATGTGAGTTCCATTGACATTTTTGAAGAGGTTAGTAAATACCTGTCCATGCAGTTGTTGATGCAATGGCTGTCAAAAAATAGGTATTCAATTATTAAACATCTCTGCAAAGAATACATTGTTTAGTAAAATGATAAGTCTTCCGTTACTTGCAGCATTGTTACCTGTTGAAAATGTGGTGGTCTCTGGAATGGTGGTGTCTGTAGTGGTCTCTGGAGTTGTAGTGTCCGTAGTGGTCTCTGTTGTTGTAGTGTCCGTAGTGGTCTCTGGAGTTGTAGTGTCCGTAGTGGTCTCTGGAGTTGTAGTGTCCGTAGTGGTCTCTGGAGTTGTAGTGTCCGTAGTGGTCTCTGAGGTTGTAGTGTCTGTAGTAGTGTCTGTAGTGGTATCTGGGGTGGTGGTTTCTGTAGTGGATACAACATAAGCACAATTAAAATCCACGTGATCCAGAGGTATCTTTTTTTGCATTGTTTGTTTTAGAAAGTTGATGGACTTCCAGCTGAAATTGAATATTGAGTAGGGGGTGGGGCTTTCTTTATTTACTTAATTATTCATTCATTCATTTTCTACGGTGGCTGAGAAGTGCAAAACAACATTACATAGTGTGAAACACTTTTATGAAGCTCAAGACAAATTTACATTTTGGAAAACATTTTTACCTATCATAAGACACAATTCCATAGGGAAAACGATTTTACCAAGGACAAAACAAATTTACATTTTAGAAAAAAAATTAGCAAGACGCAAAACACTTTTACCAGTCCCGAAGCTAATTTACAATTACAGATTCCTAACGGAAAGGGAATGTACCACACACCGGAAGTGACGTAGAATGTATCACACACCGGAAAATATCAACTCGTGTGTGACTTTGTAGACACAGGTTAACACAAGTCCAAAGGCACAGGTTAACATGAGTCTACAACTATAAAAATCATGGTTTGACCAACTGCGATAAAACATTGGTTTTGTCATTTAGAGCAATTCGGAGAAAATATTAGTGTGAGATTATGTAGAAACATGTAAACGCAAATACATGGAAACAAGTTAACCAAGTCAACAACCAAAGCACGACATATGTTGACTGATAAAGATATCAAAACCAACCTCAACATGTAGTTCTGAATAGCTCAGTTAGATAGGTCGATTGATACTCGTGTTGAACTTTTTGACTTGGGTTCGAATCCCGTTAATGACATTCATTCATTCATTTTCTTTTTGGCTTAATCCCTTTAAAAATCAGGGGTTGCCACAGCGGAATGAACCGCCAACTTATCCAGCATATGTTTTTACGCAGCGTATGCCCTTCCAGCTGCAACCCTCCACTGGGAAACATCCATACACACTCATTTACACACATACACTACAGACAATTTAGTCTACCACATGTCTTTGGACTTGTGGGGGAAACCAGAGTACCCAGAGGAAACCCACGCAAACACGGTGAGAACATGCAAACTCCACACAGAAACTGACCCAGCCGAGACTCAAACCAGCAACCTTCTTGCTGTGAGGCGAATGTGCTACCCACTGCGCCACCGTGCAGCCCCCAATGATGACATGTAAATTAAAAGCACCAGTACAGCCAAACATGCATATAGAGTAAATAATATGCACCATCAAGTTTTACTTGGTCAAACTCAAAACACTGAAAATGTAGTGGAAAAGCAAGAGTAAAATTGTGCATGAATCTTTAGTGCCCTGTTTTCAACTCTTTAAAAGATAAGGAATGAAGAGGCCCCAGATGTATTCAAACTTTTAAGAAGCATCTGCCCTAGCAAAACGATTTTTTTCAAGCTTAAGAGCAGCAACCATTTCATATTAGCTTTTTAGCGTCACATATGGAGCGTAATTTTTCACTGATGACGTGTATATGGCCACAAGAACTTGGAGTGGGATGATTAAAAATTATGTTTTTAACACATTACGAGCTAAAACAGTTATTTAAAGACTGTCTGTAAAGATAAACAAAATAAAATAAAGATAGATTTCTTTGCAGTGATGCAGCATATAACCCAAACTCAGTCCTTGAGGGCCAATCAATCCCAATCAGACACACCTGACCAAGGTAATCATGCTCTTACTAATGTCCTGGCAGGTGTGTTGAGGCAAGTTGGAGCTAAACTCTGCCGGACACCAGCCCTCCAGGACCGAGTTTGTGCATCCCTGGTATAGAAGAATCATTCAGGGTTCCATAAAGAACATTTTAGTAAACAGTTCAAAAGGAACTTTACGTTTCATAGTGTGAAATACATTTCAAGAGTTCGCCCTTGCCGATAATTGATTATAAAGCGTGTTTGGCATGCTGTCCCGGGAGAGAGCCCTGAGCTCGTGAGATCCTCGAACCCGGGGCTCCCTCCCATTGCAGGGCGAGAGGGGAGTCTGAGCTCAGGTAGGTCTCAAGAGTACCCCTGCTTGATTATGAATTGGCTATGGAGATTGTATGCTGAATTCATTGCTTGCCTATAATGATGATTTAGTTTGTCAATTTATTTATGTTACATGTTTTGGTCTGTCGGAGGAAAACCCATGCAAACACAGGGAGAACATGCAAACTCCGCACAGAAACGCCGACCTGGCCAGGTAAGGTCTGAGCCAGTGACGTTCTTGCTGTGAGGCAATGATGCTAACCATTGGGCCTTCGTGCTGCCCTGATAAGGAAAGGGAAGGAGTAGGGGTGGAAGATGGCTAAGGTAAGATGCTTTGGTTATTTATAGTGGTTTAGGAATCGTCTGATTGGTGGATCGTGCGTTAGCTAACGAGGATCAGCTGCTATCAATCATAAGCACGTGCTCCTCTCGAAATTAGTTTATAAATAAACTTCACTTATATAATCTAAAGGACCTTTGGTGGAACATAAAGTTCTGCATAACCTGAATTGAATATATGGATGTGTAAAGTATGTAGCCAGTAGCTATGTTTCCATCCACCTTTTTTATGCACATTTTGGACATGCGCATAAGTTTAAAAAATGATAGCAGAGTAGGATAAACTTTTTATTCGATAAGAAAAGATGCGCATAATCTAAGATGGAAACACTTGTGATGATAAAAATGTGTGTCAATCATAGACTGTAAAAGATATGGACGTAGTATCCGTGACGTCACCCATAAGTTTATGAAGAACCCAAAAGAAGCTACTAGAAGGCGTGGCCGACCGTCGCCATTTTGTTCGCACCATTATATCGCACCAACCCGGGCATACCATACAAGGGCAAAGAGGCGGAGCGTGAGCGGATCTACAGACGCCCTGCTTAGACGGGCTTTCCTATGGGAGAAACGCTTAATACTGCATCACCTGCGACTCGTTTGTGTTCTGACCACATGTGCTTGGTTGTACACTTTATCAATAAAGTGTTTAGACTTTTAAAAACACTGTTTCATAAGCAACGTCATAAGCGCAATGCTTAGTGGCTCAATGCGTTACATATTGAGCCACTAAGCATTGCGCTTATGACGTTTTTCAACAGGAGGAAAGTGCGAATTACTTCCAAAAACTTCAGATATAGTCTGTGTTAGTAAATGCAAGGCTAATTATGAAGTCCAGGCAGAACACTGTATGACAACACTTCAGATGACTGTTCTAGAGCCTACAGCTAATAATCTGTCAGATTCTGGAGTGCATTACAGCTCTAAAGAACATTATAAATGATAAATGATCTTAAATAAAACAAATACATTCATAGAGATGGTATATAATTATATATTTCACTCACCTGGCAAATGGAGGCCACGTGAATGGCTTGTGAGCACAATTAAGTGCACAGCATGCTATATCATCTGATAATTGTAGGAAATAATTCCAAAAGGCAGCAGACTGTGTAAAGTCACATAAAACAACACAAAAATACGATGAATATGCCGAGATCAGCGGCTAATTAGCCGTAATCAGCTGAGGTGAAGTGACGGCGACCAGCGAGACATAGCTGTCACTCAAGTGGCCACTCCCTTAATTATGCAAACTTAATATAACCTAATATAAAGGAAACGGATGAGTTATAAACAAATTCACCCCCCTCACAGTTGTCACGAAGGGTAATAGTAGCTATATGAACCAAAATCTTTCTTTGTACCAGGCTGTAAACACCTTTTTTTATGCTGTAAAGTTGGCCATTCTAACAGTGGGCTCAATAGAAATTTGCTCTATTATGGAGCCAGGACTAGGGGAATTTCGATGAATTGCAGTTTCAGTTACTTCCGTATTGGCTTCCCGAGGGAGAGCGGGAGGTTGCCGCTTGGTGTCAATGGACAAACCAGCAGGCTGTGCACACTGTAAAACATCTGAAATGTTGTTTTGGTCATTCTAAAATGCCTTAATCCTTTTAGTACTAGTGTCATTATATTATTAATTACCTCCAGAACTGTTAAGAGCGTCTGTGCTCCACGTCTCACGCCTTCAAACGCCTGTTCATTGCGTGTCTGCATACTAGTCATTTATTAAATAAAGAAAAGATTCACACAGCTTCTCCTACAGCAGCAAATTTCCATTTTACTTTTGATTTGGTGCCAGTTAATCAGGATGTGACGATTTTGTTCTTTATGATGGAAATGCTGCATTATGCGCAAGTCTTTTATGCGATATTCCAGTTTTGCGCATAAATTTAATTCGCATTTTGGATGGAAACATAGCTATTGATGTCAATTAAGAAACTTCATGTGCTATGTGCTTTTATGAGGTAATTACCTATAGTCATTGCTGTTTGCGCTCTGGCTGTTAAAGAAAAACAGATGATTACAATCAAAACCACAAATGTTTATATATTTAATTTGTCAAATTATGAATAATCAAACAAAAACCCTTACACTGAGCCAGAAGTGATAAGAACATCAGCAGATGTGATGAAACCAGGAATAATCTCATGATGATGAAGTCAGAGATAAATCCACAATGTAAAAATCTTATTCTGTAATCAGAGATATAATATTAATAACTATACTAATAACAACAACAACTAATACAACAATTAAAATAATGACTTATTAGAAATTAAAATCTGTCAACCCTTTTTTTAAAGCAACAGCAACATCCTAAAGCTCCCATTTAAAATTAGGCATTTAACTACTTACAGCATTAGATAAAAACAGCGCACAGTAAGCAGATTCAGTAAATAATTGACATTTTAATTTAAATGCATTGCAGTTCCAGAAAATTGCATGATGGTTATTTAATTCATATTTTTTGTGAGTGATTACAATAATTCAGAATTTTATTCATGTATAAGGATAAATAATTAAAGAACATGTACTGTATTACTGTTTTATTTAAAACAATATGCTAATTGATTAGCTTACATGTTGCTGTAGGCCATTTTTTATAATGTAATAGTAGTTAAAGAGTATAATAGTATCCATGACACAAGAAAGGAAAAAAAATTGTGAGAATATCGTGTATGGAGCATAATATTTGACTTACCCTTCTTCTTAGCTGCTCTTTCCTCTGCCGTCGTTTGGGAGGATGTTTCACTGATTTTAAACATCATGCCCCAACGGCTTTTTACCGGGGCAACATCTGCTGGAACAAAAGAAAATATGTATGGTTGGATCACCGCCAAATTAAACTAAACAAGAACAGTGCAATCACAAATCAACTAAAGTTAATACTTTAAAAATAACCTCACACAAACTACACATAAGAAGGATAAATATATCTTTTTAAATGCCTATATTCACAATTGAAAATGACTAAAAGCTTTTAATGTGGTATATGATCGGTATTTTTAGTGTATTGTATCGAAATGAAACCATAAGCACAATGCCATCCATACCACAGTTATGTTTACTGAGCGATTTATAGTTACTCATCTTCTATTACACACCCTGTGAGACCAGTTTAGAATTGAATAGCAACAGCAATGTTGTGTCACTACTTTTTTTGAGTAGATAATTACTGTAATAATAAAGAATGAACAGAATGAGGATCACAACGAATAAAAACAACAAAATAGATCAGTCACATGACTTGCTTTTCACTCAAAAAAAAATTTTTTTTACTTGTTCAAACTACTTATTTAAAATGAGCTGAAACAACAGAATTCTTGAGATTTCATTGTGACAACTTAATTTTTTTTTTGCTCAATCCACATAAATTTGTTAAAAGTGTTAAGTTAACTTAATCGATTTGTGTTGGGACAACATGAATGAATTATGTGGAACCCTGCATTTTTTACAGTGCAGGAAAGAACAATCTTACGGCAGTTTGTAACTTTTTGATTTAGTGGCTAATATTCATGAACTTGTACGACTTCATTCCTACAATTTAGTAAGATTTGCTCATCCCCCAATTACGGTTGGGTTTAAGGGTGGGGTTTGGTGCCATGGCTCCTTTTAAAAATCGTGTGACTGAAATTAGACACTAAACTGACAAAATGTAAAATGGTTACGTTTCCTCATGATATCAAAGAAGGTAACACTTTATAATACATGCACATCATGAATCATTTATTAAGCATTAGCAAATAGTTAATCCCTTATTTGTAAAGCATTAACTCTACATTAATAGACAGTAAGCAGACACTTGTTACTAAATTAAGTGAAATAAAATGTTAAAGAGCCCCTATTATACATTAAATAGGGTCATATTTTGGTTGTAAGGGTCTCCAACAACAGTCTAATATGCATGCAAGGTCAAAAAACACTTTCATGGCCTTATAATCTGCATTTATTTTTACCTAATTTTCCCAGCGACTCCCATATGAATCGTTCAGTGATTCATTTGTTCCCAAACCCCTCCTTAGTTTTAATCTGCGCTGATTGGACCGATGACAGCCTGTTGCAATTGGTCGACAGCGTTCAGCACGAGACAGAGTGAAATGCCCAGCACAGCTTATCAACAATATAGAAGTAGTCAGAGTGCATACACGCTTCATATTAGTGTAAGACGTGGATTTCGGCAGTGGGTGAATGTAAATACAGACGATGGACTTGAAAATACTGGCGACTAACTATTTTATTGAGCAAAAACTGAAGGAAGAATTGGGGAGGAAATCGACACGCGTCTCCTAGCCTGTCACACTCTACCTCAGTGTTGCCAGATGTAGCTGACTGATTCCAGCCCAAAAACTATCCAAAACCCGCCAAAATGCAAAAAAAAAAAACGCCCACTCATCTGGAAAACACGGTTGTGACAGTCGCGAAAAACACGATAAGTGTTTATACCCGCACAATCGAGTTAAAAACAGTCCAATTGAACGGGAAACCGCCCAATCTGGCAACTCTGCTCTACCTGCTCTTTTTTCACACACACACACACAGACACAGACACACACACACACACATTACCCTCCTCCTCAGAGGACACAACACCAAAATAAAAGTCCTTAACAGAAACATTCAAAAACAGAATACATAAGAATGTACATTAAAGAAACAACTTCACATTAGTTACTGACACCACAGAACACAGCAGAGGTGGGACCAAGTCATTGTTTGGCAAGTCACAAGTAAGTCTCAATTCATTGCCCTCAAGTCCCGAGTCAAGTCCCGAGTCAAGACAGGCAAGTCCCGAGTCAAGTCCCAAGTCAAGGCCAACAAGTCTCAAGTCAAGTCCAAAGTCCTACGGTTTGACTTTCGAGTCTTTTCGAGTCTTTTTAACAGAAAAATAAAATGTATACAGATTATGTATGGTTGTAAGATCTGTATTTATTAAACAAACCTTTTTTATGAAAGAACATTGCTCAGATACATAAAAATACAAATGTAATTTTCTGAAAAAGTGCTGAACAGTGCTGCGTCTCGTCTCTACAGCATATTCCACAAGAACGAGTTCCACCACAATAGAGTCCATTTTGCCTCACATCACACAGAATTTGCAGGTCTACTGCTGTCTAATTCATTAGTTTTAGTTGTGCTATGTTATGTCTTCGGTGATCAACTTGTGATTAACGAAAATTACATAAACGACCTCAATGAGGCAGCAGTAGACCAACAACTCCTGTATGCTGCAAAGTAAAATTGAGTGAAATTGGTATTTTGTCAATGGAATCTCGTGTGTGTGCTGAAGAGATTAAGATGCAAATCTGTCTAGCAGCAATGTAAAATGGTAGCACATATTCTCAATGAAGTAGGCTACTTCATACAAACAATAACGTTGTTTTCTTCACATAACGTTGAAGAACTGTCTCTACGCTCTCTTGTGTGATGCTCGTGCACCGATTTCCTCTATTTGTAGACAAAACTGCTTGTGAGCTCTCAAATATACGCTGCTCGTGCGCAAATTTTGTCACTCTCTCAAATATGCACTGCTCACGCACAATTTTTCTTGCACGTTCTCAGAGATTATATGCAGACTCACAATTTGTGTCTTGTGTTTTCCTCTTCCTTTTGTGCTTTTCGATATGATTTATATTGGTGCAGTTTATTAACAACCAATATACTAAAATAGACGTACATATTACATTTTTAATCTAATAAATCATAAAATTTTTGGCTGTGTTATATGATAAAATATTTCCAGTTTCAAACACTTTAAGACAGAGAATAGACCAGTGGCACCCCCAGAAAATTTTCTTAGGGGTGGCTAGAAGAGGCCGCACCAAATCTTGGGATGGCACACAAAAAATATATTAATGAATTCAGTGTAATGTTATATTTTTGTTTCTGGTAAATGAAATAATGTGGTTTTAATTCATTTAATTAATTACTCTTGAAACATTGCAATTTATTCCCCCCAAAAAATCTAGAAATTCAAATTCAGTAAAATAAAAAACATTTAGTTTTTAAACAAGTTTCATATATATAAGTAACTTTTCAGTTGTTTTCACATACTTTTATTGTACAGCATACGGTATATGCCGTGTCTAAAATTAATGAAGAATAATGAATTAATTAATAAAACAAACAAATAAACAAAAGGCATTACTATATACAGTTGCAATCAGAATTATTGAACCCCCTTTGAATTTTTTTTCTTTTTTAAATATTTCCTAAATGATGTTTAAAAGAACAAGGAAATTTTCACAGTATGTCTGATAATATTTTTTCTTCTGGAGAAAGTCTTATTTGTTTTATTTCGGCTAGAATAAAAGCAGTTTTTAATTTTTAAAAATTATTAGTCCCTTTAAGCTATATTTTTTTTCGATAGTCTACAGAACAAACCATCATTATACAATAACTTGCCTAATTACCCTAACCTGCCTAGTTACCCTAATTAACCTAGTTAAGCCTTTAAATGTCACTTTAAGCTGTACAGAAGTGTCTTGAAAAATATCTAGTCAAATATTATTTACTGTCATCATGACAAAGATAAAATAAATCAGTTATTAGAGATGAGTTATTAAAACTATTATATTTAGAAATGTGTTGAAAAAATCTTCTCTCCGTTAAACAGAAATTGGGGGAAAAAATAAACAGGGGGCTAATAATTCAGGGGGTTGAATAATTCTGATTGCAACTATGCACACACTCACTATACAGACTCTAATAATATCATTTATCCATATTCCTTTCGGAGCCACATTATTATTAAAACAGCTTTTTCTATTGATGTACCTTAGGGTAAATAATAAATTGCCATTGCTGTCTATATTGAAGGTGTGTGCATGCTGTCAACGACGATCGGGGAGGGGGGTTGGGAAGTGAATCAGCTACATCAGTGGTGCCAATCAATCCACAATAATTTAGTGGCTGCTATTTATTTATTGAAATATTGTCCTTTTACATAAGTACATTTAAATGAATAATGTCAACAGCAAAATCATATTGGGGTGGCCACAGGGGTGGCTAGAGTTTACAAAAAGGCGCCGCTGGAATAGACGTTGGATGTAAAGAATACATTTTATTTTAAAAACATTTATTAAACATCCTAAAGGTGCACCATACTAATCAAATAAAAAACATTTAAACAATAACTAACGCAAGCAGAAATGTAACTGTGATAAAAAATAAGGAAAAACTTAAGCCTACTGTACTATTCACTCTTAACATAAATGTCACTATCAATCCCATTTTATCATGGCAACTAAAATAAAGTCTTATTGTGGCTTATGGTAACACAACATTCATTCATTCATTCATTTTCTTTTAGGCTTAGTCCCTTTATTAATCTGGGGTCGCCACAGCATAATGAACCGCCAACTTATCCAGCACATTTTTACGCAGCGGATGCCCTTCCAGCTGCAACCCATCTCTGGGAAACATCCACACACACACTCATTCACACTCATACACTACACAGCATGTCTTTGGACTGTGGGGGAAACTGGAGCACCCGGAGGAAACCCACGCGAACGCAGGGAGAACATGCAAACTACACACAGAAACGCCAACTGACCCAGCCTTGAACCAGCAACCTTCTTGCTGTGAGGTGACAGCACTGCCCACTGCGCCACTGCGTTGCCAGTAACACAAGAAGTGTAATATAAACAAATTACCCAGTGCTGTTTTTTTTCACACTATAGGGTATATTATATTCCAATTCACCACTTTACTGTATTAAAACTACACTCTGTAGTTCATTTCATGAGTTCACTATTCTTAATACTACAGTATGCTGAAGCATTCATTAACAAGTTGTAAATAATACTAGCCTAAAACATAGGCAGTATACCCAACACTCAAAAACACTAGAATTTATTATAGAATTTACCTTTACCTTTCAAGTTTTTCGTGTATTGTTATTAAATAGTGTAGCAATATATAAACCATATCAACATTATTGGAATAACCAATTTAACAGAATGATCTCTGGAGAGCAAAAGCACAAATGGTATGAGGCACCAGAGTGGACAAAAGTCAAGCGAACGCAGAGAGACTGAATACGCGCGCGAGAGACCGAATGTACGCGCCGCGGGCGCGAGAGACCGAATATACGTGCCGCGGGCGTGAGAGACCGAATGTACGCGCCGCGGGCGCGAGAGACCGAATATACGTGCTGCGGGCGCAAGAGACCGAATGTAGGCTACGCGCCGCGGGCGCGAGAGACCGAATATACGTGCTGCGGGCGCTAGAGACCGAATGTACGCGCCGCGGGCGCGAGAGACCGAATATACGTGCCGCGGGCGCGAGAGACCGAATGTAGGCTACGCACCGCGGGCGCGAGAGACCGAATATACGTGCCGCGGGCGCGAGAGGCCGAATGTACGCGCCGCGGGCGCGAGAGACTGAATATACGTGCCGCGGGCGCGAGAGACCGAATGTAGGCTACGTGCCGCGGGCGCGAGAGACCGAATGTAGGCTACGCGCCGCGGGCGCGAGAGACCGAATATACGTGCCGCGGGCGCGAGAGACCAAATGTACGCGCCGCGGGTGCGAGAGACCTATTGTACGTGCCGCAGGCGTGAGAGACTGTATGTACGCATGAGAAAGACCGAGTATTGGCGCGCGAGTATTGGCTCGGTCCAATGACTGTAAACTAGGCTCGGTCTCTCTGCGTTCGCTTGACTTTTGTCCACTCCGGCGCCATATAGTCACGTTGGACGCTGTCGAATCAAAACATTCTACGGTGCTTTGATTGGATGTCGTGCCGAATACGCGCATGCTGTCACACACACGCACAGAAAGAGAGAGAGAGCGCGCGCAGAAATAAAAAAAAAAAGAGAGAGAGCGCGCGCAGAGTGGTCCGTGTCAACATACTTTTTATCTCTGGGTTTTTTATGGGAAGCAGCAAGTCTTCACAAGTCAATGGGCGCAAGTCCAAGTGAAAGTCCAAGTCATTTCTGTTCAAGTCCAAGTCGAGTTGCAAGTCTTTTGATATTTTGTCAAGTCAAGTCGAGTCTGACTCGAGTCCAAGTCACATGACTCGAGTCCACACCTCTGGAACACAGTACCCAGTTCTCATCAGTGTTATTAGAGCCGGCGCCTCCATAGAATAGTGAGGGCGGCGTCCGTGAACTCCCCCGGTTTTCCCGTTCATCCGCGACGCACACCCCCCCCCTCTCGGTTCTCACTTTCCCCCAGTCTCCCGGATTTTTTGTGTGTGCATGAGTGCATTAAAGCAGTTCAGTTAAACACAAGCATCTTGCTCTGTTATTAACAATGACACTCATTCAGTATTAATCCACACAGTGGCAAAAGCTGAACTATTCTGAACCTTGACCGCCGCACGTGTGTAAGAACAGCTGATGGTAGTTATAGCAATGACAAACGACAGGATTGCAAGCTCACAAACACGTTTAAATCCGCAAAGAAAGCGGCACGCGTCGCGTTTTTAGCGTGGTTTCAGTCACGATATGTATAAGTGTTGTATGTTGTCATGGCTTACCTAAACTCTGCTTTTCCCAACGATCACCAACCCTCATTACAAAATGGAGGAATAATCCATGAGCTGTGTATTGATAGTTCCTGTGGAGCTCTGTCAAAGTCTCATACATCAGTAGTCTTTTCTGATCCTTCCTTTTTTGCAAAATAAACCTCAACCACTGACTCTTCACAGCTTCATCTTTGGGTAGAGAATATAACATGAACTTTCCCTCAAACTTCCAATAATATCCAGCTAAGCACAGCGTCTTCATGACTCATGACTTCAGGATCTGTTTATCTTCCTCTCTTAGCTGCTGTGTTAGTGGGCGGGGCCGCAGGTTTAAATTTGCGGGTCTGCGCGCGCAACCATTATGTTTCGTGTCTACGTAACGCCGAAACGGCTAAAGAATCGTTATCAAGACGATTCGTTTAAACCACTAAGTCGACTCTTTTATAGATGAATCAATAGTTTTAAACACTGTCCACTTTCAGATTTAAGCTTTAGCTGGATATTTCACTTCACTTAGAGCTGTTACACACTACATAGAAGGTGCCAGTCATTTTCAAAAACCCATAACAGGGGCTCTTTAATTGAATGTTAATTTGAATGAAATCTTATTACTATGTCAATTAAGTATTGCATTATTTTCCAACCTGTTATGTACCTATTTGGAACAAGTGAACTTTCATTTTTTGGTGAACTATCACTTTGAATAAACACAACCTTTCATGTGCTTCAGTTTACCCAACAGACCGGTCATGAAAAAAACAGTTTTTAAACAATGTCAAAATTTTGTATGTAAGTAATACGGTAATGGCTGCACGGTGGCGCAATGGGTAGCACGTTCACCTCACAGCAAGAAGGTATATGATATCAAAGAAGGTAATACTTTATAATACATGCACACCATGAATCATTTATTAAGTATTAGCAAATAGTTAATCCCATATTTGTAAAGCATTAACTCTACATTAATAGACAGTAAGCGGTTAAAACTACAGATAAAACTGCTTTATTCTGGACTTATAAGCACATGTACAATGTGCTTAATGACTGTATTTTCATACATTGTTAATGATTACATTTTCAGTATTAAATTAAGGGAATTAAAATGTTAATTGAATGTTACTTTAAATGAAATGTTATTACTATGTAAATTAAGTATTGCATTATTTACCAACCAGTTATGTAAAAGTAGTTGGGGGTTTGTAAAATCATTCAGAATGATTGATTAAATGTCTTATGTAGTAAAATGTATATTATTAAATTGCATTGCACACATCTTACCTTTTCAGGCATATAGTAATACAATTTTAATAAACAGGAAAAATCAAGAGAAACATAAACATTATTAAATATTGTTGAAATTTTGTAGTTTGCAATTTATTTTGCAATAACTCATTTACTGTACATTTAAATGTATTATCTTTCTATTCCTCAATATGTCAGATGACCAAACTCTTATATTTTAATGGTATAACAGTTTTATTTAAATGCTTCTAAAAATATTGGCTATATTCACTGATAAATGGATAGAAATATTCAATCCATTTAGGGTTGTACTTAATATAAGATTATGTGTTTCTAAAGTCTGACCAGCAGATCAGGCATGACTTCAACAAAGACACACTCACAATCACGTCACAATACTGGAGAAACACCGGAAATACCTTAATAACCTCAAATATCAACATGACATATGATATAAAATTATATAAAATGCTTTAACACTGCCACCCAAAATGTCATTTTACTCCCCAGTCATAAACCTTTTTGATCTTTTTACTTTCAAACACAAATGCAGATATTCTGAAGAATGTTGGAAAACAGTAGCCACTCACAGCCATAGTAGGAAAGAAATACTATGGAAGTCAATCGCTACAGATTTCCAACATTCTTCAAAATATCTACTTTTGTTTTCAACAGAAGAAACTCAAACATATTTGGAACAAGTGAACTTTCATTTTCAGGTGAACTATCACTTTGAATAAACACAAGCTTTCATGTGCTTCAGTTTATCCAACAGACCGGTCATGAAAAAACCTTGTATGGCAGGCTTTTGAAACAATGTTAAACATTTAAATTTGGATGGCCAAACTCTTATATTTTAATGATTGAACTGTTTTATTTAAATGCTCCTAAAAATATTGGCTATATTCACTGATAAATGGAGAGAAATATTCAATCCATTTAGGGTTGCACTTATATAAGCTGATGTGTTTCTAAAGTCTGACCAGCAGATGGAGGCATGACTTCAACAGTGACACACTTTCTGTCTTGTCACTGTATAATACTGGAGAAACACCAGAAAATACCTTAATAATCTCAAATATCAACATGACATATGATATAATATGATATAAAATGCTTCAACACTGCCACCCAAAATGTCATGTCAACCTTTATGAGTTTCTTTTTACTTTCAAACACAAATGCAGATATTCTGAAGAATGTTTGGAAAACAGTAGCCACTCACAGCCATAGTAAGAAAGAAATACTATGGAAGTCAATGGCTACCGATTTCTAACATTCTTCAAAATATCTACTTATGTTTTCAACAGAAGAAACTCAAACATATTTGGAACAAGTGAACTTTCATTTTCAGGTGAACTATCACTTTGAATAAACACGTGCTTCATGTGCTTCAGTTTACCCAACAGACCGGTCAGGAAAAAACTGGCATGGCAGGCTTTTGAAACAATGTCAAAATTTTATATGTTAGTAATTTGGTAATGGCTGCACCGTGGCGCATTGGGTATCACATTCAACTCACAGGAAGAAGGTCGCTGGTTCGAGCCTCGGCTAGGTCAGTTGGCATTTCTGTGTGGAGTTTGCATGTTCTCCCCGTGTTTGCGTGGGTTTCCTCCGAGTGCTCCGGTGTCCCCCAGAAGTCCAAAGACATGCGCTATAGGTGAATTGGGTAAGCTAAATTGTCCATAGTGTATGTGTGTGAATGAGTATGGATTGGTGTTTCCCAATGATGGGTTGCAGCTGGAAGGGCATCCACTGCGTAAAATATATGCTGGATAAATTGGTGGTTCATTTCGATGTGGCGACCCCAGATTAACAAAGGGACTAATCTGAAAAGAAAATGAATAAATGAATGAGTATGGTAATAGGGGTCCAACTTAAACCCATGAGTAAAATCGTGAGTCATGATGGCACATTCCTTTCTAAATCACAACGTGTTACCAATGCAAAGTTTCACATTTCATGTAGGCATGTCTTCACTTCAAGTCTAACACTGTGTCCTAACAACACCCAACGTGACAAGATTCCAGCCACAAGCAATTTGTCTGTCTGCACTGCACACAATGTGACAAGAAACATTTAAATACCAGAGACTGCATTGCAACTAATTAGTAAATGCTTTTAATCGAATTAATACATGTTAAAATCACAGTTCTGACTTTCATTATCAAACCATCTGCTAGTTATTTTATTTTCAAGATCTGAGGTAAACTATCCGCTGCTGCTTTCAGTATAGTGGCAATAAATGTAACGTAAAGTAGTATTTAAACGTACATTGGGGACATTTTACACTGAAGAAGGCACAAAATCGGTACCTAAGGTCAGGGATTCTCAACCGGTGGGCTGCGGCTCACTAGTGGGCCTCAGCAATCCTGCAGGTGGGCCGCGAAATAGCTTAAAATTAACTTAAATATTAAACTATAATTATTTGATTTCATTATTAAATGTCATATTAAAATGATCAAAGTAATGGCATTTCCCATTTTCTGTGATTGAATAAGCTAATTCAGACTTCAAAAACAGCTTCACTATTAAATGCAGACGGTGGCTTAAATTTCCAGCGCTGCGCATCAACTAGGTCCTCAGTTGTATAAATCAAATCGTCACGCAAATGTAAAGGTAACGATGATAACCAGCTCGCACGGGCCTCACGCTTGCGACTCGTACTGTATCAGAGTCGCACAACTCCGTTGATTCACAAACTATGCGTGCTCTCTTTGTGTGAACACTTTAAAATATCCACAGCTGTCCAAATAAACGTCCTGCGAGTGAGTACGTACAGAAGGATCCAGCGAGACTCGGTGGTGTTTCAGTGAAGAGCTGTTCACTGTTCCTGTCAGCGAACTCCAATGTCCAGCTACAAACCCAACCGCCTTGAGATAGATGTGTTTCAACAGATTTAGCGTGTTTTTACTGTGTTTTTCCATTAATTTTTAATGGATATGAATAGTTGATCAATAGATGAATAGTAGTCAGTCTAATTCAAAGCAGCAGCATTTTTTTTGCCATCTCCTGTTGTCTTGTCAGCTTCATTTATTGAAGAAAGGCCCAAATACTCAAATAAAAAGAATAACTGAAATAAAGAATTCAGGAGCTTTGAACCAGTCTGTGCAATAAAAAAAAAAGTTATATATATATATATATATATATATATATATATATATATATATATATATATATGCTTTAACATCCACAAACCATGACTTTTATTTTGTGATTGAAGCTTTCTCGTTTATAGTTGTGTGCACTATGTACATCATTAATTTTGTGGCTGAAAGTCATTCATTCATTCATTTTCTTGTCGGCTTTGTCCCTTGCGGGGTCGCCACAGCGGAATGAACCGCCAACTTATCCAGCACGATTTTACGCAGCGGATGCCCTTCCAGCCGCAACCCATCTCTGGGAACTTCCACACACACATTCACACTCATACACTATGGACAATTTTAGCTTACCCAATTCACCTGTACTGCATGTCTTTGGACTGTGGGGGAAACCGGAGCACCCGGAGGAAACCCACGCGAACCCAGGGAGAACATGCAAACTCCACACAGAAACGCCAACTGACCCAGCCCAGCCGAGGTTCGAACCTGCGACCCAGCGACGTTCTTGCTGTGAGGCAACAGCACTACTTACTGCGCCACTGGGTTGCCCGTGGCTGAAAGTATTTTTAAAAAATTCTATAAAATATACAAAGTGTATTGTATTGAGAGTTAGAACTGCTCTTTTAATTTCAGTTTCTTTGCAAATCCTGTCTTGTGGTCATGCTTATACATGTAACAGAGGCCAGCTAGTGAAGTGCTGTGCAGGTAAACCTCACTCCTCTGAGCCTACAGACGCTAGAGACCATGGTCTTTAGCCTCATTGTTAGAGCAACCGACTCCCATGTGAAGAGTCACCGGTTCGATCCCAGCTCAGAGCGGTCGTGTAGTGTGGGTAGTGTAGGGCCAGTGAGGTTACATTGGTGACCGTGACATGGATGAGAGTGAGGTTTAGGGGGGTGAGTGTAACAGAGGCCAGCTTGTGAAGTGTTATGCAGGTAAACCTCACTCTGAACCCGAAAAAGTGCTCTAGCAACAGACGCTAGAGCAGGGGCGCCGCTGGCCACCACGGGCCCTCTGACAAGCGAATTAGAAAATGAATGAAAGTGAAGAGCCAGGGTGGTTTGCGGGCCCATTATAATGTCTCTGTGGGCCCCCTGAATATATGGGCCCTTAGAATCGTCCTAACTCCCCCCCTCAGAGCAGGTTGGGTAGTGTAGGACTGGTGGGGTTGCATACGCATTAATACTGATACATGGTAATACACGCCTGTCAATTAACATCAGTGGGTGAGGAAAACTACTTTGCTACATCACATTGAATTAAGATTAACAATTGGGATTTGGATCCTTTTTTAATGTCAGGAAATTAAAAAAAAGAGATTTGATGTGTTTATATCGCTCCAATATGACTGGACACACTATACCTGCACACGTTTCTGTCAAAACAGCTTCCAGAAGTTGATTTGGCATGATAGGTGTTCGTTTTATCCAAAAATGAAAAGTCTGGCAACATTTACAGACCCTTGACTTATTCTAAATCTTTTTTGCTGTTCTTTTGAATACAAAAATATATTTTGTGGAAGGTCATTAACCAGTAACCATTCACATTCATATCAGGAAAAGCAAATTTTATGGAAGCCAATGGTTACAGGTTTCCAACATTTTTTAGAATATCTTCTTTTGTGCTCTACAGAAGAAAGTAAGCTAAAGAGGATTGGGAAAAATAAAGGGTGAGAAAATTTTTAATGCTTTTTTTTGGGTGATCTATCCTTTTTAATTTTACTACATAATTTTTCTTTTACCGTCTTCTGACACACCCCAGAATGTAACATTAAAATGTAAAAAAACACATTTTAATTGCTAAATATTTCAGTTTACCTCCATTACTAACTCCAAATATGAGCACTCCACCAAATTACAGAATGTAGTAGGGATGCACCGATACCATTTTTTTTAACAGTTCCGATCTCAATACCAAAATTCTGAGTATCGATCACTACAAATCCGATCCCGATACTGTGCCGTTTTATTTTTCTAAACATAATACAGTTTCTATAGTTCTGCTGATAAACTCAAATAATATATCTTCTTTAGTAAAAAATAAAAGACCTATAGGCCTATATATGACAAAAGGCACAATCTAACTAAAACATGATGCTTGCTGTAAACTAAGCTACATTATTTGAGCATTCGTTATGACATTGTTGTAGTACAGTTTGTTTCCTTTTTTAATATTAAGATTTTTCTTTGAAATCTGCAATAGGCTTCCACTATTGACCCTAATCGTTGATAAAATAACCTGCCTTTTAGCAAAGCCTAATATTTTCCTGCAGGTTTGACGCAGACTAAACTAAACTGTCTGAGGCCAATTTTACTTAATAATCCCTCGCCAAATCTCGCCTTGAGTGAGACAGAGAAAGTTCAAAACAAGGGCCACATATATGCTTCAGCGCCAAAACACAAACTGGTCTGTTAAATAAAATATTAATACAAATAAATTTACAGTGAAATATTCACAGTTTTAGAGTAGCTTATATTAGGCTAAATCATTTTCTGTTAATGACAATCCATATAGCGCCCGTCAGTTTCACTTTAATTAATTTAATCAACTACTTTGATCACAATGGGCCAGGCTTTACAAAACTATTCACAGCACTTAAAGTATTCCCCTCGGAGGAATAAACTCAGTCAGAAGGATGAGAGAACAGAAACTCGTTGTGAGAATAATCTAAAGCAGTGGACATCGCGCAGCCCTCAAGTATCTGCGGTGCGTTCACTTCCAAAACAGCAGCTCAAAGGAAAGAAATCGGTGCGTTGAGGATCTGTCCAACTGTATTATTGAGTCTTTTCTAATTAAACATTTCAGGTAGGCCTACTTTCTGTGTGAAGAGCAGGTAATAACCCTCTCTACTCCAGTATTGCGAATGCGATCTGCTGATCTAACAGACAGGAACAAATAGTCTTGCAGAAAGATTTTAATGTTGTCTTCAAACGCGGCATGCAGTTTGAATTGTGAATGAATAAAGAATGATTGACAGGCGAAGCGGCGGGAAGCGCTGAACTGAACATGAATTTAACCACATGAATATTCATCTGTACTTCACATTAAACTAGAATGGCTTCAGAACATTTACGATATAGAAGGTCTACATGGCAACTTTCTAGTGTCTTATAATAGGCTATCTTCATGGCTTAGTTGGCTTATAAACACAGAATATTGCACACGTGCAAGATCGGATTTGGATCGGTACCAGCTGGTCAACAGCAAATCAACAGCACTTTTACATTTATGCTGAACATACAAAACAAACAAACTCGTAATCCCCCCCCGACACCAACCTGTTTCTTCCCCATTTGAATCATAAGTGATGTTGCAGATGAAAGAGAGTTACTGGCTTTCGTCCATTTTCCTTAAGCAATTTCAGTGTAAAAAAAAACTGGTTTCAGACTTTAAATGAATAGATAAATATGCAAGTATTTGTCTATGATCAAGTTATGATTCTAGAAAATTCTAGAGCTATTTTAGAGGAAACAGGTTTTCCTTCCTGATAGGAAATGTTATGCAGCTAACTAAAAATTGCATTAGCATCCACAACGGACAAAGCCCTCTTGTAATTAAAATATGAAGAAAGCAGAAGTGCCTGATTTTATCATTCGACATTCAAAAATCTCATTTTTCAACTATTTAATCCAATTCACGTTTATTTGTAAAGCGCTTTTCACACTAATTATTGTTTCAAAGCAGCATTATAAAAGGTGCACATTATTGCATAATCAAATTCTGAAAAGTTAAGGTTATTAATTACCATAACTTTATTAATTACTAATAACTTTAACAAATAACTATGGTCAGACAGAATCTGTGGACATTTTTTAGGATTTCTGCTGAGAATTTTATAAAATATCTGCGTAAAATTATTTATGCTTAATGATTTAATGAGGAGTATCATAACTAAAAAACTTAATATATGAAATAAAAAATAATACATTTTTAACTTTTATTTAATGTTTACAATGCAAATGCAATTAAATTATTTAACACTTATTTAACAATCTTTTAATTTAATATTTGGTAAACAAAGTCTCTCGCATAATATATCTACTAAAAGACAGAAAATATTACTTTACAAACTGTATTGTAAATAAATCATATGAACATTTTATTATTATTATTATTATTATTATTATTATTATTATTATATTACAATAATATTAGTGAAATTCATTTAAAAACCTGAATAAATATAAATTTACACACATTTACACACGTAAAGACTTAATGATGGGCTAAAAATCTGCCGAAATCTCTGGATTTCTGTGCGCGTAGATTCCATGTGGGCCAATAATAACTAATAGCTTTTAACAGTTAAAGTTATTATAAACATAGTTAACCTGCAGTTATATAGCATATAGGTGATGCTTAAAGGTGAGTGATTTTGTTTTTGATAAAAAGTTCTTGAATTAAATTATTGGGTTTTTAAATGCTAGTCTTTTTTGTTTTATGCATACACACATACACACGCACACATTTAAAACAACATATATTCTTCCTCAACACATGCAAATGTCTTTGAGATTCTGGTGGTACCAGACGGCCAGCAAAAGCATCAGTCACAAACAGTATTGGGGGTAACGCAAGTTATGTAATAATATTACTTTTCTAAGTAACGAGTAAAGTAAGGCATCAAGTAATTTTATTAAAATTAAAATTAAGCAAAAATATTTGGGTTACTTTATAAAAAATGTAACTCCAGTTAATCTTTAGATTAATTAATTACTTTTAATTTGCTGAATTAAAATTAGTGTAATAACTCGCACTCAATGAGAAAATGAGCTCTCCATGGGAACAGACAGAAAGTAAGGTGGCAGAGCCATACATTTCTGTGATGGACGTATTCTCATTATTTTAAACTCATGGGGGATAGTCTCAATAGACAGTGATTTTACTGAACTAATAAGACAAAAATACAAAAATAGCAAACACATTGCTTTCAATTTACATTAATCTGTATATACAGCATGTATAGCGTCAGAAAGCTCACAGAAATTAACATTACATTTTTTTTTTAATTATATTTATTATTATAATTTTTTTAAGGTAAATGAAGGTGTAGATTATACAGTGTGTCATTAAACGCAGAGCTCCTCTATTAAAAAAAGAAAAGAAAAATACCCTGCAAGTTCTGAAAGAGATCAAGCCTCAGGCAGGTATGAAAAAGTAACCCAGAAGTAACATAATGCATTACTTTCCACAAAAAGTAACTAGGTAACGCAATTAGTTTTCTTTTTTGAGGAGTAACTCAATATTGTAATGCATTACTTTCAAAAGTAGCTTTCCCCAACACTGGTCATGAATATGCTTTGAATTAACGTTAACAATTATTATTTTTTTTTAGCGCCACAGACATCTAAGCTTGCATATTAGCACCATTGACATCTAAGCTTGAATTGCAGCACCACTGATGTCTATGCTTGCATATTAAACTCTGATCGAAGTATGTTGACACAAAATCATTTTTGATTAGAAGTTAGACTCAACATATACCAGCATAAACAGCGTGACGCACCCTCATCCTCACACGTTTTCAAATTGCGACCCAAACTATACATTAAATATAGAAGCTGTTGTCAGTTGATGTTCAGTGGGAAAAAACAGCTAAAACCTTTTGGCAACTTTTTGTCAAGGATGAGCATTGATTCCAGTAAACAGAGCTGTGGGGTGAAGAACAGGTTTAATGACATTGTTCACATATTATACAGGTCAGATGGATTCGTTCACTTCCCTGAAACTTGTTCACAGTATTTGATAGTAGAAAAAAAAGAGGATCAATGAAGAGGATTCATTTCATGTACTCATTTATACTTGTGTGTTGATCATTTATGAGAAGGTTGAGATTATATAGAAGTTCTGCTGCTGTGTAGTGACATTTCCCTCAATGTTGGTGCATGCATCTTCAATGGCAACAACTTTTTGGGAGTTTTATATCCTTTTCTTGTATTAAGGCCCTGTCCTTTGGACTTTTCTTATTTTCAGCTCAAATGAACTTGACAGTCCTTGACTGAGCTCCTCTTTTATCTACAAAGACAAATCATAAATAAAAGAATTGTCAGGTAAATAAAAATGTATTTACATTTTTTTCATTGTATTTCAAAAAAATAAAATCTCTTTAAGATTTTAACATAATAAAGTCGATTTATAGACATAGATGTAGGATTGTACTTTTACTCTCAGCCAAAAATTGGGCTCCACAGAGGGATTTTATGAGAAGTGACTTACTAGCTGCATCACACCCTCGATGTTTTGAGTCTGTGTTAGGTCTAAAAATGATGTAAGTTTCATTTGAAGTCCTATGACGTTTTCTATAAGGACACAAAAACATTAGGCATCAGATGACATGATATGAATAAACTGTTTATAGTAACAGACAACATTGAAGTAAGTCCTACCTGTCCCGTTGTTCACGAGAAAAGCCCAACGACCAGGAAGATTAACATTAGTCGTGTGTCTGAGGTTTGGGATGGAGTAGCCAGGATATTCATAATGAATGACATAGTAGTCAGCGGAGTTTATGGTATCATATCCAGCCTATTAAAACAATGTAAATTAATGTTATATATACATACACAGTCTATATTAGATATTATTATAATCCTCTGATTGTGTTACCTCCACTGGAAAATGTATACCAGCACAGTCACCGTAATTCATCAGAATGAAAGAAAAGCCACCTCCGGAAATTAGAACCGCTTGAAACGTGATTGCCTAAAAAACAAAAAAAAAAAAAAAAAAAAAAAAAACATAATTTATATTCTACAGTGGGTACGGAAGGTATTCAGACCCCCTTAAAGTTTTCACTCTTTGTTATATTACAGCCATTTGCTAAAATCATTTGTTCATTTCTTTCTTCATTAATGTACACACAGCACCACACATTGACAGAAAAGCACACAATTGTTGAAATTTTTTGCAGATTTATTAAAAAAAGAAAAAGCATGTGATATTTCAGTTTAAAAAAAAAAAAAAAGAAATCTGCAAAAAATGTCAACAATTCTGTGTTTCTTCTGTAAAAATGGGGTGCTGTGTGTACAATAATGAAGAAAAAAAAAGAACTAAAATGATTTTATGATATTGCTGCAATATAACAAAGAGTGAAAAATTTAAGGGGGGTCTGAATACTTTCCATACCTACTGTATACTATACTATGAAACTTCATAATCTGCTGTGCTGTACTATATTTACCGGTGCTAAGTGATTATTAAGTGTATAGAAATCTGTTGTATACACATAGTCCCATGTGACAACAAAGACCCAAGAAGCAGTGAAGCCCCTGTCTGGGAAATACCGGTTTATATCCTGAGTGGCGCGGTCGAGCACACTTCCATTTGTGTACTCCTGAAACCAGTAATTGCCATAACCAATGTCATCAAGCTCAGTCCAGAGCGCAGCAATGTAATCTTCATTTCCATTTGAGGGAAAGGGTACAGGGTGAGCTTCTGGTAAAGGTTGGTTAAACGTAAGGAGTCCATTATTATTGACCTAAAATAAAAGAAATCTGTTTAAATTAGGCCTGGACAATAAATCAAAATTACTCACAATCACTATTAATTAAAAACAGTAATTGTCATGCACATTTTGTCAGGGAAGCATGGTTATGTGATTAATAGTAAATCTCCTTTAAAGGCCAGGAGGCGCACTTGTGTGTAAACTCCAAACACACATGAAGAAGAAACCCCATAGCTTTGCATTATAAACAGAAGATTTAACTGCTTTCATTAATTCACCGTCACTAATAAACGCACAACTACAATCATCTTGCTGAAGGCTTAATTTCAAACACTTGACTGAAGTTATGACTTTGAAGTTATGAGTAAAAACATGTTATTATATGTGGTAATTCACATGCTTTCAGATGTAGCAGCAACAAAGAGCAGTAGTTCACTAATTCACTCGTTGCTAAATGGCTAACATGGATTTTATAGAGAGAATAGCTGTGTTTATGTGCTTAATGAAAGCTGAAAAACAGCGTCGATACGTTTGGAGCCGTGTCTGAGTCCACTAGATCCTTTCGAGTGCACCCAGCTCTATGAGGGCTTCTGTCTGCCTGGTGACACTAGCTTCGTTGCTAAATGGCTAACATGGACTTTATTGAGAGAATAGGTGTGTTTATGTGCTTTATGAAGGCTGAAAAACAGTGTCGATTCGTTTGGAGCCGTGTCTGAGTCCACTAGATCCTTTCTAAGGTGCACCCAGCTCTCTGAGTTCATGAACTTCTCCAGAAACTTAACCTGGATGATGGAGGCTTTCAGCGGCGCTTCTGACTGAGCCGAGCCCAGTTTGATGAACTGTTGTTGGTGTCAGCAGGAGGATTTTCCCCTGGGACACCAACAACAGGCGTTAGGTCATAATCACGCAAGCTCTTGATTGGTTAATGCAGCGCGAATGTCCGCTGAAGTTCAGATTTTCGAACTCAAGCGCTTCGCGTGAATCATGCAGTATGTCCGTTAAGTGCGTCAATCGCGCAAAACGCTCAACTTGCGGCACTTCATTCGTGCGTATGGCGTCATTCGCGACACCTCATTCACGAGTATTGCTCCGCAGGATGTCTATTTGCGCCTTTGCATTGACTTAACATGTAAATCACTCGCGCTTGACGCTTCATCCTCGCCTGGTGTGAACGCAGCATAAGAAGCTATGCAAACAGCTGTCATTATCTGAGAACAGATTTTTTTAAATTTTATTTCTAATTACATTTTCTGTATTTATGAATGTACAGTGGCCGAGAAAGCTTAATGTGCTGCAATTTAAGAAAACACGTACAATTACAAAAATGCCAGCAAATTGAGAAAAGATCTTAATCCGTTTGACAGCACACATGCTGCAAATCCTCACAACGCATACACATTGAAAAATGCACTGCATTTTCTCACAACGCAAACAAATTGAAATAAACGCACTGCATTTTCTCACAACGCAAACAAATGAAAACAACCAATGAAATAAAAGCACTGCATTTTCTTACAATGCAAACAAATGAAATAAACGCACTGCATTTTCTCACAATGCAAACAAATGAAATAAACGCACTGCATTTTCTCACAACGCAAACAAATGAAATAAACGCACTGCATTTTCTCACAACGCAAACAAATGAAATAAACGCACTGCATTTTCTCACAACGCAAACAAATGAAATAAACGCACTGCATTTTCTCACAACGCAAACAAATGAAATAAACGCACTGCATTTTCTCACAACACAAACAAATGAAATAAACGCACTGCATTTTCTCACAACACAAACAAATGAAATAAACGCACTGCATTTTCTCACAACGCAAACAAATGAAATAAACACACTGCATTTTTTTTTACAAAGCAAACAAATGAAATAAAAGCACTGCATTTTCTCACAATGCAAACAAATGAAATAAACGCACTGCATTTTCTTACAACGCAAACAAATGAAATAAAAGCACTGCATTTTCTTACAACGCAAACAAATGAAATAAACGCACTGCATTTTTTTACAAAGCAAACAAATGAAATAAACGCACTGCATTTTCTCACAATGCAAACAAATGAAATAAAAGCACTGCATTTTCTCACAACGCAAACAAATGAAATAAACGCACTGCATTTTTTTTTACAAAGCAAACAAATGAAATAAAAACACTGCATTTTCTCACTATGCAAACAAATGAAATAAACGCACTGCATTTTCTCACAATGCAAACAAATGAAATAAACGCACTGCATTTTCTCACAATGCAAACAAATGAAATAAAAGCACTGCATTTTCTCACAACGCAAACAAATGAAATAAACACACTGCATTTTCTTACAAAGCAAACAAATGAAATAAACGCACTGCATTTTCTTACAAAGCAAACAAATGAAATAAACACACTGCATTTTCTCACAACGCAAACAAATGAAATAAAAGCACTGCATTTTCCTACAAAGCAAACAAATGAAATAAAAGCACTGCATTTTCTCACAATGCAAACAAATGAAATAAAAGCACTGCATTTTCTTACAACGCAAACAAATGAAATAAACGCACTGCATTTTTTTACAAAGCAAACAAATGAAATAAACGCACTGCATTTTCTCACAACGCAAACAAATGAAATAAACGCACTGCATTTTTTTTACAAAGCAAACAAATGAAATAAAAACACTGCATTTTCTCACTATGCAAACAAATGAAATAAACGCACTGCATTTTCTCACAATGCAAACAAATGAAATAAACGCACTGCATTTTCTCACAATGCAAACAAATGAAATAAACGCACTGCATTTTCTCACAATGCAAACAAATGAAATAAAAGCACTGCATTTTCTCACAACGCAAACAAATGAAATAAACACACTGCATTTTCTTACAAAGCAAACAAATGAAATAAACGCACTGCATTTTCTCACAACGCAAACAAATGAAATAAAAGCACTGCATTTTCCTACAAAGCAAACAAATGAAATAAAAGCACTGCATTTTCTTACAAAGCAAACAAATGAAATAAACGCACTGCATTTTCTTACAAAGCAAACAAATGAAATAAAAACACTGCATTTTCTCACTATGCAAACAAATGAAATAAACGCACTGCATTTTCTCACAATGCAAACAAATGAAATAAACGCACTGCATTTTCTCACAATGCAAACAAATGAAATAAACGCACTGCATTTTCTTACAAAGCAAACAAATGAAATAAACACACTGCATTTTCTCACAACGCAAACAAATGAAATAAACACACTGCATTTTCTTACAAAGCAAACAAATGAAATAAACGCACTGCATTTTCTCACAACGCAAACAAATGAAATAAAAGCACTGCATTTTCCTACAAAGCAAACAAATGAAATAAAAGCACTGCATTTTCTTACAAAGCAAACAAATGAAATAAACGCACTGCATTTTCTTACAAAGCAAACAAATGAAATAAACGCACTGCATTTTCCTACAAAGCAAACAAATGAAATAAAAGCACTGCATTTTCCTACAACGCAAACAAATGAAATAAACGCACTGCATTTTCTCACAGCGCAAACAAATGAAATAAAAGCACTGCATTTTCCTACAAAGCAAACAAATGAAATAAAAGCACTGCATTTTCTCACAACGCAAACAAATGAAATAAACGCACTGCATTTTCCTACAACGCAAACAAATGAAATAAACGCACTGCATTTTCTCACAGCGCAAACAAATGAAATAAAAGCACTGCATTTTCCTACAAAGCAAACAAATGAAATAAAAGCACTGCATTTTCTCACAACGCAAACAAATGAAATAAACGCACTGCATTTTCTCACAACGCAAACAAATGAAATAAAAGCACTGCATTTTCTTACAACACAAACAATTTACGAAAAACGCTGCATTTTCTCACAAAAAGAACGAAACACAACTTAAATGTTTCAAGGGGACCCAAAAACGTGACGGACGCCGCTTTGCTGTGATTATTGCGCAGTGAAGTTGTAGGTGATCTTTGAAAGGTGAGTTTATTAGCATAAATAACCATAACTGAAATAGCTGAGTCTGTCACGTTTTTGGGTCCCCTTGACAGTTAAGCTCTCTCGGCCACCATATCGGCCGCAATATTTTAACAGCTTGTTGGTAGGGCTTAATAGGTTGGTTTGAACGTCCCATAATAGTATTTAGGTACAGAAATTTAACAATCAAATATAATATAACACACTGCGTAGTCTTCATTGTATAAATCATTAATTTATTTGGCTTAGTCCCTTATTTATCAGGAGTCACCACAGTGGAATGAACCGCTAACTAAGCCAGCCAATGTTTTACACAGCGGATGCTCAATTCACCTATAGCGCATGTGTTTGGACTGTGGGGGAAACTGGAGCACCCAGAGGAAACCCACGTGAACTCGTTGACAACATGCAAACTCCACACAAAAATGCCAAATGGCCCAGCCGGGACTCGAATCAGCGACCTTCTTGCTGTGAGGCGACAATGCTAACCACTAAGCCACGATGCAACGTTGTATAAATACAGGGCTCAAAATTGCGACCGGATTTGGTCACATATGTGCCAGAAATTTTATCTATGCAACCTCAAAAAATATTTAGGAGCATTTGTGCGAGTGCATAAAATTGTTGCCGTACGACAAAACGTTCATCAGATGTGCAGATTTAGGAGACATTCAATCAGAATGCATCTTTGCACCTACATACGTGAAACGCAGTGCTTGGGAATAGTTTAAAACAGTCATCACGCCAACTTTCTACAGTAAACAAATTCTGCAATGCTTGCCCCGCCTTCAAGCTCTTCTGATTGGCCCACTGCTCTATAACGGAACGTGAATGCATTGGTTAATATTAGCTGTCAGTCATTCAGTCAATGCTTTCTGCCTTCAGGTGACAGGGAGCTGCAGCCGCGAAAATGAAGATGAGAGAATGAAAAGCACACTGACAGATTTTGTTTTAGAAACCACCTAAAGTTACAAATAATGACACCGCTGATTCGGATGAGACTCCTAAAGCCATCCACTGTAAAGTCTGTGTGACAGAGTTTTCAGGTAACAGTGTTTGCCACTGAATCTACACATTTTAACCACGAGATGTTTTATTTAATCCTCCATTTAATCGTCAGGATGATTTCAAATGCAATAAATCTGTTAATATAAAACTTGTAGTAACGGTGCACATAATTATTGGTGAGAGTGACTAAAATTTTGGCTGGTGCGACCACATTTTTAAAGTTAGGAGAACCATTGCTACCAAGCAAAAAGGTTAATTTCGAGCCCTGAGATGGTACAATTTCTTATGACTGAATGCTTTAAACTTTCTTGAAATGCTCACACGCTCACAGGCAAATGATCAGCACATGCAAATGATCAACTTTTACTCCATTATATGGTAAAACTCTGCAGTGACTCTACAAATCTGACGCGTGAACTGTGGCTCTGTGGACTATTGCGTATATGCAGATTGAGATATCGACGCTCAAATGATATTTTGTTGGTGAACTACAACTCTGTGTGGTAAACGGTTTCATCTGAAGCACACCTGCTGGAGATTTACTACTGATCACAGAACTGGTTTACTGACACAATGATCAAACAATTGACTTTGATTAAAAGTCCACCAGCAGAATATGAACCAGTTCATCACAACATTTGCATGGATATTAGCAGTGGTGTAAAGTAACTAATTAAAAATACTCAAATTACTGTAATTGAGTAGTTTTTCTCAGCAATTGCAATTCACTAAGTTTTAACAATGTGTACTTTTACTTTCCCTTGAGTACATTTTTAGTGCTGTATCTGTACTTTTACTCCACTACTTTCCTTCAATCTGCAGTCACTACTTTATTTTTTCTTTTCTTTCTAATCAAATCGCACATACTGTAGAAGGTAAATCGCATCATAATGAACTACCTCATTACAAGGGCGATTTATAATTGCAGCAAACTGTTTGGAAGTATTAAAAGTGTTAAAGAAGATGGCCAAAATCTTAACACGCATTGACCCAGAGACTGTTTAGATGCATATCACTGATGAGAAGATGACAGATGTTTACTGTATGATGACCGAAATGGCCTTAAACACCCAGCAGGCACAAGACGTCAGATTGACGTGGTACCCTAACGTCACGGTGACATTGCATTTTGTTTGGAAATGAAAATCGGGTTGATGTCTGAACTCAACGTCAGGCCAACATCAATGTCCAACCTAAAACCAACCAAATATCAACATCAATATGGTTTTGGTTTAAGATGTTGGCTCGACGTTGGATTTTGGTCACATTCTAACAACCCAAAATCGACCAAATATCAACGTCATTTGACGCCGTTATTGAACATCAAAATAACATTGTCCTTAGACGCTGGCTAGACATTGAATTTTGGTCATCTGACATCACAACTAAAATCTAACCTAATATTAATGTCTTATGATATTGTGTGCCTGCTGGGCAATCACTAGATGCACTAGTACAGAATGTTACGTTTACACACACATGCACAAATGACATGTAAATGCATCAGCTTTTCACAGCATAATACTCACTACTCATGAGTACTTTTGAAAGGTCTACTTTTTACTTATACTTTGAGTAATATTTACAACAGATACTTTTACTCTACTTACACTACATTTTTAGGCAAGTAATGGTACTTTTACTTGAGTATGATTTTTAGTACTCTTTCCACCACTGGATATTAGACTAGCAGTGGAACTGAATTCTCACGTATATGCTGCTGTACTTGCGGGTAAAGTATGTAAATGGAGAAGAGAAGGCCACATGTTCATAGGACTCAGAGCCAACTTCAAGATGTCCAGTGTCTCCTGCTGCTGAGCCGAATGGATAGAATATTGCTGGGGCTGTCGAGAGCAAAAACAGCAAAAATACAAATGGAGATGGGAGCAGTTTTTTTTGTTTACAAGATTTTTGTAGTTATCGTGATACTGATGTGATTGCCACAAATACCTGTCCATGCAGTTGTTGATGCAATGGTGGTGGTCTCCTCAGTTGTGGTTTCTGTGGTGGTGGTGGTGCTCTCTTCTGTAGTGGTTTCTGTGGTTGTGGTGCTCTCTTCTGTAGTGGTTTCTGTGGTAGTGGTGCTCTCTTCTGTAGTGGTTTCTGTGGTGGTGGTGGACTCTTCTGTAGTGGTTTCTGTGGTAGTGGTGCTCTCTTCTGTAGTGGTTTCTGTGGTGGTCTCTGGGGTTGTAAAGGGGGTTTCTGGGGTGGTCTCTGGAATTGTAGAGGTGTCTATAGTGGTGGTTTCAGTGGTGGTCTCTGGGGTTGTAGTGATGGTTTCAGTGGTGGTCTCTGGGGTTATAGTGGGGTCTACAGTGGTGGTTTCTGTAGTGTCTGCAGTAGTGGTTTATGTGGTGGATACAACACAAGCAACATTAAAGGTCAAATATGTGAGATTTCTGTCAAATCCCCCCAAAAGTTTAAACATTAGTCTTTCTGGGCAGCGTCAAAACATTTACAGCAGTCCAGGGAGTGGCTACTGTGGAAGGCAGGCTGAGCCAGAGGGTGTTTGGTAATTTTTACATTAGAAAAGCCAAAGTATGAAAGTAAAAATGACAGACTAAAACAAGAAAACATTGGTTGTGTTTTTATAAGATAATGGAATTTAATAGAGTGTTTGAGTTTTAATAAAGACAGAGTTGCTTTGTTTTTTCTTGACAGGTAAGCTAGACTTTCTTGCCATACATGCCAGATTTTTACGGTCAAGTAAAGAACTTGTGCTGTGCCACAAAACAAGTCTAGTTATCCTTATTGAGAAATATTGGATCATATTGACTCAAGAAAAGCCACGTTAGGACAGAGCAATGCCATCCAGGCATTAATGTTTTCACAATAGCCTCATATATCTTATTGCTTAAAGGGATAGTTTGCCCAAAAATGGTGATTTACTCACAAGTTACTCACCCTCAAGTGGTCATCAGCATTTTTGAGTTTCTTTATTCATACGAACACTAAAGAAGATATTTTGAAGAAAGCTGAAAACCTGTAACCACTGAATTCCATCATAGTAGGAAAAACAAATACTATGGAAGTCAAAGTTTACTAGGGGTGAAACGGTTCAAACTACTTATGGTTTGTTATGAATCACCGTTTCGGTACAATACGGTATGTGCTATTTAAGAAAAAATGCCTACAGACAAATTCAAACAACAATTTACCTATTTACTGGGTAGCAAACACCTGACAATTCAACTTCCTTATAAAAATAAAAACATTGTTTGCTATTCTCAGCATTGGATGTCAGTGCACTCATCAGATTTCAGACAATACTTATAGGATTCTTTCACAAGCTTTTTATTATTTATTGTGCATTATGTCATTGGGTCACACTTTATTTTGATGGCCCGTTTGTTACATTTCATCTACATGCCGACTAATTCTCATTAGGTTATAAATAGACTGTTTGGTTTGGGTTAGTGTAAGTTGACATGTACTTGCAAAGTTTCTTATAGTCAGTTAAATGTCTGTTGAAGGAGCAGTGTCAACAGATATAGAGCAGACAGTCTACTAATACTCAAATAGACCATTAAAATAAAGTGTTGCCTGTCATTGTATTACTACTGGTAAAAATAACCAAGGATCATTGTTATAAAGCAGTCAATTATTTTAATGTGAAATAAACTATAATTGGCTATGTGGCATCATGACACTTGTTTTGATTATACGGTGAGGGGGTCTTGCTTCATTTGTGTGGGAGGGTCTACACAGTTTGTGCTACGCCATTTTAGTCAATGTTTTGAAAAACAGATCTGGTTCTATTTAAAATCTGAGAAAAAAACATTACATTTAAAAAAAGAAGTAAAGTTGTCTAAAGTTATTCAACTCGCTCAACAAATTCAACTATAAAGGTTTCTAAATATAGTTTCCATTCTTAAACAGTCTTTTAGTGAATATTTCTTAAAAAGCACCTCTAGTTTCTTACTGTAAAACCTATTTTTAAGGTAAAAAGTTTCTTCTGAAGCTGAATTGAATATATGCATCTTTAAAGTTCTTCATGGAACCATCAAGATCAATTAAGAAGCTTTCATATGGCAATTTTAGGTGTTTAGATATAATTCAATATTTACCTATAAACATTGTTGTTTGTGCTCTGGCTGTTAAAGAAAAACAGATGGTTACATTCAAAAACACACAACTGTATAATTATATTTCTTTTGCCAAATTACGATTGATAATAAAACAAAAATGCTTACATTGAGCCAGGAGTGATAAGAACAACAGCAGATGCGATGAAATCAGAAACATGATGATGCAGTCAGAAATAAATCCAGAATGTAAAAGGTCTTATCCTGTAATCAGAAAGATTTTAATAATAATAATAATAATAATGATAATAATAATAATTCATTCATTCATTTATTTCCCTTCAGCTTAGTCCCTTTATTAATCACCACAGTGGATTGAACTTTCAACTTATCCAGCATATGTTTTACACAGTGGATGCCCTACCAGCTGCAACCCAGTACCGGGAAACACCCATACAAACTCACATTAACATAAATACACTATGGCCAATTTAGTTTATTCAATCACCTATAGCGCATGTGTTTGGACTGTGGGGGAAACCAGAGCACCCGGAGGTAACCCATGCCAACACTGGCAGAACATGCAAACTCCACACAGAAATGCCAACTGACCTAGCCGGGACTCAAACCAGCTACCTACTTGCTGTGACGCGACCGTGCTAACCACTGAGCCACTGTGTCGCCAATAATAATAACAACAACAACAATTAACTTGCGATTAATCACACATTTTTTTTGGGTTGTAAATCCACCTTAAATTAAATAATGTTGCATTTTGAAACTGCATAACAACATCAGAGACTTCGCAAATCCCAGACACACAATAAAAAACTGCAACGTAACATTGTTATATAGGTATGAAAAATCTTGGCCGAAGCACATTGAAGCACCTGGCTGAAGACGAATACATTTCTTCTGTTTGTTGGTTCCACCAACCCACAATACATTTAGCAAACCTTTTTTTCGCCTTGCCTTGAATAAAGTCAAATTATGTTTTTACAATTTTTTTCCTGGTTTTCAAATAAAAATAAATCAAATCAAATGAAATCCTTATTTATATGATCTTACCATTCATACCTTTTTATTCATCATTTCCAGTTAGTGTTGAATGTTTTACTGGCTGCATAGACTATTTTTCCAACTACAGGCGAGGCCACAGGTCAAACAGAAAACACACACTGCATTTATCGCACGTTATTATTATTATTATTATTATTATTATTATTTTATTGCACGCATGTTGTTATAAACACAGCAATATATACAGTTGAAGTCAGAATTATTAGCCCCCCTGAATTATTAGTCCCCATGTTTAATTTTTTCCCCAATTTCTGTTTAATGGAGAGAAGATTTTTTCAGCACATTTCTAAACATAATAGTTTTAAAAACTCATTTCTAATAACTGATTTATTTTATCTTAACCATGATGACGTAAATAATATTTTATTAGATATTTTTCAAGACACTTCTATACAGCTTGACATAAAGTGACAAAGTACACAAAGTGACATTTAAAGGCTTAACTAGGTTAATTAGGTTAAGTAGGCAGGTTAGGGTAATTAGGCAAGTTATTGTATAATGAAGGTTTGTTCTGTATACTATCGAAAAAAAATCTAGCTTAAAGGGGCTAATAATTTTGACCTTAAAAAAAAAAAAAAAAAAAACTGCTTTTATTCTAGCCGAAATAAAACAAAGAAGACTTTCTCCTGAAAAAAAATATTATCAGACATACTATGAAAATTTCCTTGCTCTGTTAAACAATATTTGGGAAATATTTAAAAAAGAAAAAAAATTCAAAGGGGGGCTTATAATTCTGACTTCAACTGTGTGTGTGTGTGTGTGTGTATATATATATATATATATATATATATATATACATACACACACAAGTTGAATAAGTTGGCGGTTCATTCCGCTGTGGTGACCCCAGATTAAAGGGACTAAGCTGAAAAGAAAATGAATAATTATATATATAAATATTTTAAAAAAGAAAAAAAAAAAAATCACAAGAGGGCTAATAATTTTGACTTTAACTGTATACGTATAAACAATAATAACTTATTAGTGTGGCCAGACAGAATCTGTGGATATGTTTTGCTATTTCTGCGCAGAATTCTGTAGAAAATCTTCGGATTTATGCAGACTTGTTTTGCGAATGATTTTAGGTATCTTGACTGAAAACTTAATATATTAAATAAAGAATAATACTGTTTTTATCTGTTATTTAATATCTACTATGAAAATCCAATTAGATCCACTTGGTAAACAAAGCAAGTCTCCAATATAATATATCTACTAAAATACAGAAAATATTACTTCACAAACTGTATTGTAAATAAATCATATGATCATTTTCATATTACTCAATAATATTACTGAAATTCTTTAAAAAAAATGGAATATATATAAATTTACACGAGTAAATAAATAGACTCAATGATGGGCTAAAAATCTGCGTGCAGGCATTCCTTGTGGGCCTACATATTAGTAGGGCCTGACGGAATCTGCTGACGTTTTTTGCAATTTCTGCGGAGAATTTTAGTAAAAATCTACGGATTTCTGCGGAATTATTTTGGGAGTCTCATAACTAAAACCTTAATATGTGAAATATGTGTAATTAAAAAACTGAATAAATTCAGATTTACACACATTTACTCAAGTAAATAAACAGAATTAATGATGGGCTAAAAATCTGCGGAATTCTGCGGAAAATCTGCGCGCACAGATTCCGTGTGGGCCTACTTATTAGTAATTAAATAGTTGATTAAATAACTTTGAATTCAAATAACCGTCTCTTTAGAGTCACATTTTAAGCTACTGAGGGCAACAATATTCTAAATGTTTAAAAAGATGATAAGGCATCTTTAACTACTTTCACTATTTCCAGAAATCTAGACTTCCACATTTGGTGAAAATTATTATTTCAGAATTGTATCAATAAATAACTGTAATGGATTAAGGAACATGTATTACTGTTTTATTAAAAACAAAATGTTACCTGATTGGCTTATTTATTATAACAATGCTATAGTTCAATCCATGACACAAGAAAGGACAAGGTGTGAGAATATTGCATTTGGAGTGTAATATTCGACTTACCCTTCTCAGCTGCTCTTTCACCTGCTATAGTTTAGGAGGAAGTTGCACTGATTTTTATGTCCCGGCACAACTTCTCCTGGAGCAAAAGAGAATATGTTTTGTTGGATCACTGCCAAAATAAACTAAACAGGAACAATGCAATCACAAATCAACGAAACTAAAGTTTGCCTAAAAACAATCTCACGCAAATGAAAATGAAAAATACTAAAATCTTTTAGTGTGGTGCACTATTCAGTACCTTCAGCGTATCCAAATGAAACCATAATCCAGCACAATGTTATGACCAAAGTTCTGTTTGCTGAGTGATTTATAGTTACTCATCATTTATCACACACCCCGAAAAAGCAGTTTGCAAAGAATAGCAACAACGATGTTGTATTGTGTTACTACGTTTTTCTATTTTTTACTGTAGTAGATAATTACTGTAATAACAAAGAATGAAGAGAATGAGGATCACAACAAACAAAAAAAAATAAATAAATAGATCAGGTGCATGACTTGTTTTTCAGGAAAGAATACAGATTGCCATTCCTATTCTGAAAAGAAAATGATTCATTGGATTTACAATTTTTCAAAGGTTGGTGATGGCAAACAATTTATATGGCCAGAATTTAAACAAACAAATTAAATGAAGTAATGTTCAGCTTAATTTGTTTAAATTCAGGTCATCAATTTTTTTTGCAACCTCTTAACTTGTAATTTCATTAAACATTTTATTTCAGTATAAACCATGTCCCACACTAACATGCTTTGGCTTCTCACTGTTTCGGCCTTCCATCCACACTGAGACAGCGTTTTTAGGAAATAAAAAAGGTATCTTTTTGAAAAAAAAAAACTGATCAAAGTGGATCAAGTGGCATTTTTATGTTGAGTGTGGACTGTAAAAAAACGGAGGCTTTTGAAAATGATGGCGCATACAATAACCTAAAAAAAGTCTTTTCCCACTATAAGGAATCTTTGGTGCAATATAAATGTTGTGTGAATGTTATAGTTCATTATGGAAACATCAATGCTTATAAAGATCCTTTACTTTTTAGGCTGTACATACTGCAGTCTCTTAGTGCGTAAAAAACTGCCGATACATTTAACACTGTCAGCAAATATTTCTTATAGTGTCTGGGATTGTAGTAAATATCTTCTTTTGTGTTCAGTGAAACAGGTTTGAGTTTTTTTCCCCATTGAATACAAAAGAAGATATTCTGAACAAGGCTCGAAAGCAGCAGCTATTGACTTTCATAATATATTTTGTTCCTATATCATGTGGCGGGTGGTTTACAACATTCTTTAGAATATCTGGTCTTGTGTTTAACAGAAGAAAGAAATTTATAAAAGTTTAGAACCACTTAAGTGTGAGTAAATGCTGAGGAAGTCCGTTTAAGTGAAGTCACAAAAACACTCTGCTTTCTAAACCAATTTAATATTGTTTCAAATATTTAGTACACTGATTTCTAACTATCTCTTACTAAGCGTTTGTGAATCACTGTGAATAGAAAATATACAGTTGAAGTCAGAATTATTAGCCCCCCTGAATTATTAGTCCCCGTTTATATTTATTTTCTGTTTAAATTTCGGTTTAACAGAGAGAAGCTTTTTTTTTTAACACATTTCTAATCATAATAGTTTTAATAACTCATCTCTAATAACTGATTTATTTTATCTTTGTCATGATGACAGTAAATAATATTTACAAGATATTTTTCAAGACACTTCTATACAGCTTAAAGTGACATTTAAAGGCTTAACTATAAGGTAATTAGGTTAACTAGGCAGGTTAGGGTAAATAGGCAAGTTATTGTATAACGATGGTTTGTTCTGTAGACTATCGATAAAAATATAGCTTAAAGGGGCTAATAATTTTGACTTTAAAATAGTTTTAAAAAAAATTAAAAACTGTTTTTATTCTAGCCGAAATTAAACAAATAAGACTTTCTCCAGAAGAAAAAATATTATCAGACATACTGTGAAAATTTCCTTGCTCTGTTCTTGATCTGTTAAACATCATTTGAGAAAAGAAAAAAAGAAAAGAAAAAGAAATTCAAAGGGGGGCTAATAATTCTGACATCAACTGTATATAATTACAATTTTAAATGTATAACAGTCACATGAGAGACTTTTACTTTACTGTTACACCAAATAATGTAACATCAACTTTACTATTAACTCAAAGCCAACGCAAAATGTTTCAATGAATAATAGCTTGATAAATTAGCAAATGACAAAGTGCATTATTGTTGTCTCAAGTCTCCCTGCACTGCATAAGCATGCATTAATTCTATGTAAGAACAACAAAAAATGTTTATCAACTTTTAACCACCTATTGTTTTACTGTATTCTTGATTATCATCAGAGAATGTTATCGCAAAAGGTCAATGTGTGTTCAGTAACCTGTAATTTCCATCCTTGTGCTATACAGGAGGAAATAACAGCTAATCTCAATCTTGCAACATGCATGTAAAAAACCCTAATATTATTATTAATATTATGCAAGTATTTGTCCTGCTTATGATCAAATTGTGGTTGTAGCAAATGTAAACAGATTTACTTCATTTACACAAGACAGATATTTAATTAGGTCATACACTGTAAAAACATCTTGCTGACTTAACTTATTTTCTAGTCATCTCAACTTACATCAATTAAGTTGACTGACACAAATATCAAGTTAAACTTTGTATAACTTTTAAAAAAGAGTTGAAACCTGATTAACTTATTCAAATAAGTTAAAGCAACATAAAAAATTGTCTTGACTTTTTGTCATTAAATGTTTTACAGTGTACTGTTGCATGATGTTATTTGCATGTGACAACCTGCAGAGTGAGATTTTTCATCCTCAGATGCTGGTTTGCAAAAAAAAAAAAAAAAGTTGAAGAATTTGACATGAATTTGTCAAAGCTGAAAAATGTTATGCAGCTAACTAGAAACTGGAATGGCAGCATTTCCATCATTTGTGCCTGGATTTGTTGCTTATTTTTTACTTCCTTTTATGAAGCAAAAAAAAATCTAAAAAAAAAAAAACAGACTTAGCAAAATTCATTATGAAACATCATAGTGTTTACCTGTAAATTGTCTCGCAATGAAAATAGCTATACTGTAGAAGCTGACATGACATTAAATACAAACAACTTGAAAGGTGTAGGCTCTAATAGAAAGACGATTTAATAATTTGGGGCTGATGTTACGACAATTCAGCTTCATTAGGGTAGAGCACGGATGAAAAATGAAATTAGCAGTTGCAACCCAGGCTCATTATACAAACCCAGGTCTACATTTCTGGGGACAGTGAAATACGTAACTAGAGGTACGTCTGTTCAAAGTTTTTGTTTTTGCAAATCCACTAGCTGTGTATACTTTTTGATTATCTCAAATTTCTCTTGCGTGTTCTCTTCTCGCATAAATCCACCAGAGGGCGCAATAAACACTGCGGCTGACCGGGGAAAAAGAACAGAAGCCATTGGTGGCGTAATACCGCCCCATAGCGTTCGTTTTGAAGACGAAATGCAGCCAGATGTACCTCTGGGTACATAATTTGCGCTCTCCAGACATGTAGACAGGGGTACGTATTCACAATGAGCCTTTTTAAATGATTTTAAAAAGATAATGTTTTAGAGAAATATGTTTTTGATGTGCTCACTAAAGCATAACCGTGGTCTATCAATATCAGATGGTATTTTGCACAAGAACAACTTGAAAATACTTACATAAATTGCACATTGTTACGTTTGACTCCATCAGCAGGGTCAAAAGTAACGCACAGGTAGGTCAAATGTAACGCAACAATATTTGCTATTTACTGACTTAATCTTGTTTAATGTAAATCTGACTATGAGCTTGTTAATATGTTAGCTGCAAACAAATTTTGTCCCTTATCTTTGCAAAAAAATATTAAATGGCACATTTTAATTTTTTTATTTTAAATTTAATTTATTATTTTAAATTTCAGATCCATAAACTGTTTTTAAAATGATCCATAAACTGTTAAAAAATAGTTTTTAACAGTTAGAGATATTATGTATAAACATAGTTAGCCTGCAGTTATATAGTATTTAGGTGACGTCTGTGTAGATGTTTAAAACATCCGAGTTGAAAAACTGCAAACTCTAATATGGAAGTCAAAAGGTAAGGAACTCCCCATTTAAACCTGATTTACTTGAAAAAAACAAACTTAAGGAAGTGTTATTGCACTAAATAACCTGTAGATTGATCATTATTTTGACACATGAAAAGAGAAACACGACTTGTAATGAGGTAAAAAGCATCACTATAATTAACTTTCTGCACTTAAAAACTAAAATTTGGAGCTAACTGCAGGACACAGTGATGAAATCATCTGATTTTTGGCAGCTCCGTTTACACTGTTAACATTTTTTTGTGAATGACACAGTATTTACCTTTAATATGAAATGTATTTTACTGTAGGACAGTTAATGCAGTATGTTGCTGTATTTTAAAGTCGCATTGTTAAAATTACTGTATATTTTACAGTAAATATACACATACAATTCTGTATATACACCAAGATAAACGGTGCTATAAATGTAAATACAGTTCCCCTTCGGAAGGGGAACTTCAATGCTATGTGGAAACTTCCACTATGGGGATTTCATTCAGAAAGCCAATCATCTGAAAGAGTATGTAAACGGGCCAATGAAATGCCAATGAGTTGGCAGCTTCAGCTTGCGCACCTGATGCTCGTTGCAATTAACTTGCTATAAGAGTACATGTGCGAGCAAAGCCAAAGCATCATTTTCACTTCAGAGACTTCAACAGCCTTCTGAGAGAGTCGATGAGGGTTCCTCCAGCTGAGTTTCAGACAGAGAGTGAACGAGAGCGATCTCCCGGTCCAGAGTGTGTGACATGCAGCGTCAGATGGTCGAGCTGGGTTTCTCCCTTGCCTGGCGTCCTTTGGGTCCGGTCCTCCAGAGCGGTATGTATTGTTGCGAATTTCCTAAAAGAGCAACACGGTCGTGCAGCGCGTCTTTTTCAAGACGTCGCTCCGACTGTGCGTTTCTGGATGCGGTGGTTTCCTGTCCTCGGATGATGGGCACGAGCACTGCGTTTCATGTCTGGGGGTCCAGCATGTTAATGCGGTGCTCGTGGGCAGTGCATGCCATCACTGCGGTGGCATGTCTGTTGCGCAGTTAAGATCGCGGCTCGCTCTTGCAAAAGAGCCACCCACCCCAGTTGTCCCCCGCTCCGCGGTGGGCACTCGGGCAGATCTGAGGGTTACAGTGGGAGTAAATCTGCCGCCCTCGGGCTTGTGGACCTCTCACTCCTCCACGCGCTCCATCCAAGCTTTGAGTGAGATAAGCGCTCCATCCTTGGATGGCCGCCCTCTCACTTGATGACACCGAGGCTCAGATGTCCACCGCTGCATCGGAGGTTGGGCTGTCATGTTCTGATGAAGGATCCCCCCCCCCCCCCTCCGTTCCCTCCCATCGGGAGCGAGCGCGGTGGCGGACATGATAACCGTGCTTTCCCGGGCTGTTTCGGTCGTGGGTCTGGAGATGGTTTATCCCCCAGCCCCGCGGCCGGACCGACTATATGGGTGTATGTGGAGGATTAAAAGGCAATACCTTCTAGCCTCCCATCCCTCTCTTCCCGGAAGTGCACAGTGGGCTCACGCAGTCTTGAGGGCACCTTTCTCTGCCTGATCTGCGTGCGCCTCCACCTCACCACTCTTGATGGTGGAGCAGCCAGGGAGTACGAGTCGATTCCCCAGATTGAGAGTGCCATCACGGGCCCGCGTGGTGCCTCCTTCTGCTGGAATTAGCCTCATCTCCCGTCCAAGGCGTGTTGGTTTTCTGCCTCCCGAGCCAGAGCCCACACAGCCGCGGGCCAGACTGCTTCCACCACGCATGCCAGGGTCCATGCGCGCGCGCTGGCCCAGCTGCACGAGGGTGGTTCTGACCCAGGCTTGTTACAAGCCCCGCACCCGACTGAGCTCCACGGACCTCAAGTCCGCTGCGTGTGCCCCGGGAAAGACGATGGCCACGTTAGTGGTCCAGGAGCGCCCCCTCGGGCTAAACCTGGCAAAAATATGCGCGGAGTCGACAAAGTTCACTTTCTTGACTCCCCCATATACCAGTCTGGCCCGTTCGGCGACACCGTTGGTGAATTCACCCAGGAATTCACGGCGGTGCAGTCGGATACGATGGGCCATCCTTCGGCGGGGATGTAAGACCGCTCCCCTCCCGCCGAACCATCCACATCCACTGCTTGTCGCCGAGAGCGCCCGTCTTCGAGTGCTGCTCCGCCCCCGCCTCCGGCCAGCGGCAGCGCCGAGCACCTCGCAGGCAACCAGCGCTCCCCGTCCCACGGCGCCGTTAAGTCCGGATAACGGACCGCGAAGCGCTCTTGAGACGGCCACCTGGAGAAGAGGGAACTTGCTCTCTCCCCGGTGGGGGGCCGGGCTCCTCAGAGAGAGAGCATCTTTCCCTTCCCTGGATGTGACAGCCCGAATACTGCCAGTCTGGGATGCGATGAAAAGCCTTCCAGCTCGCAGGATCGGCGCACTTCGCCAGTGGCTCACGGGGTCTGGGAGGACGGTCTCCTTTCTCTCACACCTCCAGCCCTCTCCTCTGGAGTCTGAGTGCAAGGTGAGTAAATCTCTCACCTCCAGCTCTTCCGCGGGACCCCCAGCGCTCCCCGGATCAGCACTCCCACTCCGCGCTGCCCCACTGCTGGTACGTCAGCGATTGTAGCGATGCAGTCATTAGCGAGGGCTCTGCCTGCCTGGTTAGCGCAGCCCAGCCCTTTGCGGTGGCTCATACGCACGATCAGACTCGGCTACGCGATTCGATTCGCGAAACGGCCTCCCAAGTTCACGGGGTGTACGTCACCAGGGTCAGCCCTGTGCCCGCCCCTGTCTTGTGAGAGAAGGTTGCTGTCCTCCTGGCGAAGGATGCAATCTAACCGATCCCTCCAGCCGAGATGGAGAGCGGGTTTACGCCTGTACTTCATCGTACCCAAAAGAGCAGTGGGTTACAGCCAATCCTAGATCTGCGCGTTTTGAACCACTGTCTGCACAAGCTGCCGTTCAAAATGCTTATGCAGAAGCGCATCCTCCTGTGCGTTCGTCCTCGGGATTGGTCTGCAGCATAGACCTGAAGGACGCGTACTTCATGTCTCCATACTTCACGCCACCGTCACTTTTCTGCGGTCTGCGTCGAGCGAGCCTGACAGTACAAGTCCTCCCCTTCGGGCTCTCTCTGTATCCGCGGGTCTTCACCAAGCTCGCGGAGGGTGCCCTAGCGCCCCTTCGGCTCGCGGGCATCCGCATACTCAATTATCTCGGCGACTGGCTGTTTTAGCCCTCTCGCGGGAGTAATTGACTATGTACAGAGACAAGGTGCTCCAGCACCTCCACCTATTGGGGTTTCAGGTCAACCGAGAAAAGAGCAAACTCGCCCCCGTGCAGAGGATCTCTTTTCTCGGGTTGGAGCTGGACTCGGTCACCATGACAGCGCGCCTCTCCGGAGAGCGCGCTCGGCTAATGCTGAACTGTCTGTGAGAGTTCGACAGCAAAATAGTGGTTCCACTGAAATCTTTCAGAGGCTCCTGGAGCATATGACATCCGCAGCCGCTGTATGCGCTCGGATAACTCCATATGAGACCACTTTGGCACTGGCTTCACGATCGAGTCCCCAGACGCGCATGGCACGCGGACACACACCGAGTGACTGTCACTGCGCTGTGTCGCCGCGCCCTCAGCCCCTGGAACGACCCCTCGTTCCTACAGGCCTGAGTGCCTCTAGGACAGGCGTCCAGACATATTGTCGTTTTGACAGATGCTTCCAGCACTGGCTGGGGCGCCGTGTGTTGCGGGCATGCAGCTGAAAAAAAACCCAGTTGCATTGGCATATCAATCGCCTAGAGCTGTTGGCAGTGTTTCTCGCTCTCCGCCGTTTTTTTACCGGTGCTGGAGCGACAACACGTACTGGTCAGGACGAACAGTACGGCAGCGGGGGCGTATATCAACCGTGTGGGGGTATCCGCTCTCGCAGCATGTCTCAGCTCGCTCGCCGTCTGCTCCCCCGGAGTCATACGCGGCGCAATCGCTGCATTCCATTTTTTCCCCCACCGAGCTCAACCGTGCAGCCCATTCGCTCTCACGGCAGTTTCGCCTGGGAAAATGGAGACTCCACCCCCGACTGTCCAGCTGTTCGGTGCTGCGCCTTTCTCTCTCTAACTCAGAGATTCGTGCGCTCTCGCTTGAGTTCCCCACTTGGCGAACCCTGCAGAGTCCACTGGCTACACAGCTGGCCTCGGGGCGTGCGTAATACGCATTTCTCCAGTGAGCCTACTCGCACAGATACTGTGTAAAGTCAGGGAGGTCGAGGAACAGCTCTCGTATTGCGCCTCTCTGGCCCAATCGGACCTGCTTTCAACTCTCTCCTCGTGATGGCCCCTCCCTGGCACATCCCCTGGGAACAGGGGACAGGCACCGTTTGGCACCCGCGCCCAGATCTATGCTTCACGTACGGTTCATAGATGGAGCGCGGAGGACTTAGGTGACTTACCGATTAGGTGGTTAACACTGTCACTCAGGCTGAGCACCCTCTACGAGGCATGCCCACGCCTGAAGTGGAGTCTATTCGCTGTGTGGTTACCTTTTTCCCCGAGAAGGAACCCTGAACATGCCAGATCAGAGTGATGCTATCCTCCTTCAGTTGACTGGAGCTAAGGCTGTCCCCTCCGCTCTGAGGGGTTGGCGTTACGATCATCCCTGCTCTAAGGATGCGGCGATGGCGGCGCGCTGGGAAGTATCGTCTCATCATCCAGTTCCCAGAGGCGCGAGACATGAATATTAATTTTCCTGTTTCCCTCTCATACCCACTTGGAGATCTCTCTTAGGAGAGGTCTGCTCGATCACTCGACTCAGTATCTTTAAGATTTCTGTCTAGGTAGACAGCTCTGCTGGTCGCGTTTGCATCCGCCAAATGGGTGGGTATCTGGAGGCATTTTCGGTCAGCGAAATGTGCCAACGTTTTGGGTCGGCCCACTCTCACGTTTACCTGAGACCCCGGCCCACCTAGGTGCCCTAGGTTCCTACAGCATTCTTTAAGCCACGTACTGAACCTGCAAGCGCTGCCCACGGAGGAGGCAGACCCAGCCCCTTTATTTGGTCCTTCGCACTTTGCTATTACACGGACCGTACTCAGCTCTTTATCTGTTATGGTGATCGGCAGACGGGAAGTGCCGTATCCAAACAGAGGTTGGAACATACCCACTGAACTCTGAATGCCATCTCCCTCGCTCATCTGAGCCAGGGCGAGCCGCGTCCCCCAAGAGTGAGAGCGCGCTCCTCAAAGCGCGCATCCTTTTGGGCGTTTGCACGCGGCGCCTCTCTAACAGACACTGTAGAGCTGCGGGCTGGGCGACACCTATTAGAAGATTTATTAATCTTGAGGGGAGCCGATTTTCTCACGCGGTGAATGAGAAATTCGGTTAGGTGTTGTAAAACGCTTGATGCGCCATTCTCTCTAACCCAGAGATACGTGCGCTTTTTCGCTCTGTCAGAAAAGTTCCCCGCTGGCGAACCCTGCAGATATTCCTCCAAGGCCCCCAGCACCTGACTCAGCGGAGGAGTCAGGCACTGGCCCGTTACGTTGCTGGTCTGCCCAATGGTCAGCCCGCGTTCTGGGTATAGGTGCCTGCTATGTGCGATCCCCACTAGGCGATCCCATATGCTTATACTGCCACGGTGCAGTCCCCCCTCACAGGCGGACCCGTGTCTTCCCTCACCGCTAACCATCTAATTTCATATGTTTACTCCCCCTTCTCAGGGTTAGTTCATATGCTATTTGCCCCAGTCTCCCCACTTGGGTAGCAGGTGGCCTCCGCAGCGTCCTCCCTATCGGGACTGCACGCATTCCCAACGTACTGTCGTATTAAATTCCTAGAAATTATTCTAGACGCATTTGTGGCTCCCGAAAAATATATCTAAATCCGTAAATCTTCTGTTGAAGTGGGATAAGTAAGGGCCAGGGAACACGTTGGAAGACCGCGCCTCTGGTGACGCAGGTGCGCTCACGCTCTTTGCCTGGCAAACCTCTCATCGGGGGCGAAGGTAAGTTTCCACATAGCTCTGGTTACTAAAGTAACCCTCGTTCCCCGAGGGGGGGAACGGAAATGCTATGTTCCTTCGCCATAATGATTGCCCCTTAGCTGTTGAGGTGAAAGTCTCTTCCGCTAAAAAAATGATGCTTTGGCTTTGCTCGCACATGTACTCTTATAGCAAGATTAATTGCAACGAGCATCAGGTGCGCAAGCTGAAGCTACCAACTCATTGGCATTTCATTGGCCCGTTTACATACTCTTTCAGATGATTAACTTTCTGAATGAAATTGTCAGGCTCGGACAGAAAACAGAGAGGTTTGCAGTTCAAATCAGGAGTTTATTTAGTATAAGGATAACAAAGACAGCTGCCGTTCCTCGACCACCCGTGGGAGAACGCAGACTGGCAAATGGGTGTGGAAAATCCACCTCAGCTCCCTCGGCGCGGAGCGAGGGCTGGAGCTGGCGAGCGCAGGTGAGGAGCTGGGTTTCAACAGCGAGATGACTGCGCAGATCACAGGTAGGCAAAATAAAGATTAAGAGCACAAATAACTGGACTAGACTAGAAAGGGTTGTTCATGCATTGAGAGAGCGTCCGTAACTTTAATGAACACAATCATCTGACAACATGTGATAAGATAAGACAAGTATAAGTAGAGAGGCGAATCAGATCCAAAATAGAAACAGGTGATCAATGCATGTGCGCTAATGCTGATTGTAAGAGGGAACAGCTGAAGTGAACAGAAACTGGTTAGATCAAACCTGACTCATGACAGTACCCCTCCCCCGAGGAGCGCCCCCTGGCGCTCCCAGAGAGAGAGGCTGTGTAGATCGAGAGAAGTCCTCGATCAGCGAGCGGTCCAAGATGTCCCGGGCCGCCACCCAGCTCCTCTCCTCCGGACCGTATCCCTCCCAATCGACTAGATACTGAAAACCCCTGCCACGGGGACGTGCGGCAAGAATCTTTTTGACAGTGAAGATGGGGGCATCTTCGACAAGAGCGGGATGGGAGGAGGGGGAAGGTTTGGAGGGAGCGCGAATAACGGGTTTGATACACGAGACGTGGAAAACGGGGTGAACGCGCTGCAAAGAGCGGGGTAATCGGAGGCGAACAGCCGTTGGATTGATTATCTTGGATATAGAAAAGGGACCTATGAATCTTTGAGTGAGTTTACGAGAAGACTGTAACGGAAGATTACGAGTAGAAAGCCAGACTTTCTGGCCGTAGACATAGCGCGGAGCTTTGACGCGATGCCGATTAGCATTGCGACGTGTTCGTTCGCGAGACTTGAGTAATGACTTCCGCGTTCTCTGCCAAGTGCGTTGGCAGCGTCTGATGAAAGCTTGTACCGAGGGTACAGACGCTTCGGATTCTTGAGAAGAAAATAGGGGAGGTTGATATCCCAAGCAACAGTGGAAGGGGGAGAGACCAGTGGATGATGTGGGCAGTGAGTTATAGGCATATTCCGCCCATCCCAACTGCTCGCACCATGAGGCTGGATTGTGGGCGACTAATGTGCGGAGAAGACGGCCAAGAATCTGGTTAACGCGTTCGGCCTGCCCGTTGGTTTGGGGGTGAAACCCAGACGATAAACTAACCGTAGCCCCAATCTGCCGGCAGAATTCCTTCCAGAATTGAGAAGCGAACTGCGGACCGCGATCGGAAACAACGTCAGAGGGTAAACCGTGGATCTTGAAGACATTATCGAATACAATTCGAGCGGTCTCTTTCGCCGACGGGAGTTTGGGTAGAGGGATAAAGTGTGCGGCTTTGGAGAAACGATCAACTACCGTGAGAACGACAGTATTACCGGCCGAAGGGGGTAACCCTGTGACGAAGTCTAAAGCGATATTAGACCACGGACGTGAAGGAATGGGGAGAGGTCGCAAAAGACCGGCAGGAGGAGAGTTGCTAGATTTAGCTTGAGCGCATACTGGACAGGACAAGACAAATCGGCGAATGTCGTGGGCCATGGATGGCCACCAAAAGTGTTGCGAAGCGGCGGCGAGTGTGCCTTTAATGCCGGGATGGGCAACGAGTTTGGATGAATGAGTCCAACGCAGAACCGCTGGGCGTACGGATCTGGGAACGAATAATTTTCCCTTCGGACAGCCGTGAGGAATAACAGCGCGAGTCAATGCCTTTTTTACCTGGCGTTCTATGTTCCAAATAACCGCGCCTATTACTCTCCCTTCGGGGAGAATGGTCTCGGTAGGTTGCTCGTCTTCGGTGGTAATAAATTGACGAGATAGCGCGTCCGGTTTAACGTTCTTACTACCGGGTCTATAGGAGATGGTGAAATCAAAACGGCTAAAGAAAAGAGCCCATCGCGCTTGTCTGGCATTGAGTCGTTTGGCAGATCGAATGTAGGTCAAATTTCGGTGGTCGGTCCACACTATGAATGGTACGGATGAACCCTCTAACCATTGACGCCATTCTCCGATGGCCAGACGAACCGCAAGGAGTTCGCGATCTCCTACGTCATAATTTCGCTCAGCGGGAGAAAGGCGATGAGAGAAAAAGGCACACGGATGTACCAGATCATCCTCAGCCCTTTGCGAGAGGACCGCTCCAACGCCCACGCTAGACGCGTCTACTTCGAGGATAAATTGGCGTGTGGGGTCGGGGTTAACAAGGATGGGAGCGGAGGAGAATAACTCCTTAAGGCGATCAAAGGCAGCTTGGGCCGCCGGGTTCCACGTGAATGGGGTCTTAGTGGAAGTTAACGCGGTTAGCGGAGAGGCAACCTGGCTAAAATTCCGGATAAAACGGCGATAGAAATTAGCGAAGCCGAGGAACCTCTGTAACGCGGTGCGAGAGTCGGGCTTAGGCCATTCTATTATTGCTCGAACCTTAGCGGGGTCCATACTGACCCCTTCAGCAGAGATTACGGAACCCAAGAAGGTGACAGATTTGGCGTGAAATTCACATTTCTCGGCCTTAACAAAAAGGCGGTTCTCGAGCAGGCGCTGTAGGACGCGACGGACGTGCTGGACATGAACGGAGAGATTGGGGGAGAAGATTAGGATATCGTCTAGGTAAACGAATACAAAGATATTGAGCATGTCCCGAAGAACATCGTTAACCAGAGCTTGGAAAACGGACGGAGCGTTAACTAGGCCGAAGGGAAGAACCCGATATTCAAAGTGGCCGAGCGGGGTATTGAACCCCGTCTTCCACTCGTGTCCCTGTTTTATCCGCACTAAGTGATACGCGTTTCGTAAATCCAATTTGGTGAAAATCTTTGCGCCCTGCAGAACATCGAAGGCTGAAGCCATAAGAGGTAAAGGATAGCGGTTCTTGACAGTAATGTTATTTAACCCTCTATAATCTATGCAGGGGCGCAAAGATCCGTCCTTCTTCTTTACGAAGAAAAACCCTGCTCCAGCCGGAGAGGTGGACGGGACTATGGTTCCCGCTGCGAGTGATTCGGTAAGATAAATTTCAAGTGCCCTGCGTTCGGGAGCGGATAAGGAATAGAGCTTACCGCGGGGCGGGGTGCTCCCCGGAATGAGATCAATGCTGCAGTCATACGGGCGGTGCGGCGGGAGAGAGGCGGCCCGGGAACGGCTAAACACCGATCGCAGATCGTGATACTCCTCTGGAACACCGGATAAATCACCGGGCTCCTCCTGTAACACAGGAACAGAAGAAACAACCGGCACAGCAGAAACAAGGCATTTAACATGACAAGGTACACTCCATGATAATATTGTCCCTTTGGACCAGTCTATGTGTGGGTTATGTTGAATGAGCCAGGGATGACCCAGTACTATGGGAGTGAAAGGAGAGCGAAATAACTTAAAGGTGATTGTCTCCCTGTGATTGCCAGAGACGGTGAGGCTCACAGGAAGTGTAACGAAGTCGATCCTGGTGAGAGGACGTCCGTCGAGGGAGTACATGGTGAGGGGAGGGTCTAGAGTCTGAAAAGGTATCTTATTGTCTTTAGCCCATATCTCATCCATAAAGTTACCCTCTGCTCCCGAATCGACGAACGCCGTACAGGAAATGGATGAATCCTTCGTGTGTATCGTGACGTCCATGGACGAACGGGACAGGAGTGATGGGGAGAAAGTTGATGCGCTCGCCAGTAATCCCTTATCTACTGACGAGCGAGGTCTCTTTACTGGGCAAACTTGTGCGAAATGTCCAGCGCCTCCACAGTACATACATAGTCTCGCCGCGAGGCGGCGCTGTCGCTCCGCGGGTGAGAGATGTTTGGCACCCAGTTGCATGGGCTCAGCGACGGAGAAGGACGTCAGTGATGCAGGACCCGGATGAGGAAGAGTGGGCGTTGGAGCAGAACTGCGGACACGGTTGCGTCGATCGAGGCGTCTGTCCACTCTGTGAGCCAGTTCGACCAGAGGATCGAACAGAGTGGGAAGATCATGAACCAGCAACTCGTCCTTAACTTCAGCGTTGAGGCCTTCCAGAAAACGGGCTGTGAGAGCGGGCTCGTTCCAGTCGCAGGTGGCAGCCAGAGTGCGGAACTCAATAGCATAGTCCGCTGCAGATCTTCCTCCCTGGCGAAGAGTGGAGAGGCGACGCGAAGCCTCGCGTCCATAAACTGAGCGGTCGAACACCTTTATCATCTCCTGCTTGAAACTGGGGAAGTGATTACAACAATCAGAATTGGCCTCCCATAGAGCCGCTCCCCAGTCTCTGGCTCGCCCGGTTAGCAGGGAAATTACAAACGCCACTCTGGCGCGATCATTAGAGTAGGTGTTGGGCTGGAGGGATAAAACCACCTCGCACTGAATCAAGAAGGCCCGACACTCAGTGGACTGACCTGAGTAGTGCGGGGGGTTGTTGATCCGCGGTTCTGGAGGATGGTGAAAAGCAGATGCCGGGGTGGTACCGCTACTTAGACCCCGCAGCTGGGCGGTGAGCTTGATGACCCGAGCAGATAAACTCCCAAAGGCGTGCTTTGCGGCTACCAGCTCTTGCTCATGCCGACCCAGCATAATACCATGCATCTTCGCGATGGAGAGTAAGGGGGACTCCGTTGGCGGTTCCATACCGGGAGGTTTGGTCAGATGATTCTGTCAGGCTCGGACAGAAAACAGAGAGGTTTGCAGTTCAAATCAGGAGTTTATTTAGTATAAGGATAACAAAGACAGCTGCCGTTCCTCGACCACCCGTGGGAGAACGCAGACTGGCAAATGGGTGTGGAAAATCCACCTCAGCTCCCTCGGCGCGGAGCGAGGGCTGGAGCTGGCGAGCGCAGGTGAGGAGCTGGGTTTCAACAGCGAGATGACTGCGCAGATCACAGGTAGGCAAAAATAAAGATTAAGAGCACAAATAACTGGACTAGACTAGAAAGGGTTGTTCATGCATTGAGAGAGCGTCCGTAACTTTAATGAACACAATCATCTGACAACATGTGATAAGATAAGACAAGTATAAGTAGAGAGGCGAATCAGATCCAAAATAGAAACAGGTGATCAATGCATGTGCGCTAATGCTGATTGTAAGAGGGAACAGCTGAAGTGAACAGAAACTGGTTAGATCAAACCTGACTCATGACAGAAATCCCCATAGTGGAAGTTTCCACATAGCATTTCCGTTCCCCCCCTCGGGGAACGAGGGTTACTTTAGTAACCAGAGCGTTTTTTTTTGCTGTAATTGCAAACTACTGCCAGTAAGTTACTGTAGATTCTACAGGAAATTGTGAAAGGTTGCATCAGAATTTACTGTTATAGCCTGGAAAGCAAATGTTGTCAGATCTCGGATAAAATTGCTTTGTTACTTTTGTCCTGCATTACTTTAGTCCCTGCTCTTGTCTACTGTTCTCGCTGAAATAAAAGACAATACTAACTTTCTTGAATTATCAGTTAATTGCAGTATTAAATGCAACTACATTATGTTTCTTAAATAGACTAGCTGTTGCCTTTTTTAACACCTATGATATTTAAGAGAAACAAAAATGTATAAAATCAAGTGTGTGTTTGAATCAAGAATGTTGTACCTTGTAGAATGTTTTGATCCACTCTGAAGGCCCATCAATCTGTAACATGTACATTCCTGCGGTTCATGAGGTTTGGAATGAACAGTCTGTTGTTTGACCTAAGAATCACTGTAGTCAAAACCAGCCTGCGCAAACAAGAAAAAAAATAAATATGAAGAGAGAAATGCATGTGGCGCACTGATGCATACGGTGTATTTTACTGTACCTGCAGCAGGTTGTGTGTCACAGCAGTCACCATAACCCATCTTCACTTCCATTGATGGGAAAGAAGTAAACAACTGTAATGGAGGCTGCATTAGTGTATTGTGCTCTTACTATTAAACCATGCAAGTAAAAAAAAAGTGTCTGTGTGTATATCTGCAGACATTTTTTCTGCACAGATTTTTGTTCAAAATCTGTGGATTTATGTGGAATAATTTTAAGAGTATAGTAACTAGACTTTAATGACATGAAATAATATTAATAAAAACAATTTAAAGCTTTTATTTAAAGGGGGCCTAATATGCCTCTTTTTACAAGATGTAAAATAAGTCTCTGACTCTTTTCAAAAGTGGGCCGAGCTACAAATGCCTATGAGTCAGCATAGTGGCAGATTCAAAAAAAGACTAAAGTCTTATGCAAATGAGGGAGCGATCGTCTCTAATGGGTGGGGCTTTACCCCTCTGATGACATGTACAAAGGGAGAATGTCAATCAAAGTGTTTCTGCAGACTGTTTTTTTTTATCAGGTGTGATCATTCATTCATTCATTTTCTTTTTGGTTTAGTCCCTTTATTAATTTGGGCTCGCCACAGCGGAATAAACCGCTAACTTATCCAGCATATGTTTTACGCAGCGGATGCTCTTCCAGCTGCAACCGATCACTGGGAAACATCCATACACACTCATTCACTTTGGTCAATTTTAGCATACCCAATTCACCTGTACCACGTCTTTGGACTTGTTGGGGAAACCGGAGCACCCAGAGGAAATGCGCGCAAACATGGGGAGAACATGCAAACTCTACACAGAAATGCTAACTGACCCAGCCGAGGCTGGAACCAGCTACCTTCTTGCTGTGAGGCGATCGTGTTACCCACTGCACCACCGCATCGCCCAGGTGTGATTAAAAAAATTAAATGAATCAATTTTTATCATTAGAAGCTGGTTATATTCACACACTGTTGCCACATAACCGGTTAATCCCCTTATAAACGTGATTTTTGCATAGTAGGTCCCCTTTAAAATCACAAATGTATACTTTTCTTAATGTTATACTGTTTTTCACTCTTCTGTTTAACACACAAGAGTTTTGATATCCTTTTCCATGAGTGTGTCTGAGTGAGAGCTGTCCAAACATTCACAAACACAATTAAAGAAAAACATCGGTATAGTCCCTAAAGGCTTGAAATACACAGTAGTACATTAATAATATGGAATCTTTTCATGGCACTTTGTTTTACCTAGAAACTGCGATATCAGTATCTGCATTATTATTATTATCTCTGTATTAATAATCATATCATCTCCTAGACAGCAGCAGCAAGATATATAGACTTAAAAAATTGTGTTTTCTTATTTTCACAAGTGTTTTCTTTATGTTTATGTTTGTGAATTGCATTATGGGATGTTGAGCTCTGCTCTGTCAACTTCTGATGTTGAAAATTCAACTCTACAGTTTTAGTTTAAGTGACTTTTGTTGACATTTTAGTAGTTTGAAATAATGTAAAAATAATAATATATAGAGAAATGAGTCTGTAAAATAACAGAAAGTGTACCGGCAGTTTATTACAAGGTTTTTGTAGCGTAATATACAACACCAACCCAGACAATATATAATTTTAAACTATTAAAAATTTTAATAAATGTCACTTAAGAAAAGTTCTTGGACAAAAGATCAAGGTCACGTAATGCAATTCAAAAGCATATATAAACAGGTAAAAATTTAAATATGAATCACAAGATATGGAAAACTGCTAATTTACATGTATTCTTTTACAGACAAGTCTACAAATTTATATTGTATGTTGTGCGGAAAAAACCCCCAACTAATTACACTATTAATTACATTTATTAAGCTTGCATTTTTCAATTTCTAAATATCTTTGCATATTTCGAGAACATAATGCATGAATGACAATTAAAATTGTGGTTTGGAACATTTTCCAGTATTGTTTATGGTTGACATCAAAGTTTGGAATCAATCAGCAATTAAAATATCACAGTATTTTGACATCAAACCACTTTAGTATTGTATGTGGTTGACATCGATCAAAATCCACAGTATTTTGACATCAAACCTTTTTAGTATTGCATGTAGTTGACATCAATCAAAGTCCACAGTATTTTGACATCAAACCCACTAAATAAAAACCCATTGAAATAACCCACTAAAATGCTGAGGTAACAGTTTACACAGTAAATAAGGAAATTATGTGAAGGAATATTTGTCATGACGCAGTAATGCTTCTGGTAAATGGAGCTGTAAAAAAGAACAGGTTTAACTTCATCATTCACATGCTACAGATCATGAGTTTGATTAGCTTAACCACCCTGAAACTCTTCGAGTTTCATAGATGAACAAACAAAAAGGAAAAATATGGAGACTCTGTGAACTTTAAACAAGTTAAATGAACACAGAAACATGTAAAACATGTTCTATTAACGTGATTCGTTCTCATATATCATTTTATTTAATCAGAATCAGGTTTCAATGATTATGTCACAGATGTGTGAGAAAAAGAGACAAGGAAAAATCACACGATTTCCATTCCCGTGTTGTGACATTCTTCTCTTTTATCAGTCTCTACTCTATTAAAGACAACAACATTCAGCGTTTTAATGTGTTACGGCTTTAGCTTTGTGACCTTTCTTAACTTCAGCTTAAAGTAACTTGGCACTCCATGACAGACCAGCTCTTGATTTATCTGAAACAAAGATAGACAGATGATCAAAATATTATTGTCATTTGCATTATTACTGATTATCGAGATATTCACTACAAGTTCACGATCTCACAGCAATTCGTAACTTGATTTAGTGGCTAATTCGTATGAATTCGTACGAATTTAGTACGATTTGCTCATCCCCCCCAATGACGGTTAGGTTTAGGGACAAGGTTGGGTGCCACACCTCCTTTTTAAAATCGTACATTTTTGGACGAATTAGCCATTAAACCGACGAAACGTAAAATAGTTACGTTTCCTCCTGAGATCAGGCTGGGTTCATTGGAAATATGAAATAAAGGGAATTTTTGCTAAACATAAAATACGTTCCTCCGGGTATGATTTGTTGCATGTTTTAGATGAAAAATCCACTAGAGGGCGCTGTCTACATTTTTGCGAATTTGAAATACGTTATTTAGTTTTATCATAAGTCTTAGATGTGTATTATATTGTGATGTGTATATATATATTGAGTCCTCTTCTTGTACACAATAAGGAGGGGCTTGTCGCATCCTTCCTTAACCCAACCAATAGTGTTTTCTCAAACATAAGAGAAAAGTACGCTGCCACCACATAGCTTTACTTTGAGTTTACATTTAAATTTTAGCACTTTTGTGGAACCGTGCTTCTCCAGACTTGAACCTGAGCATCAAACAGTACAAACCGAGCTATCGAGCAAACTGAGCACACCAGAAAAGTTGTCCATATTGAGATAGATAGGTGACAGAAATGCATTCCATCACAAATCATAGGCATCGGTAATATGTTTACCTGTTTTTATGGTGTTGTGCAAAGAACGGCATGGAAATAATAATTTGTTTGTCAGTAGTGTGTCCCTGTAAATATCACTAGTGTGCAAAGGGAACAAAAATTGTTGGTGTCATACTGCCCCCTAGTGTTCGTTTTACCTATAAACTTCAGTCAAACTGAAACACATTTCTTCAATGAGACTGTGTTGATATTCCTCAATAAAATAATATATACATACACAAACACACACACATACAAACTTTGACTTACTAGCTGTAAAACACCCTCCATGTTTTGAGTCTGTGTTAGGTCTAAAAATGACCTAAGTTTCATTTGAAGTCCTATGACGTTTTCTGCAAGGTCACACAAACACAAGGCATAAAATTAGATGATATGATTAACTGTTTATAGTGACAACACACAATCTTGACGTAAGTCCTACCGGTCCCGTTGTTCACAAGAAAAGCCCAACGACCAGGAACATTTACATTAGTCGTGTTTTTGAGGTTTGGGATGTAGGAGCCATTTGAATGATAATGAATGACATAGTAGTCAGTGGAGTTTATGGTATCATATCCAGCCTATTAAAACAATGTAAAGGAATGTTATGCATACATATAGAACTAATATACACTATTTAATCATGTGATTTTTTTTACCTCCACTGGATAAGATATGGCTGCGCAGTCACCGTAATTCATCAGAATGAAAGAAAAACCACCTCCTGAAATCAAAACCACTTGAAATGTGATTGCCTGAAAGGAAAACAAAACAAAATTAGGATTCATAATCTATATAACCTTCAGTATTCTGCTTTAAGAGAAAGATAGATAATATTTACTGGGTCTGAATGACGATAATATGCATTCATATCCCATGTAAGCACATAGTCCCATGTGACAACAAAGACCCAAGTAGCCATGAAGCCCTTGTTAGGGAAATACTGGTTTATATCCTGAGTGGCGCGGTCGAGCACACTTCCATTTGTGTACTCCTGAAAATAATATTTGCCAATACCAATGTCATCAAGGTCAGTCCAGAGCGTAGCAATGTAATCTTCATTTCCATATGTGGGAAAGAGTACAGGGTGAGATTCCGTTAAAGACTGGTTGAACGTAAGGAGTCCATTATAATTAACCTGAAAAAATAAAATAAAAATCGGTTTAAATTCACCAGCAGAACATGAACCAGTTTATTACAACATTTGTATTCATATTAGCCTAGCAGTGGAACTGAATTCTCACATATATACTGCTGTACTTGCGGCCAAAGTATGTAAATGGAGTAGAGAAGTCCACATATTGAAAGGAATCATTGTCAAATTCAAGTTGTTCAATGTCTCCCACTGCTGAGCCGAATGGATAGAATATTGCTGGGGCTGTCGAGAGCATAAACAGCCAGTCAGAAGTCAGAATCTCATTTTGTCATTAACATGGCATTAAAAATGAAAAGTCATCAAATACCTGCCCATGGAGTAGTTGTTGCAATAACTGTTAATAAAATAATTCAATTATAAAACACTGAAAAACATTGAATAATGCATTGTACAGCCATGTAATGAGTCTTCGATTATTTGTAGCTTTATTACCTGACGTGGTCATCAGTGTAGTTGCTGATCTGGTGGTGTCTGAAACAATAAAATGGATATAAATGCATCTAACTCATAAACTCTTATGACAAGTGCAGTTTTCCATTCTGCATGTATTATTATTATTGGAGAATCCACTCAGGAAACTCAAACTACACTTCTACAAAGTAGCTAGCTACACTACAAGTTACTTCCTATATAGCTAGTATTACTGAAGCTACTTTTTTCACACACTGTAAAAAATGCTGAGCTCCAAACAATTCCTTTATGTTGTCACAACTCTAAACAATTAAGTTTACTTACAAATTTAAGTGGATTAAACATAAAACAATTAAGTTGTCCCAAAAATAATTCAATAATTGTGTTGATTCAGCTCATTTTAAATAAGTAGATTGAACAAGCAGCAAAAATCTTTCTTTGAGTGCAGACAGATTACTATTTTTTTTAATTGAAAAAGTTTGGTATTTAAATGTTTCATTACGCATATTTTCAAATTTTTCTGACGGTTAAGAGTCAAAATTGGACTCTAACAAATGTAGAACTGCAGTAACGAAACAAATCAAAACAACGAACTTGCCATGAATCACACGGTACTTAAAAAACATATTTAAAGAATGCACAACATGAATGTCTCACTTCAGGTCAATTGCCAACTGTTTACTTTATGTACTGAATTTCAGCTGTCTTTACTAAAAAAAATATTGTTTACAAAATAGACATGAACAACTACGTGTAAAACCATGAAATGTGTAAACTACCACTAGATGGCTGTAATACACTGTATATGTGATCTTGAATGACACTGTGCTGCTTAGACCACTGCAGGTTCACTAAATGGAATGTAGCTGTTGTCAAGCAAGTTATTTCCAGCAAGTAGCAGTGTACTGGAAAGAGTAGATAACTAAAAGCTTCAGTATATTATAATCACAATATCACCTCTGAAAACTGTAAATAGGCATGTACCTGAACTACTTGTAGCTATAGCTACTCCCCAACAATGGCATTAATAAAGGATATTTCATAAGCGGTAGCAGAAACAATCGACTGTGATTCAAAGGATTTTAATTACCTGACAGTGTTGTTGGGTCTATTGCTGTTAGTAATAGATATTAAAACATAAAAACATTAAATTAAAATATTTGTATATAACATAAAACATATTTTAATGGACGTTAGCTACACTCAAAAAAAGGATTTTGCTGCTTGTTTAAACTACTTATTAAAAATGAGCTGAATCAACACAATTCTTCAGATTTGTTTTATGACAACTTAATTGTTTTTTTTTGTTCAATCCTCTTGAATTTGTTCTATTAGCTTAATTGATTTGTGTTGGGACAACATAAATGAATTTTGTGAAACCCTGCATTTTTTTTACACTGTAGATCAGACTTATAGTTTTGGTAAACCATTCAACAAAAACTACACTGTAAAAAATGCAGGGTCCCACACAATTCATTCATGTTGTCCCAACACAAATTGATTAAGTTAACTTAACACTTTCAACAAATTTATGTGGATTTAAACATAAAACAAATTTAGTTGTCCCAATAAAATCTCAAGAATTGTGTTGATTCAGCTTATTTTAATAGTTTGAATGAGCAAAAAAAAAAAAAAAAAAAAAGAAAAATCAAGGTTTTAACAATTAGCCTGTAGTAACATATTTTAAATGCTAGCACCATGGCAAAACATGCTAACAATGAGTTAAAGCATGTTAAAAAAACTAACAATTTAAGACAATAGTAACTTGCTAATTAATGTTCGTGATGAGAAAACATTAGCCCCTTTCACACAGTGATACCCGTAAATATCCGAAAAATGTCTGGAATGACTTTACCAGTAAATTCAAAAATGTGCTGTTGACACAAGGCAAGGCAAGGACGTTATGGAATTTTTCGGGAAAAGACCATTCGCACATCCATTCCAAGCTGTGCTTGTATTTGTAAACATTTGACTATTACAAACTCTGTGGATGGATCAGTATTGTGAACAACTTCGATAAAAACATAAAGAGAAACACTTTCGCATGTCAAGATGAACCTAATATGTGTGTGTGCTGACGCTCACCAGCTGCTTCACGTGCACACGTGCACTGTAAAATAAGGCAGGGTTCCATACAATTCATTTATGTTGTCCCAACACAAATTGATTAAGTTAACTTAACACTTTCAACAAATGTATGTGGATTTAACATAAAAACAATTAAGTTGTCCCAATGAAATCTCAAGAATTGTGTTGTTTCAGCCCATTTTAAATAAGTTGTTTGAAAGAGCAAATAATTAAATTTTTTTGAGTGTGTCATGCAACTGAAGGAAGCAGAACTGAACAGAAGCAGGTAAACAAACAATGGCTTATCATAAGGATTTTATCAATAATTTTTTACACAGTTGGCATTAAGAAGCAACATAGAAATGTAATGTTATCTGACTAACATCTAGCAGCTAAATGTGTCTGGAAAAATATTCAAAGACTTTTATTTTCATAAACAGCGCGGATGTGAATGCGTCTGAGTGTTCTGATTGGCTAAAGTAGATGTCTACATCAGCGCGTTCTAGACATGAACGCGCTCTTTCCGGCAATTTTCCTTCTGCGTTCACACAGTGCAGCATTATGGCAAATTACCGGTAATGTTACAACTTCTCTTCCTAAAAATTTGCTGGAACAAATATACCGGTATTTTCAAAAAGGGCCTGTTCACACATACAAACCTTTCCGGAAAATTGCTGGTAATTTTCCAGAAAGGTCTGTAGTTAGATGAAGATTTATGCTTGAATAATCGTCTATTTGTTAGTAAGACCTAAAATGTGCTCATGCAAAAATGCAAGCATAGTATAACACGCCAACTCATGCTAGCACCACGCTAGTACCATGTTAAACATGGTTAAAACATACTAGCAATATGGTGATTCATGACAACAATGTATTAAAACATGCTACTAATAAGCAATCCATTTATTAAACATGCCAACTTGTGGCACATCATGTTAAATGTGCTAAAATCTTGTTGTTAAAAACTACTAGAAAAAAATACCTTGATGTTAAAAAATACTGAAATGGTTAAAAATATGCTTGCAGCCTGTTAGTGTAGTGTAAGTTTGAACATGCTAGAAATAGCAAAATCATTCTTTCTTTCCATTTCACTCTTATTTATTTATTTATTATTTATTTATTTATTTATTTATTATTTTTCATATTTAGCCAAGCAAAAATGATGCTTTGGCATCCAACTAAAATAATGAGCAAGTGTTTTTAGATTTAATCAAATGTTTATTTTATTTCAATTAATACAAATGTAAAAAAAACCCTATAAATTACAATAGTTCACTAAAATGATTTTGGTAAACAGACGCAGAAGTGTAAAGCTTATAGGATCTATGGAATTTATTATTTTATCGCCTTCATTACCTATTGAGGTTGTCAATTTGAGGGTTTCTGAAAGATTAAAAAATACAAACACTCACTCAAAAATGATATTTGCTGTTTGTTCAAATTAATAATCAATTAATAAACAAACTAACAAGTTGAATTGGTTCCTTTATGTTGTGCGGGCACAAATCAATTGTGTGGAACCCAGCATTTTTTACAGTGCTTAAATACCTCATGAAACCACGAGTTTTCTTTTTTCCATCTTTATTATGGGAAGTTTGATGGAAGAACGTTAAGAAAATTACTTAAATTAACATTTATTAAATTTAAATTCACTGATATACGATTTGTTTACTAGCCACTCTGAGTCAGGCACTTTTGGGAAGAAAGTGATTCATCTTTGAGAAAGAATATGATTGGATAAATAATTGTAGTAGTCTTACATGAGCAGTCATAATATTTTCCTTTTTCTCAGAATTTTAATTGTAGATATCATTTCATGTTTATTTTGTCTCCACTCCTACACTAACCTACTGTATATAGAGTAATTAATGACTAATTACCTGGTTGAACTTCGGTGACTTGTGTTGTATTTTCCATTGTAGTGGATCCTAATAAAACACATAAAACCAACATTATATACCACTCATTTGATAACGTGTGCTTGTCGTTGCTATTAAATATGTTTTATATATATTTCTTGTGACTATTAAAACAGATTATGTTCTAGTTCAAAAGTCTGGCATTATCTATCATTGCTGTTGTAGTAGTGTCTGTTAAAGAAAGACAGTTTATAAAATAGATAAAAAAAAAAACTCAGTAAATCTATAAATGTTGTTTTAAATAATTCTTAATCTTAACTACTGGCTTATTACCTGCCTATTACTAGTATATTAACTCTTTATTAGTACATATAAAGCACATAATCTGCATGATTGTTTTCTACATCCCTAATCAGACCAATACCTAAACCCAACTATACCTTACTAACAATTATAAGCAACATATTATGAGTATATTGAGCTAAAGGTCATAGCTGATGGTTTGTTAAGTGAGAATTGAACCTTAAAATAAAGCGTGAGCATGTTTTTTTGTTAGAAAAGACTTTTTAAATGTCCATAATTACCTGTTGTTTGTGCCCTGACTGTTAAAGAGAAAGAAATGAATACATTCAGAGACACTTGTTTGCTTTTTACACATTATTTAACACAGATAGTCGAGCAGATGGTAAAAACACTTACGCAGAGCCAGGACTGATGTGAACACCAGAAGATGGTGTAAAACCAGAGAAAAGCTCATGATGAAAGTTGAAAGATCACAATGCAGGAGTCTGTCTTTTGTAATCAGAGAATCATTTATTCTCACTAAACCGATGGCAATCTGGAATAATAGAAACAGAAATCAGATATTTTTCTACACTTTTGTAAAACAGACAGTATTTTAAAGTTTCCTTTTGATTATTAGAATCTTTAAATGACTCTTGTGAAACGAATGTGCTAAATCCAGATCTTGCATCTAGAAAAAACATTGGTCATAACCCAATGTTGGGTCAAATACAGTATGGACAGTTAAATTAAAACGTCACTTTTTAATCCAATGTTTCGTTTGTTCTATTTTTGACTCAATATTTTATTTTCATTATTATTTTATTTAATATAGAGTCAAATCTACTGAAATCAGATTGTTGTAGAATTTAAATAAGTTCGCAAAACATACAAAATTTATAATGTTTTTAAAAATAAAGGTAAATATTAATAAAAAAAAATCATATTGCCGCTTTATTAAACATAAGATACAAATTAAGCATTTTATTTAGCTGTTTTCTCAGTTTTATAGACAGATTCAATTATTACAATTAAGCATACCAATACATCATGTTTCAGTTTAATCAGGTGAACAGGCAAGAATTGTTGAACAAGTCAAATTGTGAGAGATTATGTCTCATGTAGGTTAACGTTAAACAGAGATGTGACTTACCCCACACAGTTTCTTCTCAGCTGTTCTCACGTCAGCTGTGGTTAAGCAGGAAGTTTTGATTTTAAACACATCTCTGCACTGTTTACAGGAATAACAATTCCTGTAATGGAAGAAAATGTGTGTGAGTACTGGGTCAAAAAACTAAACAAAAAAACAAGATCAATAAAAATCACTTTACTTACCTTCCTGGAGGTATGATTGCACATTCACTGTAGATAAGAATAACTCACATACCGTAAGCTTGTATACGGTTACACTAATGTTTTTTTTTTCCTTTGACTGTTGTGGAATTACAAAGGTTAATCTAATATTAGAATATTTATACTATCAGAAGAAAATTACTACATTTAAAAATAACCTACAGAAGGACACATAAGCAGCTCAAAAATACAAATGCTAAACAAACAGAACAGTTATGCTTCTTTTCTGACATATTTTCCAGCTGCCTGCTGTTCAAATCAATGAAATGAGAATTAAACTAGATACAGAGAATGTCTGCTTTTTGATTTTTAAGCAATTGTGAAGGGAATGTATATATATATATATATATATATATATATATATATATATATATATATATATATATATATATATATATATATATATATATATATATATATATATATTTCTATCTTTTTCTTCATTAAGTTATTTTTGAATGTTGAATGTCGAGTTTTGAATGTATTTTTGAATGAAAACAAGTAGTAAAAAACATTAGATGAAGCCCTACCTATTGGGCTACCCAAAACATGCTGTCATATGTTTGTCTTAAAAATGGTGGGCAGCACTGTGCAAAGACATTTTTAATATTTCTAATTATATAAATAAAATCTAGAAAATGCATTTGCTTAATCAACATTTTAAACAGCACTGGTAACCTAATGAAAAATAAAGATTAAAGTTGCTGCAAGTGGAACTTTTGGCTCTTTGTCCAACTACACTGTAAAAGTGATGATTTACTTTACTTAAAAAAGTGAGTAAACCCACCGCCTTAAAAGCGACAAGTTGACTTTACTTTAAAAAAGTGATTAAACCCATTAGAACCACAGTTAATTTTACTTAATTTTTTTAATTAAGCGCACAGTTCATTTGCTTAAACATTTTAAGGCAACCACTTTACTCACTTTTTAATTCAAGTCAACTAATTGTTTTAAAAGCAACTGGTTTACTCACTTATTTTAAGTCAACTAATAATTTTTACAGTGTATGAGGGCAAAATAAACAAACCACAACATCAAATGTATATTTTTCTGCAGATTGAGGTGTTTATTTAGTAAATGTTACCATCAAATGCTCAATGTGTTTTCTTATTGAATAATATTTTATCCACATCAATTATGCAAATACGTATACATTTTTATGTGCATTTAATTATGTTATGCACGTTGACTTTCCATCATTTTTTGTGTGCGATAAAACACATAGATACTTAGAAATGTAAAAAGAATAAGTAAAAATTATTCATTAAAATCTTGAAAACAGCATTTCAATTATTAATAGTACAGCAGCAATTAAAAACCGTCAAAAGACACCATGATTAAGACAGCTATGTGTGATTTTGCATGAAAATATATATGATATAAAACAATTATATTGTCCTTTCTGTACCAATTCAAAAACATATCCTCTTGTGCAAATCTAAACCAATCAAAACTTTTATTTTCCCCTTACGTGCATTGAATAGACAACATCAATCATCTAGTTTCATGAATGTCATAATCGTCCAACTGAAGTTTCATGACAAAGCAATGTTGTCCAGCAATGCAAAATAACAAATGTCAATATAAAAGAACATCTGATTACTTTTAAAGTAAAGCAAAACAGTTTAAATATTATAAACCTGTTGTTTATTGTTTAGTTGTCATATTATTTGCATCTAAACATTTTATAAAACAAAAAATATGAATGATTACAAATCAAGCTAAATAAATACTGTATAGAAAAGAGTTTACTTAATTCATTTTTGTATATCATTGAGTGTGTATATGCTACACAAGTAAAGTATGTTAGAAAGCTGAAGGGTTATTCACGTAAAGGCTTCCTGTAGCAGAGACTTTCAGAGGTTTAATTTTCTCATTTCCGCGGCACCTTTTCGACCTTTCTTTTCATTAACTCGAAGTTAACTGACAGCCCACGATTGACCAGTTCTTGTTTTATCTAAACCACAGATGGACAAACAGAATGGATTTTATTTGCATCATACTCCACTTGTTATGAATGTCCATTAAAAAGAAAATTCCCCATTGACTTACTTGCTGCAGAACAGCCTCCAGGTTATCACTCTGTGTCAGGTCTAAAAATGACGTGATTTTAAATTGAGTTCCTATGATATTTTCTAAAGAGAAACAAATAAAAACATAATTAGACATTTTAACATATGTGCAGCAAACTAATTAGCATAAAGGAGTGTTAATTTTGTCAACGAAAATGGCTTGACAGAAACTTGACAGTTCTGCTGCGCAAGTAACGTGTTCTAATCCGCTCATCTAATCAATGAACAGCACAATGCAGTGGAATAGTACATACATATTATGAATATTAATATTCGTCTTTGTTCCATCAACATTAATGTGCTGTTCATTCATTAGATGAGTGGATCAGAGTGTGTGCATTCATAGTTTTCAAGTCAAGTCGAGCTTCATTGTCATTTCACTACATGGATGGACATAGGGTGGAACGAAATGTTGTGTCTTGCAAGAATGCGGTGCTAAATAAATAAGCAATCATAAATATGAACACAACACTGGACGTAAGAGCTATTTTAAACCTAGACATTCTAATGGTAATCATACTACAGACTATACAAGTACTTTTATATAAGTTATTACAATATTGTGCAAGATATTGTGCACACGAGGTATCTATGGTTGAAGAAAACAAGTAGCGCAACATGATCGTAGTACATTCACAAGTAAACGTTGTTTACCTTATTGAGTCCTTGTAAGATGGAGTTTATTGAAGTGTCTGGTGCATATGAAGAGAGTATATCTATAGGTGGTTTGTCAAGCCCACTCACCTGTGTGAGGCACACTCAGAAATGCACAATGTTTATATAGAGATATAGAGTGATTGTACGAAAGTTTCTGGTGCATGGAGAGATTTTACAAGTGGTTTGTTAACACCACTGACCTGTGTGAGGCAAACTCAGTCACATTACTAGCAGAGAGGACTCGTAAAGTTTCTGTTTTTTATCAAGCTATAGGTAAAGAGCCTTTTCGCTGTTATTTTTGTTGACAAAATTAACCCTGATATAAAGCTTTATTAAATGTCTACCATATCCTTTGTTTGAGACGAAGGCCCAGCGACCAGGAACACCTACATTAGTGGTGTTCTTGAGGTTTTGGTAGTTAGTATCTGAATTAGGAATTACAAATTTGTTCACAGAGTTTATCGTGTCATATCCAGCCTATAAAACAATGAAAAACAAATGCTGAGTTGATATGAAGTACAGAACGTCAATTAATCTAGTGATGTTTATTTTACCTTTACTTGCTCCTGAAGCACCACATCACAGTCTCCAAAATTCATCAGAAAGAAAGTCCAATTAGCACCTGAAATTAAAACCACTTGGGACAGGATTGTCTGAAACAAAACAACATCATATTTTAAATATTATAGAGTCTGTATGTTTCCATTTTTATGCGCATTCTGAATATCTCATTTAAAAAAAACACTTGTTTTATTACACAAATTGTAATAAAAAACATATGCACACAACTGAGTAGAACAAACTTTTTATCCAATAAGAAAAAAAATGTGCATAAACTACAATGGAAACACATTTACCAATATGCGCATGGAAAAACTTGTGTGATTTTGTTAATAATTTATGTGATAACGAAAATTGGTAGACCGAGCACACTGTAAAACATCTGAAATGTTGTTTTGGTCAATCTAAAAAAAAATCCCTCAGCCAAAGTCTGTCATCACAGTGGTTCAGTATTATTATTATTATTATTACCTCAAGTTCTGTCTGAATTGTCTGTGCTCCCAAAGAGCGTCTCACGCCCCCAAAAGCCACCATGCGTTAATTGCTACCCAGGCTCATTCTGTAAACATACCCCTACATACATTTCTGGAGAACGTCAAAAATGTCCCAGGAGCGTTTTTTGCAGTTTTTGTTTTCGCAAATCCACCAGAGGCCGCTGTGTATGCTTTTTGAGATCTCAAATTTATTTCGCGAGTGCCATTTGCGCCTGCTGTTCTCGCGTAAATCCACCAGAGGCTCCTGTCAACTGACTGACTGACCTCCTTCCCAAAACCCAACCGATAGTGTTGGTCGCCTGATTTTTACCCCGTTTTCAGATTTTACCACATTCTCACCCTGTTATTTACTTGTTTATTTTATTTTATTTTTTTAGCTTTTGTTTTTGTCTTACCTGCTTTCTAGAACCGTTCTTCGTCAGACTTGAACCACGTTGTCGCGGTCAACCCTGCTCCACGTCACAAGTCCATCGGCGTACGCGGCGAGCCACTAGACAAACTGGTAAAAGCCGTCTATACAGAGGGAAGTGGTCAGCTGGTAAGCGCGAAAAGGAACAGCATCATACCACACCATAGCATTCGTTTTAAAGATTAAATGCAGCCGTATGTTCCTCTGGCTACATAATTCGCGATCTCCAGGAATGTATATAGGGCTACATTTTCAGAATGAGCCTATGTTGGTTTATTGCGTTTTATTTTTTTTGCAAGCAATATTTATATAGAAAAAAGGCCCACAGAGACTTCTCCTATTGCAGAATTTAATTTTTTTTTAATATTTGGTGCTAGTTTATCAGAAAGTGGTGAATGTGTTGCCTTTACGCATTGAATGTAAACGCTGCTGTATTTGTCAATGTTTTATGCAATATTTCAGTTTGAGGATTTCAGGATGAGTTTAATTTGTATCTTTGGATGGAAACATAGCTTGTAACCTTAATAAGTAAGTAAATAAATAAATGCCTTTTACCGGATTTGGCTGAAGATTGTACCTCCAAGTGGCAACAAAGACCCAGGTAGCATTGAAGCTTGCTGGAAAGAAATTTTGGTTTATATCCTGAGTAGCGCGGTCAAGCACACTTCCACTTGTGTACTCCTGATATGAGTAAAAGCCAGTGTAATATTCATCATAGTCATTAAAGATTCCCGAAATTAAATCATCTGTTCCTCCAAAGGGATTAGAGTCAGGTGTTAATGCTGGCGACGATGTGAATGTTAGTAGTCCATTATAAAAAACCTGTAATACAAGAAATCATTTTACATTCAGCAATAATTAAAACAGGCTTATCACTGCATTTGCATCCACACTCTGACTTGCTACGAAAATGAATTCTTACATTTAAGCTGTTGTATGTGTGGCCAAAGAATGTAAATGGGGTTGAAAGAGCAACAGGATATGAGCCGTCATAGCCAGGATGTTCAGTGTCTCCTATAGCTGAGCCGAATGGATAGAATATCGCTGGAGCTGCCAGAAAGGACAACGAATATTAATGAAGATGTGTGCAGATTAGGTCAGAATCTCATTAGTATGCTAAAATCACAACAAATTCAAAAGTTGATTTAATACCTGTCCATGCGTTGAAGGCCCAGCGACCGGGAACACCTACATTAGTTGTGCTCTTGAGGTTTTGGTAGTTAGTAATTGAATCAGGAATCACAAACTTGTATGTGGAGTTTATCGTGTCGTATCCAGCCTATAAATCCAAATGCTATTAATACACACAGAGCTGATGCAGAAAATATATGATTGTATGTTACATCCTGTGATGTTTTTACCTCTGTTCCTTCATATAACACAGCACAGTCACCATAATTGAACAGAAAAAAGGAGCCACCACTGCCTGAAATTAAAACCACTTGGAACAGGATTTGCTAAAAAAATAATTAGAAAAAACATCATGATTCACAGCCTATATGGTCTCTGTCATAGAATATTATTTTTTAAATAAACAACTTTTACCGGGATTGTCTGAGAACCATAATTCCAAGTGACAACAAAGACCCAGGAAGCTTGGAAGTTTGTTGTAGAGAAATGCTGGTTTACATCCTGACTGGCGCGGACGAGCATATTTAAATTTGTGTACTGCTGAAATGAAATCATGCCAAGGTAATAGTCATCATAGTCATTCCAGAGCGGAGCAATGAAATCATCAGTTCCTATGAAGGGGTTAGCGTCAGGCATTATCTCTGGAGATAGCGTGAATGCAAGGAGTCCATTATAAAGAACCTGTAATATGAGAACATAAGTTAGATCGTGCAATAATCACAATCTGGATTATCACTGCATTTGCGTTCAACTTTTGACAGACAACCGAACTGAATTCTTACGTATAAGCTGTTGTATGTGCGGCCAAAGAACGTAAATGGAGTCGAAAGAGTAACAAGATATTGGTTTATATCGTAATTAACGTATAGTTCAGTGTCTCCTACAGTCGAGCCGAATGGATAGAATATTGCAGGTGCTGCAGAGAGGAAAAACAAGAACACAAGTCACAACAATGATGTAATTATTCTAATTCTGAATGCAGTGTTCATTTGAAAGTCAGTAAATACCTGTCCATGGCTGTGCAGAAGTTGTTTCAACAACTGTTAAAGAGAAAACATCAGTAGATAAAATACTACTGTGAGATACACAAAAGCATTGCACTCAATTCATTGGATGTTTTTTTTATAGTAACTTTCAACTGAAACAAACAAGCTTAAGACAATAAATTTATCAAGAAATGTATTAAAAAAGGTTTATTATTGTAATATTAAGTCATGAGGTAAAGATACATGGGCGAATGGCTCCACGTACAGTTAAACATGAACAGCGGTGTAACGGATCACAAATCTCACGGTTCGGATCACATTATGTTTTTTGGTTACGGATCAGACCATTTTTCGGATCAGCCAAAAAGGGGAGGAGATAAATGTCATTTGCTTTCCATTTATTACAAAAACAGCACTGCAAGAGACTTTTGGTTTTAACAAACAGAACTTAGAACCTGTAATTTTATAAAAAATAAAATGAAGACATAATCAGCTGAATAAAATTCACTGTTACTACTGTTGCTGATAACGCTAAATGTATAAATCTAACATTATAATGTTGTACAACCCATATTTATTTTTAGTCTCTTTTTCAATAATTGATTTAGTTATTAACTTATAAAACTTCATGTTTCATTCCTAGATGATCTTTTTTTTGCTGCAAAATAAGTTTTTTATTTGGTCATTGAATAGACTTACAATAATCACAAATTCCAGGATTAGTTTTCTGATATGCACAAACTTACAAAAACAAAACAAAACAAAAACAACTGACTGGTACAGTACAGTATGGTACGGTACAGGTCGGTACGGGTCACCTTTATCAGGCTTGCGTTTCTACTGCTAAAAGGGTACCAAAGGTACTCTTTTGGTGGACGTGGTGTAAGACAGAAAGTTTCAGTCATTTTTGCTCAAGAAAATGTCTACAGTAAAGCTGTACGGGTCGCTCACATATCATATGCGAAGCACTTCTCACAAAACAGATGCTTTATACACAAATACTTGTGTATAAATGTTTATTACTAACTTTTCTATGAACATGAGTTGATTATAACTGCACATCAATGACAGTGCGAAATGGCCTACTGTAACGTCTGTAATTATATAAAATAAATAAATAAATGCAACATATATGAACACATACAGACCCTTACAGTCTCCTATATGTTACCAATTACAGAAAAACTACACACAGCATACATTTAGTCCTTATTTAGGTTCAAAACAACACGAAATATAGCCCATAGTCAGTGCAAACCTATAATGATTAAATGTGTCTTTAATCTTCAGCAGCACGTGTAGCCTCTTGTTAGAAAATAATTACGTCATTCCGAGTTCGAAATAGTCCAAAAGGTGATGATAATAGTTAAACGTGGCAGTTTGTTCGCGTTTGCTGAAAAAATAATGTGCTTCTTTTTTTCCGGCGTCTCCTTTGTTTTTTCACGTGTCACTCTCGCGTTTGTCAGTTTCTGAAGGGATTGGGTTTCAAAAGCACGTCAGTAATCAAGCGCACGTTATTATCATCAGCTCAAGAAGTTTGTTATTTCAAATATAGACGCGCGGCGAGCGCAAGCAAGAAAGTGAAACCACTCACGCTTCTGACTGGCTTGTAAAAAACTACGGGGCACAGGGTAAAATCTGCTCTTCTTTTTGGCTTTGTGGCTGTTCATCAAGTCTACGACAAGGTTCGTTGGATATATATAATTAGTAATTACGCTGTAATCTCTCTCGGCTGTGTATTAAAAACATGGCGGTGTCTTTGTTTTCATTCTGGCTTGTTGCGTGAGCGAATGACGTATTTCTGTAAACCAATAGCGTTCAGCTGTGTTTGGTACCCTTTTGAAAGGGTGCCGAAAAAGTGGTACGGTTCGGTACGCCTTTTGACACTGTACTGTACTGTACCTTACCACTCAGTGGAAACGGGCCATAAGTGTACAATACAGTGATAATCAAAACAACTTTTTAGTTACAAGACATTGCTTTGGGGAGAATTCCCCATGAAGTGACAAAAGAAAGGGCCCCAAATCTTCTGAAATTGTCCAATATTGCCTTTTAAGGTATATCTGGTTCGTTCCAAGTGCAGAGTAGATATCAATTCTTCAAGCCATAGTTTAGCAGTTGGAGGATTCACATTTTTCCAGTACAATAACAGCAGCTTTTTGGCTATAATCAAACAATATGTAAGGGATTTCCGTTGTGTACTGCTCAATGAATATGCATAATCAGAATGTCCTAATATAATAAGCACTGGGTCAGGATCTACGTGTTGATCAAAGACATCTGAAAGCACTTTAAAAACCTCGTTCCAGAATCCCAGTATTTTATGACAGAATACAAAACTATGAGCTAAATCAGCTTCTTCTGATTTGCACTCATCACAAATGGGTTAGATGATCATTTTTAAAGAATTATTCAGCTGCATATTTTTGACGGCCACCTATTGGTTTAATAATGTAATTGCTGCCTACAACTTACATTTTTGAGTACGATGGTGATTTTAATCTCTACCATAAACATCAGTGGTTTTATCTAAACTATAAACTGTTCTCCCAGTACTTCTGTGTTATTTGACTGTTTGTAACTTCATAACTAACACAAAAGACTAAAAACTGAATCTCTTTCTTGATATTTGCAATTTTCAACCACAGATTTGAATTCAGCAATTCGAAGGATTTATAAACATATGCAAATCACCATCATTTATAATTTATGTTGTGTGGGTGTTGAGATCCAGATCTCTTAATGATTATTCGTGGAACTTACACTGAATGCATTAATGCAGGCTAAACAAGTAGTAACCGAAAACACCTTTAATAACCTGAGAAACCCACCACATCACGAATAACCTATCACAACTTCTTCCGTCATCATTATATTTTACAGGAAACCCTAAATGCTTTTATACATATGATATAAATGATGCGAGAGGTGATCTCTTCACCATCGTTACAAATTTAGGATTAATCTAAGAGTATTAATCCGAGGGTCATGTGTATACCGAACCGTTGCTTGTGATCCGTACGAATCATGGATCAACCGTGATCCGTTACACCCCTAATGAACAGCTAACACAACCAATGACAAACAAACAACGGCAGAAACATGGGGACTTATATACAGGAAAAATAATGAGCTAACAAGAAAACAAGGGGCAGGAGAACAAATGTGGAGCCGGTACAACAGAAAACCAGAAAAAATAAACCAGATAAAACACTTCTGTGAAGTACACAAAAACATAGCACAGGTGTAGTTCATAACTAACTGCATTATTACCTGGTGGAACTGTGGTGGTTGGCAATGGGGTGCTTTCTGAAATAAAGACCAAAAACGAATGAAAACAGCAATTAATAATTCTTGAGAGAACTTAATGAGTGCAGGTTTTATTCTGCAAATTCACCTGAAAATAATGAAGCATCGACATCAAAACCATCAAAACAATAAAGATAATTTTTTGTAATGTTAGGGCATGAAGTAAAGATGAGAAGGAGAAAGGCCGCCACATGCAGTTAAATATGTATTAAATATAGACACAAGAGAAACATAGAAAGTCCAGAACAGGAACAAGAATACAGAAGCATGAACTGCTAACACAACCAATGACCGACAAATAATGGCAGAAACATTGGGACTTATATACAGGGAGAACAATGGGATAAGAAGAAAACAAGGCACCAGATAACAAAGGTGTAGCCAGTGAGACAGAAAATAAACCAGATAAAACACTTCTGTGAAGTACACAAAAACATAGCACAGGTATCATACAGAAATCACAGCATTATTACCTGTTGGAACTGCGGGGGTTGGCAATGGTGTGTTGTCTGAAATAAAGACCAAAAATGAAATCCGTACGAATCATGGATCAACCGTGATCTGTTACACCCCTAATGAACAGCTACCACAACCAATGACAAACAAACAACGGCAGAAACATGGGGACTTATATACAGAAAAAATAATGAGCTAACAAGAAAACAAGGGGCAGGAGAGCAAATGTGGAGCCGGTACAACAGAAAACCAGAAAAAATAAACCAGATAAAACACTTCTGTGAAGTACACAAAAACATAGCACAGGTGTGGTTCATAACTAACTGCATTATTACCTGGTGGAACTGTGGTGGTTGGCAATGGGGTGCTTTCTGAAATAAAGACCAAAAATGAAAACAGCAATTCATAATTCTTGAGAAAACGTAACGAGTGCAGGTTTTATTCTGCAAATTCACCTAAAAATAAAGAAGCATCGACATCAAAACCATCAAAACAATACAGATAAACTAGCTTTATTATTGTAATGTTAGAGCATGAAGTAAAGATGAGAAGGTGAAAGGCCTCCACATGCAGTTAAATATGTATTAAATATAGACACAAGAGAAACAGAGAGAGTCCAGTACAGGAACAAGAATACAGAAACATGAACGGCTAACACAACCAATGACCGACAAAACAGCAGAAACATAGTGACCAGTGCTTTCCCTAGGTTTACAGTTTTTTGGGGGGGTGGTTGGGAGACTTGCGGAGCTTCCAGGACAGGTCATAAGGTTAGATGAGACGCTAGATAGGGGTGATCGCTCTGCTCGCGTCACAGCAGCTCAAAACACTGGAAATACAATGGCTGGACTTGTAACAAAGAGACCATCACTCGTACCAATAGACAAGTGGTTCTCAAACTTTTTTCACAAAGTACCACCTCAGAAAAAATTGTCTCTCCAAGTACCACCATAATGACCGGTATTGAAATACAGAAGCGTAGTAGGCCTATAGGCAGCTGCAGTTCTGCATAGTTCAAAAAAATATGGCAGATTAATTCTTATTATTATGAATATTCATTATTGTCAGCTACTTTAACCATTGTAAATAGTTTAAACATTAACACTGCACTGTGCTTACAGGTAAAAAATAAATAAAACGTCAACGTTTAAATTCAAATGTGCTTTAAAAGTTATTTAAAAATGGCACTGCTCTTAAAAAGTAAAAGGAAAACTGCTGTACTTAAATGCAAAGTATTATCATGAAGTAGCCTATTCATCAATACCTGGAAATGTTCCTTGGACCTCATCAATATAGGCTATATGTCATCATATTGATATATAAACTTTTTGTTTAATATTATATGAAATATGTGTTGCATCTATTTATTACTTATTTGCATATCTTAGAAATTTAAACATTAACTTGTATTTTAAATACATGAATTGGATTTACATATTTAAATTAGAATTTAGATATGCTTAGAGTAGGCTTTGTATGTCAGAAAAGTAAGTGATTAAACTATACCGGTCAGCACTGGGATATAAAAATACGGGATATGCTCCCAACAACCGTTACAAATATGGGGAGGAAATTTGCTTCAAATGATAGAATACATAACAAACATTAGAAAATTGAAAATAAAATAAAAGGTTTAGCCTATTAAAATCAATTTACTGATCCTATTGGTGTTATCGTATGTTTTAAATGGTTAAAAGTGTGTTCATTTTTTTACTTTAATTATTCAGCGATTCCTCCGCATACAACTAGAAGGAAGAACCAATGCAATAGATCAGGGCTATTCAATTAGTTTGTCATGGGGGCCGGTTCATGAAAAGCATCTCAAACGAAGGGCCGGAGAGATATGACTTGCTATATGAGTGATAACACAACAGCAATATAAGAGCCAATATGTTGTATTTTTGCTCCTTAAGACACCCACGTTGGCTTTTTCTACATTAAAATGTTAATATATTGTACTTTGAAACTACATAATATCAGTGCATTGTACAATAGACTTTTTCTTTTTTCAAATGTTCATTCAAATGTTGTATTTCAGAGCACAACAAAAGCAGTGCATTGCTGAAGTAGGCTTCTTCTACATTCAGACACAATCATATATTATTTATTGAATTGCATAACAATTAGGGATGCAACAATTATAGATTTTGGTTGTACGATTATACAGTCTGAAGAATAATCATGGTTTGACGGTTATCAGGTCTAATGTAAATTCAAGCTTTATATTAGGTGAGCTATTTAGATGAACTGTTGTTGCCATCTGCGTTCATGCATACATAATCATCTTAATATTAATTCGTCTAACATATCTTTTGTTTAAACTGCGCTGAAAGGCATGCAGAACTCTCACCGTGAGATTTTTTCTACTGCGTGCGCCCGCTAAGATGCAAGCGCGTTGCTCCGCTTGTGCGCGCATATTGTCATATATTCTTACATTAGAAACAACAAACTTGCAAGCGGAAAAGACGTGATATGGGAACGGCCGCTGCGTTAATCCGGTGTACATACTTGGAACTTTGCACAGTTGGCAACTTGGCATATCTGCAGCAGTTTCGTTTTGTTCCGTGCAACAGAAATGCAGCTTAGAGAAGCCTTTACGATTAATTGTGATGAATTAAAGCGCAGTTAATAGTGAAATCGGCTAATCGTTGCATCCCTATTGACGATATCAGTGCATAGTACAAAAGGCCTTTTCTACAAACATTTCCAAATATTTTTGGCTGCCCGCGCTACTCCCTGAATGTCAGGTGACTCACGCTCTGCGCAGCTTGCAGCTCATGCTGTATTGAACAGGCGTACCTCACTTCATAACTATAGTGGTCGTTTTTTGACTTAACTAAATTTATTTTTGATGTCTTGGTCACACTATTTGGAGGGCCGGAACAAATTGCTTCGGGGGCCGGGTTCGGCCCACGGCCTGCCAATTGAATAGCCCTTCAATAGACTATAAACAGGTCGACCAACATCTATAAATATTTTAGCTGCTGTGACGTGAGCGAATCGATCGCTCAGGCCGCCACGCATCATTTACCTGTGTTGTGGCTGCTGTAGGCTATGCATAATATGGGGGAGTGCACATGCGTCTTTCGTTCTGTCAGATGTGGCGCGCACTATCATTCCCATACCGCAGAGCGTGGGAGAGCGGAACTCCACCGTGCGCAATTCAGAGAGCAGAAATTTGTAAATGCGCGACCATGTAGAGAGAGAAATCACATGCCGTTTTTTAAATATTACATAAGGCTATTTAGCTTGTTTATTAAAAGTTATAATTTGGCACTATATAGAAAATATAATTTACTTGACTTCAAGGGGGTGGGGAAAGCTGTTGGGAGGGCCACCCTAATATAATAGTAGGGGAAACACTGGGGACTTATATACAGGGAGAACAATGGGATAACAAGGGACCAGAAAACAAAGGTGGAGCCAGCAGTGGCAAGACAGCAATCCAAGAAACCAGATTAAAAAAAAAAACTCTGTGAAGTACACAAAAACAGCACAGGTGTCATACAGAAATCACAGCATTATTACCTGGTGTAACTGTGCTGGTTGGCAATGGGGTGTTGTCTGAAAAATTGAACAAAAATGAAAACTAAATGAGTAATTTATTAAACTTACTTCATGCACTTTTCTTTCCAATAACTTTCACCAGAAATAAAAAGCCTAGACATCAAAATGATCAAGCAATGTATTATCATTGATAGGTAAAAGCCCTTTATAGAGTTTTGGAACATAATGGACTGTTGGAGGTCTTACGCCCCATTCACACGGGGCGTGAGCTTCAACGCTTCCCATTCACTTTGAATGGGTGGGTCAGGCGTTGCTGAACTGCATTGTGGATCCGTCGGCGCCTTTTCAGAGGCATTGCTTGCTGCAGAAGTTGGGACTTGCTCAACTTTTCAAGCGCCGACGGAAGCGTCAGCCAATCAGATCGCTGTATGCAAATACACCAGCTCAGACAGTGGCCTATTGCTGACTAATTTCATTGGCTGACGCTGCTATGACGATCGCGTCAGCCCCAGCTTCAGACACGCCCTCTGTCAAGCGTTGACGCTGAAGCCCCGTGTGAATGGGGTGTTAGGCATGCAAATGGGACCTGCTAAATTATTACATGAAAACATGAACACAAATATTGTTAAATACCCCCACATGAACACAAATGACAAATGTTCGCTATTCACCTAAAAACAGAACGTTGGAATAGAAAAAAAAAAACCTTGTCCCTTTAAGAAATAAAGAAGAAGCCAGTTTCCTTTTCAAGCTTCCATAATTTGCTACTTGTAAATTCACTGCATGACTGCGGTATTTTTTTTCCTCCTATATGTTTCTACAGAAATAAACAAGCATGGGTATCTAATCTAATTAATTATGATAGAAACATAATATATCTTTATTATTATTATTGATAGTGAACTTGCTAAATGAAGACCTGCTGAGTCAATGCTGGTCATTTCTGAAAGTATGAACACAGTGGTGTAACTGCAAACAGCCTGTATTTATATTAACAGTGTCACTGCCCACATTGCAAGCGGCCCCTGGTGACGAAGTGACTATATTAATAGATATAGAAATATTTATAATAGAATATAATTACTGCCTCTGGACTCTTCACAGCAGCGAATAAATACATACATTTGCATAAAGTAGACCGCTTGTGTGCTTTTATGGAGTAATGGTAGAATTTTTGTCAAGAATTTCTGCAGGTTCAGGATTCTTGAGTGTTTATATCTGTACAGACACTAATAAATATCCCATAATTTCACATTGTGTTCTTGTTTTGATTGGCTCTGACAGTTCCTGTTCTCCAGTCCTTGTCATGTCCTTGTCCTTTTTGGGTTTGTGCAGAACATGCACTTGTCTTTAGTCTTTCAGGTGTGTTATGGTGCATGCCTTCATCTGTCTCTGTCAAGGTTATGTCATGTCATGCTCTCCTGCTCACTCTTTCTCTCTCTCTCACTCGCTCTCACAGTCTCTCTCCCTTGCTCCTGCTCTGTCCATTTTTTCACTCATGGTACTTTTCAAGAGTTCAAGAGAGGGAAAAAATGAGAGCTCATAAGATCCTTGAGCGCAGGGCTCCCTCCCGTTTGCAAGGCGAGAGGGGAGTTTGAGCTCAGGTAGATCTCGAGAACTCCTCTGCTGTAGTAGCTAATGAACAGATAGTGATTGCTCTTACGAGATAACTACTTACTAAGAGCATGTCTATGGACATTTTTTTTTGGACATCTTAATTTACTTTTGTTTGTTTTTAAGTGTCTGAATGGTGCTGCACCCCTTTACCTCTCTGAGCTTCTTTGTCCCTACACAGCAAAAATTCCAGTGTTAAATATACAGTGTGATTTTTTTGGTGTTGTTCAGTGTTAAAACCAGAGTACATTTTAATCCACGAGTGTGAAAGAGGGTATATTTAAGAGTTTTTTTTTCAGTGTTAAACCCAATATGCAGTGTATTTCCCACTAGTGATGGGAAGTCCAGTTTTTTTTTTACTCTAACCGGTTCTTTCAGACAAACAGTGATCAAACCAGTCCGTTTTACTTAAACTTTACTTAAATGTATTGAAATTATTTCTGAAAAGATTAATGACCATTTAATAAATTAAAACTATTTTCAACATATTTGATCACTGTTATCTGTCACACACACCAATTGATAATATAAGAAAAAAAGGTAATATATTAACACTTTGAAGGGTAACACAAACTCCAGTTCGATGTAAGAATAAACTCTTCCTGTGTTAAAATGAACTCTGAGAGTAATGTACAAATTTCACACTTTAGAAAGTGTTATTTTAACTCCAAAATGGAGGGAGTCATATGTACACCCAAGGAGTGTTACGTTAAACTCAAACTGAGTTAAATGTACACTGATTTTTTTGCTGTGTACACACCTTCTCGTTCGCTCAGGTCAGCAGACCAGCTCCTCCTGGGTGTGCCCAGGACAAGTCGAAAGCTCAGAGGGGATTGGGCTTTTGCTGTAGCTGCACCAAAATTGTGGAATGAGTTGGCGTTGTATATTAGACAAGCCTCTTCCATTACTGTTTTTAAATCTCTTTTTAAAACCCACTTGTTCAATTTGGCTTTTAGCACAGCGTGATTTATGTTTATTTATTTATTTATTTTTAAAGTATTTGCTATGCTTTGTTTTACTCTCTATTGTCAGCACTTTGGTCATCTGTGTTGTTTTAAAGTGCTATAAATAAAATTGAATTGAATTGAATAGTCAATTAAATTAAGTAGCATGTTTTTGGACGGTGGGAGGAAAGCGAGGAACCTGGGGGAAACCCATGTGAGCACGGGGAGAACGTGTAGACTCCGCACTGAAACGTCGGCTTGGTAAGGACTAGAGCCAGTGACGTTCTTGCTGTGAGGTAACAGTGCTAACCATTGGGCCATCGTGCCACCTATCTAGGAAAGGAGGAGGAGTAGGGGTGGAAGGGGGGATTCTTCAAAATGAAGATGGCTGTCATATGGAACTTAGGGTATTTATAGTGGCTTAGGAATCGTCTGATTGGTGAATCATAAATTGAATAATGCGAGACCAGCCGCAAGCAATCATAAGCACAAGACCGTCTCGAAATTAGTTTAGAAATAAACTTCACTTTGAGAGTACACCAATTCTGCATTTAAGTCCTCTCCTCTTCCTTACACCTATCAATATTTTTTGTATTTTTTAATAAAAAGATTATACATTTCATATGTGTGCATCTGCTGGAAGTTGATTTTCTCAATCCCTTATTATACACTCACTGGCCACTTTATTAGGTACACCCTACTAGTAACAGGTTGGACCCGCTTTTGCTTTCAGAACTGCCCTAATCCTTCGTGGCATAGATTTAACAAGGTACTGGATATATTCCTCTGAGATTTTGGTCCATATTGACATGATAGCATCATGCAGTTGCTGCAGATTTGTCGGCTGCACATCCATGATGCGAATCTCCCGTTCCACCACATCCCAAAAGTGCTATATTGGATTGATATATGCTGACTGTGGAGGTCATTTAAGGACAGTGAACTCATTGTCATGTTCAAGAAACTAGTCTGAGATGATTGTAGCTTTATGACATGGTGCGTTATCCTGCTGGAAGTAGCCATCAGAAGATGGGTCCACTGTGGTCATAAAGGGATAGACATGGTCAGCAACAATACTCCGGTAGGCTGTGGTGTTAACACGATGCTCAAATGGTACTAATGGGCCCAAAGTGTGCCAAGAAATTTTCCCCCACACCATTACACCACCACCAGCAGCTTGAACTGTTGATCCAAGGCAGGATGGATCCATGCTTTCATTTTGTTGATGCCAAATTGTGACCCTACCATCCGAATGTTACAGCAGAAATCGAGACTCATCAGACCAGGCAACGTTTCTCCAATCTTCTATTGTCCAATTTTGGTGAGCCTGTGTGATTTGTAGCTTCAGTTTCCTGTTCTTAGCTGACTGGAGTGGCACCCGGTGGGGTCTTTTGCTGCTGTAGCCCATCTGCCTGAAGGTTGGATGTGTTGTTTGTTCAGAGATGCTCTTCTGCAGACCTCAGTTGTAACGAGTGGTTATTTGACTTACTGTTGCCTTTCTATCTGCTGGAACCAGTCTGGCCATTCTCCTCTGACCTCTGACATCAACAAGGCATTTGCGCCCACAGAACTATTCTCTTTTTCAAATCATTCTCTGAAAACCCTAGAGATGGTTGTGCGTGAAAATCCCAGTAGATCAGCAATTTCTGAAATACTCAGACCAGCCCGTCTGGCACCAATAAACATCCCATGTTCAAAGTCACTTAAATCCCCTTTCTTCCCCATTCTGATGCTCAGTTTGAACTGCAGCAGATCGTCTTGACCATGTCTACATGCCTAAATGCATTGAGTTGCTGCAATGTGATTGGCTGAATTTGTGTTAAAGAGCAGTTGGACAGGCTTACCTAATAAAGTGGTTGGTGAGTGTATATTGACCTTATTTTGTGCAGTCATTTTTGCAATTGTTTTAGAACTTTCGATTCATTCTCCTATGGGAGAAATGACTCGGAATAATAAATGGCAGAAGACGGTCTGATTACTTGCCTTTACAAAGAAGTGTGTTCATGACTTTACAGAAAAGGTACAATAATATAATAAGAAAATATCATTGCAGCATCAAGCAAAATAACGAGTTGATTGAGAATGAGAGCGGAAGTCTCGAACCAAAAAGATTCACATGGCTGCGTCCGCTCGTACATCAAGAATAAGGTCAATGAATCAGCTCAAAAAAACATGAACTAAACACTTAGATTTATTCATTGAGCAGATGCTTTCATCTAAACAATTAGAAATAAGAAAAATAATAAATCAATTGCATTTATGCCACATTTGGTATGCAAACTCTTATGACAACTTCTAAAAGGACACTCAAACATAGCTTGACCAACAACTGACTCATAAACTTGATCAAACTCCTACAGTACCTGATTCACTGGTTGCGTTGAAGGCCCAGCGTCCGGTAACATTTACATTAGTTGTGTTCTTGAGGTTTTGGTAGTTGCCATTAATTGAATCAGGAATTATAAACTTGCTTATGGAGTTTATTGTGTCGTATCCAGCCTGTTAAATCAAAATGTTATGAATACATACAGAGCTGATGTAGAAAATATTGTATTTTACATTCTGTGATGTTTTACCTCCACTGGTCCAGATAACACAGCACAGTCACCATAATTCAACAGGAAGAAAGAGCCTCCATCACCTGAAATTAAAACCGCTTGAAACAGGATTGCCTAAAAGCAAGAAAAAAAGAAAAAAAAAATCACGATTCACTGTCTATATTGTCTGTGACATGGAAGTAATAAAATAAATAACTTTTACCGGGTTTGCCTGCAAACCATACTTCCAAGTGGCAACAAAGACCCAGGAAGCATTGAAGTTTGTTGTAGAGAAATATTGGTTTATATCCTGAGTGGCGCGGTCGAGCACACTTCCATTAGTGTACTGCTGATATGAGTAAAATCCAGTGTTATAGTCATCAAAGTCATTCCAGAGCGCAGCAATGGAATCATCAGTTCCTCCAAATATATTAAATTCATAATTTAATCTTGCTGATAATGTGAATGTCAGGAGTCCATTATAAATAACCTGTAATATGAGAAATAATTTTCATTTAGCAATAATCACAATCTGGCTTATTACTGCATTTGCATTCAGACTTTGACTTGGAGCGGAACTGAATTCTTACATATAAGCTGCTGTACGTGTGGCCAAAGAACGTAAATGGAGTTGAAAGAGCAACGAGATATAAGCTATCAGAACCATATTCAAAATGTTCAGTGTCTCCTACAGCCGAGCCGAATGGATAGAATATCTCTGGAGCTGCAGAGAGAAGAAACGATAAGAAAATCAGTCAAAAAGTCAGAATCATTCAATTATGCTGATTCTAAGATGAATGAAGCAATACTTTAAAAAGTCAGTAGTTACCTGTCCACGGCTGTGCAGATGTTGGACCAACTGTTAAAGAGAAAACAATAAGAGAAAACACTTTGTGAAATACACAAAAAAGCGTTGCACAGGAGTTGTCTATAACTAACTGCTTTATTACCTGGTGAAACTGTGGTGGAAGGCAATATGGTGGCTAGTGAAAAATAAACAAAAAAAATGGCAACTCAGAAACATGAACAGCTAACACAAACATAGGGACTTATATACAGAATGAACAACAGGCTAACAAGAAAAGAAGGGTCTGAGAACAAAAATAGAGCCGGCGGAACAGAAACCATATGATAAAAAATAATATATATATATATATTACCTGGTGGAACTGTGGTGGTTGGCATTATGGCATTGTCTGAAATAATGAAAACAACAATGAATAACTCCTTAAAGTTCATGAGTTTTCTATTCTAAAACTTTGACTCAACTAAACAGGCCTGGACATCAAAACGATCCAAATAATAAAGAAAAACAAGCTTTATTAGTGTAATAATAAAAGATAAAACACTCTGTGAAATTCACCTAAAGCATAGCATGGGGGTTATCCAACCTAACTGCATTATAACCTGGTGAAACTGGTTGACAGTGTGGTTGTTAGTGAAAAATGAACAACAGCAAAAAAACAGAAATGACTAATTTATTAGACTTTCCAGTAACTTTCACCAGAAACAATCAAGCTTAAGACATTACATTCATCAAGATGAAAAATAGCTTTATTATTGTATCATTAAGGCATTAGATAAAGATAGATATTGATTAAACATACAGTTGAAGGCAGAATTATTAGCCCCCCTGAATTATTAGCCCCCCTGTTTATTTTTTCTCCAATTTCTGTTTAACGGAGAGAATATTTTTTCAACACATTTCTAAACATAATAGTTTTAATAACTCATTTCTAATAACTGATTTATTTTATCCTTGCCATGATGACAGTAAATAATATTTTATTAGATATTTTTCAAGACACTTCTATACAGCTTAAAGTGACATATAAAGGCTTAACTAGGTTAATTAGGTTAACTAGGCAGGTTAGGGCAATTAAGTTATTGTATAACGATGGTTTGTTCTGTAGACTATCAATAAATTTATATAGCTTAAAGGGGCTAATAATTTTGACCTTAAAATGGTTTAAAAAAATGTAAAACTACTTTTATTCTAGCCAAAATAAAACAAATAAGACTTTCTCCAGAAGAAAAAATATTATCAGACATACTGTGAAAATGTCCTTGCTCTGTTAAACATAATTTGGGAGATATTTAAAAAAGAAAAAAAAAAAATCAAAGGGGGGCAAATAATTCTGACTTCAATTGTAGATGCAAGAAAAACACAGAACATAGGACAGGAACAGGAACAGGAACAGGAACAAGAAAACCAAGTAACATAAACAGCTAACACAACCAATGACCAACACACAACAGCAGAAACGTAGGGACTTATATACAGCGGGCTAACAAGAGAACAAGGGACCAGAGAACAAAAATGGAGCCGGTTGAACAGAAAAACATATGATAAAAACTTAATTATTACCTGGTGGAACTGTGGTGGTTTGGAACATGGCGTTGTCTGAAATAATGAACAAAAATGAAAACAGCAATAAATAATTCATGAAACGTTATGAGTAGAGTTTTCTATTCTATATAAAGAAACAAGCCTAGACATAACAAAATAAAGAAAAACAAGTTTCAAACAAGTGTCAACCATTTATTTATATAAAATCAAATTTCTGCGATTTTAGTCACGTCATGTAAGAAAAGTATGGTGATGTAATCAGCAGTTAATCTCCTCCATGAGTCGCACAGAACAACCAAACACACTCTGAAGAAACCCAGAAAATCTATGGCTGTGTCTGAAATCTAATGTCTCTGCCAAGGTTGTGTCATGTCATGCTCTCACGCTCACACTTTCTCTCTCTCTCACAGTCTCTCTCCCTTGCTCCTGCTCTGTCCTTTTTTTCACTCTCTTGGTACTTTTCAAGAGTTCACACTTAGCTGAGGATTGATTATAAAGCTTGTTTGACATGAGAGAAAAAAGGAGAGAGCCCTGAGCTTATAAGATCCTCGAGCCTGGGGCTCCCTCCCGTTTGCAAGGCGAGAGTGGAGTTTGAGCTCAGGTAGATCTTGAGAACTCCCCTGCTGTAGTAGCTAATGAACAGATAGTGATTGCTCTTAAGAGATAACTACTTACTAGGAGCATGTCTATGGGGCCGATTTGGATTAGTCAATTAACTTAAGTTGCATGTTTTTGGACGGTAGGAGGAAACCAGGGAACCCGGGGGAACCCACGCGAGCACGGGGAGAACGTGTAAACTCCGCACAGAAACGTCAGCTGGCTTTTTAAGGACTAGAACCAGTGACGTTCTTGCTGTGAGGCAACAGTGCTAACCACTGGGCCACCGTGCCACCTATCTAGGAAAGGAGGAGGAGAAGGGGTGAAAGGGGGGATTCTTAAAAATGAAGATGGCTGTTATATGGAACTTAGGGTATTTATAGTGGCTTAGAAATCGTCTGATTGGTGAATCATAAATTGAATAATGCGGGACCAGCCGCAGGCAATCATAAGCACGTGATTATTACCTGGTGGAACTGTGGTGGTTGGGAACATGGTGTTGTCTGAAATAATGAACAAAAATGAAAACAGCAATGAATAAATCATGAAACTTCATGAGTAGAGTTTTCTAGTCAATAGAAAGAAACAAGCCTCGACATAAAAAAAATAAAGAAAAACTAGTTTTATTATTGTAAGGTTAGAGCATGAGGTAAAGATGAGAAGACAAATGCTAGGGTTGAACGATAAATTGACATAAAATCACATTTCTGCGATTTTCTAGCACGTCATGAAAGAAAAGTATGGTGATGTAATCAGCAGTTAATCTCCTCCATGACGAGTCACACAGAACAACCAAACACACTCTGAAGAAACCCAGAAAATCTATGGCTGTGTCTGAAATCTAATAGTGTTTGGTTGTAGCCTTTATGTTGCTAGCTGAGATTGCATCGCTTAGAGATGCAATGTCAGACACAATGCACTCAATGGAGCTAGTAACGTCAGTGTGAGGGGTAGGGTTAGGGGTGGCGTTAGGTGAGCACATTAAAAAGCATTGGATGCAGCTCAGATTGCATCTGCACCGAGTCTGCAGCCAGACCCCCCTCCCGAAATTGCCTCAGTAGGTACTGCATTTGAATTGGAATTAACTACTTGACCATTAGAAAAATACGTTTTATACAGTATGCATGTGAGTAGTATGACTGGAACTCTGATGTACTACATCTGTCATTTTGTCATGATCACATGACCTACCCGCGTCAGTTGTGTCGCTTCACGCCCATTCAGGAATTACGGTGCTTCATGGGATAGCATAGTGCAAATCGGATGCACACTTCAGAATCTCGCAGGAAGTAGTAGGTCATCCGGGTACTTCTTGCGTACTGTTCCAAAATCTATGAATTTTGACATACTACTCGACTCACATACTGTAGCGTACTATAAAGTATGGAAGTATGCAACGCAGCCAATAGGAAATCCGGTCACACTTTATTTTGATGGTCCGTTAGTTGAATTTAAGATACATTGCAACTAATTCTCAGTAGATTATAAGTAGGTTGTTATGTTGGGGTTAGGGTTGGGGTTAGGGTTAGTAAGTTGACGTGTACTTGCAAAGTTTCTTATAGGCCCAGTTTCACAAACAGGGCTTAGCTTAAGCCAGGACTAGGCCTTAGTTAAATTAGGCTATTTAAGCCACATTTATAAAAATGGCCTTAGAAAAATATATTACTGGCGTGCACCTGAATGTGCAAAAAATGACACTGATGTATTTTAAGACATCTCACTGCAAGTTATTTTGAGTTGAGACAACTCAAACATGCAATTTAATCTTGACTAGCCTTAAACCTTGTTTGTGAAACCGGGGGATAGTCAGTTAAATGTCTGTTGAAGGATTATTAAATGTCAGTATCAACAGATATTAAGTAGACAGTCTACTAATACTCAAATGTACCATCAAAATAAAGTGTTACCGGAAATCCTTATAGCATTTGTAGGATAAACAGAAGATTAAACTGCTTTCATTTGATTCAACAGGATTAATAAACACAAGACCATCAGAGTTCTTATTTTCATTTTCCTGATAATAAAGTATGTAGTGATTCAAGATTTATTGTGTTTAAGAAAGACACATCATTTCACAGAAGGACTTATTTTAAACACTCGACTGAAGGTACAGTTGAAGTCTCAATTATTAGCCCCCCTGTTTATTTTTTCCTAAATTTCTGTTTAACAGAGAGATTTTTTTTCCACACATTTCTTGACATAATAGTTTTAATAACTCATTTCTAATAACTGATTTATTTTATCTTGCTATCTTGCTTATACTGCCATGATGACAGTAAATAATATTTTACTAGATATTTTTAAAGACACTTCTATACAGCTTAAAGTGACAGTTAAAGGCTTAACTAGGTTAACTAGGCAGGTTAGGGTAATTAGGCAAGTTATTGTATAACAATGGTTTGTTCTGTAGACTATAGAAAAAAAAATGCTAATAATTTTGACCCTAAAATGGTTCATAAAAAAAATTTAAAAACTGCTTTTATTCTAGCCGAAAAAAAAAACAAAAACAAATAAGATTTTCTCCAAAAGAAATAAATATTATCAGACATACTGTGAAAATGTCCTTGCTCTGTTAAACATCATTTGGGAAATATTGAAAAAAGAAAAAAAAATTAAAGGGGGGCTAATAATTCTGACTTCAGCTGTAAGTAAAAATGTCACTATATTGTGGTATTTGCACTTGCTTTCAGGTTTAACATTAGCAACATTTACTACAAAGGGCCGTAGTTCATAGAATGATTATTTGATTATCGATGTGTTATTTTGCATTTGGCAGAGCACTATGGCTTTGTGTAATAAATTCTGTTCCAGCTAAACACATATGCTGGAGATTCACTGCTGATTATACAATCGGCTTCATATACAAACTGTTCCACATGCAGTTAAAATGTATTAAACCTTGACACAAAAGAAACACAGAGAGTCCAGGACAGGAACAACAACACTCTAGAACAGTAAAATAATTTTTTTTTATTGTATTTATTACCTGATGGATATGTGGTGGTTGTCATTGTGGTGGTTGCTGAAAGAATAAAAAAAAACCCATTGTGAGTCAGTGAGTCAACTCAGTGAAAAAACTCATTCTTTAAAAGATCAACCAGAAATAAACCAGAAATACCAAAATGACATCAAATTGACATTAAGGTTGATGCGAATCGAAAATGCAGATCGATTAAAAACTTAACGTCCTTCTGACATCCACACATTGATGCCATTTTGACCATCAAAATAAAGTATTAGAATTTAAGGAAAATTTTATTCATCTAAAAGCTTCAATTCCAAATTTACACAGACATTTCAGAAGCGTTTCGAGACCTGGCAAATCTGCATTTGATTGACAGGGTCAGAAAAAACTCTGTCTTATATAGCCTAGTGGACCGTGCATGTGCACAGTCCACTATTTATTGTACAAATATTAGAAATTGTGTCTTAATGTATTTTATTATTGTTAACTTTTTTTATGACCAAAACAAGACATATTTATTCACAAAGTATTTATTCGGATGTCAGACCGATATTAAAAAAAACACATTACAAGAACAGAGCATTTAAAAACTAAATCTAGAACTGCATCTCCATAGATTTGAACCCATTATCTTTGCATGCTAGTCAAGAACTCTCACTGCTCCACTAAATTACTTGAAACTTCAATTCTCAATGTGGGGTATACTTCCTCAATTTGCGTAAATTTTTCTTTGCTCCAGAGCAACACATAAAAAAATGACCACTAGGTGTCACTTTAAACAATTTAGTCAAAACATTTAGAAACTTCGACACATTTGCTTCAACTGTTTCAGTGTTTCATAAAACCTCTCTCTGCCCATCACTACTTATAGCAATCAGTAGATTATATGGTTGTATCAGAAAACAGATGCTGAAGAGCACACAGGTTTTTTTGAACAATGTGGACTATCAGATGTCTTAGGTGTGAAAATGGGGCTAGCTAAATCAATACCTGTTAAGTCAGAGGTGGTAGTTTCTGAAAACATAAACACAAATACTATTAGATCCCATGTACTCATTTAACAATTGTTAACATATTAATGTTAAATTTATTAAAAAACACATTCTTTTACGATTTATATTTGAATGATCTGGAACAAATGAGTCACCTATTAAAGCAGAAGATTTGATTGTTTTTTCAAGTGTAACAAATGTAGGGCGGGGCTTGATTTAATCTTTTGGGAATTGACAGGCTTCCCCATCCTGTCGCCAGTAAACATAAAGTCATACTGATTTCAGCAGCAGAATATATTTTTCAAAGAATGATGCAGTAGTGCCAAAAAAAATAAAACACAAATTGACAGCATTTCATGACTTCTCGCTATCTTTCTGAGGTGGCATGAAAGACAAATTCCTCATCAGGAAAAACCAGAGAATCCAGTGATGATGTGTGACTAAAGATTGATGAACTGCACAAATCAGGATTGAACTTATAAAAATAGTTAAGCAGTCAAAGTGCCCCTATAAAGCAATGTATTGTTTAACTGTAGATTTTTACACTTATTGCACGCTAAGTGAGGATGATGATTTTCAAAAGAAAGAACAGATTTCGGGGATTTGTGATCTGTTACCTGGCAATGTTGTTTGAAATGGAGTTGGTGGCTGTGCCCTGGCTGTTCAAGAGAAACAGATGACATTACATTTTGAAGCATACATATGTTTATTTTCATTTTATTTGCCACGTAATCAAAGAGATGCTCTAAAGAAAGACATACTCAGTGCCAGGACCGATATGAACAGCAGCAGATGCTGTAAAACCAGAGATAACTTCATGTTGATGAAGTCAGAGATGATAACAGCACATGTAGAAATCCTTTTGCTGGAAACAGAGAGAGAGCTGTATTACTTTCTTTAAGAGGAACAACAACAACAACTGTATTTATAATTGTATAATGTAGTAACAAAATATATAATATATACCATAATATATACTTAATAAAAAGTTAAGAGAATGAAATCATACGTTTCCAACTGTGAAGTTCCTTGTTGCATAATTTGTATTTCTTTTGGTTTGGCTGGAATAAAATCATTTTTAAGTCTAATTTTAAGGTCAGAATTATTTTTAAGAAACCACTGTTGTCCTATAACTTGCCTAATTATCCCAACTTGCCTAGTGAACATAATATCTGTTGCATATGAATGCTATGCACATAGGGGTAGCTCCAAATGCAGCTTTATTATGAGAATGGTCAATCAGGCAGGGGTCAAATACCAGCCTAAACAGTATAGTAGACAATCCAGAAGCGTAATCCAAAAAACAGGTGAAAGGTTCAGGGCAGGCAGCAAAGGGTCAAAACACAAAAACAGTCCAAGGTCAAACACACAGGAAACAGGAAGAAACGCTTAAATTAAGCCAGCAACAGCTAAACAATACTCAGCAACATGTGTGTGGAACAAAGGGGTTTAAATAGTCCAAATAATCAACGATCATGAGTATCAGCTGTGAGTGTGTAATCAGTCAGGATCTGGAACCGGTTGTGTGTGTGTGGTGCATGACTGGGTTTTGTAGTCCATTTACCAGCAGATTTGTAGTCCTATGTGTTTACCAGTGATCTGCACAGGCCGGATTGCTGGTGATCGTGACAATATCATCAAGTCTTTAAATTTCAGCTGAATACTAGTAGTTTGCAAAATAAGTAGAAAAATATTATGAGCTGTCATCATTGCAAAGACAAAAGAAATTAATTTTCATTAGTTTTAATTTTAATTATTTATAAAAACTATTGTTTAAAAATGTGTTGAAAAATAGTGTCTCAGTAAGCAACACTTAGACAGTAAGAACTAAAATTAGATAAATTAATTTGTTCCCCAGTGTAATCAGTTAACAAACACAGTGCACTTTTTTGTTTCTATGTACTGATTGACACTAGATATTTATAATCTGATTTTGGATATTTAATTAAGAACTGCCTTTCTTCGACCCATTCATTTATTTAGATTATGGATGCGCATTATAATCATTATTTATTAATAAATGAGCTAAAATAGCATATCTATAACTCTGTTTTAGAGTAAGTTGTTTAATTGTTTTTTTATCCATCTTCATTTTAATAATGATTTTTGCAATGTAAATTGTGTCAAAGCAGCTTAAGGGGCCCATCACACCGAATGGGCATTTATGTTCCAAAAACGCGAGGCGCACCTCACTGCCTTTTTTGTTTTGTTTTTTTATGTCGCTAGGCAGTGACTAAATCAGCTGGGTATTGTGCGAGAGTGTTGCTTTTGATATTAATATAATTTTGATATTTAATAATATTGTGATATTCAAGATTTGTGAAGTCATACAGCTCTGGATAACTCAAAACAGCATCCACAAGTCTCTCCTCCATCTTCAAAAGTCTCTGTTGTTGTCATGACAACACAAACTCTGCTGTCACCTCAACGGAAACCCCGCCTCTGCTTTCCTTTGATTGGAGAATGAAAAAGACACGAGTTGACTTTTTTCAACTCCGAGGACTCGGCGCGCAAGTGTTGTTGCTAGAACAGATACGGTTGCAGCCGGAAGTTAAGGAGAATTATTTATATTATTTATTAAACTTCCCATTTATTGTATTTTTTTAACGTCTACTGCTACCCCAACCTTAAACCCAACCGTCACAGTACTGTAAAAATATGAATTATTGTTATACAGTGTCATAAAAATGCAGCTATATTGATGGGCATATCGCATTTCTGGCTGGCCGCATATCTGATTTAGATTTACCGCAAAAATGCGAGGCACAGCAGGCGGTTAAAACGCAAGGCATGGAGGACGCATAAGCAGCGCTCAAAACGCACTGCGATTAGTAAATCATTCAAAAAAGGCGCCTCTCAACTAGGCATAGGATGATAACCGTTTTCAAGGTATACTGTGGTTTGGAAAAGTCAAGGTTTAAAAACCGCCAAAATTTTCTGTAATACCGTTCCTAAGGTATATGTAAGATTTTTTATTTACATTTTTTTTTTTTTTTTTTAGGACAACAGTATCTCCAGCAGTAAAGATATCCAAAGATGTTGTTTTAAATTGTAAAGAAATCTGTGTTTTTGAAACAAATGAAGACAGCAGAAGTCAATAATTAATTTGAATTATTTAGCCTGACATGTTTACTGCTCCAAAATATCATAAATCTTTCAAAAAAGTTTTTGTTTTTTATCCAGACATTTAAAAAGAATATATTTTAGAGCAGTAATACTGTGATATTTTTATCCAAGGTTATCATACCGTCAGAATCTTATACCGGCCCAGGCCTACTCTCAACGCAAAAAGCGTGTTCGGTGTGACCAGCCCCTAAAGGTCCCGTGAGGTGGTTTGAAATGTGCATTTTTATTCTATGTTTGACTTAATCTCAAAGAGAGTGGGACATAGTGTAGCTCCTCCCCATAAAAAAAAAACCCTTTGAGACGCTTCTCATCTGATGCACTTGAGCTCAACTGCTCTTACTGGCAGAGCTGTGATAAAACTAAACTCTGCCAGTGAGAGCAGTTGAGCTCAAGTGCATCAGATGAGAAGCGTCTTAAAGGAGGCAGGACATGTCAGATGCTAGAGAGTATTTGATTAGTCAAGATTTGATGAGAAAATGTAGTATGAGGTGATGTGAAAAAAAATGTTGATCCATTTAGGTAGAAGTGACAAACTGCAAGAGTTACATGTATATATTTGAAGAGTTTAGACGCAAAAACCTCTAAGTGCCATCTAGAATTATTTTTCTACAATGCGCATATTTCTCTGCCTCTTATGTTTATGCTCAGTTTTTTCATGTTACAATCGATGAAAATGACCTATTCTTTGCCATAAAAGTGAAATTACTGAATCAAGACACACGAGCCTGAGAAAATTGCTAATTTTAGAAGAAAATTTCAGATGGCACTTAGAGGTTTTTGCATCTGAACTTTTCATTTGTTTTATATCTTCTAAACTCGAATTTTCTCACTGTTTATGAGCACACTAGCTAATAGATGTCCTTAAAACTAACAGACTGAAATTAGCATCTAAAAAAACAGTACAGTAGACGAAGAGAGTAAAAGCCATAATATTGCAAACTGTTGACTATTCCAGCAATTGAGGCAGGCAGGAGAGTAGTGTGGAATGCTGGTGTTGTTCAAGTAAATTAAAAATGATTCAGTTAAGTTTAGTTCATTAAATTAATAAGACTAATCCTTAAAATATACTTATGATCTTCGTTGTATATTGAAGTCAAAATTATTAGCCTTTCACATTTGTAAACATAATAGTTTCAATAAATAATATTTTTATTTTTTTTGCCATGCCCACGTCACACTTACCCTGTGAATGTAGTATATGTAAGTATTTATATGTGAGTTTTTTTTTTTTTCGTGTATCCTTTAATTTTTTACTCAAATAATTGTTATTTTTAAATCTGTTGTTGGACCGGCCAGGGGAAGAACTGGTGAAACCAGGCCCCACATCACACGCACCTCTATCTCTAACACAAGCTTTACCTTCGAAGATATCACATGGAACTTAGGCGTAGAGAAAGAAAATAATAATAAAAACAAAAAATAATAATAAAATAAATAATTTCTAATAATTGATTACTTTTGTTTTTGCCATGATGACAGTACACAATATTTTACAGCCAAACTAAAAGAAATGAGACTATTATAGAGACTATAATAGTGTTTTTGGGCTGCATCTTTTTAGCTATCATTTTTGAAATCATCATCAAATGAAATTTCTTTTAAAAATGTCTGGCAAGATTTTTTACTTTATAAACAAATAGTAGTAAATAGTGTAAATAAAGGCAAAATGTAGGGTAAAATGTTTCATAGTAATCATCATTAATTTTTGCTCTGAGATAATAATAATAATAATAATAATAATAATAATAATAATAATAATAATAATAATAATAATAATAATAATAATAATAATAAAGATTATTGATACATTTGTGTCTTATAATCAGATTTGATATATACTGGGTGTATATATACATAAGCACAAGTAATGATAATGTTTTACTCACCTCTGACAACTTCATCCAACAGACTCACCTACAGTGGTGTAGCAGGAAGTATGTTTGGCTTATATACTGTACGCACCAGCACCGGGGTTGCATCTAAAATGTAAGAAAATATGTCACCTTCATTGGAACAGCGCCAATAGCTTTAACAGAAAATCTGAAGCAAAAGTCTTGCCCTACAGACATCACATGACTTTTAGATGAATTATAATGTTAGGTATAAATGTCAACAGTGACTGTTAATGTGCTGCAGTTTCTAGCTAAAGCGACAGCTGATTTATTACACACTTCAAACTGATTCTTTATGTATCTACAAAAAAGGCTCAATCTAATTTTATCCAGTTTATCAGGTGGTACTAAAGTCTGCCAGAGCAGTAATGGCTTTTTTTATTTACTTCTGATATCACAAATCCCAGAGCTGATATTTAGCACTGAATTGTTGTTGACACAAAGTAGCACTTGTGCTTTCTAGAGAAAGATTTGCTTGGTGTTTTTAGGTTTTTTTTTTATTGATTGTGATCTACATTCTGCACTTTGTTTATGAATTGGCCTGTCAGCTATTCTGATTTTCCAGTTTTCAGTTCTTGGCGGAACATTACATTCCAGTTATGGGAAACAACAAGGTGCATTCCAGTAAATGCGAGAATAAAACCCTGATCTGTTCTAGCTCTACAACCATTTTCAAGCATTTCTGATCGCTTTTATATTGCCATTGCAGGTAATGTTAATGCAGAAATCAAAAGTGCAATGATCACTCACTGCAATGTAAGCTTATCTTATTGTTTCCCATGATTGTAATGTTATGTTGTGTCAAGAACTGAAAACAGGTCTTTCCCTAGAAAGCACAAAAGTTACTTAGTATCAACAACAATTCAGTGCTTACAGAAATACAATATACAACATAATAAAAAAAAAATAATAAAAAATCTTACTGTTCCGACATACTTTAGATGAACTTGATAAAACTTGATTTAGCCTTTTTTGATGATACAGAAAGAATCTGTTTGACGTGAGCAATCATTACGCTGTCACTTTAGCTGAAGTGGAAAAAAAAAAATCACATAATGGTGTCACAAAAAGTAAAACTGCAGCACATTAGCAGTCTCTTTTCATACTGTATTCCTTGATTATGAAAAAAGTAGCTTTAATTTCATTGTATGATGTTCATAGTATTAATTAAGTTTTATTTTGTTTTAGTTTGGCTGGAATAAAAGCAGTTCATTTTTTTAAGGTCAATTTATTATTAGCCCCCCAAGAAGAGTTTTTTTTTCTTCAGATTGTCTACAGAACAAACCACTGTTATAATGACTTGCTTAGTTAACATGCAGTTGAAGTCAGAATTATTATCTATATTTTTTCCCCCAATTTCTGTTTAATAGAGAGACTTTTTAACACATTTCTGAACACAATAGTGTTAATAACTAATTTCAAATAAATGATTTCTGTTCTGACATACTTTAGTGTCACCAGATCAACTTGATAAAATTTGATTTAGCCTTTTTTGAAGATACAGAAAGAATCTGTTTGACATGAGCATTCATTACGCTGTCACTTTAGCTGACGTGGAAAAAAATGATTTAATGGTGTCACAAAAAGTAAACCTGCAGCACATTAACATTCTCTTTTGATACTATAGGACTGAATTAAGAAAAAAAGTAGCTTTAATTTCATTGTATGAAGTTTATTGTATTAATTAAGTTAATTGTTATGCATATACATATATATTCTATTAGCGTACTTGTAAGTGCTCTACTTGAATATCGTTTTGGACTAAATTGTCCTACTTTTAATATCTAATAAATTTACTTTTAAGTAGTAGTAGTTGTAGTTGACTTTATTAGTACCCGGATAGGTAGATTCTTTTTGCAGCAAAGTTTGGCATTTGATACAAACAATTAAATCACACATATACACATACAAAGTACCTCATAAAAGATTACAATTTATTCAGAGCGACAACTGATGATAGGACAAAGCTATTCCTGAACCATTTTGTCCTACTAAAAAGCATCTGAAACCTTCGACCTGAAGGGAGCAGGATAAACTCCCCAGACAGGATGAGAGCTACAGCTACTAATGTTCTGGGCAATCCGTAAAATTTGCCTACTATACAGGGATTCAATACTCAGCTGTGATTCACCAATCAACCTGCTAGACCACCTAACAACCTGGCTCAGTCTATTTTTTGAGAGACAGACCTCCAAACCATGCCACCAGAGCGGAAGACAGAACAAAGTCAATAAAAGCACGATAAAAAAAGAGTAAGCATGTTAGGGCCAATGTGAAAACGTGATAGCTTCCTGAGACAATAGACGCTGATTCCCCTTCTTGGACACAGCATCACAGTTTGCCTCAAAGTTTAAAGATCGGTCTATAATGGTACCCAAATATTTGTAGTTCTCCACACATTCTACTTTTTGACCCATAATATTAGTCACCTCAGCTGCTGTATGATTCCTTCTAAAATCAATAACCATATCCTTAGTTTTTGTTGCATTAAGTTTTAGATTTGACTCCTCACACCACTGAACAAAATGATCTACTATGGGACCATGACTACTTTCATCTCCTTGGAGGAGGCTTACAATCACAGTGTCGTCTGCATATTTTAAAATGAACTGATTTCCAATTGTACTCTGACACATGTTTGTGTACAGGATAAATAAAAGTGGGGATAACACACACCCCTGAGGTGAACCGGTGGAGGAGCACAGGCTTTCAGACAGGGAACAGTTTATTCGCATTCTTTGTGTTCTATTGGTTAAAAAGTCTAAAATCCAGCCAACAAGATTGTTGCTTAATTGAAAATGATCTAAAAATCTCTGGATAAAAATATGAGGATAAATTGTATTAAAAGCTGAAGAAACTATCTAAGTGAACTATAAAGTACATTGAGTTTTAAATTAGTACTACGATTAAACTTATAGATATACTAAAAGTTGACTTTTGTAATATGTTTGTGAAGGAAAGAAGTAAAGTTGTGACATGCAGCCAACTGTCTTATACTCAGGGCTTTGCATTTAACCCAGCCAAGTGCACACACAGTAGTGAACACCTTGCATAGTGACATTCCTCAGTATACACATTTCTATGTTTTACTGGCAATGGCATTTCATGTTTTTAAGGGCACGCCAGGTGTTAAAACAACATAAATAACTCCTTTTACTGAAATATGAAGAATATGGACGCTTGTGCGTAACGAAATTAAAGGCATTCTGAAATGGCAATGCATTTCTGTAATTAAACTTGCATTTTACATGACATACAGTATGTGTAAAGTTTGCTGCAAAATGAAAACGAATTTCATAAATGATAAATAGACATTTCGTCACCTTGGAATTATAAGGTTCTATCTGCATTCTGAATGATTTTGAGATATTGAGCTTCAAAGTTTTTGCATTCCATAGCAAACAGTTTGTGTGTAACATTTGTTTTTTAAATAAAAAGTCTTAAAATGTAAACAACTTATAAAAAAAACATCCCATAATGTAAATAAGTTGTTATTTAATAAGAATATGTCAATAACTCAATTTTGACAAAAATGGAACAGATGGAACCTTATAATTCTAAGGTGACGATATGGCATTTTCAACCACAGTTTAAACATGCAAATGACAAAGTGTTTTTAATGTTTTAAAAGTTGTTGATCATGTAAAAATGATAATTTAAAGGTCCTATTAAATGTAAATACAGTTTTTTTTAGATGTTAGTATCAGTATTGTTAGTTTTTAAGATATCTATAAGCTGGTGTGCTCCAAAACAGAGACAAAATTTGTGTTTAGAAGATATAAAACTGCTATAAACATGTAAAGCTTGTAGTTTGTCTCTTCCGCCTAAATGGATCAACCGTTTTATTCACATCACCCATACTTCAGTTTATCATCATATCATAACCAATCAAATGTCCTCTATATCTGACATGCCTCGTCCCCTTAAAGACGCCTTTTATTTGCTTTTCATTTGATATGCTTGAGCTCAACCGCTATCTCTGGCAGAGCGGTGATAAAACAAAACATTATTGGCTGTTTAAAAAAAAGGAGAGTAAAAAAAGGGGAGGAGCTACACTATGTCCCACCCTCTCTTTGTGTTTTGGTTGAGATTACGTCAAATGCATCGAATACAAATGCATATTTCAAAGCACTTCACAAGACCTTTAAATGTTATTTGTGCTAATTGTATTTACATGGTTAGGAAACTAGGACTGCATTTTCATTATTACACCATGGGATGTAGCAAAATTCAATGTGTATTTCAAATGCATTCAGACCTAAAGGCATAGCAAAAACTGTAGCAAAATATTGGTGAGATAAATGTATTTTTAATGCATTAACACTCATTTAACATGTTACTTTTTCAATTAATACATCTAATGTTAGTTGAAGTGGTTTTGAAAATGCATTCTCGTGATAATCTTCTGTGAATGAATTGATTGGGTACAAGCTGCACATCAATCTACACTTCTAAAAAAGTAGCTACACCACAAGTTATTTCAGACTATTTTTTTTCCAACAAAACTGTCAGTCATTTTAAGTAAACTATTTAGTAAAGCAGTGCAATCCAATTATAATGTCAAAAGTTAGGCCAAATCCCAATTCTAACCCTTAGCTTTTCCCCTTACCCCTAGTTTTGGATGTTCACATGAAGGGGTAGGGCTGTCCCAATTCTCTTTAGCTTGAAGGCGTAGGACTAAGGGCAAGGGCTATAGATAGCCCTTAAAAAGAAGATTTTTCAGGACCACAGTTGAAACCAAGAGGTACAAAATATTCCAGAATACACCAGCTACAACGGCAGCATGGCTGCACATGGAAATAGGGTGATGCACAAATTAGTATTTACAACAAACAAGCACATGTTTTAATACATTCATAATCTCGTTTATGTTTTACCGTCATGCTTTAAAAAAAAAAAACGTTAAAATAAAAACTGCTAAATTTCGCTATCTATAATATAACAATTCCTCTACAGCAGTCCCACAACATTCTGACACTCGATGACACTCGAATCCCCTGTCAGAAAAGTCTAGTGGCTAAGAATGAGCTTTTTACAGTGTCTGCTATAATGTTAATGTTGTTTTCTTGTGTTTACATAGATGAATATGGCCACTGTGTAAATGAGTTACGATCTTATTGCCACATTATATCGTTATGATAACATGATATTGTTGCCTTCAGTGATTTCCTGAAGATAAATACCAAAAAATAACGCAACTGGAATAACTACAGCAGTTGCCACCGTCTGATCCCATATGAAGCAAGAGATTACGAAGACATATCGTCACCATAGAATTATAAGGTTCTGACATTTTTGTCAAAATTGAGGTATTGACATATTCTTATTAAATGACAACTATTTTACATTATGAGATGTTTTTTTTATAAGTTGTTTACATTTTAAGACTTGTGATTTAAAAAACAAATGTTACACACATATTGTTTGCTATATGGGATGCAAAAACTTTGAAGCTCAATATTTCAAAATCATTCAGAATGCAGATAGAACCTTATAATTCCAAGGTGACGATATGATGACGTGTGCAGGTGCTGTAGTGCTGTCCTATTTCTTAGAGGTAAATTTTCAAGCCTTTCTTCTTTACACTCTGTTTCAAGAGCCAAGGGGAAAGGGAAGGTGTAGAGATACAAAAATAGAATTGGGATTGGGCCTTAATGTTTTATTATACATAGTTTTCAAATTGATCAAACTGTCAAGAGTCAAAGTACAAAACTGCAACAAATTTAGCATTGCAGTTACAAATTAATTAACCTAGATTAAGGACACGGTAGCATTTTCTCAACAAATTAGTGACATATGGCTACATTTCAATAAAAAATTTTATGAATTAAATTTCAACGGTTATTACTTGAAAAATATTATTTACAAATTAATAGAAATAAATAAAAACATGTAAAATCATGGCATGCATGATCTACCAATAGATGACTGTAATACACTATTGTACTAGGTTATCTTGTAAGATGACAGTGTGCTGCTTTGCATGTTCACTAAATGGAATGTAGCTGTTGTCAAGCTACCCCCCCCCCCCTACGTGCGGGAAAAGGTAGATAACTACTGGAAAATCTACATTATCTTAAATAGCTGAGATGCTGTCAAGCTACTGAACAATGTAGCTAAGCTAGTAGTGATTAGTTGATAAGCTGAAGCAGAAAGATTGACTGTCACTCAAAATGATTTATTTATCTGAGAAGGTTGTTGGTTCTACTGCTGTAAGCGCTATTAAAGAAAATCATTAAATTATTATTTATGTCTATACCATACAATGTTTTACTTAGTTTTCGAACACCATACAATCAAAACGATGCAAAATCCTAGTCTAAACAATTAGCCTAGGATAACGTGACATCATAAATCATGAACCAGAGCAATACATTGTAACAGAAGCTGAAGAATGCTTCAAAAATGTTAACAATGTGTTAAAAATTGACATTTTAAGATATGAATCACTTGTACTAACACATTGTGCTAAACACCAGGAGCATGTTGGTTCATGCTTGAAATGTGCAAAAATGTAACAGCTAAAATGAGTTAATCACATGATAGAAATGCAAGCATAGCACAACATGTCATGCTTTCATAATGCAAGTATGTTTAACATGAAAAAAATAAACCAGCAATATGGTAATGCATGATAACAACGTTCCAAGTATGCTAAGACACGCTGATTCATGTTAACAATTTGAAAAAAACTTTTTAACCATATATGTTAAACGTGCTAACAACAGGTTGATCTGTTCTATCAATGTGTGAAAACATGTTAGCCATACATTTTAAAACATGCTAGCAACAGGCTAACTAACAAGCTAATCTGTTCTATCAATGTCTAAAAACATGTTAACCATATGTGTTAAAACATGCTAGCTACAGGCTAACTGTACTAACAAGCTAATCTGTGCTGTCAATGTGAAGACATGACATGTTCTATCAATGTATAAAAAATATGTTAACCCTATGTTAAAACATGTTAGCAAAAGCTAGCTGTACTAACAAGCTAATATGTGCTGTCAACGCGAAAACATGTTAACCATGTGTTAAAACATGCTAGCATCAGGCTTACTGTAATAACAAACTAATCTGTTCTATCAATGTGTAAAACATGTTAGCCATACATTTTAAAACATGCTAGCAACAGGCTAATTAACAAGCTAATCTGTTCTATCAATGTGTAAAACATGTTTATTTTATATTTTAAAACATGCTAGCAACAGGCTAACTAAAAAGCTAATCTGTTCTATCAATGTGTAAAAATATGTCAACCATATGTTAAAACATGCTAGTAAAAGCTAGCTGTACTAACAAGCTAATATGTGCTGTCAATGCAAAAACATGTTAACCATGTGTTAAAACATGCTAGCACCAGGCTAACTGTAATAACTAGCTAAATTGTTCTATCAATGTGTAAAACATGTTAGCCATACATTTTAAAACATGCTAGCAACAGGCTAAATAACAAGCTAATCTGTTCTATCAATGTCTAAAAACATGTTAACCATATGTGTTAAAACATGCTAGCTACAGGCTAACTGTACTAACAAGCTAATCTGTGCTGTCAATGTGAAGATATGACATGTTCTATTAATGTATAAAAAATATGTTAACCCTATGTTAAAACATGCTAGTAAAAGCTAGCTGTACTAACAAGCTAATATGTGCTGTCAACGCGAAAACATGTTAACCATGTGTTAAAACATGCTAGCATCAGGCTTACTGTAATAACAAACTAATCTGTTCTATCAATGTGTAAAACATGTTAGCCATACATTTTAAAACATGCTAGCAACAGGCTAACTAAAAAGCTAATCTGCTCTATCAATGTGTAAAAACATGTTTATTTTATATTTTAAAACATGCTTGCAACAGGCTAACTAAAAAGCTAATCTGTTCTATCAATGTGTAAAAATATGTCAACCATATGTTAAAACATGCTAGTAAAAGCTAGCTGTACTAACAAGCTAATATGTGCTGTCAATGCAAAAACATGTTAACCATGTTAAACCATGTTAAACATGCTAGCCTCAGGCTAACTGTAATAACAAGCTAAATTGTTCTATCAATGTGTAAAACATGTTAGCCATACATTTTAAAACATGCTAGCAACAGGCTAACTAACAAGCTAATCTGTTCTATCAATGTGTAAAAACATGTTTGTTATACATTTTAAAACATGCTAGCAACAGTCTAACTAAAAAGCTAATCTGTTCTATCAATGTGTAAAAACATGTTAAACATATATGTTAAAACATGCTAGTAAAAGCTAGCTGTACTAAAAAGCTAATCTGTGCTTTCAATGTGTTAAAACATGCTAGCAACAGGCTAACTAACAAACTAATCTGTTCTATCAATGTGTAAAAACATGTTACACATATATGTTAAAACATGCTAGTAAAAAGCTAGCTGTACTAACAAGCTAATCTGTGCTTTCAATGTGCTAAAATATGCTAGCAACAGGCTAACTAACAAGCTAATCTGTTCTATCAATGTTAAAATATGATAGCAGCAGGTTCATCTTGAATTGTACATACCCACTGTACATATGCATTTGTAATTATGTTCATATCTATCTGCATAACTCTGATTATCAATAGCAACCTGTACATATATTCATCGATTATAGATCTCTGTTCATAGTTAATGCAACCTGTATTTAATGTCCATACTACATCCATCTATAAATGTCACCATAGTTTTTCTAACTTATACTTATATACTGCACTTTCTGTAATATTCTAATTAGACCTAAACTACATTTTGTTGCCTTGTACTTGTCCATATGTAATGACAATAAAGTTGAATCTAATCTAAATTTAATCTAATCTTAACTGTACTAAGAAGCAAATCTGTTTTATCAGTGTCTAAAAGCATGTTAACCATATGCTAAAACATGCTAGCATCAGGCTAACTGTACGAACAAACTAATCTGCACTACCAACATATTAACCATGCTAAAATCATGCTCACTGATGTTAGAAAATACTAAACAGGCCATACATATGCAATATTTTAGCCTAGTATAAGTTTGAACATAGCCGGCCCTCCCTATAGACCTTTTTCTTGGCTGCTGCATGGAGGGCGCCATAGAGACCAGTGTCTTCCGGTGAATGGTTAGAACTTCCGTTTACAGTGTTTACAACTGGTTATTTGCGCTCCGAAAATGGGTTTCAATAGCGCTTTGAGTGGATTACGGAGTATTTTTGTGACACACAACTTTGAAAGGTGTGTGTTAAAGCCGTTATAAACCATAAGTGTGGTTCAAACGCGAGAGAAAAACGTTCTCCTAGTTCACGTGTCTGCCGTCAGAAATACAGTGTGTGTGTGTTTCCCCGGCCTGTCAGCTGTTAGCTCAGCGGCTCTTCAGCACACACACACAAGCAATACTTCACTGCATCATAGAGCAAACCAGATTACTGGCATGAAACGTAACAGGTGTGTAAGTCATGCAATTTATAAAAATGACCAATAAAAGTCTGTTACTGATACTCTGCTGGCTGATTTGCTGTTCATTCTAATCGCGAGCCGTTTATGTTTCATTAGTGTGTTGTATTTACCACGGTTTTTGTTTTTCTGTCATTTCAAAACGTCACTTTATTTTCACTCTGTCACAGTTATTAAATCAGTGTGTTAGTGGGACAGTACAGTAGGCTACGTGTGTGTGTCAAACATTTAGGTGAATTACATTTGTTTGGGTTGGTTATATATTTTAAAGAAAGAGAAACTGTTGACTTTAGCGATGACGAGGCTTCATTTAAACTGCAGAAATTGCCATCTGACATCGAGGGGGAAATGCCTCACAGCGGCTGTTTTCCATCCTATTAGATCACATTTTTTAAATGATCAGTCCAGGAGGTGGCGCTGATCGACAACAGTATTAGTTCAAAGATGATAAAAGCAGGTAAAATAGATTAAAACTATCGTTTTAAAGCTGTCTAAATGTGACCGTTTACACGAATAAGCTGCCGAAAGTTCTTCGCATTCTCCTTGCGCATACACGCAAAGCATAATGGGTAATTGCATACCAAGAAACATAATGCGTTCCAAGAAAAGGGTCTATAAGTGAACTAAGCGGCTGCTTAGGGCCCTGCCGCCACTAGGTGGCCCCACAACCTGCTAGCGGTGCAAGGCGTTTCCTTGCTGAAATAATTTTTATTTGCATTTTACAATTATTTTCATTGACAGTGCTTCAGTACTTAAATATTTATAAATTTTCGCTTAAAAGAAAAAAAATCACAATTTTATTAAAGTTGAAATTGTTTTCGTGTGAAGGTCATGTAATCAACAGGAAGCTCGCAGCATCTCATTTCTCATATGCGTTCTCGCAGTTCGAGTTTGCTTTTCCAAGGTAACCTGCAAGACCGACCGGTCACCACAAGAACGCAAATCCGTGAACAGACACAGCCACCATGGCCTTTGCCCCATTACATACCTGATTTATTTTGGAAATTAGACTGCGAAAATGAAAAGAAACTAACGTTATTCTTTAGGCGTAGAAAAACTGAGGGGAAAAATGATGATAAGAGACGAGCACAAAATAATTTTAGCATTGCTTTTAAGTGCTAATGATGATGTCAATCTAATAGCACATTTAATCGAAAATAGGCAATTACATATTAATAAACGCCGTCTACTTATATGAATATTTAATTTTTTTCTGGTTTTACAGACCTGTTTTTTTAGTCTAAAACTCATTTTACTGAAATGCAATAGTACTCCAATGTCTTTCACTAACATATTTTGCACACTGGTAATATTTTTTTTTCCTGAGACATGTTTATAAAAGTTATGTCCTAATTAAATTAATCATAGTTTATTATAAGCTCTGGACTCTGCATCTCAAATGTAAGGAACAGGGAAGGAGACTAAAGGGAATAATAAAGTTTGTGCATGGGTATTAACATTAACCCAGTATTTGTTGCTTCTCTTTTTCTTATATGTTTTTTTATATTATTATTTTTCATATTTACTTTATATTATTTGCTTATTGATTTTATTATTTATGGATCAATCTTTGCATTAATGTTAATCGTTTTGTTGTTGTTGTTTTTTTTTTTTTTTTTTTATGAGTTCAGAATGTATATTTTATTACTAAGTAATGCATTTAATTAATTATTGTTTAGTGTTGTTTCATTGCAGAGTTTTTGCTTTTTGGAATTATATGAAAAAAAACAAACAAACAAAAAAAACTCAACCTACAATCTTTTTATAGAATCTTCAATCTGTTTGCTAAATTAATAGAATATGTTTTAAACACTCCAGAAGGACGCAAATTAGGAATCACTGGTCCCTCCCTTCCTTAAATATTGTTTATTTCTTCATTTTTGAAGCTGCTAGTTGACAAAAACAGTGCTGTTTTAAAATGTCCAAACCATTCAGACAGTTAAGTAGAAGAAATCAGGCTTTACTTTTCTGTTTCATTGATTGTATTTAAAAAGCAATAAAATCAATAAAATGTTGTCGGCTGAATTGCAATGCCAATCCTCCACTATTTAGAGCAAGGTAGGGCCCCAAAATTATTCTGCTTAGGGCCCCCAAATGTACAGGGTTAGAAAGTTAGAAAATGCTATAAATAACTAAATAATTCTTTCTCTTTTCCTTTTCACACTGTTTAAACTGTACAACACAATTTACTGATTTTAGTTTATTATTTAATCGTTTTAGAATTTCAAATTTACTGAAGTAAAAATGAGAAACGTTGCCTAGGCAACTAACTAAAATAAAAAGTGTTTTTAGATTTTAGCATTTCGTTCATTCATGTTCTTTTTGGCTTATTACCTTTATTAATCTGGAGTCACCACAGCGGAATGAACCGCCAACTTATCCACTATATGTTTTACGGAAATACCCTTCTAGTCGCAACCCATCACTGGGTAACATGCATACACACTCATTCACACACATACACTACGGACAATTTTAGCTTACCCAATTTACCTATACCACTTGTCTTTGGCCTGTGGGGGAAACCAGAGCACCCGGAGGAAACCCACCCGAACACAGGGAGAACATGCAAACTCCACATAGAAATGCCAACTCACCCAGCCGAGGCTCGAACCAGCGACCTTTTTGCTGTAAGGCGAATGTGCTACCCACTGCATTTCATTTAATGTTTATTTTGTTTCAAATAATGCAAATGTAAATAATTTACTACAATAATTGTAGTAACTAGACACTAAAGTGAGAATCTGGAAGGTTCTATTAAGAATAGACCTCTACATGACAACAACTGCACAAGAAAAACAATAATAAATGAAGAGTGTTTTATTACACAGACCTGTTGAGGTTTTCAGTGTGGGGGATCTAAAAAGAATGAAAAATACAGACATTATTAAATACCTCATGAAGTCACTAGTTTTCCTTTATTTTTATTCCTAAAATGGGAAGTTTGATAGACGAAATAAGTGAAAATTCACTGATCTATCATTTTGTATTAGCTACTCTGAGTCAGGCACTTTTGTGCAGAAAGTGATTTATATTTGAGAAGGATTATGACTGGACAAATAATTTTAGTAGTCTTACATGAGTAGTCTCATAATATTTTTTCTCCATTTTCTCAGAAGAGCAAGACTCATTTTAATTGTAGATATCATTTTGTTTATTTTGTCTTCACTCCAACACTCACATACTGTATATAGAGTAACTCATGACTAATTACCTGGTTGAACTTCAGTGACTTGTGTTGCGGCTTCTGTCAAAGTGGATCCTAAAAGAATAAACACATACAAACAACATTAAATACCTAAAACAATCCATTTTATGAGTGTAGTTTTATTTGCTGATAAAAATGCTCACGCACAGTTGAAGTCAGAATTATTAGCCCCCTTTGAATTTTTTTTCTTTTTTAAATATTTCCCAAATGATTTTTAACAGAGCAGGGAAATTTTCACAGTATGTCTGATAATATTTTTTCTTCTGGAGAAAGTCTTATTTGTTTTATTTCGGCTAGGATAAAAGCAGTTATTATCTTTTTCAACACCATTTTAAGGTCAACATTATTAGCCTCTTTAAGCTAGATTTTTTTCAATAGTCTACAGAACAAACCATCATTATACAATAACTTGCCTAATTACCCTAACCTGCCTAGTTAACCTAATTAACCTAGTTAAGCCTTTAAATGTCACTTTAAGCTGTATAAAAGTGTTTTGAAAAATATCTAGTAAAATATTATTTACTGTCATCATGGCAAATATAAAATAAATCAGTTATTAGAAATGAGTTATTAAAACTATTATGATTAGAAATGTGTTGAAAAAATCTTCCCTCTGTTAAACAGAAATTGGGAAAAAAAATTAACAGGGGGTTAATAATTCAGGGGGGCTAATAATTCTGACTTCAACTGTATCTTAGAATTATTTTTTTTATTGTCCTTATAAAAAAAAAAAAACAGATTAGGCTCTAAATCAAAGGTTTGTCAGTACATATCTTTGCAGTTGTTGTAGTTTCTGTTAAAGGAAAAACTGTTTAATAATAATAAAAAACACCCCTGTAAAGTAAACAACACCCATGCAATTATTTTTTTTTTATGTTGTGGAAACACAAATGTGAATCTAAAGTTAGAGGATTTATACTGTAATGCCAAGAAACAAATATTAAATTCAAAACTAATCCACAGTATGAGGATCGACCTGGGCTTCCCCGAAGCGCGCCCATATCAGCTGGACCGACTCGGGGTGGAGTCTCCATTCTCCCGAGACTAGGAGCTGCCGTGAGAGCCCATCGGCTGCACGGTTGAGCTCGCCCGGAATATAAATGGCACGCAGCGATTTCAGCCGTGTATGACTCCAGAGGAGCAGACGGCGAGCGAGCTGAGACATGCGGCGGGAGCGTATACCCCCCATGCGGTTGATATACGCCACCGTCGCCGTGCTGTCCGTCCTGACCAGCACGTGTTGCCCTCTGAGCACCGGTGAAAAATGGCGAAGAGCGAGCAACACTGCCAACAGCTCTAGGCAATTGATATGCCAATGCCGCTGGGTTCCCTTCCATAGGTCCGCAGCAGCATGCCCGCAACACACGGCCCCCCCATCCCGTACTGGAAGCATCCGTCGAGACGACGACATGCCTGGACGCCTGTCCTAGGGGCACTCCGGCCCGTAGGAAAGAGGGGTCCCTCCAGCGGGTGAGGGTGCGGCGACACAGCGCAGTGACAGTCACTCGGTGTGTGCCCGCGTGCCATGCGCGTCTGGGGACTCGATCGTGAAGCCAATGCTGAAGTGATCTCATATGGAGCAATCCGAGCGGCGTGGCCGCGGCTGCGGATGCCATATGCCCCAGGAGCCTCTGAAATAATTTCAGGGGGACCACCTTTTTCCTGTCGAACTCCCTCAGACAGTTCAGCATCAGCCCGGCGCGTTCTCGTGAGAGGCGCGCCGTCATGGTGACCAAGTCCAGCTCCAACCCGAGAAAAGAGATGATCTGCACGGGGGCGAGCTTGCTCTTCTCTCGGTTGACCTGAAACCCCAACAGGTCGAGGTGCCGGAGCACCTTGTCTCTGTGCATAATCAATTGATCCCGCGAGCTGGCTAAAATCAGCCAGTCGTCGAGATAATTGAGTATGCGTATGCCTGCGAGTCGAAGGGGCGCCAAGGCACCCTCCGCGAACTTGGTGAAAACCCGCGGAGACAGAGAGAGCCCGAAGGGGAGGACTTTGTACTGCCATGCTCGACCTTCGAACGCAAACCGCAGAAACTGCCGGTGGCGTAGAAGTATGAAAACATGGAAATACGCGTTCTTCAGGTCTATTGCTGCAAGCCAATCCTGAGGACGAACACATCGGATGATGCGTTTCTGCGTGAGCATTCTGAACCGCAGCTTGTGAAGGCAGCGGTTCAAAACGCGCAGGTCTAGGATTGGCCGTAGCCCATCGCTCTTTTTGGGTACGATGAAGTACGGGCTGTAAAACCCGCCCTTCATCTCGGCTGGAGGGACCGGCTCGATTGCATCCGATTGCAGCAATCTCCTCTCGCAAGACAGGGGCGGACACAGGGTTGACCCTGGTGAAATACACGCCCGTGAACTTGGGAGGCCGTTTCGCGAACTGAATCGCGTAGCCGAGTCTGATCGTGCGGATGAGCCACCGCGATGGGTTGGCCCGCGCTAACCAGGCAGGCAGAGCCCTCGCTAGAGGCTTCATTCGCACGATCGCTGACGTACCAACGGTGGGGCAGCACGGAGTGGGTGGGCTCAACCGGGAAGCACTGGGGTCCCACGGAAGAGCAGGAGGCAAGAGGTTCACTCTCGTCTCGCACCCATACTCCGGAGGTGTGGTCGGGAGGGGAAGAGAAAGGAGACCGTTCTCTTGCGCTCCGTGAGCCACTGGCGAAATGCACCGATCCTGCGAGCTGGAAGGCATAGCATCCCAAGCTGGCAGTGTTCGGGCAGTCACATCCGGGGAAGGGGAAAAATGCTCCTTCTTTGGAATTTGGGTGGCGTTGAAAAACGGCATTGGTGTTATTTGTGTGGCCCGGCCCTCCGCCGGGGAAAGAGCAAGTTCCCTCTTCTCCGGATGGCCCGTCTCAGGGATGCTTCGCGGTCCGTTTACCGGACTTAGCGGCGCCCTGGGGCGGGGGCGCTGGATGCCTGCGGGATGCTCGGCGCTGCCGCTTGGCCGGAGACGCAGGCGGGGGCGTCGGAGCAGATCTTGAAGCCGCAGGCAGTTGCCCTCGGCGAGGAGCAGTGGAGGTGGATGGTTCGGCGGGGGGAGCGGTCTTACGGTCCCGCCGATAGATGACTTTGCCCATCGCATCCGACTGCTCTTTCACCGCCGTGAACTCCTGGGTGAATTCACCAACGGTGTCGCCGAACAGGCCAGCCTGGGATATGGGCGAGTTAAGAAAGCGGACTTTGTCAACATCGCACATATCTGCCAGGTTTAGCCAGAGGTGGCGTTCCTGGACCACTAATGTGGCCATCGACCTCCCCAGGGCACACGCAGCCGACTTGGTGGTACGCAGAGCATAGTCGGTTGCGGTGCGGAGCTCATGGAGCAGGCCTGGGTCGGAACCACCCTCGTGCAGCTGGGCCAGCGCCTGCGCTTGGTAGCGCTGGTAGGTGGCCATAGCGTGCAAGGCGGAAGCAGCCTGGCCCGCGGCTGTGTAGGCTCTAGCTCCAAGGGAGGCAGATAACCTACACGCTTTGGACGGGAGACGGGGCTGACCGCTCCAGGAAGAGGCGCCACGCGGACATAAATTGACCGCAATGGCGCGCTCAATCTGGGGAATCGCCTCGTACCCCCTGGCTGCTCCACCATCAAGGGTGGTGAGGGCGGAGGCGCACGCAGATCGGGCAGAGAAAGGTGCCCTCCAAGACTGCGTGAGCCTACTGTGCACTTCCAGGAAGAAGGGGACGGGAGGCTTCGAAGGCTTAGCCTTCTTGTCCTCCACGTAGCACCCATCTAGTCGGTCTGGCCGCGGGGCTGGGGGATAAACCATCTCCAGACCCACGGCTGAAGCAGCCCGGGAAAGCACGGCCAGCATATCCGCTTCTGGATCCGGAGCCGCGCTCACTACCCCGGAGGGAGGGAGCGGGTTCGGATCCTCGTCGGATAATGACAGCCCACCCTCCGATGCATTGATGGACATCTGGTCCTCAGTGTCATCGAGTGAAAGGGCGACCATCCGTGAGGATGGTTCGCTTCTCTCACTTGAAGCTTGGATGGAGCGCGCTGAGGAATGAGAGGTCCGCGAGCCCGAAGGCGGCGGATTTGCTCCCACCGTAACCCTCAGATCTGCCCGAGTGCCAACCGCAGAGCGGGGGACAGCTCGACCGTCTGCCGCGGCGTAAACGCGTTCTGGACCGGGAGAACAGCTCTCAATCTCTCTCTGTCAGACAGGTTGGAGAACCCTCAGTAACTCTCTCAGAAGCTTGTGAAAGGCTCTGAAAGCGAAAAGGATAGCGTTGCTGAGCACATGCTAGCCTTTTATGCCAGGCTGATTGTCATTCAAGACAGCTGTGCATGCTGACGCCGCCAACTCATTGGCATTTCATTGGCCCGTTTTTATACTCTTTCAGATGATTGGATTCTGACGAAATCCCCATAGTGGAAGTTTTTCCACATAGCATTGAAGTTCCCCTCCCGAAGGGGAACATTGTGGACACTGTGTAAAGACATTTATAATATGAAAGCTATTATCTAGAAAATACATTTGCTAAGCCAACAGCAGAAACAGCACTGGGAGCATGAAAAAAATAAAAATAAACTATTAGAACAAATAAACAAAACACAAAATCAAAATATATTTTTTCCTGTGGTATTTATTAGTAAATGTGTTTCCATCAAAGTTCAATGTGATTCTTATTGGATAAAATATTATTCAAATCAATTAAGCAAGATACATTTTTATGTGCACTTTAATATTTTATGCACATCTTGAAGTTTCCATAAAGTGCAATAAGACATACAAAAACATGAATGGAAATAGATACTGAGTAATTTAAAAAAATGATTAAACATTAAAAATATATATTCAATAATCAAAAGTACAGTAATGATAAGTTAAGCAACAATTTTAAATAAAAACAGCAAGATTAAGACATCTGCTTGTGTATCTGTATGCAAATATGTACGATATAAAACAAAAATATTGATCTTTATTCCAATTCAAAAGCATAACTTCTTGTGTAAATCTAAATCAATCAAAAATGTTGTTCTTCCTTGTGTGCACTGAATAGGCAACATCGAAGTTAGTTTTTTTTTAAGTTATCTCAAAAGTTATACTCAATTTTTTGTCCTAAATGTCCTAAAAGAGATGACCGAAGTTTCAAAGATGTTAACCAGCAAAGTTTATACACTATAAACCTGTTGTTTATTTAGTTGTCATATTGTATTTCTTCTATCATTAAGTTTTAAATTAAGATGCACGTTTAAACATTTCATAAAACACAAGCATGATGAGAAAAAGTCCAATTTCACGAGGAAACATAACTATATTATGTGTTGTCAGAGAAGTGGCTAATTCGTATGAATTCATGCTATTTCATTCATATGAAAACATACCATTTTTAAAGTAGGCGTGTCTTCAAACCCCACCTCTAAACCTACCCCTTATTGGAGTATGAGCAAGTCATACTAAAATATATGAATGAAATAATACAAATGAATATGAATTAGCCACTAAATCAAAAATGTACACATTGCTTTGAGATTGCATTGGAAAGTCATTGATTACTAATTAAGATAAATGAATACTGTATATATTAGTTTGATTGTAATTCATTTTTTTGTGTACATAATTGGCGTGAATATGCTATATAAGTAAAGTATGTTTAGAAAGCTGAAGGGTGATTAAATTGAAAGGTTTTCTTCATGTGATTTTCTGAGGTTTCATTTTCTCATTACGGCTGCACCTTTTCGACACGTCTTTTCTTGATCTCAAAGTTACCTGACAGCCCACGGCTGACCAGTACTTGTTTTATCTGAAACAGAGATGGACAGACGGAATGGACTTTATTTGCATCATACTCCACATGTTATGATGTCCATTAAAATGAAAATTCCCCATTGACTTACTTGCTGCAGAACAGCCTCCATGTTATCACTCTGTGTCAGGTCTAAATACGACCTAAGCTTAAACTGGGTTCCTATGATATTTTCTAAAGAGAAACATAAACACAAGACATTTTAACATGTGTACATTAAACAAACTAACATGTAAAACTGATTAAATATCTACCTAATCCTTTGTTTGAGATGAAGGCCCAGCGACCGGGAACGTTTACATTCGTCGTGTTCTTGAGGTTTTGGTAGTTGCCGTTAATTGAATCAGGAATTACAAACTTGCTTACTGAGTTCATTGTGTTGTATCCACCCTATTAAAAGCATGAAAAACAAATGTTATGAAAACATACAGAGGTGATACGGAGTACAGAATGAAATCTTGGCATGTTTGTTTTACCTCCATTGTTTCATGTAAGACAGCACAGTCTCCGTAATTCATTAAAAAGAAAGACCAATCACCACCTGAAATTAAAACCACTTGGAACAGGATTGCCTGAAAAGAAACAACATAACATCATAATTCAAAGATTATAGAGTCTGTGACCTCAATAAGTAAGTAAGTAAGTAAACAAATAAATGACTTTTTACCGGATTTGGCTGTGGATTGTACCTCCAAGTGGCAACAAAGACCCAGGAAGCATTGAAGTTTGTTGGAGAGAAATATTGGTTTATGTCCTGAGTGGCGCGGTCGAGCACACTTCCATTAGTGTACTGCTGATATGAGAAAACGCCAGTGTAATAATCATCATAGTCATTCCAGAGCGGAGCAATGAAATCGTCAGTTCCTCCGAAGGGATTCATGTCAACATTTAACATTGTTGACGATATTGTGAATGTAAGAACTCCATTATAAATAGCCTGTAATATGAGAAATCGATTTACATCCAGCAATAATCACAAACTGGCTTATCACTGCATTTGCATTCAGACTTTGACTTGTTTCGAAACTGAATTCTTACATATAAGCTGTTGTATGTGTGGCCAAAGAATGTAAAAGGGGTGGAAAGATTAACATAATATAAGCTTTCATCGTAATTAACAATGTGTTCAGTGTCTCCTACAGTTGAGCCGAATGGATAGAATACCGCTGGAGCTGCCAAAAAACAAGATGTGTGCAGTTTAAGTCAAAATCTTTCTGATTCTGATGTGAACACAACAAATTCAAAAGGCAATTAAATACCTGCCCATGCGTTGAAGGCCCAGCGACCGGGAACATTTACATTAGTCGTGCTCTTGAGGTTTCGGTAGTTGCCATTTGTTGAATCAGGAATTACAAACTTGCTTATTGAGTTTATTGTGTCGTATCCGGCCTATAAAACAAAATGTTTTAAATAAATACAGAGCTGATGTAGAAAATATATGACTGAATTTTAAATCCTGTGCTGTTTTACCTCTGTTACTTCATATAACGCAGCACAGTCACCATAATTCATCAGGAAGAAAGAGCCACCACCGCCTGAAATTAAAACTACTTGGAACAGGATTTGCTAAAAAGAAAAGGAAAACAAATTATATCATGATTCACTGTCTATAATGTCTGTGACATGGAAGAAATGAAATAACTTTTACCGGATTTGGCTGTAGATTGTATCTCCAGGTGGCAACAAAGACCCAAGAAGCTTGGAAGTTCACTGGAGAGAAATGCTGGTTTATATCCTGAGTGGCGCGGTTGAGCACATTTCCACTTGTGTACTGCTGATATGAAATCAAACCAGTGAAATAATCATCAAAGTCATTCCAGAGCGCAGCAATGAAATCTTCCCTTCCTCTGAAGGGACTGTAGTAAGGGCCTGATGTTGATGTTATTGTGAATGTCAGGAGTCCATTATAAATAACCTGTAATATGAGAAATCAATTTACATCAAGCAATAATCACAATCTGGTTTATCACTGCATTTGCATTCAGACTTTGACTTGCAATGGAACTGAATTCTTACGTATAAGCTGTTGTATGTGTGGCCAAAGAATGTAAATGGGGTTGAAAGAGCAACAGAAAAGTGGTTTTCATAACCAGTTTCAGAATATTCAGTGTCTCCTACAGCCGAGCCGAATGGATAGAATATTGCTGGAGCTGCAGAGAGAATAAAACACAAGAAATGCAAAGTCAGAAAGAATCGTCAGAATTGTTGCTGATTCTGAAATGACATCAGTAAATACCTGTCCACGGCTGTGCAGAAGTCATTGCAGCAACTGTTAAAGAGAAATCATAAATAGATAAAATACTTTTGTGAAGTACAAAAAAGTCACTCAGGTGTCATCAATAACTCACTGCATTATTACCTGGAGGAACTGTTGTGGTTGTAAATGTGGTGGTTGCTGAAAATTGCACAAACATTTTAACAGCAATAAATAATTCATTAAACTCACTTAATTAGACCAGTTTTCTTTTCTATAACTTTCACACACACAAAAAAAGGTTTGTTATTGTAATATTAGGGCATGAGGTGCCGATGAGAGAAAAGTGGCTCCATCTACAGTTAAACAATCAGAAACATGAACAGCTTACACAACCAATGACCAACAAACAACGGCAGAAACATACATAGGGACTTACTGTATATACAAGGAAAACAATGGGAAAACAAGGCCAGAGCACAAAGCCAGGGTTGAGCCGGCAGGACAGAAAACCAGAAAATAAACCAAAAACATTACACATAACTCACTGCATTATTACCTGGTGTAACTGTGCTGGCTCTCAGTGTGGCATTTGCTGAAATAATGAACACAAATGAAAACACCAATGAATAATGAATTAAACTTACTTTCCAATAATTGTTTTCAATAATTTCTTTCCAAAACTTTTTGTCACCAGAAACAAACCAGCCTAAACATCCAAATGATCAACACTCCATCCACTACCACTACCATTCAACTGTACTACACTACCCATAATCCACTGCACTGATTATTTAACCCAGCGGTCATACATTACACTATTTAATTTTAAGGATTACAGGCCATATAACACACATTCATGCACTGTGAAGTCTCACTGTGAAGACCAATGCTCAATACTTTTTGTTTCTCTCTCAGCTCACAAATGTTTTTAATTTTTTTTTATTTTAAATTCAACATGTTATTGTGCAGGGGCAGCACGGTGGCGCAGTGGGTAGCACAATCGCCTCACAGCAAGTAGGGTCACTGGTTTGAGCCCCAGCTGGGTCAGTTGGCATTTCTGTGTGGAATTTGCATGTTCTCCCCATGTTGGTGTGGGTTTACTTTGGGTGCTCTGGTTTCCCCCACAAGTCAAGAAATGCTCCGGTTACTAAAGTAACCCTCGTTCCCTTAGGGAGGGATGGGAATTGCTATGTGGAAAACTTCCACTATGGGGATTTCGTTCAGAAAGCCAATCATCTGAAAGAGTATATTACCGGGCCAATGAAATGCCAATGAGTTGGCAGCGTCAGCGTGCACAGCTGTAGCAATTTGCAATCAATTTGGAAATATAAGCGTAGCGCATGCCAAGCTGAAGCATCCTTTTCTAGCTGAAGAGTACTTTTGTGCCCAACAGCTAAGGGGCAATCATTGTGGTGAAGGAACATAGCATTTCCGTTCCCCCCCTTGGGGAACGAGGGTTACTTTAGTAACCGGAGCGTTACCCTTCGGGAGGGAAATTTAATGCTATGTGGAAAAAACTTCCACTATGAGGAAATGTATGGAAAATGCCATAATGATTGAACCTTACATTCGCCCCCAATGAGAGGTTATGCCAGGCAGAGAGAGCGTGAGTGCACCTGCATCACCAAAGGCGCGATCTTCCAACATGTTTCCTGGCCCTTACTTATCCCACTTCAACAGAAGATTTACGGATTTAGATATATTTTTTGGGAGTCGTAATGCGTCTAGACATATGGGATCACCAGCGGGGCTCGCACATATCGGGCACCTATACCCAGAACGCAGGCTGACCAGCGGGCAGACTTACAACGTAACGGGCCAGCGCCTGACTCCTCCGCTGAGTCAGATGCTGCAGACCAATCCCGAGGACGAACGCACTGGAGGGTGCGCTTCTGCGTAAGCATTTTGAATGGCAGCTTGTGCAGACAGCGGTTCAAAACGCGCAGATCTAGGATTGGCCATAGCCCATCGCTCTTTTGGGTATGAAGTACAGGTTGTAAAACCCGCTCTCCATCTCGGCTGGAGGGACAGGTTAGATTGCGTTCTTTGCCAGGAGGACAGCAATCTTCTCTCGCAAGACAGGGGTGGGCACAGGGCTGACCCTGGTGAGATACACACCTGTGAACTTGGGAGGTCGTTACGCAAAGTGAATCGCGTAGCCGAGTCTGATCGTGCATATGAGCCACCGCAAAGGGCTGGCCCGCGCTAACCAGGCAGGCAGAGCCCTCGCTAATGGCTTCATCGCTTTGATCGCTGACGTAGCAGGAGTGGGGCAGCGCGGAGTGGCAGTGCTGATCCGGGGAGCGCTGGGGTCCCGGGGAAGAGCTCGAGGCAAGACATTCACCTCGCACCCAGACTCCGGAGGGGAGGGGCTGGAGGTGTGAGAGAAAGGAGACCGTCCTCCCACAGCTCTTGAGCCACTGGCGAAGTGCGCCGATCCTGCAAGCTGGAAGGCATCATGTCCCAGACTGGCAGTGTTCAGGCTGTCACATCCGGGGAAGGGAAAAATCCTCTCTCTTTGAGGTTTGGTGGCGTTTTTTAAGCGCCGTTGAGTGAAAAGCCTGGCCCCCCACCAGGGAGAGAGCAAGTTCCCTCTTCTCCAGATGGCCCATCTCAGGAGCGATTCGCGGTCCGTTTTACCAGACTTAACGGTGCCCTGGGGCGGGGATCGCTGGTTGCCTGCGAGGTGCTCAGCACTGCCGCTTGGTCTATTTCAAAGTAGTTTCCTGATCTATGATTTGCTACTTGCTTTAGATTTTTATTTTATTTTACGTTTAGACGTCTATTAGACTTCTTTAAAGGTTTTTGAACACTATGGACTATTCAATGTCTTAGTCATAAAAATGGAAAGTGCTAAATGAAGACCTGCTGGTCATTTCTGAAAGTATGAACACAGTGGTGTAACTGCAAACAGCCTGTATTTATATTATTAGTGTCACTGCCAACATTGCAAGTGGCCCCTGATGAAAAAGTGACCAATGGAAATAGAAATATTTATAATACAACATAATTACTGCCGGGATTCAGACAGCAGTAAATCAATACATACATTTGCAAAGACACCTTGTGTGCTTCAATGGACAAAAGGTAGAACTTTTGTGAATTTTTTCTGAGGTTCTGGATTCTTGATTGTTTATAGGTGTACAGGCACTATTAAATATCCCATATATTTACATGTGTCCTTTTAGGAAAGAATAAAAAGCCAATTCTCTCAATTTTCTTAAATCAATAGATCCATGATCCGCTATTTGCAATATTCTCATTTCTTTAAACTTAATTCTCAAACTTAAACTCTTCTTATTTAAATGTGTTAATTAGTTATTTTATGAAGATGCTTGTGTATTTCTAAGTGTATTTCAAAGTTGCTGCGGGACATGGAAAAAAGCAAACAAACTGTTGTTTTTTTTTCTTTCTTTTAGTAGGCTCTGATCTATGATCTGCTACTGTACCTGTATTACATGATCATTTGAACATCAGTTGAACTAGGAAAACCTTTAGTGCATGCCAGTCATACCAGCTGTCATGGTTCTGCCAGTTTTGTCTAGTTTTTTCTTGTTTTGGTTGCTCTGACAGTCCCTGTTCTCCAGTTCTTGTCATGGTGCACGTTTTCAGATTTGGCCAAAAGTCTTCATCTAGTCTTTCAGGTCTGTTATGGTGCATGCCTTTGTGTTTCCCCAGGAAAGAGCACCTGTCTCTGTGACGATTTTGTCATATCATGCTCTCTCTCCCTCCCACTTTTTCTGTCTCTCACTCTTTCTCTCACTTGCTCTCCCTTTCTCAATGAGTGTCTCTGGAGTGTGTGCTCTGGCTTCAACACTTTAATCTTGTATTGTCTAGACTGGTGATCTTTCTCCTGATTTGCTACTTATTATTCAATCAATCAATAGCATTGTGTCAGCACTGTATCGTTTGAACTTTTAGAAAACTTCTAAAAAGATACACAGACAAACAACTGACTCATAAACTTGATGAAACTCCTACAGTACCTGATCCACTGGTTGCGTTGAAGGCCCAGCGACCGGGAACGTTTACATTAGTCGTGTTCTTGAGGTTTCGGTAGTTGCCATTAATTGAATCAGGAATTACAAACTTGCTTATGGAGTTTATTGTGTCGTATCCAGCCTATAAAACCAAATGTGTTGAATAAATACAGAGCTGATCTAGAAAATAAATCATTGATTTTTAAATCCTGTGCTGTTTTACCTCTGTTACTTCATATAATGAAGCACAGTCACCATAGTTCATCAGAAAGAAAGAGCCACCACTGCCTGAAATTAAAACTACTTGGAACAGGATTTGCTAAAAAGAAAAGGAAAACAAATTACATCATGATTCACTGTCTATAATGTCTGTGACATAGATAAAAAAAAAGAAATAACTTTTACCGGATTTGGTTGAAAATTGTATCTCCAAGTGGCAACAAAGACCCAAGAAGCTTGGAAGTTCACTGGAGAGAAATGCTGGTTTATATCCTGAGTGGCGCGGTTGAGCACACTTCCATTAGTGTACTGCTGATATGAAATCACACCAGTGTAATAATCATCAAAGTCATTCCAGAGCGCAGCAATGAAATCTTCACTTCCTCTGAAGGGACTGTAGTAAGGGCCTGATGTTGATGTTATTGTGAATGTCAGGAGTCCATTATAAATAACCTGTAATATGAGAAATCAATTTACATCAAGCAATAATCACAATCTGGCTTATCACTGCATTTGCATCCAGACTTTAACAGACAATGGAACTGAATTCTTACGTATAAGCTGTTGTATGTGTGGCCAAAGAATGTAAATGGGGTTGAAAGAGCAACAGAAAAGTGGTTTTCAGAACCAGTTTCAGAATATTCAGTGTCTCCTACAGCCGAGCCGAATGGATAGAATATTGCTGGAGCTGCAGAGAAAATAAAACACAAGAAATGCAAAGTCAGAAAGAATTGTCAGAATTGTGTAATAACTGCTGATTCTGAATTTAATGCAGTGCTCATTTGAAGCCAGTAAATACCCGTCCACGGCTGTGCAGAACTCATCGCAACAACTGGTAAAGAAAAAAAACATTAATAGATAAAATACTTCTGTGAAGTACAAAAAACGCACAGGTGTCATCAATAACTCACTGCATTATTACCTGGAGGAACTGTTGTGGTTGTCAATGTGGTGGTTGCTGAAAAAATATACAAAAATGTAAACAGCAATAAATAATTCATTAAACTCAATTAGATCAGTTTTTACTATAACTTTCACCAGAATTTTTTTTTAACTTAAGACATTATTTATCAAGGCGAAAAAAGGTTTGTTATAGTAATATTAGTGCATGAGGGACAGATGAGAGAGATGCCCCTCCATATGAAGGTAAACACTCAGAAACATAAACAGCTAACACAACCAATGACCAACAATAAAAGCAGAAACATAGAGACTTAAATAAAGGGAGAACAACAGGCTAACAAGAAAACAAGGGGCAGGAGAACGAATGTGGACCAGATAAAACACTTTTGTGAAGTACCCAAAAACACTGCATATACCTCAGTGCATTATTACCTGGTGTTACTGTGGTGTTTGGTGTGCTGTATACTGAAATAATAGACAAACGTAAAAACATAAATGAATCATTCATTAAACTCACTGCATGAGTGGCGTTTTTCCTGTCCCATAACTTTTACCACAAATAAACAAGTCTAGACATCAAAATAATAAATATGACAAAAATTACATTGTTTTAATCACCAGCTGGAGTGCCCACAAGGTCCTCTAGCTCCATTACCATTGCCAGTCACCTGGACTACATTTCCCATAATACATTGGACTAATTATTTATCCCAGCTGTTGCTCATTACACAGACTATTTAAGGGTGCTTTCACAGCTGTGATTCGATTCATTTGTTCCAAAACAGGGATTAAAATTGTTATATTGTTGCTCTTTGTTCTTGGTGCGGTTCGCTTTCACACGGCAAAGTTTCTAAACGGACCAAAATAGCTAAAACAAGTCACGTGTGAGTAAACTCTCCTCACATTGGTCAGAGTTTCACGGTTTATTTTGCAGAGTCCCGCTCAGCTGTCGGGGGTGGTTTGGTGGTGTTTGGCAGGGTGTGCGCAACATGTCTGAAGAGCGAGGAGGGATGCGTTGGGGAGGGGTGATGAGAAGGGTGTGCGACGCATTTGAGGACTGGGAGGGAGACGTGCGATTTTCAGGAGATTTTCACTCGTTTGCGGGCATCCGGGAGTCTGTGCATTTGCGGGAGACTCCCGGAACTTCCGGGAGACTTGGGATGGAATGACCTCCCGCCCTACTCATAATTCTCTCTTCATATAGCCGTATGCCTATTACATATCCATAAAACACTGTGATATAGCCGGGCTCGGATTGTATCGCCTTCTCACTACAATCGATCCGCTCCAGAGTTCGTTGCAATCGAGCCGAGACCACCTCATTCAGGCGGTCTCAGAGCGATAGCTTTGGCGCAGATCCGAGCGACATTGCCCTGTTCACATATGCCAAACAAACCGCGCTAACTGGGCAAATGCGCCAGGTTCCGGAACAAAAGTCTAGGTGTGAAAGCACCCTAAGACTCACACTCAAATTCCTTCACTGTGAAGTCAGTTGCTTGCTGTAGTTGCATTTGTGAGCATTGCCTGTATTCCCTGCTTCGGCCTTATCTGTGTTTGTGACCTTCTTTATTTATTGATGGTTTGCTGCCTACCCTGATTATTGCCTGCATCTTGGATTACTTTTTTGGAGTACTTTTTTTTGCAAATTCGACATTATAGTTTGACCCTGACTCATTTGACCATCCTTTTATAAAAAAAAAAAAAAAAAAAAAAAAATTCACCAACTTCGTGCTCTCGCTCCTACATCATTACATTACATTTTTAAAGTTTTTGGACACAATGGACTATTGGAGGTCTTAGGCATGAAAATGAGGCATGCTAAATTATTACCTGAAAGCATGAACATGAGTATTATTAGATACACACACAAACACATTTGACAAATGTCAACTATACTCCTAAAAACAGAAAGGTGGGAGGGGACACTGAAAAAATATACTGTTTTTTAAGAAAGAAAGAAACCATTTACCTTCTTAAGCTTCCACTGATCTATGATTTGGTACTTGCGTTACATTCTTTATTTAGAAAATCGATCTACTTCAAGCTTATTTTTTGTTTATGTTTGTGCCACACAATGTCTGTATGATTCAAGCGTTTTTAAAACTTCTAAAATGACACACAAACATAGCTTGACCAATAACTGACTCATAAACTTGATCAAACTTCTACAGTACCTGATCCGCTGGTTGCGTTGAAGGCCCAGCGACCGGGAACATTTACATTAGTTGTGCTCTTGAGGTTTCGGTAGTTGCCATTAATTGAATCAGGAATGATAAACTTGCTTATGGAGTTTATTGTATCGAATCCAGCCTATAAAACAAAATGTTTTGAATAACTACAGAGCTGATGTAGAAAATATATGATTGTATTTTACATTCTGTGATGATTCACCTCAACTGCTTCATATAACACAGCACAGTCACCATAATTCATCAGGAAGAAAGAGCCACCACTGCCTGAAATTAAAACCGCTTGAAACAGGATTGCCTGATAAGAAAAGAAACAACACTATGATTCACAATCTATACAGTCTGTGACATGGAAACTGTAAAATATATATATTTTACCGGGTTTGGCTGAGAACCATACTTCCAAGTGACAACAAAGACCCAAGAAGCATTGAAGTTTGTTGCAGAGAAATATTGGTTTATATCCTGAGTGGCGCGGTCGAGCACACTTCCATTAGTGTACTGCTGATATGAGAAAACCCCACCGTAATAGTCATCAATGTCACTCCAGAGCGCAGCAATGAAATCATCATTTCCTCTTATGGGAGAATAGTTAGGTCCTGATGTTGCCACTGAAGTTATAGTGAATGTGAGGAGGCCAGTATGCATAAGCTGTAAAGTCAATCCAGCGATAATCACAATCTGGCTTATCATTTTCATCAGCATTCAGACTTTGACAAACAATGAAACTGAATTCTTACGTATAACATGGTGTATGTGTGGCCAAAGAACGTAAATGGGGTTGAAAGACCAACAGAATATAAGCCTTCATCACTATTAACAATTTGCTCAGTGTCTCCTACAGCCGAGCCGAATGGATAGAATATCGCTGGAGCTGAGGAGGGAAAAAACACAAGAAAAGAAAAATCAGAGAGAATCATCAGAGTTGTGTAATAATTGCTGATTCTGAAATGAAGTCATTACAGTAAATACCTGTCCACGGCTGTGCAGAACTCATCGCAACAACTGGTAAAGAGAAAACAGGAACAGATAAAATACTTCTGTGAAGTACAAGAAATGATGCACAGGCGTCATCAATAACTCACTGCATTATTACCTGGAGGAACTGTTGTGGTTGTAAATGTGGTGGTTTCTGAAAAATATACAAAAATGTAAACAGCAATGAATAATTGATGAAACTCACTTAATTAGATCACCTTTTTTCCTATAACTTTCACCAGAATAAATGAAGCTTAGACAATATGTATCACAGGAGTTGTTTATTACTAACTGCATTATTACCTGGTGGAACTGTGGAGGTTGAAAATGTGGTGGTTGCTGAAAGAATAAATAAAGAGAACAGCAATGAATAATTCATTATACTCAGTTTTCCTTCCTGTGACTTTCACCAGAAACAACACGCTGAGACATTAAATTGATCAAGATTGAAAAAAACAAACTCAATTATTGCATTATTACCTGGTGTAACTGTGGTGTTTGGTGCGCTGTATACTGAAATAATGGACAAAAGCAAAAACACAAATGAATCATTCATTAAACTTACTTCATGAGGTTTTTTCTTTCCCAAAATTTTCACAACAAATAAACAAATCTAGACATCAAAAAAATAAATATGACAAAAATTACTTTATCCTCGTTATGATCACCAGCTGGAGTCCAAGGTCCTTTAGACCCATTACCATTGCCAGTCACCCGATCTACACTTCCCATAATCTATTGGACTAATTATTTATCCCAGCTGTTGCTCATTACACAGACTATTTAATACTCATGCTCAAATTCATTTGGATTCTCAACTTTGTGGTTACACTCCCACTTCATTACATTACATTATTAAAGTTTTTAACAGAATGGACTATTGGAGGTCTTAGACATGCAAACGGGACATACTAAATTATTACCTGAACACATGAACATGAATATTATTAGATACACACACACAAACACATTTGACATATACTCCAAAAACTGAAATTTGTGAGGAGACATTTTATATATATATACTCTCTCAATAAGGAAGAAAGAGGAAACCAATTGCCTTTTCAAGCTTCCACTGATCTATAATTTCCATCTACTTCAAGCTTAATTTTTGTCCTTGTTTAGATGTTTATTAAACTTCTTTTAAATAAGAAGTCTAATAGTTATGGTGCATGCCTTTGGGTTTTCCCATTTACGAGCACCTGTCTCTGTGAAGATTTTGTCATATCATGCTCTCTCTCTCTCTCTCTCTCTCTCGCTCTGCCTCTCTCCATGAGTGTCTCTGGAATGTGCTCTCTGGCCTCAACACTTCAATCTTATCTTGTCTATAATGATTTCCTCATGATTTGCTACGTATTATTCTGCTTTTGTTTGCAGACAATAAACAATCAATATAATTTGTGCCACACAATGACTGTATATTCAAACTCTTATGACAACTTCTAAAATGACACACAAACATAACTTGACAAAGAAAACTGACCCACGAACTTGATGAAACTTCTACAGTACCTGATCCGCTGGTTGCGTTGAAGGCCCAGCGACCGGGAACATTTACATTAGTCGTGTTCTTGAGATTTCGGTAGTTGCCATTAATTGAATCAGGAATTACAAACTTGCTTATGGAGTTTATTGTGTCGAATCCGGCCTATAAAACCAAATGTGTTGAATAAATACAGAGCTGATCTAGAAAATATATGATTTTATTTTACATTCTGTGATGTTTTACCTCTGTTACTTCATATAACGCAGCACAGTCACCATAATTCATCAGGAAGAAAGAGCCACCACTGCCTGAAATTAAAACTACTTGGAACAGGATTTGCTAAAAAGAAAAGGAAAACAAATTACATCATGATTCACTGTCTATAAAGTCTGTGACATGAAAGAAAATAAAAATAAAACTTTTACCGGATTTGGCTGTAGATTGTACCTCCAGGTAGCAACAAAGACCCAAGAAGCTTGGAAGTTCACTGGAGAGAAATGCTGGTTTATATCCTGAGTGGCGCGGTCGAGCACACTTCCATTAGTGTACTGCTGATATGAAATCAAGCCACCGTAATAATCATCAAAGTCATTCCAGAGCGCAGCAATGAAATCTTCACTTCCTCTGAAGGGACTATAGTAAGGGCCTGATGTTGATGTTATTGTGAATGTCAGGAGTCCATTATAAATAACCTGTAATATGAGAAATCAATTTACATCCAGCAATAATCACAATCTGGCGTATCACTGCATTTGCATTCAGACTTTGACTGGCAATGGAACTGAATTCTTACATATAAGCTGGTGTATGTGTGGCCAAAGAATGTAAATGGGGTGGAAAGAGCAACAGAATATGAACTTTCATCGTAATTAACATTGTGTTCAGTGTCTCCTACAGCCGAGCCGAATGGATAGAATATTGCTGGAGCTGCAGAGAGAATAAAACACAAGAAAAGCTAAATCAGAGAGAATCGTCAGAGTTGTGTAATAATTGCTGATTCTGAATTTAATGCAGTGCTCATTTAAAAGTCAGTAAGTACCTGTCCACGGCTGTGCAGAACTCATCGCAACAACTGGTAAAGAAAAAAACAGGAACAGATAAAATACTTCTGTGAAGTACAAATAAAGTGTCGTCAATAACTCACAGCTTTATTACCTGGAGGAACTGTAGTGGTAATAGTAGTGGTTGTCGATGTAGTAGTAGCTGAAAAATACATAAAAATGTAAACAGCAATGAATGATTCATCAAACTCACTTCATTAGATCACTTTTCTGTACTAAAACTTTCACCAGAAAAAAAAAGCTTAGATATTATTTATCAAGGCGAAAAAAAGGTTTGTTATTGTAATATTAGAGCATGAGGTACAGATGAGAGGGAAGTGGTTCCATATGAAGTTAAACACTCAGAAACATGAACAGCTAACACAACCAATGACCAACAACAACAACAGCAGAAACATAGAGACTTATATGCAGGGAGAACAGCAGGTTAACAAGAAAACAAGGGGCAGGAGAATAAATGTGGAGCCGGCAGGACTAAAAATAAACCAGATCAAGCATTTCTGTCAAGTACACAAAAACACTGCATATACCTCAGTGCATTATTACCTGGTGTAACTGTGGTGTTTGGTGCGCTGTATACTGAAATAATGGACAAAAGTAAAAACACAAATGAATCATTCATTAAACACTTCATGAGTGGAGCTTTTTTATTTTCCTATAACTTTCACCACAAATAAACAAGCCCAGACATCAAATATTACAAAAAATTAGAGGTGGGCATAGATTAATTTTTTTAATCTAGATTAATCTAGATTAAAATGGCTCATTTGAATTCTGCCGAAGGCATTCAGAATGTGTGTGCTACCCAAATAATGACTAAAAAGTCATAACTGAACTAAACAAAAATGGAATTAAGACGTGGAGTATGCAGATATTAGGGGCATTATAGAAGTAAACACCCCAATCAAACTATTACCGTCATGTAGGACTTTTCACCATAATTTCCATAATTAGTCCCAAAATAGAGTCATTCCAAAATAAGTCACCCAAAATTACAAGGAACTCTTACATGAAAGCACTTCACGTAAACACCTTCATTATATTATTGTCTATTAAGGCAAATAACTAGATTACAGATGTCCATGTAAGCATAATCAGTAGTGTCCAGGGACGGACCAAAAAAAATTATTCATGGGGTGGCATTAAAATTATGAGGGGTGGCAACACTAAAGCAAGCATCCTTGCATGGTTTTTGTGGATTCAAGGAACGCTATTCTTATTCAGTGTATACACTAGGGTGCACAATTTTACATTGTCCTAAAAAATGAAATAAAGGCTGATGTGTGATTGACTTGAGCCTGATATCTGGATTGGAAAGTCAGATAAATTAAAGGAGATGGTATGGTATGTTTAACTTCTCTTTGCTGAGTTCTATGCAAATCTGTAGCAAGTTTAAGTCTATGCCAAATTTGATTAACAAAGCATGACAAACAATGCAGACTGCATATGGATACAACTTCTCAGTGAATCAAGTTTCCTTAAGTCAAAAACAAATAATACACAACATACTGAACAATTTCGATTAGCTAACAAGGCTATCAGTAAATATAACTGATTAAAAAAACTTGCTATTTAGTTGTCATATAACTAGCAAGCAACTATCTCAGACAACACATAGATTTTTTTTTACCTTAATTTGGCATTCATTGTTTAAGTATTAAAGTAATTCAGTACCTGGATTTGTTTTTCAACTTCAGCATATCGATGGACTGGACACGGCCAAATGCGTTGTTGTCACGTTATGCCAGTTATCAAAGGTTTGGACAATCTTGAATATTCAAGCTACTGAACAATATACTTTTGAAAATAGTTTACAGTTAAGCTGTTAGTCATTAATATACGCGAGGATATCGGTCAAAAAACCGTTGGTTTGTTAAAAGAGCCTGATTGACGATTGAGTCATTTGTTTGTGTGATGATCTCGCTGCATTAAATGTCTTTGATTCACTAAAACGAAGCAGTTCATAAGAGTTGTTCAGACCACTGACACCATTCATCAAAGGTTCGGACAATCTTGAAGATGCAAGCTACTGAACAACATACTTTTGAAAATAGTTTACAGTTAAGCTGTAGTCATTAATATACACAAAGATATCAAAATAACTGCTTCGGTTTGTTAAAAGAGCCGGATTGAGTCATCTGTGTGTGATGATCTCGCTAGTTGCACTAATTGATTCACTAAAACAAAGCAGTTCATAAGAGTCGTTTGTTCGGACTATGCTTTAATAGAAAGACGAGATTTTGTTCTATTATTTATGGGTTTTAGCGTGGAACAAAGAGCAACAACGGAAATACAGGTGAACAAACCCCGGAGGGGTTGAACAAAGGTAAGATGTAAACAAACTGATAATTAAAGGTTCGCGAAGTTTCGGTGGTGCGTTGTGCTCTCAGTGTGGATGTGCTCAAGTGCAGAGTTCACGAACTATAATCTGTAGGAGACAGTGGTTAGTGGCCTGCTGAAGGCGCTTGATCACCCGAAGGGATCGCTTGGTTTCTTACTAGCTCTTCCAGGTGTCCGTCCTTGCTTTTCGGGCGACGCTGATAGATGATTGGGACGCTCGTCACACTATACGCTATTTTTATGTCATCAAAATAGAGAGTCGCTGCTGTAAATCGGTTGAGGAAACGCTTTTATTCAGGGTTCTTACACCTTTTCCAACTTCAAATTCCAGCACTTTTCAAGCACTTTCAAGGTGCATTTTTATGCTTTTCCAGCACCTAACAACCGCGGTAAATTGCATTTATATATGCTGTATGTACTTTTTCCACATTTAAATACATTGTGCTATTTTAATAAAACACAATATGGCATTTCAACTTAATGAATACTTTGGAGAATAGAGCATAGATAGAAAAAAGTTCAGTTATTGGATGAAGCATTTTTTTTTAAAGTTTGGTCTCTTTCTTTCTAAAGTTGATATCTCAAAAATGAGCTTACAGTCAGATTTTGTTTGGGTGTAGTACCAAACTTTAAAGACCAGTCGTTCATAATATTTCATGTGCTATTCAATATTCATGTAACAAATTAAATCCTTATGAGTCTGAGAATAATCTTACTGCAAATTAATGAACTTGCTCTATGTCAACTGTTTTGAAAATCAGTCACCAAATATAGAAACCATAGTTTGTAAGCTTTCATCAATTAATTAATTCATTCATTCGTTCATTTTCTTTTCGGCTTAGTCACTTTGTTAATCAGGAGTAGCCACAGCGGAATGAACCGCCAACTTATCCAGCATATGTTTTACGCAGCGGATGGCCTTCCAGCTGCAACTCGACACTGGGGAAACACCCATACACTCCTGCATTCACACACATACACTACGGCCAATTTAGCGTATTCAATTCATGTCTTTGGACTGTGGGGGAAACCAGAGCACCCAGAGGAAACCCACGCAAACACGGGGAGAACATGTAAACTCCACACAGAAATGCCAACTGACCCAGCCGAGGCTCGAACAGCGACCTTTTTGCTGTGAGGCGATCGTGCTACCCACTGCGTCACCGTGACGCCGAGCTTTCATCAATTTTACTTTTTATTATTGTCAATTTTACTTTAGGTAAGGACTAAGGTACTGTTGTACCTGTATGCAAATGTGATGTCCCACCTGTCAAATGGTGACAGTTAAGGGGTTAAAGGAAACCATGTTTAATGGTTCAAAATGTATCACCTCTCTGGAAGTAGTTTGGGAAATTTATATAACCTATATATAATTGACAAATAATCACCAGAGAGATAAATACAATTTTAATAAACAGTTTAACGTTAATTGTGTAAAATTTGAATATTTTAGCCTTCTGCTTATCTTGAGCAACCCCCACATAGCATGGCGTGAATAACACGATCAATCATTTAAATTTAGACTGTTGAGTTTAGGAAAAAATCTGCAATGAAAATAGTGCAAAAATGAAACTGCACTGAACACAATATAGTGCAAAAATAATAACTAGGTTATCCAGGAGTTGGCCAAACAGGGTAGGTAGGTAGATATTGACATATAACTTATTATTTGCATACGTCATCTTAACAGCAATAACGGTATTTTCATGAGTTGCATTATTAGTTTAATCTTAGTGAATGCAGGCCCTTTTGCGATGGTGTACGCGCTGCAGTTTCATGACTGACAACATCGTGACGAATAAATGAAGGATTAAACAAAACATCTCGTGCTTAAAATGTGTGGGAAATGCTGTTGCAAACTCCGTCCCAAACACTTTCATAGCGGACTTAACCCACCGGAAGTCTTTTATCCACTCTTCGAAAAGTGAAAAAGCTGGATTAACATTCACCACATGATCACTGATCAGATGTGGCATTATTTGTAACTCTAAAACAAAATCTGACAGTGTTATTTTCATTCTCTCGTATCCAGACCTTTACATTCGCGGCTCGCGGCTGTAGCTCTCTGTCGTCTGAACTGAGTGATTGACAGCTGATATTAACCAATCCATTCGCGTTCAGTTCAAGAGCAGTGGGCCAATCAGAAGAGCTTTAAGGCGGGACAGGCATTGTTTACTGCAGCAAGTTGACATGACGACTGTTTTAAACTATACCTGAGCGCTGCGTTTGGCGTTAAGTGCATTCTGCGTGAAGCTTCGGCCGCATATGCGACCAAAGTGGTGGTAATTTCGAGTCCTGCAATTTCAAATTCAAGCAGGTTCAAGCACTTTGTCCAAGCACTTTTCTAACCTTGAAAACACTATATTAAAAATCAAGCATTTTCCAGGATTTCCAGCACCCGTACGAACCCTGTTTTATTTTTAGAACACTAGGACACTAGTGCTGGGGTGGAAAATGGGGTATAGATCCGCCCCTGGTAGTGTCTTCGAAGAAAATGAAAGATCCAGAAGGGCATCCTGTTTATTTATTTAAAGGGCACTATTTTGTCAGACCCATTCACCGGTCAGGTATACATCCGCGCTAGTATATCAAGTTGAAAGTCATCATAGCTTGGGTAGAATAGACCCAGCTCCCAACCCAATTTTGAGAATAGATTAACGGCGATATTTTTTTATCGCGCGATAAGAGTCTCGCGTTAACGCCGATAACGGCCCAGCACTACAAAAAATACATTGTTATAATCACCAGCTGGAGTTCCCACAAGGTCCTCCAACCCCATTACTATTGCCAGTCACCTGGACTACATTTCCCATAATCCATTGGACTAATTATTTATCCCAGCTGTTGCTCATTACACAGACTATTTAAGACTCACACTCAAATTCCTTCACTGTGAAGTCAGTTGCTTGTTGTAGTTGCATTTGTGAGCATTTCCTTTATTCCCTGCTTCGGCCTTATCTGTGTTTGTGATCTTCTTTATTTATTGATGGTTTGCTGCCTACCCTGATTATTGCCTGCATTTTGGATTACTTTTTGGAGTAATTTTTTTTTGCAAATTTGACATTGTAGTTGGACCCTGCCTCTTTTGACCATCCTTTTATAAAAAACAAACAAATAAATAAATAAATAAATAAATATATAAATAAATAAAAAACTTCACATGGATACCCAACTTCGTGGTCATGCTCCTAGGTCATTACATTACATTTTTAAAGGTTTTAGACACAATGGACTATTGGAGGTCTTAGACATGAAAATAAGGCATGCTAAATTATTACCTGAAAGCATGAACATGAATATTATTAGATACACACACATGAACAACCCTATTTTTCTGCTTGTGCTTGCAGATAATACATAATCAATAGCATTGTATCAGGACTGTATCATTCAAACTTTTTGAAAACTTCTAAAATGACACACAAACATAGCTTGACCAAGAACTGACTCATAAACTTGATCAAACTCCTACAGTACCTGATCCGCTGGTTGCGTTGAAGGCCCAGCGACCGGGAACATTTACATTAGTCGTGTTCTTGAGGTTTCGGTAGTTGCCATTAATTGAATCAGGAATTATAAACTTGCTTATTGAGTTTATTGTATCGAATCCAGCCTATAAAACCAAATGTGTTGAATAAATACAGAGCTGATGTAGAAAATATATGATTGTATTTTACATTCTGTGATGATTTACCTCCACTGCTTCATATAACACAGCACAGTCACCATAATTCATCAGAAAGAAAGAGCCACCACTGCCTGAAATTAAAACCGCTTGAAACAGGATTGCCTGATAAGAAAAGAAACAACACTATGATTCACAATCTATACAGTCTGTGACATGGAAACTGTAAAATATATATACTTTACCGGGTTTGGCTGAGAACCATACTTCCAAGTGACAACAAAGACCCAAGAAGCATTGAAGTTTGTTGCAGAGAAATATTGGTTTATATCCTGAGTGGCGCGGTCGAGCACACTTCCATTGGTGTACTGCTGATATGAGAAAACCCCACCGTAATAGTCATCAATGTCACTCCAGAGCGCAGCAATGAAATCATCATTTCCTCTTATGGGAGAATAGTTAGGTCCTGATGTTGCCACTGAAGTTATAGTGAATGTGAGGAGGCCAGTATGCATAAGCTGTAAAGTCAATGTACATCCAGCGATAATCACAATCTGGCTTATCATTTTCATCAGCATTCAGACTTTGACAAACAATGAAACTGAATTCTTACGTATAACATGGTGTATGTGTGGCCAAAGAATGTAAATGGGGTTGAAAGACCAACAGAATATAAGCCTTCATCACTATTAACAATTTGCTCAGTGTCTCCTACAGCCGAGCCGAATGGATAGAATATCGCTGGAGCTGAGGAGGAAAAAACACAAGAAAAGAAAAATCAGAGAGAATCATCAGAGTTGTGTAATAATTGCTGATTCTGAAATGAAGTCAGTACAGTAAATACCTGTCCACGGCTGTGCAGAACTCATCGCAACAACTGGTAAAGAGAAAACAGGAACAGATAAAATACTTCTGTGAAGTACAAGAAATGATGCACAGGCGTCATCAATAACTCACTGCATTATTACCTGGAGGAACTGTTGTGGTTGTAAATGTGGTGGTTTCTGAAAAATATACAAAAATGTAAACAGCAATGAATAATTGATGAAACTCACTTAATTAGATCACTTTTTTTCCTATAACTTTCACCAGAATAAATGAAGCTTAGACATTATGCATCACAGGAGTTGTTTATAACTAACTGCATTATTACCTGGTGGAACTGTGGAGGTTGAAAATGTGGTGGTTGCTGAAAGAATAAATAAAGAGAACAGCAATGAATAATTCATTAAACTCAGTTTTCCTTCCTGTGACTTTCACCAGAAACAACACGCTGAGACATTAAATTGATCAAGATTGAAAAAAACAAAAAAACAAACTCAATTATTGCATTATTACCTGGTGTAACTGTGGTGTTTGGTGCGCTGTATACTGAAATAATGGACAAAAGCAAAAACACAAATGAATCATTCATTAAACTTACTTCATGAGGTTTTTTCTTTCCCATAATTTTCACAACGAATAAACAAATCTAGACATCAAAAAAATAAATATGACAAAAATTACTTTATCCTCGTTATGATCACCAGCTGGAGTCCAAGGTCCTTTAGACCCATTACCATTGCCAGTCACCCGAACTACACTTCCCATAATCTATTGGACTACTTATTTATCCCAGCTGTTGCTCATTACACAGACTATTTAAGACTCATGCTCAAATTCATTTGGATTCTCAACTTTGTGGTTACACTCCCACTTCATTACATTACATTATTAAAGTTTTTAACAGAATGGACTATTGGAGGTCTTAGACATGCAAACGGGACATACTAAATTATTACCTGAACACATGAACATGAATATTATTAGATACACACACACAAACACATTTGACATATACTCCAAAAACTGAAATTTGTGAGGGGACATTTTATATATATATACTCTCTCAATAAGGAAGAAAGAGGAAACCAATTGCCTTTTCAAGCTTCCACTGATCTATAATTTCCTACTTGCGTTACATTCTATTAAAAAAAATCCATCTACTTCAAGCTTAATTTTTGTCCTTGTTTAGATGTTTATTAAACTTCTTTTAAATAAGAAGTCTAATAGTTATGGTGCATGCCTTTGGGTTTTCCCATGTACGAGCACCTGTCTCTGTGAAGATTTTGTCATATCATGCTCTCTCTCTCTCTCTCTCTCTCTCTCTCTCTCTCTCTCTCTCTCTCGCTCTGCCTCTCTCCACTCTCCATGAGTGTTTCTGGAATGTGCTCTCTGGCCTCAACACTTCAATCTTATCTTGTCTATAATGATTTCCTCATGATTTGCTACGTATTATTCTGCTTTTGTTTGCAGACAATAAACAATCAATAGAATTTGTGCCACACAATGACTGCATCATTCAAACTCTTATGACAACTTCTAAAATGACACACAAACATAACTTGACAAAGAAAACTGACCCACGAACTTGATCAAACTCCTACAGTACCTGATCCGCTGCTTGCGTTGAAGGCCCAGCGACCGGGAACATTTACATTAGTCGTGTTCTTGAGATTTCGGTAGTTGCCATTAATTGAATCAGGAATTACAAAGTTGCTTATGGAGTTTATTGTGTCGAATCCGGCCTATAAAACCAAATGTGTTGAATAAATACAGAGCTGATCTAGAAAATATATGATTGTATTTTACATTCTGTGATGTTTTACCTCTGTTACTTCATATAACGCAGCACAGTCACCATAGTTCATCAGAAAGAAAGAGCCACCACTGCCTGAAATTAAAACTACTTGGAATAGGATTTGCTAAAGCGAAAAAGGAAACAAATTACATCATGATTCACTGTCTATAAAGTCTGTGACATGATAAAAAAAAAAAAAATAAAAAAAAAAAAAAAAAAAACTTTTACCGGATTTGGCTGTAGATTGTACCTCCAGTTGGCAACAAAGACCCAAGAAGCTTGGAAGTTCACTGGAGAGAAATGCTGGTTTATATCCTGAGTGGCGCGGTTGAGCACACTTCCATTAGTGTACTGCTGATATGAAATCAAGCCACCGTAATAGTCATCAAAGTCATTCCAGAGCGCAGCAATGAAATCTTCACTTCCTCTGAGGGGACTATAGTAAGGGCCTGATGTTGATGTTATTGTGAATGTCAGGAGTCCATTATAAATAACCTGTAACATGAGAAATCAATTTACATAAAGCAAAAATCACAATCTGGCTTATCACTGCGTTTGCATTCAGACTTTGACTGGCAATGGAACTGAATTCTTACATATAAGCTGTTGTATGTGTGGCCAAAGAATGTAAATGGGGTGGAAAGAGCAACAGAATATGAGCTTTCATCGTAATTAACAATGTGTTCAGTGTCTCCTACAGCCGAGCCGAATGGATAGAATATTGCTGGAGCTGCAGAGAGAATAAAACACAAGAAAAGCTAAATCAGAGAGAATCGTCAGAATTATTTAGTAATTGGTGATTCTGAATTTAATGCAGTGCTCATTTGAAAGTCAGTAAGTACCTGTCCACGGCTGTGCAGAACTCATCGCAACAACTGGTAAAGAAAAACCATTAATAGATAAAATACTTCTGTGAAGTACAAATAAAGTGTCGTCAATAACTCACAGCTTTATTACCTGGAGGAACTGTAGTGGTAATAGTAGTGGTTGTCGATGTAGTAGTAGCTGAAAAATACATAAAAATGTAAACAGCAATGAATGATTCATTAAACTCACTTCATTAGATAACTTTTCTGTACTAAAACTTTCACCAGAAAAAAAAAGCTTAGATATTATTTATCAAGGCGAAAAAAAGGTTTGTTATTGTAATATTAGAGCATGAGGTACAGATGAGAGGGAAGTGGTTCCATATGAAGTTAAACACTCAGAAACATGAACAGCTAACACAACCAATGACCAACAACAACAACAGCAGAAACATAGAGACTTATATACAGGGAGAACAGCAGGTTAACAAGAAAACAAGGGGCAGAAGAATAAATGTGGAGCCGGCAGGACTAAAAATAAACCAGATCAATCATTTCTGTCAAGTACACAAAAACACTGCATATACCTCACTGCATTATTACCTGGTGTATCTGTGGTGTTTGGTGCGCTGTATACTGAAATAATGGACAAAAGTAAAAACAAAATGAATCATTCATTAAACACTTCATGAGTGGTGTTTTGTTCCTTTCCTATAACTTTCACCAAATAAACAAGCCCAGACATCAAAATAATAAATACGACAGAAATTACTTTATCATTGTTATGATCACCAGCTGGAGTTCCCACAAGGTCCTCTAACTCCATTACCATTGCCAGTCACCCGGACTACATTTCCCAAAATCCCTTGGACTACTTATTTATCCCAGCTGTTGCTCATTACACAGACTATTTAAGACTCACACTCAAATTCATTCACTGTGAAGTCAGTTGCTTGCTGTAGTTGCATTTGTGAGCATTTCCTTTATTCCCTGCTTCGGCCTTGTCTGTGTTTGTGATCTTCTTTATTTATTGATGGTTTGCTGCCTACCCAGATTATGGCCTGCATTTTGGATTACTTTTTGGAGTAATTTTTTTTGCAAATTTGACATTGTAGTTGGACCCTGCCTCTTTTGACCATCCTTTTATAAAAACAAATAAATATATAAATAAATAAAAAACTTCACATGGATACCCAACTTCGTGGTCATGCTCCTAGGTCATTACATTTCATTATTAAAGGTTTTAGACACAATGGACTATTGGAATTGAAAATTGAAAATAAGGCATGCTAAATTATTACCTGAAAGCATGAGCATGAATATTATTAGATACACACACATGAACAACCCTATTATTTTGCTTGTGCTTGCAGATAATACATAATCAATAGCATTGTATCAGGACTGTATCATTCAAACTTTTTGAAAACTTCTAAAATGACACACAAACATAGCTTGACAAATAACTGACTCATAAACTTGATCAAACTCCTACAGTACCTGATCCGCTGGTTGCGTTGAAGGCCCAGCGACCGGGAACATTTACATTAGTCGTGTTCTTGAGGTTTCGGTAGTTGCCATTAATTGAATCAGGAATTATAAACTTGCTTATTGAGTTTATTGTGTCGTATCCAGCCTATAAAACCAAATGTGTTGAATAAATACAGAGCTGATGTAGAAAATATATGATTATATTTTACATTCTGTGATGATTCACCTCCACTGCTTCATATAACACAGCACAGTCACCATAATTCATCAGAAAGAAAGATTCACCACTGCCTGAAATTAAAACCGCTTGAAACAGGATTGCCTGAAAAGAAAAGAAACAACACTATGATTCACAATCTATACAGTCTGTGACATGGAAACTGTAAAATATATATATATATTACCGGGTTTGGCTGAGAACCATACTTCCAAGTGACAACAAAGACCCAAGAAGCATTGAAGTTTGTTGCAGGGAAATATTGGTTTATATCCTGAGTGGCGCGGTCGAGCACACTTCCATTAGTGTACTGCTGATATGAGAAAACGCCACCGTAATAGTCATCAATGTCACTCCAGAGCGCAGCAATGAAATCATCATTTCCTCTTATGGGAGAATAGTTAGGTCCTGATGTTGCCACTGAAGTTATAGTGAATGTGAGGAGGCCAGTATGCATAAGCTGTAAAGTCAATGTACATCCAGCGATAATCACAATCTGGCTTATCATTTTCATCAGCATTCAGACTTTGACAAATAATGAAACTGAATTCTTACGTATAACATGGTGTATGTGTGGCCAAAGAACGTAAATGGGGTTGAAAGACCAACAGAATATAAGCCTTCATCACTATTAACAATTTGCTCAGTGTCTCCTACAGCCGAGCCGAATGGATAGAATATCGCTGGAGCTGAGGAGGAAAAAACACAAGAAAAGAAAAGCAAAGTCAGAAAGAATCATCAGAGTTGTGTAATATTTGCTAATTCTGAAATGAAGATAGTAGAGTAAATACCTGTCCACGGCTGTGCAGAACTCATCGCAACAACTGGTAAAGAGAAAACAGGAACAGATAAAATACTTCTGTGAAGTACAAGAAATGATGCACAGGCGTCATCAATAACTCACTGCATTATTACCTGGAGGAACTGTTGTGGTTGTAAATGTGGTGGTTTCTGAAAAATATACAAAAATGTAAACAGCAATGAATAATTGATGAAACTCACTTAATTAGATCACTTTTCTTTCCTATAACTTTCACCAGAATAAATGAAGCTTAGACATTATGTATCACAGGAGTTGTTTATAACTAACTGCATTATTACCTGGTGGAACTATGGTGGTTGACAATGTGGTGGGTGCTGAAAAAATAAATAAAGAGAACAGCAATGAATAATTCATTAAACTCATGTTGTTAGTGGAGTTTTCCTTCCTGTGACTTTCACCAGAAACAACACGCTGAGACATTAAATTTAGCAAGATGAAATAAAAAACTAGCTAAATTATTGCATTATTACCTGGTGTAACTGTGGTGTTTGGTGCGCTGTATACTGAAATAATGGACAAAAGTAAAAACACAAATGAATCATTCATTAAACACTTCATGAGAGGTGTTTTTTTCTTTCCTATAACTTTCACCACAAATAAACAAGTCCAGACATCAAAATAATTAATATGACAAAAATTACATTGTTATTATCACCAGCTGGAGTGCCCACAAGGTCCTCTAGCTCCATTACCATTGTCAGTCATCTAGACTACACTTCCCATAATCCATTGGACTAAATATTTATCCCAGCTGTTGCTCATTACACAGACTATTTAAGACTCACACTCAAATTCATTCACTGTGAAGTCAATTACTTGCTGTAGTTGCATTTGTGAGCATTTCCTTTATTCCCTGCTTCAGCCTTGTCTGTGTTTGTGACCTTCTTTATTTATTGATGGTTTGCTGCCTACCCTGATTATTGCCTGCATCTTGGATTACTTTTTTGGATTATTCTCTTTGACATTGTCATTTTCTCATGTTTGACACTGCCTCTTTTGACCAACCTCTTATAAAAAAGAAAAACTGCATGTGGATCCCCAACTTTGTGGTCACGCTCCTAAATCATTACATTACATTATTAAAGTTTTTGGACATGATGGACTATTGGAGGTCTAAGGCATGAAAATGAGGCATGCTAAATTATTACCTGAAAGCATGAACATGAATATTATTAGATACACACACATGAACACACCTATGAACATACGATACACACCCATGAACATATTCTGCTTGTGCTTGCAGATAATACATAATCAATAGCATTGTATCAGCACTGTATCATTTAAACTTTTTGAAAACTTCTAAAAGGACACAAAGACAAACAATTGACTTATAAACTTGATCGAACTCCTACAGTACCTGATCCGCTGGTTGCGTTGAAGGCCCAGCGACCGGAAACATTTACATTAGTCGTGTTCTTGAGGTTTCGGTAGTTGCCATTAATTGAATCAGGAATTACAAAGTTGCTTATGGAGTTTATTGTGTCGAATCCAGCCTATAAAACCAAATGTGTTGAATAAATACAGAGCTGATCTAGAAAATATATGATTGTATTTTACATTCTGTGATGTTTTACCTCTGTTACTTCATATAACGCAGCACAGTCACCATAATTCATCAGAAAGAAAGAGCCACCACCGCCTGAAATTAAAACTACTTGGAACAGGATTTGCTAAAAAGAAAAAGAAAACAAATTATATCATAATTCACTGTCTATAATGTCTGTGACATGGAAGAAATGAAATAACTTTTACCGGATTTGGCAGTAGATTGTACCTCCAGGTGGCAACAAAGACCCAAGAAGCTTGGAAGTTCACTGGAGAGAAATGCTGGTTTATATCCTGAGTGGCGCGGTCGAGCACACTTCCATTAGTGTACTGCTGATATGAAATCAAGCCACCGTAATAGTCATCAAAGTCATTCCAGAGCGCAGCAATGAAATCTTCATGTCCTCTGAGGGGACTATAGTAAGGGCCTGATGTTGATGTTATTGTGAATGTCAGGAGGCCATTATAAATAACCTGTAATACGAGAAATCAATTTACACCAAGCGAAAATCACAATCTGGCTTATCACTGCATTTGCATTCAGACTTTGACAGAGAATAGAACTAAATTCTTACGTATAAGCTGTTGTATGTGTGGCCAAAGAATGTAAATGGAGACAAAAGAGCAACAGGATATGAGCTTTCATCGTAATTAACGTTGTGTTCAGTGTCTCCTACAGTTGAGCCGAATGGATAGAATATTGCTGGAGCTGCAGAGAGAATAAAACACAAGAAATGCCAAAAAAAAGTCAAAAATAGAAGTCAGAATTGGACAAGTATGCCAATTCATATATTAATGCAGAATTAATGTAAAAGTCAGTAAATACCTGTCCATGGCTGTGCAGAAGTTGTTTCAATAACTTAAAGAGAAAACAATAAAAGATAAAACACTTCTGTGAAGTAGACAAAAGCATTGTGCAGGAGTCGTCCAAAACATCATTACCTGATGGAACTGTGATGGTTGGCAATGCGGTGGTTTCTGAAATAATAAACAAAATGAAAGCAATGAATGAATCGTTAAACTTACTACAGATTGCAGTTCTCTTTTCATTAAATTTCAGAAGAAACAAACAAACCTAGACATAAAAATTACACACACACACACACACACACACACACAATATATATATATATATATATATATATATATATATATATATATATATATATATATATATATATATATATATATATATATAGCTTTAAAGGTTCAAGACACCCTGGAGTACTTTCTTTGAGATTTTAACAGATTTGTGTGTGTTGAGCATCAGTTAAGTCAATGTTAGCACCTGTCAGCTTTAATTGTGGAGAAAACTGGATAATTTTGAGCTTTTGTCAGCTAATTTCATCTTCTGGGTTGAAAATCATTTTTGGGGCGGGATAAAAATCAGTGACGTATCGCGAATCTGCTAGTGGCGTGATGACGTGTCAGTTTCTCATTATTATTAATTGCGGAGTTTTCTTATCCGATGAGATGACCCTGCTTCCTAATTATTTATGAGCGCACGTGCTTTCCGAATGACTGGGTGAGACACGGGTCGTATGTGTTTGTTTCCATGATCCACAGGTTTTGTTGCATGTTTTTCCCCATGATGCTGTCCGGGCCGATACAGCAAAGCTGTTGGTTTTTGCAGCAAGCATTTTTGTCGGGAGAGCTGTCCGAGAATTGGAGAATGGCGGTCTTTTATCAGTGGAGTTTGTTACCATCAGGTTACCATTCAGACACATCACCTATATCCGTGCTGCTGTGTTCGCCATATGTTTAAAATCCTCCAGATTACCGGCAGGGTTAATGGTTGGAATAGACAGGGCAAAAGACTGCATTGCTATCCACTGTGACTGCATTCAGACCGGGGGATTCAGGAGGAGAGAAGTCCTCCTCATTTTTAGTGTTTATATAAACATGATTATCTTTATAATGATATAAATTGTGGTTATGTGTATATGAAATTACGAATAACAAATGTAGCAGGGCATTAAATTACTTACTGTTTATGTTTTTGCATTTTAACTTTGTAAACTATCTTTGTAAACTTTGTCTCATTTTGTGAGCCAACTGACAGTTCGCTCCACTCTTGACTTGAACTGAAAAATGGGGGTTTCATGGCCCTTTAATAACATTAGTAACATTAGGTCATGAGAATAGGGCATGGTGGTTACAAGAGAAGTACAGAGCGTTCAGGGCAGGAAAGGGAACAAGAACAGCTAGATAATTTGTATTTGATTGTGTTTACTACCTGATGATGGAGCTGTGGTGGTTGCTGAAAAACAAACAAAATAAAGGCACCATTGAATAATTCATTAAACTGTGAGTTTATACCCTTCACCTGAAATGACCTGGTTAAAAAAAGCCTTGACATAAAAAAAAGCATCTAAAAAGTTGTCATCATTGATGGATTTACATCCTTCATGCAAATCAATTGATGTTAAAGGTTTTCTACAGAAAGCAATGGCATTAATAGCTGTATCAGAAAACAGAAGCTAAAGCTCACGATGTGGACTATCAGTCTTGGATGTGAAATCAAACATGCTAAATTAATACCTGCTGAGTCTGTGCTGGTAGTTTCTGAAAACATGAACACAAATGTTATTAGATACCACACAAACTCATTTGACAAACATTTACACATTTCTCATCGAAAAAGAAAGTTAGAGCAGGACGTATCATAAAACACCACCAAAGAGTAAATTGGAACAAATGATGCACCATTAAAACAGCAGATGTGATGATGTGAAACAAATAATGTGGGCTTAGTTTTGTCTATTGGAAATAGACTGCATGGTTGTGGTTTTCTATTGGTGGATATTATGAGTAACACTTAACTATAAGCTTGTACTGTAGTTAACATGAATGAACAGTGAACAACACATCTGTTAAGCATCACTTAATCTGTGGTAATGTTAATAACTAACTCATGTATTAATTAATAAATTAGTCAACACAAACTTATGGTGAATAACGACTATTATTTAGTATTACATAATCTTTGTTAATGTTATCGTACTTACAGTGCATCCGGAAAGTATTCATAGCCCTTCACTTTTTCCACTTTTTTATGTTACAGCCTTATCCCAAAATGGATTAAATTAATTTATTTCCTCAAAATTCTACACACAATAGCCCATAATGACAATGTGAAAAAAAGATTTTTAGAAATTGTTTCAAATTTATTAAAAATAAAAACGCTGAAAAATCACATGTACATCAGTATTCACAGTCTTTGCTCAATACTTTGTTGATGCACCTTTTTCAGCAATTACAGCCTCAAGTCTTTTTGAATATGATGCCACAAGCTTGGCACACCTGTCTTTAGGAATTTTTGCCCATTTCTCTTTGCAGTACCTCTCAAGCTCTATCAGGTTGGATGGAAAGCGGCGGTGTACATCCATTTTCAGATCTCTCCAGAGATGTTTAATAGGATTTAGGTCTGGCCTCTGGCTGGGCCACTTAAGGACATTCACAGAGTTATTGTGAAGCCACTCCATTGATATTTTGGCGGTGTGCTTTGGGTCATTGTCCTGCTGGAAGATGAACCGTCGCTCCAGTCTGAGGTCAAGAGCACTCTGAAGCAGGTTTTCATTCAGGATGTCTCTGTACATTGCCGCATTCATCTTTCCCTTTATCCTGACTAGTCTTCCAGTTCCTGCTGCTGAAAAACATCCCCACAGCATGATGCTGCCACCACCATGCTTCACTGTAGGGATGGTATTAGCCTGGCGATGAGCGGTGCCTGGTTGTCTTCAAACGTAACACCTGGCATTCACTCCAAAGAGTTCAATTTGAGTCTCATCAGACCAGAGATTTTTGTTTCTTATGGTCTGAGAGTCCTTCAGATGCCTTTTGGCAAATTCCAGGCGGAGAGTGGCTTCCGTCTGGCCACTCTACCATACAGGCCTGATTGGTGTATTGCTGCACAGATGGTTGTCCTTCTGTAAGGTTCTCCTCTCTCCACAGAAGAACGCTGGAGGTCAGACAGAGTGACCATCGGGTTATTTAGCACCTCCCTGACTATGGCCCTTCTCCCCTGATCACTCAGCTTAGATGGCCGGCCAGCTCTAGGAAGAGTCCTGGTGGTTCCAATCATCTTTCACTTATGGATGATGGAGGCCACTGTGCTCATTGGAACTTTCAGAGCAGCAGAAAGTTTTCTGTAACCTTCCCCAGCCTTGTGCCTCAAGACAATCCTGCCTCTGAGGTCTACAGACAGTTCCTTTGTCTTAATGCTTGGTTTGTGCTTTGACATGCACTGTCAACCCTGGGACCTTATATAGACAGGTGTATGCCTTTTCAAATCATGTCCAATCAACTGAATGTACCTGCTGAAACATCTCAAGAATGATCAGTGGAAACAGAATGTACCTGAGCTCAATTTAGAGCTTTGCGGCAAAGGCTGTCAATACTGATGTACATGTGATTTCTCAGGGTTTTTTTTTTAGTCAGTTTGCAACAATTTCAAAAACTCTTTTTCACATTGTCATTATGGGGTATTGTGTGTAGAAATTTGAGGAAATAAATTAATTTAATCCATTTTGGAATAAGGCTGTGACATAAAAAAATGTGGAAAAAATGAAGCTCTATGAATACTTTCCGGATGCACTGTATATTCTAATGCATCTCTTTACATCAACAGCCTAATTAGCACATTTAATGATGGATTACATAACATGACCTAACAATGAACAACACTTTTATTCAGCAATACTAAATATCTTTATATAAACTGTTAAACTGTTCACTGTTAATTAATGCATTAAACTTACAATAACTAGTACAACCTTATTGTAAAGTGTTACCATATCGAGCCAGTAAACAAATAATCACAGAAACTAATTTTTTATCAAAGAATGATACATATAAACATAATTTATAATAATAAATATTGAAATATTCCACAAAAACAAACAAACATCAAAACACCTAAAACTTTTAGAGGTGACCCATTCTTTCCCACACAAACACACAGATTTTTCATCAAGAAAAACCAGATAATCCAGTAATGATGTATGACAAAAACACCACTGAACTACATAAATCAGGAAGGAACTATAAGTAAGTAGTATAACAGTCAGACTGCCTATTTAAAGGGGATAGTTCCCCAAAATAAAAACAATTCTGTCACCATTTACTCTTACTCAAGTGGTTCCAAACATATATGTTTTTTTTTCTTCTGTTGAACACAAACAAAGATGTTGTGAAGAAGGCTGAAAACCTGTAACTATGGAAGGAAAAACAAATCCTATGGAAGTCAATGGTTACAGGTTTTTAGCTTTCTTCAAAATATCTTCTTTTGTGTTCAACAGAGGAAAGAAACCCATAAAAGTTTGGGTCAAGTAAAGGGTGAGCAAATGATAACCTTTTTTTGTTTGGAGGGGAATTATCTAAAAAATAATTAAAATGTTTAACTGAAGTGAAGTGAGGAGGTTAGTTTCAAAACAAATAGTGAAGATTTGTGATCGGTTACCTGTCAGTGTTGTTTGAGTAGTCGATTGTGCCCTGGCTGAAACAAACGGCATTACATTTAGAAACATAAATTATTTGTTTTGTCTTCAGCACATTAAGAGAAAATCAAACAGATGATTGAAATATACATACTCAGTGCCAGGGCTGATATGAACAGCAGCAGATGCTGGAAAACCAGAGATAACTTCATGATGATGAAGTCAGAGATAACAGCACACGTAGAAATCCTTCTGCTATAAACAGAGAGAGAATTAATTGTTTTACATTATATTTTTACAGTGTATATATATATAATTATTAGCCCCCTGTTTATTTTTTTCCCGAAGTTTTGTTTAACAAAGAGAAGATTTTTTCAACACATTTCTAATCATAATAGTTTTGATAACTCATTTCTAATAACTGATTTATTTTATCTTTGCCATGATGACAGTAAGGGTGACGCAGTGGCGCAGTAGGTAGTGCTGTCGCCTCACAGCAAGAAGGTCGCTGGGTTGCAGGTTCGAGCCTCGGCTGGGTCAGTTGGCATTTCTGTGTGTTCTCCTTGCGTTCGCGTGGGTTTCCTCCGGGTGCTCCGGTTCACAGTCCAAAGACATGTGGTATAAATGAATTGGGTGGGCTAAATTGTCCGTAGTGTATGAGTGTGAATGAGTCTGAGTGAATGTTTCCCAGAGATGGGTTGCGGCTGGAAGGGCATCCGCTGCGTAAAACACATGCTGGATAAGTTAGGGGTTCATTCCGCTGTGGCGACCATAGATTAATAAAGGGATTAAGCCGAAAAGAAAATGAATGAATGATGACAGTAAATAATATTTGACTAGATATTTTTCAAGACACTTCTTGAAAGATATTTTTCAAGACACATACAGCTTAAAGTGACATTTAAGGCTTAACTTAAACTTAACTTAAGGTTAATTAGGTTAACTAGGGTAATTAGGCTTAAGTTACTCTAGAATGATGGTTTGTTCTGTAGACTATCGAAAAAAAATCTAGCTTAAAGGGGCTAATAATTTTGACCTTAAAATGGTGTTTAAAAAATTTATAACTGCTTTTATTCTAGCCGAAATAAAGCAAATAAGACTTTCTCTAGAAGAAAAAACATTATCAGACATATACTGTGAAATTTACAGACATACTGTGATTTCCTTGCTCTGGTAAACATCATTTGGAAAATTCAAAGGGGGGCTAATAATTCTGACTTCAACTATATATATATACATAATATATATATTCTTTGCCATGATGACAGTACATAACAATTAAAAATGAAAAGTTAAAATGTTTCATTAAAAGCTTAACTAGGTTAATTAGGCAAGTTAGGGTAATTAGGCACGTCATTGTATAAGAGTGGTTTGTTCTGTAGACAATCAAAAAAAAAATATATATTGCTTAAGGCGGCTTTTTTTGTTTTAAAAACTGCTTTTATTCTAGCCAAAATAAAACAAATAAGACTTTCTCCAGAGCAAAAAAAAATATTGCAAATACTGTGAAAAATTCCTTGCTCTGTTAAACATCATTTGGGAAATATTTGAAGAAAAAAAATTGACTTCAACTGTATATATAATCTTTATTTTTTGTCTGCATTGTATCTACAACTGTATTTTTTTATGCATTACCATCAAATGAAATTTGTTTTTAAAAATGCCTGACAGGGTTTTTTGTTCTACAGATTATTATTACAGCAAATAAATAAAAGTAAAATGTATCATAATCATTCATTTTTGCTCAAATGAAAAAATAAAACAAAAAACTCGATGAAAAAACAAATCTGTACAGTTTTATTTCTTGATGCATAACAATTTAACACTTTTTTTCTGATATATATATATATATATATATATATATATATATATATATATATATATATATATATATATATATATATACTGTAAAAAAATATCTGAAAATTTACAGTTTATTTCCGCCAGCTGGGGTGCCAGAAAAAAAAAAAAAGTAAAATAACGACCGTTAAATTACAGAAATTTATTGTAAAATAACGGACATTAAATTACAGAAATTTCCTTAAATTTACATTTCTGTAATTCAACCTCTGTTATTTTACAGTAAATTTCTGTAATTTAACGGACGTTATTCTATGGTTTTTTTTACGGCACTCCAGCTGCCGGAAATAAACTGTAAATTTACGGATTTTTTTTACAGTGTGTATATATATATATATATATCTATATATATATCTATATATATATATATATATATATATATATATATATATATATATATATATATATATATATATATATATAATCTTGTTTCAGCATTCACACATCCATTGCTATGTAACTGTTACTGTAGGTCAACACATTACACAAGCACAAGTAATGATAGTGTTTTACTCACCGCTGACAGCTTCATCCAACAGGCTCATCTACAGTGGTATAGCAGGAAGTGTGTGGTTCATTTATATACTGTACGCCCCAGCACCACTGTTATGAGGACACATTTACTAGAATCAAACAAAATATGTGATCTTCATAGGAACACCAACAGTACACTAGTTATTACAAAACTCAAAGTTTTTGACCTTCAAACATCAAATAACTTTTAGATTAATTATAATAATGTCTACTGTAAACCTGTATAGGCCTTTATATTATTATACAATTTTACAGTACTATTCAGCCAATCATAAATACCAAATATACATACAGTTGAGGTCAGGATTATTAGCTCTCCTGATAAATTGAAAATTTCCCCACTTTCTCTTTAACAGAGAACATTTCTAAACATAATAGTTTCAATAGCTAATTTCTAATATTTGATTTCTTTTATTTTTGCAATGATGACAGTAAATTATATTTTACTAGATATTTTTTCCAAGACACTTCTATACAGCTTAAAGTGACATTTAAAGGCTTTAGTAGGTTAATTAGGTTAACTAGGCAAGTTAGGGTAATTAGGCGAGTGATTGTAAACCATTGTATAATGGCTTGTTCTGTAGACAATATTAATAATGACCTTAAAATGTTTTTTTATTCTAGCCCAAATAACACAAATACGACTTCCCCCAAAATAAAATAAAAAAAATATATTGGAAATACTGAGAAAATTTTCTTGATCTGTTAAATATCACTTGAGAAATACTTTAATTTTGACTTCATATATATTGTCAGTAGCCGTAACAAGAGTAGCAAAACAATGATCTCACGTTTACCGAAATGTAAGATTATCTTGTTGTTTCCTGTTGGAATGTAAAGTCCCGCCAAGAACAGAAAACTGGAAAATCAGAATAGCTGAACGAATGTAGATCTGTACTGTAAATAAGAGTCTTTCTCTATAAAGCATAAGTGTTACCTTGTTTCACAACACTCCGGTGCTTACAGAGATAACAGTGCTTGGATATCTGACTATCTATTAGGAGTAAATTAAAAATTACATGACTTACTGTTCTGGCAGACTTTAGCGCCACAAGATCAAGTGGATAGAACAAGTTAAGACTGAGCTCTTCTTTGTAGATACAGAAATAATCTGTAAGGGAATTGCAGCATTGAGTGCATCAGGATGGATGCCATTTTATGTTGATCAAAATGTTGACAGTGTTTGATTACTTTGTGTACGAAGTAAAAATAAATGTACAAACATTAATTTAACAATTAAATAATACATTGCTTAGAAACTTACACCTGTAGGATTCTGCCGCTGTCAGAATCAGGAATCTATTTATTGTGTATATCTTTACAGTGCATTGTGGGTATTCTCAAGCCATTGAGTTTACACCGATTTTTCTCTCATTACTGAGGTGCATTGTGGAATTGAATTAGTACACTTCAGAATGTCCACTATAAAATAGTGCACTATTTAAGGGTAAGGGGGCGATTTCAGATACATCCGAACAAGAAATGATTGGGTGGGAAGGGGCCAAGGGGGCAGTCATAAACATAAATAAATGAAAATTTGTTAACTAAAATGCAAAATTTATTATACCAATATATTGTTTCATTTTGTTTCATTGTATTAATTTCAATGTTCAGTCAATTAACTAGCTTAAACATGTGATGTCAGCCCAGATTGAAGTGAAGTTTATTTATAAGCAAATTTCGAGAAGAGCACACGCTTATGATTGATAGCAGCTGGTCCTCATTAGCTAACGCAGGATTCACCAATCAGACGATTCCTAAATCACTCTAAATAACCAGAGTATCTCACCTTAGCCATCTTTGTCTTGAAGAATCTCCCCTTCCACTCCTCTCATTTCCTTGTCAGGGCAACACGGAGGCCTAATGGTTAGGATCATTGCCTCAGAGCAAGAATGTCACTGGCTCAGATCTTACTTGGCAAGTCGCCATTTCTGTGTGGAGTTTTACACAAATACATTTTTGGTTATCTAAGCTCATAAAACATTCAAACATTTTCATAATAAGTATTACAGTTGTTTTGCAATGATTTCTATGCTATTAAATCAATAATTTAAATCAATTCAGGGCTTAAGCTCTGATTGGTCAGCTGGCAAAGTCTGTTTTGATTTATGCTCTATTCACACAGGGCGTCAGCGTCAACGCTTCTCAATCACTTTGAATGGGTGACGTCAAGCACTGGTGAACTGAATTGTGGATCCGTCGGCTGTAGAAGTTGGAACTTTTTAAGCACCAACAGAAGCGTTAGCCAATCAGATCACTTTATGTAAATACCCCAGTTTAGACAGTAGCCGATTGTGGACTAATTTCATTTGACGCTGCTATGACAATCAACGCTTAACCGAGGGCGTGTCTGAAGTTGGGGCTGACGCGATCATCATAGCAGCATCAGCCAATAAAATTAGTACGCTGTCGGCTACTGTCTGCACTGGGGTATTTGCATAAAGTGATCTTATTGGCTAATGCTTCCATTGGTGCTTCCACAGGCTGTAAACCCGCTCTCCATCTCAGCTGGAGGGATCGGTTAGATTGCATCCTTCGCCAGGAGGACAGCAATCTTCTCTCGCAAGACAGAGGCGGGCACAGGGCTGACCCTGATGAGAAACACCCCCGTGAATTTGGGAGGGCGTCCACGAAATGAATCGTGTAGCCAAGTCTAATCGTGCGTATAAGCCATCACGAAGGGCTGGGCTGCACTAACCAGGCAGGCAGAGCCCTCGCTAATGGACTCACCGCTACAATCGCTGACGTACCATTAGTGGGGCAGCGCAGAGTGGGAGTGCTGATCCGGGGTGCGCTGGGGTCCCGCGGAAGAGCTGGAGGCGAGAGATTCACTCTCACCTTACACCCAGACTCCGGAGGGGAGGACTGGAGGTGTGAGAGAAAGGAGACTGTCCTCCCAGACCTCGTAAGCCACTGGCGAAGTGCACCGATCCTGTGAGCTGGAAGGCTTTTCATCGCGTCCCAGACTGGCAGTATTCGGGCTATCACATCCAGGGAAGGGAAAAATGCTCTCTCTGAGGAGCCCGGCCCCCCACCGTGGAGAGAGCAGGTTCCCTCTTCTCCAGATGGCCGTCTCAGGAGTGCTTCGCGGTCCGTTAACCGCACTTAATGGCAGCCTGGGACCGAGAGCGCTGGTTGCCTGTGAGGTGCTCGGTGCTGCCGCTGGCCGGAGGCGCAGGCGGGGGAGGAGCAGCACTCGTAGACAGGCGCTCTCAGCGACAAACAGTGGATGTGGATGGTTCGGTTGGGGGGGCGGGGGGGTGGTCTTACATCCGACTGCATCCATCCGCCGATGGATGGTCCATCGTATCCGACTGCACCGCCGTGAATTCCTGGGTGAATCCACCAACGGTGTTGCCGAACAGGCCAGACTGGTATATGGGGGTGATAAGAAAGTGGTATAAGAAAGTGAACTTTGTCGACTCCGCGCATATTTTTGCCAGGTTTAACCCGAGGTGGTGCTCCTGGACCACTAATGCGGCCATCGTCCTTCCTAGGACACACGCAGTGGACTTGAGGTCCGTGGAGCTCAGTCGGGTACGGTGCGGGGCTTGTAACAAGCCTGGGTCGGGACCACCCTCGTGCAGCTGGGCCAGTGTGCGCGCATGGACCCTAGCGTGCAGGGTGGAAGCAGCCTGGCCCGCGGCTGTGTGGGCTCTGGTTTGGGAGGCAGAAGACCAACACGCCTTGGACAGGAGATGAGGCTGACTCCAGCAGAAGGAGGCACCACGCGGGCCCGTGATGGCACTCTCAATCTGGGGAATCGACTCGTACTCCCTGGCTGCTCCACCATCAAAGGTGGTGTGGGTGGTGGAGGCGCATGCAGATCAGGTAGAGAAGGCCCACTGTGCACTTCCGGGAAGAAAGGGATGGGAGGCTAGAAGGTCTTGCCTTTTAATCCTCCACATATACCCATCTAGTCGGTCCGACCGCGGGGCCGGGGGATAAACCATCTCCAGACCCACGAGCGAAACAGCCCGGGAAAGCACGGTTATCATGTCAGTTTCAAGATCGGCCGCCGCCGCGCTCGCTCCCGAGGGGAGGGAGCGGAGGGGGGGAAATCCTTCATCAGATCATGTCATGGCAGCCCAACCTCCGATGCAGCGGTGGACATCTGAGCCTCGATGTCATCAAGTGAGAGGGCAGCCATCCGAGGATGGAGTGCTTCTCTCACTTGAAGCTTAGATGGAGCGCGTAAAGGAGCTAGAGGTCCGCAAGCCAGAGGGCGGCAGATTTACTCTCACTGTTACCCTCAGATTTGCCCGAGTGCCCACCGCTGGAGCGGGGGAAAACTGGGGTGGATGGCCCTATTGCAAGAGCTAACCGCGATCTTAACTGCGCAACAGACATGCCACCGCAGTGATGGCATGCACTGCCCGCGAGCACCGCATTAACATGCTGGACCCCCAGACATGAAACGCAGTGCTCGTGCTCATCATCCGAGGACAGGAAACCACCGCATCCAGAAATGCACAGTCGGAGCGACGTCTTGAAAAAGATGCTCTGCACGACCGTGTTGCTCTTTTAGGAAATTCGCAACAATACATACCGCTCTGGAGGACCAGACCCAAAGGACGCCAGGCAAGGGAGAAACCCAGCTAGACCGTCTGCCACTGCGTGTCACACACTCTGGACTGGGAGATCGCTCTCGTTCACTCTCTGTCTGAAACTCAGCTGGAGGAACCCTCATTGACTCTCTCAGAAGGCTGTTGAAGTCTCTAAAGTGAAAATGATGCTTTGGCTTTGCTCGCACTATGCTCTTATAGCCAAATTAATTGCAACAAGCATCAGCTGCGCAAGCTGAAGCTGCCAACTCATTGGCATTTCATTGGCCCGTTTACATACTCTTTCAGATGATTGGCTTTCTGAATGAAATCCCCCATAGTGGAAGTTTCCACATAGCATTGAAGTTCCCCTCCTGAAGGGGAACTGTGTGTGTGTGTGAATGAAGGAGTGTGTATTGATGTATCCGTTGTGCATATATGCTGGAATATTTGGCGGTTCATTCTGCTGTGGTGACCTCTGAAATAGAGCTGAAGGAAAATGAATGAAAGAATGAATATGTGTAGAGAATAAGTCTGTAACAGAAAAAGTACTGGCAGTACATTACTACGTTTAGTACTGCAATTACAGCACAAACCCAGACAATGTATCATTTTAAACTATCAAAAATGTTAGTAAAGTCACTTTTTCAACATCAAAAGTTTGTTGGAGGAAAGATCACGGTCTCATAATGCAATTTAAAAGCATATAAAAATGAAAGAAAAAAAACCCATTAACGAAAAAATGCGGAAAACTGATCATTTCCAGATATTGTTACAGTGTACTTTACATGATAAAGGTTATGTACGAAACAGAAAGCAAGGATCAGACACTATTCAAGTTCTGCTTGTGTAGTGACATTCCTTCAACATTAGGGAAGACAACAAAAAAGACGTGAAAAAAGTGCACAATGTGGCATTGTATCACTCACAAGTGGGAATAAAAAAATACGGATACAGTATCTTATAAAATTATGTAAATAAAGGATTTTTTCGGCATCTTTCATCATTTATGCTTTGTCACTTCGGAATTATAAGGTTCTATCTGCATTCTGAATGTTTTGAGATATTGAACTTCAAAGTTTTTGCATTCCATAGCAAACAGTATGTGTGTAACATTTATTAATTTTTTTTAAAAAGTCTTAAAATGTAAACAACTTACAAAAAAACATCCCATAATGTAAATAAGATGTAATTTAATAAGAATATGTCAATAACTAAATTTTGACAAAAATGTCAAATAGAACCTTATAATTCTAAGGTGACTTAGAAAAAGAATAGTTCGCCCCAAAATGGAACATTCTGTCATCATTTGCTTTCCTTTCACTTGACACACATCTTTATGAGTGCCTTTCTTCTGTTGAACACAAAAGAAAATGCTTTGAAAAATTCTTAAAACATGTAATCATTGACTTCCATAGTATTTGTTTTTCCTAATATGAAAGTCAATGGATACAGGTTTCTAACATTTTTAGAAACGAACAATAAACTCAAAGGTTTGGAACCACTTGTGAGAAAGTAAATAGTGAGTACATTTCATTGTTGAGTGAACTACTGTATCCCTTTAAGGCATTCAACTCTTAATGCATAGGGTAGGTGGCACCCAGAAAAGAAAACAGTACAGTACGTCATGGCAAAGTCTTAGCTGTCTATACCTTGAAGCGGTAATATTTTAAATGTTTGAGTAAATCATGGGCCAACTAAAGAAAACTATCTATAATATTTTGAAGAGAGGAATTAAATGAACATAAAAAAAATAGTAGATACTAAATCATTTGTTGACATTTTTTACAGTGTAGAGATAAATCTTTCATCAAACACATTTATTACAGGGGATGCAAATGCACAAAATCTGACTGCACAAAATAAGTAATAATAATAAAATAATAATAAAACAATAATTCATATGTTATTTAAATAGATCAAAAAATATTTTAAGGTTTGCTGATAATTGATCTGAAATCGATTTGGCACGTTTGTAGCAGTGTCTCCAGCAGTGTACAGATCAGACTTGAAATCAGATCAGGCTGATGTGATCTACTGTAGGCTGATTGTAGACTACTCCTGATTGACAGGTTGAAAGATGTCTGTCATAAACTCACTTGACCAGTGCATTTTTTGGATCTCATAACTGAAAGAATAAACATACAAGCACATTACATTAAGAACTTGACCTTCACTTTTATTTAAAAGGGGACCTATTATGCAAAAATCACTTTCATAATGGTTTTAAACAGTTGTGTGGCAACAGTGTGTGAATATAACCAGCCTTTAATGGTAAAAAAATAATTCATTCTATTTTTTTATAATAACACTTCAAAAAACAGTCTACAGAAACACTTTGATTGGCATTTGTAAGCTTCACACATACAGTTTTGTTAATAATTTTCCAGAAAGAGAAAATAATTTTGGTTAATTTGTTCCGCTAATTTACCAGAAACAGAACATGTAACATTACCGGTCATTTCCCGGGAATGCTGCTTTGTGTGAACACAGAAGGACAAATGTTCAAAATGTGCTGATGTAAGATCAACGACTGTATAAAATATGGACGACGCAATAGCGCCATTTCCCATTGAACGCTGTGAAGGAAAAAACGCCTCGTGACGGGCACAAACTGCCGCAAAAGACTGCTGAAATTGGAGCCTGGGCATGTGCAGAAGGACTGCCTGATAGAGCCAGAGGAGGAGCTGCGGAATCGAACTTACAATCAAACGCTTGTACATCAAATCAACCACGCCCCCCGAACTTCTCACTTGACTGCCGGTGTCTGCACCATAACAAAGGCTCGCTAACGCTAATACACTTTGCGTTCACATAGTAGCGTGCGTTTGCTGTTATATCAACACAAATGGTTGTAATGACGTTAACAAAGGTGAGGTTTTATATAATGAAGATTTAATCGCGCCAGCTCCGGGCCGCAGCGCACATTACTCGCAGGCCGATTCAGGCTCGGATGCGACAGTGTCTGCTTGCTAACGGGTGCCTAATCTGGCCCGATTGACGAGTAGGTACAGCAAACGGAGTCGGGCCGAGGGGTAAGTCTCCGGCTGGCGAGAGTCTAGCCGGAACTGGCCCGAGTGTATTTTGCTATCTGGGTGGTTAGGCGTGTATCAGCAAACTCATAAAGCCCTGACCTTACCGAATAAACAGTGTTCCACCAGATCCTGTATGTCAGAAACTATAGTTTACTGCTGAGCAACTCGTTTTATCATGGTAAAATAACACAGAAATGGAATAATAACATTTCAGTCTCCAGCCAAAGCTCCGACGTCTGCTTTGAGAAACTGTTAATCACCGCTGTCAATCACGATGACACGCCCAGCATTAAATTACTGCTCAAAACATACTCTTTACAAAAATGAAGATCTGCACCTATATCAGCTGATAACCAGTGCCTTAACTGATCAGAACCATCTTTCAGAACATTTTTATTGCAAGTGTAATTAATTTTTTTATTTGGTCTTAAGTCTCCTTCATTAACACGGAGGAGGCAGGCTTTATAACTTGTACTGCCGCCAGCCCCCAGGGGGCGATCTAACGGCCGAGACCTTCACTCAAAAGCTGGCTTGTGGCACACTTGTGTAAGACGTCCACTCCAGCCAATGAGATGCAGATGACCTTAACATCTGTGCTGTTTCTGAAAATAAAAGCCTTTCAATCCTTTTCCAGGACACATTTAGCTGCTGCTTATTAGTCATTAACGTTTCTATGTTACTTCTTAGTGCCAACTGTGGAAACAATTATAGATAAAATGTTTACGATAAATATTTATGATGTGACTTTAATGTACTTCCTTCATCAGCTGAGGAAGTTCAACCTGCCACAGGAGCTGCTCGTACAGTTCTACTCAGCTGTCATCCAATCCATCCTCTGCACTTCAATCACCATCTGGTTCAGCTCAGCTGCCAAAACTGACCTCCGTAGACTACAGTGAATAGTCCGGACTGCTGAATGAATCACTGGCACTGGCCTTCCTACACTACAAGAACTGTACTCTTCCAGAGTGAGTAAAAGGGCTCGCTAAATCACTCTGGACGCATCGCACCCAGCACACTATCTGTTCGAACTGTTGCCATCTGGTCGGCGCTACAGAGCACCAAGCACAAAAACAGCCAGACACAGGAAAAGTTTCTTTCCTCAAGCCATCTACCTCATGAACAGCTAAATATTCCCCTACTGGGCAATAAACGTGCAATACTTTCTCATACGCACTTGTACACAGCACCTTATAACAATATACAATGCAATACTTTCTCACACGCATTTGTACACAGCACCTTACAACCTGTATATTTATAACAAATGTGTACATACAATTCAACAACCAGATCTTTTTGACTAACTGCATCTCTGTTTAATGTTTATCGCCTTTTTCTTTTTCTCATATTTAGTTTTGTGTTGTCACTTGTCACTTTATGCACACTGGAAGCTTCTGTTGCCAAAACAAATTCCTTGTGTGTGTGTGAGCACACTTGGCAATAATACTGATTCTGATTCTGATGATGCGTGTGTATGCAAAGGGGAGCGGTCCAGTGAGTCAGATTTCAGTATATCATAGGCAGTCTTGTGTTTCAAAGAGCATCTCAGAAGCACTAGCACACACTCAAATATACATCTCGACATGCAAATGTGTTCCTCCATATCCCTTCATCGAAGCTGTTCATAATACTTATCCATCCAGAGACTTTGTGAGTTGGCACTTTGTGATTTTGTCAAAAATGTTTTAGCTGCAGTTAGAACTTCTGCCTTTGGATGCTAGCTTTGTTTTTCCCCCTATAGTTCAGTATATTTTGGTTTGTCTGGGACAAAAGTGGCTAAAGTATTAAATAAAAGTGAAACCATCAACAACAAGACTTTATATTTAAAAATACAAACGCAGCCGTTTAGAGCTCATCTCTGGATAATGATTATCAATATTTTAAAATGGATGTGTGAATGGTGCTTTCTGGAAAAATTAGGGAACATCCTTGCCTGTATGAACAGCAAATAAAGTTAAAAAGTCTAAGTCTTTGCATTAAAGTTGTTCCAGAAATTGTCCGGATATTTACCAACATCACTGTGTGAAAGGGGCTGTTCTCTCTTTGTACATGTACATCAGATAGTCCTGCCCAATAGTGACTAGCTCCTCCTCATTAGCATAGACAGCCCTGAGTAAGAAGCAGCTGTCAGCCATTAGTGTTTTCACACCGCTGAAGATAATGTCGGCGACTAAGATGCATTATAAATGAGTTTTAAGATGCACAAATGGCCTAATATCACACAGGCCTTTGTAAGGAACTTAAATTACGGCTGCATCTTTTCTACTTTTTTTATGTTCAGCTTTGTGTCACTTGGCAGTCCTTTTTTCACCAGCTCCTGTTGGAGCTGAAACAAAGATGAACAGACAGATCAACTCGCCCCGTGTAACCTAATAGTGCTTATATTGTAAAAATATTGTTGTTTATTACTTGCTGCAAAACAATCTGCATGTTTCCCTGATCTGTAAGGTCTAAAAATTAGGCAAGCTTCCCTTGAAGTCCAACAATGTTGTCTAAAGTAAAACACACAGACAGATTCTAACATTGGTTTCTAAAATATTTATTTTCTGAGCATGAATATCACATTTGATTATGCTTAACAATCTGATAGTAATAAGCTGTAAGAATACTTTTATTTGTGTTTGATCCAGTGTCCACCCTGAAGGCCCATCGGCCTGCAACATTGACATTACTGGAGGTTTTGAGGTCTGAGATGGAGCTCCCACTGTTTGATCCAGAAACCACAAAGTACACACTCTACTGTATAATGACACCCTATAATGACAATGTGAAAAAAGTATTCACAGCCTTTGCTCAATACTTTGTTGATGCTCCTTTGGCAGTAATTACAGCCTCAAGTCTTTTGAATATGATGCCACAAGCTTGGCACACCTGTCTTTAGGAGTTTTTGCCCATTCCTCTTTGCAGTACCTCTCAAGCTCTATCAGGTTGGATGGGAAGCGACGGTGTACAGCCATTTTCAGATCGCTCCAGAGATGTTCAATAGGATTTAGGTCTGGGCTCTGGCTGGGCCACTCAAGGACATTCACTAAGTTGTTGTGAAGCCACTCCATTGATATTTTGGGGGTGTGCTTTGGGTCATTGTCCTGCTGGAAGATGAACCGTTGCTCCAGTCTGAGGTCAAGAGCACTCTGAAGCAGGTTTTCATTCAGGATGTCTCTGTACATTGCTGCATTCATCTTTCCCTCTATCCTGACTAGTGTTCCAGTTCCTGCTGCTGAAAAACATCCCCACAGCATGATGCTGTCACCACCATGCTTCACTGTAGGGATGGTATTAGCCTGGTGATGAGCGGTGCCTGGTTTTCTCCAAACGTAATGCCTGGCATTCACTCCAAAGAGTTCAATTTTAGTCTCATCAGACCAGAGAATTTTGTTTCTTATGGTCTGAGATTCCAGGCAGGGAGTGACTTTCATCTGTCCACTCTACCATACAGGCCTGATTGGTGGATTGCTGCACAGATGGTTGTCCTTCTGTAAGGTTCTCCTCTCTCCACAGAAGAACTCCTATTGATCACCTCCCTGACTAAGGCCCTTCTCCCCCGATCACTCAGCTTAGATAGCCGGCCAGCTCAAGGAAGAGTCCTGGTGGTTTCAAACATCTTCCACTTACGGATGATGGAGGCCACTCATTGGAACTTTCAGAGCAGCAGAAATTTTTCTGTAACCTTCCCCAGCCTTGTGCCTCAAGACAATCCTGTCTCTGAGGTCTACAGACAATTCCTTTGTCTTCATGCTTGGTTTGTGCTTTGACATGCACTGTCAACCCTGGGACCTTATATAGACAGGTATATGCCTTTTCAAATCATGTCCAATCAACTGAATTGACCACAGGTGAACTCCAATTAAGCTGCTGAAACATCTCAAGAATGATCAGTGGAAACAGAATGTACCTGAGCTCAGTTTAGAGCTTTACAGCAAAGGCTGTGAATACTTATGTACATGTAATTTTTCAGGTTTTTTATTTTTAATAAATTTTGCAACAATTTCAAAAAATCTTTTTTCACATTGTCATTATGGGGAATTGTGTGTAGAATTTAGAGGAAATAAATGAATTTAATCCATTTTGAAATAAGGCTGTGACATAAAAAAAGTGTAAAAAAAAATGAAGTGCTATGAATACTTTCCGGATGCACTGTAGCTTACCCAATTCACCTATAGCACATGTCTTTGGACTTGTGGGGGAAACCGGAGCACCCAGAGGAAACTCACAGGAGCATGGGGAGAACATGCTAACTTCACACTTAAATGTATCATTGATTCATTCATTTTCTTTTCGGCTTAGTCCCTTTATTAATCTGGGCTGGCCACAGCGGAATGAACCGCCAACTTATCCAGCATATGTTTCATGCAGCGGATGCCCTTCCGGCTGCAACCCACCACTGGGAAACATCCATACACACTCATTCACACACATACACTACGGACAATTTAGCTTACCCAATTCCCCTATACCACGTCTTTGGAATGGGGGAAACTGGAGCACCCGGAGGAAACCCACGCCAACACGAGGAGAACATGCAAAACATGCAACATGAAAACTCCACACAGAAACGCCAACTGACCCAGCCGATGCTTGAACCAGCAACCTTCTTGCTATTAGCAATCGTGCTACTCACTGCGCCACCGTGACGCCTTAAATGTATCAGTTAAAGTTTATTCTGTCTCCGTTCCCACACTTAGGGTGTTTTACAGGGTGTTTGATTGCCTGGTCCGAACCCAAGTTCGATTATCCCCCTTGCATCCTTCTAGGCTGGTTTGTGTTAACACCATCTTTTTTCCTTCTAAAACATTAAACATCTCAAGAATTCACTTTATGAGTGTGGTTTTATTTCTTGATAAAAATGCTCACAAATTTCTTTTATTTATTCCTGGTGCCCTTTTAAAAAAGAAAAACAGATTAGGCTCTAATTCAAAGGTATTTCAGTACCTATCTTTGCAGTTGTTGTAGTTTCTGTTAAAAGAAAAACTGTTTAAATTATAATAATAAAAAACACCCCTGTAAAGTAAATAACACATATGTAATGATTTTCCTTTTTTTTAATGTTGTGGAAACACAAATGTGGATCTAAATTTAGAGGATTTATACTATAATGCCAGAAGCCAAATACTAAATTCAAAAATAATCTACAGTATGAGGCATGAACAGCTAATAAACATCTAGTATGAATCTGTGATCTAGTATGACTCTCTTCTGACAAACTTTTGCGCCATCTGTTGTTTAGATGGATGAAATGAAATTTAAACTAGATGCAGAGAATGCCTGCGTTTTATTTTAATATTTTTATTTTAGTTGTATAAACGTGTATCTTAGGGAATCAAGTAGTAACATGAAAAAAACTTGATGAACACTCACCGAAAACCGTAAAAGCATTCTGGCAATTGTTTGTCTTATGGACACTGTGCAGTGATCTAGAAAATACCTTCAATAAGCCAACAGCAGAAAAAAAAAAAATAAATTATATATACAGTATATATATATATATATATATATATATATATATATATATATATATATATATATATATATATATATATATATATATATATATATATACGGTTGAAGTCAGAATTATTAGCCCCCCTTTGAATTTCTTTTTTAGGTATTTCCCAAATTATGTTAAACAGAGCAAAGAAATTTTTTATTTGTTTTATTTCGGCTAGAATAAAAGCAGTTTTTAATTTTTTAAAAACCATTTTAGGGACAAAATATTAGCCCCTTTAAGCAATTTTTGTTTTCAATGGTCTACAGAACAAACCATCATTATACAATAACTTGCCTAATTCCCCTAACCTGCCTAGTTAACCTAATTAACCTAGTTAAGCCTTTAAATGTCACTTTAAGCTGTATAGAAGTGTCTTGAAAAATATCTAGTCAAATATTATTTACTGTCATCATGGCAAAGATAAAATAAATCAGTAATTACAAATGAGTTATTAAAACTATTATGTTTAGAAATGTGTTGGAAAAATCTTCTCTCCCTTAAACAGAAATTGGGGAAAAAATAAACAGGGGGGCTAATAATTCAGGGGGGCTAATAATTCTGACTTCAACTGTATATATATATATATATACACACACACACACACACACACACACACACACACACACACACACACACACACACACACACACACACACACACACACACACACACACAAGTCCAACTAGAACAAATAAACAAAACACAACATCAAATATATTTTTTCCTGTGGTATTTATTTAGTAAATGTGTTTCCATCAAAGTTTAATGTGATTCTTATTGGATCTAAAAACTCTAAAAATTATTAAATGATTATTTAAACATTATTTCATTAATCAAAAGTACAGTAAAATAATTTAAACAACAAACATAAATTAAAACGACAAGATTAAGACATCTGCTTGTGTATCTGTGTGCAAATATGTACGATGTAACAGAAATGTATTGCTAATTTTTACCAATTCAAAAACATAACTTCTTGTGTAAATCTAAATCAATCAAAAATGTTTTTTTTTCTTGTGTGCACTGAATAGACAACAACAAACGTATTTAAAGTTAAATCGATATTTCATTAGTAATGTCCTAAAAGAGATGACTGAAGTTTCATGACACAGATGTTAACCATGTTAGACACTATAAACTTTTTTTTATTTAGTTACGTCATATTGTATTTCTTTTATGGTTTCTGTTTTAAATTATGATGCACGTCTAAACATTTCATAAAACGATGAGATGATGAGAAATAGAAAAAAAGAGCCTTCTTATGAGGAACTAAGCTAATCCGTAAGAATTCATGTTAATTTATTCATATGAATAAGTACATATGAAAAGTAGGTGTGCCCCCAAACCCCACCTCTAAACCTAGCCCTTATTAAAGTATGAACAAATCATACTAAAATATATGAATGAAATAATACAAATGAATACGAGTAAATAAATCAAAAAGTTACAAACTGCCTTGAGATTGCATTAGAAAAAGAGATGAGTGATTACTAATCAAGCTAAACGAATACTGTATATATTAGTTTGATTATAATTCTTTTTTTGTGTACATAATTGTGTGTGAATATGCTGTAAAGTATGTTTAGAAAGCTGAAGGGTGATTAAATTGAAAGGTTTTCTTCATGTGATTTTCTGAGGTTTCATTTTCTCATTACGGCTGCACCTTTTCGACACGTCTTTTCTTTATCTCAAAGTTACCTGACAGCCCACGGCTGACCAGTACTTGTTTTATCTGAAACACAGATGGACAGACGGAATGGACTTTATTTGCATCATACTCCACTTGTTATGGATGTCCATTAAAAATAAAATTCCCCATTGACTTACTTGCTGCAGAACAGCCTCCAGGTTATCACTCTGTGTCAGGTCTAAAAATGACATGAGCTTAAATTGGGTTCCTATGATATTTTCTAAAGAGAAACATAAACATAAGACATTTTAACATGTGTACATTAAACAAATAACATGTAAAACTGATTAAATATCTACCTAATCCTTTGTTTGAGATGAAGGCCCAGCGACCGGGAACATTTACATTCGTCGTGTTCTTGAGGTTTTGGTAGTTGCCGTTAATTGAATCAGGAATTACAAACTTGCTTGAGTTTATTGTGTTGTATCCACCCTATTAAAACCATGTAAAACAAATGTTATGAAATCATACAGAGGTGATATGGAATACAAAATGAAATCTTGTCATGTTTGTTTCACCTCCATTGTTTCATGTAAGAAGGCGCAGTCTCCATAATTAATCAGAAAGTAAGACCAATCACCACCTGAAATTAAAACCACTTGGAACAGGATTGCCTGAAAAGAAACAACATAACATTTTGATTCAAAGATTATAGATTCTGTGACCTCAATAAGTAAGTTAATAAATAAGTTTTACCGGATTTGGCTGTGGATTGTACCTCCAAGTGGCAACAAAGACCCAGGAGGCACTGTAGTTTGCTGTAGAGAAATATTGGTTTATATCCTGAGTGGCGCGGTCGAGCACACTTCCATTAGTGTACTGCTGATATGAGAAAACGCCAGTGTAATAATCATCATAGTCATTCCAGAGCGGAGCAATGAAATCTTCACTTCCTCCGAAGGGATTAACGTCAACATTTAATGTTGGCGATATTGTGAATGTAAGAACTCCATTATAAATAACCTGTAATATGAGAAATCAATTTACATTCAGCAATAATCACAATCTGGCTTATCACTGCATTTGCATTCAGCCTTTACTGACAATGGAACTGAATTCTTACATATAAGCTGTTGTATGTGTGGCCAAAGAACGTAAACGGGGTTGAAAGAGCAACAGGATATGAGTTTTCATCGTAATTAACAATGTGTTCAGTGTCTCCTACAGCCGAGCCGAATGGATAGAATATTGCTGGAGCTGCCAAAAAAACAAGATGTGTGCAGTTTAAGTCAAAATCTTTCTGATTCTGATGTTAACACAACAAATCCAAAAACCAATTATATACCTGCCCATGCGTTGAAGGCCCAGCGTCCGGTAACATTTACATTAGTCGTGTTCTTGAGGTTTCGGTAGTTGCCATTTGTTGAATCAGGAATTATAAACTTGCTTATTGAGTTTATTGTGTCGTATCCGGCCTATAAAACAAAATGTTTTGAATAAATACAGAGCTGATGTAGAAAATACATGATTGTATTTTAAATCCTGTGCTGTTTTACCTCTGTTACTTCATATAACACAGCACAGTCACCATAGTTCATCAGGAAGAAAGAGCCACCACTGCCTGAAATTAAAACTACTTGGAACAGGATTTGCTAAAAAGAAAAGGAAAACAAATTACATCATGATTCACTGTCTATAAAGTCTGTGACATGAAAGAAAATAAAATAACTTTTACCGGATTTGGCTGTAGATTGTACCTCCAGGTGGCGACAAAGACCCAAGACGCTTGGAAGTTCACTGGAGAGAAATATTGGTTTATATCCTGAGTGGCGCGGTCGAGCACACTTCCATTAGTGTACTGCTGATATGAAATCAAGCCACCGTAAAAGTCATCAAAGTCATTCCAGAGCGCAGCAATGAAATCTTCCCTTCCTCTGAAGGGACTATAGTAAGGGCCTGAAGTTGATGTTATTGTGAATGTCAGGAGGCCATTATAAATAACCTGTAATATGAGAAATCAATTTACATCAAGCGAAAATCACAATCTGGCTTATCACTGCATTTGCATTCAGACTTTGCAATGGAACTGAATTCTTACATATAAGCTGCTGTATGTGTGGCCAAAGAATGTAAATGGGGTTGAAAGAGCAACAGAATATGAGCTTTCGTCAAAATTAACATTGTGTTCAGTGTCTCCTACAGCCGAGCCGAATGGATAGAATATCGCTGGAGCTGCAGAGAGAATAAAACACAAGAAATGCAAAGTCAGAAACTGTCGCGAGAATTGTATAATTGCTGATTCTGAAATGAAGTCAGTACAGTAAATACCTGTCCACGGCTGTGCAGAAGTCATAGCAACAACTGGTAAAAAAAAACAATTAATAGATAAAATACTTCTAAAAGTACAAAAAAGTCTCTCTGGTGTCATCAATAACTCACTGCATTATTACCTGGAGGAACTGTTGTGGTTGTAAATGTGGTGGTTTCTGAAAATATATAAAAATTGAAAAAACAGTGAATAATTGATTAAACTCCCTTAAATAGATCAGTTTTCTGTCCTATAACTTTCACCAGAAAACATGAAGCTTAGACATTATTTATCACAGGAGTTGTCTATAACTGCATCATTACCTGGTGGAACTGTGGTTGACAATGTGGTGGTTGCTGAAAGAAAACAGGAATGAATAATTCATTAAAGTCATGTTGTTAGTGGAGTTTTCCTTTCTATGACTTTCACCAGAAACAACACGCTGAGACATTTAATTTATCAAGATAAAATAAAAAAACTTTATTGTTTATTATTTACTGTATTATTTTAGCTTTAACTTTAATATTGCAATAGTACGGCATGAGGTGAAGATGAGAGAGGGGCTGCTCCATATGCAGTTAAACACTCAGAAGCATGAACAGCTAACTCAACCAATAGCCAACAACAGCAGAAACATAGGGACTTATATACAGGGAGAACAACAGGTTAACAAGAAAACAAGGGGAAGGAGAACAAATGTGGAGCCGGCAGGACAGAAAACCAGAAAATAAACCAGATCAAGCAGTTTTGTGGAGTACACAAAAACACTGCATATACCTCAGTGCATTATTACCTGGTGTAACTGTTGTGTTTGATGCGCTGCTGTATACTGAAATAATGGACAAAAGTAAAAACACAAATGAATCATTCATTAAACTCACTTCATGAATGGAGTTTTGTCCCTCCTATACCCTTCAGCACAAATAAACAAGTCTAAACATCAAAATAATAAATATGACAAATTACTTCATCATTGTTATGATCACCAGCTGGAGTGCCCACAATGTCCTCTAACCCCATTACCATTGCAAGTCACCCGGACTACACTTCCCATAATCCATTGGACTAATAATTTATCCCAGCTGTTGCTCATTACACAAACTATTAAAGACTCACAGTCAAATTCCTTCACTTTGAAGTCAAGTGCTTGTTGTATACACATTTCTCAGCATTTCCTTTATTCCCTGCTTCGGTCTTGTCTGTGTTTTCTTTTATTGATGGTTTGCTGCCTACCCTGATTATTGCCTGCATCTTGGATTACTTTTTTGGATTATTCTCTTGGACATTGTCATTTGCTTATGTTTGAACTTTTAAACATCCTTTTATAAAAAAAATTGCAAGTGGATATATATATATATATATATATATATATATATATATATATATATATATATATATATATATATATATATATATATATATATATATATATACTGAAAGAAAGAATGAATCAACCAATTGCCTTTTCGAGCTTCCACTGATTTATGATTTGCTGCTTGAATTACGTTCTATTTGAAAAAAAAAATCAATCTACTTCAAACTATACTTTTATATCTATGTTTAGATGTGTATTAGACTTATTTTAAACACACATGCGCACATACACACACACAGACACACACATGCAAATGCTTGCTGGAAATTGCTCAGAAAACCGATGATGAAGAGCACAGAGTTTTTGAACACTATGTATGGACTATTAGATGTCTTAGTCGTGAAAAGGGGACCTTGCTAAATGAAGACCTGCTGAGTCAATGCTGGTCATTTCTGTAAGCATGAACACAGTGGTGTAACTGCAGACAGCCTGTATTTATATTAATATTATCACTTCCCACTTTGCAAGTGGCACTTGGTGATGAAGTGACTATATTAATAGCAATATACATATTTGTAATACAATGTAGATACTGGCAGGATTCTGCACAGCTGTGAATAAATACATAAAAGCTTGCAAAGACAGCTTGTGCTTTAATGAACCAAAAGTTGAACTTTTGTAAAGAATTTCTTAGGTTCTTGAGTGTTTAAATGTGTACAGACACTATTAAATGTCCAATAAACTCTTTTGTTCACATTACTCATCACAAGAGATAATTTGGATGGGTAAGGGTAACTTTAACACATAAAAAAACTAAAAAACTTCCCTTTAGGAAAGAATGAAGAAGCCAATTCCCTTAAATCAATTGATCCATGATTTTCCACTTGCGTTATTTTCATTTATTCAATCGTTAATTTCCAAACTTAAGTCTTATTTAAATCTGTTAAGTACTTTATGAACATGCATGCATATTAATAAAACAATGTTACTGTGGGGCATATAGAATATATATATATATATATATTAGTGCTGGGCCGTTAACGGCGTTAACGTGCTGCGTTAACGCGAGACTCTTATCGCGCGATAAAAAAAATATCGCCGTTAATCTATTCTCAAAGTTGGGTTGGGAGCTGGGTCTATTTTACGCAAGCTATGATAGCTTTCACCTTGATATATTACCGCGGATGTATACCTGACTGGTGAGCCGTCTGCTCTTTTGAATCAAATCAGCAGAGACTCTAACTGCAGTTTCACTTTTCATTTATTCCTTCGTGACAAACTGGGGTATTAGACGCAAATACGGAGTAAGGACAAGTGAGAGAGTTATGGAATTTAATGACGCATGCCAAATGGTAAGAAAAAAAACTTCCGCATTTCACGATTTGTGTTTGTGTATGTGTGTGTGTGCAGTCCTTTCTGACAGCCGCGTGTGGATCTTGTCGAAAAATATGGCGAAAGGTCCTAAAGACCGTGGGGTTTACTTCAATAATGCCACTAATATCTGCATACTCCACGTCTTAATTCCATTTCTGTTTAGTTCAGTGATGACTTTAGTCAGATTAAGCTCATCAGAATTCGCTGTTTGAAGCTTATGTAGGCCTACAGTTCAACATTCATGTTTAACTGAATAAACAGTTAGTAAACACAAGTACATCTTATTGAAGATCATTTATTTTCATCACCAATTATCATAGTAGAACAGTTTCTCAAGCAGTTTGTGATGCATTTTGGAAACATTTTGGAGATGAGACCCTGGTCTAATGCGACACCCGGCTTGAGAAACCTGTTGTCAAAAACTTATTATTTGGGTAACACCCATATTCTGAATACCTTCGGCAGAATTCAAATGAGCCATTTTAATCTAGATTAATCTAGATTAATTTCGAAATTAATCTAGATTAATCTAGATTAAAAAAATTAATCTATGCCCACCTATAATATATATACAGTTGAAGAATTATTAGCCACCCAGAATTTTTGGCCCCTTGTTTATTTTTTCCCCAATTTCTGTTTAACAGAGAGAAGATTTTTTCAACAAATTTCTAATCATAATAGTTTTAGTAACTCATCTCTAATAACTGATTTATTTTATCTTTGCCATGATGACAATAAACAATATTTGACTAGATATTTTTCAAGACACTTAGGTTAACTAGGCAGGTTAGGGTAATTAGGCAAGTTATTGTATAATGATGGTTTGTTCTGTAGACTATTGAAAGAAGAAATAGCTTAAAGGGGTTAATAATTTTGACCCTAAAATTGTTTTAAAAAAAATTAAAAACTGCTTTTATTCTAGCCGAAATAAAACAAATAAGACTTTCCCCAAGAAGAAAAAATATTATCAGACATACTGTGAAAATTTCCTTGCTCTGTTAAACATAATTTGGGAAATATTTAAAAAAGAAAAAACAAAGCAAAGGGCGGTTAATAATTCTGATTTCAACTGCATATCATTTTGATCACTGATTTGTGATTTGCTACTGTACCTGCATTACATGATCATTCGAAGATCAGTTTATTTGTTAAAACATGTAGTGCTAATCATTTCAGGAGTCAGGGTATTGCCACTCCTATCTGGTTTATTGTTGTTTTGGAGACTCTGACAGTGACTGTTCTCCAGTCCTTTTCTAGTTTGTCCAGAACAAGCCTGTTGTAGTGCATGCCTTTGGGCTTATTCATGAACGTGCAGCTGTCTCTGTCAAGGTTTTGTCATATCATGCTCTCTCTCTTACTCACTTTCATTCTTTCTCTTTCTTGCTCTTCCTCTCTCTGCGTATAACAGAGCCTAGTTCCTCTTGAGGTTTTTTTTCCCTTCACTTTGTCAATTGGTGAAGTTTTTTTTTTTTCCTCGCCACTGTCTCCACCGGCTTGCTTGGATCAGGACTTGTGGAGCTGCGCTTCGCTGGATTTGCTCTTCAGTGTTACAACTTTCAGCAGTGAAACTTAAACCACACTGAACTAAACTAAACTGAACTTTACTAGACTTTACTAGAACTTCTATGTTAAGCTGCTTTGACACAATCTACATTGTGAAAAGTGCTATATAAATAAACATGAATTGAATTGAATTGAATCTATGTGTGGCTCTGGAGTGTGTTGTCTGGCCTCAACACTTTAACCTTGTCATGTCTAGACTGGTCATCTTCCTTCTTATTTGCTCCATGTTATTCTGCTTGTGCTTATAGACAATAAACAATCAATAGCATTTGTGCCACACAATGACTGTATAATTCAAACTCTTTTAACAACTTCTAAAAGGAAGCACAAGTATAAAACAACTGACACATACAGTAAACTTGATCAAACTGCTACAGTACCTGATCCGTAGGTTGCGTTGAAGGCCCAGCGCCCGGAAACATTTACATTAGTCGTGCTATTGAGGTTTTGGTAGTTGCCATTAACTGAATCAGGAATGACAAACTTGCTTATGGAGTTTATTGTGTCGAATCCGGCCTATAAAACCAAACGTATTGATTACATATGTGTACAGAGCGGATGTAGAAAAGATATGATTGCATTTTAAGTCCTGTGATGATTTACCTCAACTGCTTCAAATAACACAGCACAGTCACCATAATTCAACAGAAAGAAATATTCACCACTGCCTGATATTAAAACCGCTTGAAACAGGATTGCCTGATAAAAAAGAAACAACATTATGATTTACAGTCTATATAGTCTGTGACATGAAAAGAAGAAAATAAATAACTTTTACCGGGTTTGGCTGGGAACCATACTTCCAAGTGACCACAAAGACCCAAGAAGCATTGAAGTTTGTTGCAGAGAAATATTGGTTTATATCCTGAGTGGCGCGGTCGAGCACACTTCCATTAGTGTACTGCTGATATGAGAAAACGCCACCGTAATAATCATCAATGTCACTCCAGAGCGCAGCAATGAAATCATCATTTCCTCTTATGGGAGAATAGTTAGGTCCTGATGTTGCCACTGACGTTATTGTGAATGTGAGGAGGCCAGTATGCATAAGCTGTAAAGTCAATGTACATCCAGCGATAATCACAATCTGGTTTACCACTGCATTTACATTCAGACTTTGAAAGACAATGAAACTGAATTCTTACATATAAGTTGGTGTATGTGTGGCCAAAGAACGTAAATGGGGTTGAAAGACCAACAGAATATAAGCCTTCATCATTATTAACAAATTGCTCAGTGTCTCCTACAGCCGAGCCGAATGGATAGAATATCGCAGGAGCTGAGGAGGGAAAAAACACAAGAAATGCAAATTCAAGAAAGAATCATCAGAATTGTGTAATATTTGCTGATTCTGAAATGAAGTCAGTAAATACCCGTCCACGGCTGTGCAGAAGTCATCGCAACAACTGGTAAAAAAACAAAAAAACAATTAATAGATAAAATACTTTTGTGAAGTACAAAAAAGTCTTTCTGGTGTTGCCAGGTGTCACTGCATTATTACCTGGAGGAACTGTTGTGGTTGTCAGTGTGGTGGTCGCTGAAAAATATTTAAAAAATTGAAACAGCAGTGAATAATTGATTAAACTCACTTAGGTCCAATCGCAATTCTATGCCTTAGCCCTTCCTCTTACCCCTACCCCTCGTTTTGCACATTCCCGTGAAGGGGTAGGGGTGTACCAATTCTCTTTAGCTTGGAAGGTGTAGGGCTAAGGGGAAGGGGTGAATAGCCCTTCGAACAGAAATTTTTTAGGATCACACTCGAAACCAAGGGGTAAGAAAATTTCCCAGAATACACCAGCCACAATGGCAGCATAGCTGCACCCGGAAGTAAGGAGGTCTACAAATTAGTATTTTTTGTCATTATTACAAATTTTTATAACAAACAAGCATATGTTTTAATATATTCATTATTTAATATTTCTATTTATGTCTTAAAAAAAAACGCTCCTCGAATACCCTGTCAGAAAACTTTAATGGCTGGGAATGAGCTTTTTATGGTGTCTGCTATAATGTTAATGTTGTTTTCGTGTGTTTACATAGTTGAATATGGCCACTGTGTAAATGCACAGTATAGTTACGATCTTATTGCCACATTAGATCGTTATGATGACATGATATATGCCTTCAGTGATTTCTTGAAGATAAATCCAAAAAATAACACAACTGGAATAATGTTCCAGTTACTAAGGTAACCCTCGTTCCCCGAGGGGGGGTGGGGGGGTGGACGGAGATGCTATGTAAAAAACTTCCACTATGGGGATTTTGTCAGAAAGCCAATCATCTGAAAGAGTATGTAAACGGGCCAATGCAATGCCAATGAGTTGGCAGCGTCAGCTTGCACAGCTGATGCTCGTTGCAATCAATTTGGCAATAAAAGCACAGTGCGTGCTAAGCTGAGCATCCTTTTCTACCTGAAGAGGCTTTCACCCCAACAGCTAAGGGGCAATCATTCTGGTGAAGGAACATAGCATTTCCGTTCCCCTCCTCGGGGAACGAGGGTTACTTCAGTAACCGGAGCGGTCTCCTTTGGGAGGGGAACTTAAGTGCTATGTGGAAAACTTCCAATATGGGTAAATGTATGGAAAACGCCACAATGATTGAACCTTACCTTTGCTTCCATCGAGAGGTTATGCCAGGCAGATAGAGCATGAGCGCACCTGCATCACCAGAGGCGCAGTCTTCCAATGTGTTCCCCTCCTATATTTTTTGGGAGTCGCAATGAGTCTAGTTAATTTCTAGGAATTAAATACGACAGTATGTTAGGAAAGTGTGCAGTCCCGATAGGGAGGATGCTGCGGAGGCCACCTGCTGCCCAGTGGGGAGACCTGGTGGCAAAAAGCATATGGACTAGCCCTGAGAAGGGGGGAGTACACATATGAGAATAAGATGGTTAGCGGTGAGGGAAGACACCGGTCCGCCTGTGAGGGGTATGGGATCTCCAGGGGGGATCGCACATAGCGGGCACCTATACCCAGAACGCGGGCTGACCAGCAGGCATACCAACAACGTAACGGGCCAGCGCCTGACTCCTCTGCTGAGTCAGATGCTGGGAGCCTCTGAGAAATCTCTGCAGGGTTCGCCAAGCGGGGAACTTTACTGACAGAGTGAAAAAGTGCACGTATCTTAGTGTTAGGGAGAATGGCGCAGCAAGCGTGTTACAACACCTTCACCAAGGTTTCCTAACATCCTTGAGGAAATCGGGTTCACTTGCAGATTATAAAATCTTGCAAATGTGTTAGGTGTCGCCCAGCCACCAGCTTTACAAATGTCTGTTAAAGAGGCGCCGCGTACATGCGCCCAAGAGGATTCGATGTTCCGAGTGGAGTTCGCTCAAACTCCTAAAGGACATGGCTCGCCCTGGCTTTGGTAAACGAGGGAGATGGCATCCACTATCCAGTGGGCCAACCTCTGTTTAGATATGCCACTTCCCTTCTGCCGACCACCATAACAGACGAAGAGCTGCTCAGATGATTTAAAGCTCTGAGTGCGGTCCACATAAATTTACAAAGCGCGAACTGGACACAATAATGAAAGGGCTGGGTCTGCCTCCTCCGTGGGTAGCGCTTGCAGGCTCACTACCTGGTCCTTAAACGGTGTGGTAGGAACCTTGGGCACATATCCAGGGCAGGGTCTCAGGACAACGTGAGAGTAGGCCAGCCTGAATTCCAGGCAGACCAGCGACCAACAGAGCTGTCTTCAGGGACAGAAACCTTAAAGATTCGGAGTCGAGTGGTTCGAATGGATTTCCGCGCATGCTCGTGAGAAAGAGGGCGAGATCCCAAGAGGACATGAGAGGGGGGCGGGGTGGATTTAATTGCCTAGAGCCTCTGAGGAACCGGATGATGAGGTTATGCCATCCCACAGTGCTGCCAGTCACAGCATCATGGTGAGCGGAGATGGCAGCCACGTAAACCTTCAGCGTGGAGGGCGACAGCCTGCTCTCCAGCTTATCCTGAAGGAAAGAAATCAGGGGATGAGGGCGCGGTGACACAGTGCAGTGACAATCACCCGGTGTGTGCTCATGTGCCATTCGCGTCTGGGGACTTGATTGTGAAGCCAGTGCTGAAGTGGTCTCATATGAAGTAATCCGAGCAGCGTGACAGCGGCTGCGGATGCCATATGCCCCTTGAGCCTCTGAAAAAATTTCAGGGGGACCACTATTTTCCTGTCGAACTCTCTCAGACAGTTCAGCATTAGCTGAGCGCGCTCTCCCGAGAAGCGCGCTGTCATGGTGACCGAGTTCAGCTCCAACTCAAGAAAAAAGATCCTCTACATGGGGGCGAGTTTGCTCTTTTCTCGGTTGACCTTAAACCCCAATAGGTCGAGGTGAGTGAACTAAAATCAGCCAGTCGTCGAGATAATTGAGTATGTGGATGCCCGCGAGCCAAAGGGGCGCTAGGGCACCCTCCGCGAGCTTGTGGAAAACCCACGGAGACAGAGAGAGCCCGAAGGGGAGGAATTTGTATTGCCAAGCTCGACCCTCGAACACAAACCACAGAAACTGACGGTGGCGTGGAAGAATGGAGATATGAATGTACGCATCCTTCAGGTCTATTGCTGCAAACCAATCCCACAGGCGAATGAACCGGAGGATGCGCTTCTGCGTGAGCATTCTGAACGTCAGCCTGTGAAGGCAGCGGTTCAAAATGTGCAGATCTAGGATTGGCTGAAACAGACCGCTCTTTTTGGGTACGATAAAGTACAGGCTGTAAAACTCGCTCTCCATCTCGGCTGGAAGGACCGGCTCGATTGCATATGCATCTCGGGCAGCTCTAGTAGGCGGGCGCCCTCGGCGAGGAGCAGTGGATGTGAGCAGCGCATCCGATTGCTCTCTCACCGCCTTGAATTCCTGGGTGAATTCACCGACAGTGTCGCCGAGCAGGTCAGCCTGGGATATGGGGGAGTCAAGAAAGCGAACTTTGTCGACTTCGCGCATATCTTTTCTCCAGGTTTAGCCAAAAGTGGCGTTCCTGGACCACTAATTTGGCCATCGTCCTTCCCAGGGCACATGCAGCAGACTTGTGTTCCATAGAGCACAGTCAAGTGTGGTGCAGGGCTCATCTAACAAGCCTGGGTTGGAACCACCCTCGTGCAGCTGGGCCAGCACCTGCGCTTGGTAGCGCTGCTAAGTGGCCATAGCGTGCAGGGTGGAAGCAGCCTAGTCCACGGCTGTGTGAGCTCTGGCTCCGCAGGAGGCAGAAAACCGACACGCCTTGGACAGGAGACGAGGCTGACTCCATCAGAAAGAGGCACCATCTCCAGGCCCACGGCTGAAGCAGCGCGGGAAAGCACGGTTATCATGTCTGCTTCTAGATCCGACGCTGCACTCGCTACCCCGGAGGGAGGGAGCGGGTTCGAATCCTTCATCAGACAATGACAGCCCGTCCTCTGATGCAGCTGTGAACATCTGAGCCTCTGTGTCATCAAGTGAGAGGGCAACCATCCGAAGACGGAGCACTTCTCTCACTCAAAGCTTGGATGGAGCGCGTGGAGGAGCGAGAGGTCCGCAAGCCTTAGGGCGGCGGATTTACTCCCACTGTAACCCTCAGATCTGCCCAAGTGCCCACCGCGGAGCGGGGGACAACTGGGGTGGGTGGCCCTTTTGCAAGAGTGAGCCGCGATATTAACTGCGCAACAGACATGCCACCGCAGTGATGGCATGCACTGCCCACGAGCACCACATTAACATGCTGGACCCCCAGACATGAAACGCAGTGCTCGTGCCCATCATCTGAGGACAGGAAACCACCGCATCCAGAAACACACAGTCGAAGCCACGTCTTGAAAAAGATGCATTTCACAACCGTGTTGCTCTTTTAGGACATTCGCAACAATACATACCGCTCTGGAGGACCAGACCCAAAGAACGCCAGGCAAGGGAGAAGCCCAGCTAGACCGTCTGCCGCTGCGTGTCACACAATCTGGACTGGGAGATCGCTCTCGTTCACTCTCTCTGTGTAGACAGCTGCAGGAACCCTCATCAACTCTCTCAGAAGCTTCGTGAAAGGATGCTCAGCTTAACACGCGCTGTGCTTTTATTGCCAAATTGATTGCAACGAGCATCAGCTGTGCAAGCTGACGCTGCCAACTCATTGGCATTTCATTGGCCCGTTTACATACTCTTTCAGATGATTGGGTTTCTGAAAAAATCCCCATAGTGGAAGTTTTCCACATAGCATTGAAGTTCCCCTCCCAAAGGGGAACATCCATACACACTCATTCTCACTCATACACTACGGACAATTTTAGCTTCCCCAATTGACCTATACCACATGTCTTTGGACTTGTGGGGGAAACCGGAGCAAACACGCGGAGAACATACAAACTCGACTGTATCTTGATAGATACAGGTTTATGTCCTTCAGGTCAGTCAATTGATGTTAAAGGTTTCTTATAGAAAGCAATGGGCTTAATGGATGTATCAGAAAACATGGTAAGAGCACACAATGTGGACTGTCAGATGTCTTGGATGTGAAATCGAAAATGGTAAATTAATACCTGCTGATTCTGGGGTGGTAGTTTCTGAAAACATGAACACAAATATTATTAGATATCACACAAACTTACTTGACAAAAATTTACATTTACACCTCCCGGGTAATTTGAAACAAGTGAAACAAAAAATGTGATGAAATGAAAAAAATACTGTAAAGAGGCGGGGCTTAGTTTTGTTCAGTAGAAATTGAAAGCATGGCTGTGGTTTGCTACTGGTAGATATAGGTAAAGTGAACAATGACTATTATTTGGCATTACATAATCTTTGTTAATGTTATCTTTGTCATGATCACCAGCGATCTTTACTCCTTAGATTGCTGGAAAACATGCACAATAGCTTACAAACTACAAATCCGCCATTTTATGGACTACAACTCCATACATGCACTCTGCTCACACACACATGTTCCTCATTCTGACTGATTGCACACACACCACTGGAGGATTGTCAAGGACTGATTACACACAATATATAAGCAGCAAACACACTCTCTCTAGTTGTCGAGTATTGTTTATACTTAGTGACATTACAACGCGTTTCCTTTGTCTTGCTTTGCCTGGTTTTGATCCTTGCCTTGTTTGTCTGTTTATCCTGTTTGCTGCCCACCTTTTGACCATCTGCCTGTTATCGTGACTACAATTCTGGATTGCCTTCATACATCTGTTTGCACCCGTGTTGACCATTGCTTGCCTGACCTCCTCAATAAACCTGCATGTGGATCCGAACTCTGTTGTCAGTGTCACACCCCTGGTTACAATCTTACTCATGTTCTAATGCATCTCTTTACATTAACAGCCTATTTAGCACAATGATGTATTTGATCATGGATTACATAACACGAGCTAACAACGAACAACACATTTATTTAGCAATACTAAATATTTTTATATAAACTGTTAAGCTGTTCACTGTTAATTATTGCATTCACCTTACATTAACTAATACAACCTTATTGTAAAGTTTTACCATATCATAATCACAGAAACCATTTTTTTTTTATCAGACAATGATACATATAAAAATAATTTAGAATAATAAATATTGCATAGTTCCATATAACAAACAAACAAAAACATTTTTAGTGACATATTTTGCCACACAAACACACACATTCTTCATCAGGACAAAACAGATAATGCAGTAATGATGTGCAACAAAAACACCACAGAACTGCACAAATCAGGAAGAAACTATAAGAAAATAGTGTAACAGTCTATTTAAAGGGATAGATCACCAAAACAAAGACAATTCTGTCACCATTTACTCTCCCTCAAGTGGTTCCAAACCTTAATGTTTTTTTTTCTTCTGTTGAACACAAACAAAGATATTGTTAAAAATGCTAAAAACCTGTAATCATGGTACCTATAGGCAGGGCTTTACATTAACACTCGCCAACCCGCCAAATGCGGGTAGATTTCAGTGGTGGCGGGTAAGACAGACACTCCCACTAGCCACTTTGGCTGGTTGAAAATAATTTTCACGGATATTAATTCATAAAAGCAGGGTTCGACAATAAGGATGGTCCAATATGCATGTAAAGTAATACAATACACTTATAATTGAGAAGCAACACGACTGACAAAAATAATTACGTTCGCGTGAGCAATAAAAAAAGCAGATGAATACCGAATGAAAGGATGATCTCTCGCAGCTGAGGTGATGCGCGTGACTGTTTAAAACGCGTGCGCGCTCTCGTTTCCTTGCGTGAAGCAACCGTGTCTAGAAACACAGCTGATGTGATCGATTCTCTTTCAAACAGACTAGACAAAAAGTGATGAACATGCACCCACAGTCTTGCTGCTTTCAAAAGCTCCAGATTTGTCTTTTTATAAGCAGCACCGGTTGCTTTCACTTTCACCATTATTTGAACAGATTATTTATGGGTCTAACGTTAACCGTGTGCGTTATAATCCTTTCATTATCACACGGTATGTTTTTTACCTGCTTTCTTTTGCGTAATGTGGTTTAATTATCATTTTTTACAATAACATTGCTTTAATGGGAGATTACTCCCCATTTATGTGTAGTTAACTGCTGATCTGGGACCTTTAGCCAGGACAGACTACTGAGCATATGTTTTGTTAAATAAAAAGTATAGTATACAGCTATATTATGCTTGTTTTGACACATTTAAAATTTGTGGCTAAGAAATAATGAATTGTTTATGTTTGGTGTGGTCAGAGATAAATTTGGTAAATCCTTCATTTTGAGCTCTGAAAATTATGTGAAATAAAAACTAATACTATGAAACCATGACCCATTTGCTCATGAACATTTAGCAAGCTCATACACGACACACTAAAAGTGAAATGAATGAGGCATGTGGAGATAACGCAACATCTAAATCAAGTCATTTTAGCATGTCAAAGTCATATTTATGTGTGTAAAATATATTTTCCCAACAATAAAATTGTGGCTAGTGAAAATGGCGAGTGGCTAGTAATGTTGAAAAACTACTAGCCACCGTGGCTGGTGATCAAAAAAGTTAATGTCAAGCCCTGCCTATAGGTAAAACAAATACTATAGAAGTCAATAGGTACAGGCTTTCAGCTTTCTTCAAAACACTGTATCTTCTTTTGTATGGAGCTAATAATATGCCAAAACAATCTGAATTTGAAATGTGTTCATTTGAATTATTAACAATTGTAATTTAATAAATCAGAATTTTATATGTTGTTAAAATTGTTTTGAATTTGAATTTTTCATTTAAATTTAAATTTCTTCATTTAATTTTGAATTTCCTAACTTGAATATTGAACATCTGAAATGTAAGACAACTGAATTTTTCACGGCTAAATTTTTTATAGACGTATTTTCAAACTTATTTCAGCACACACAGGGCTCTTACACCTTTACCAAAGTCACATTTAAGGACTTTTCATGACACATTTGCATGCACACACTTTTTCATTGAATTATATTCACCTTATTCTCCGCGTACGAGCGGGCGCAGCCATTTGAGTCATTTTGGCTCGAGACTTCCGGTCTCATTCACTTCCATTCATTTTTAGATGTTAAAAACAGCCCGTTCTGCTGCTTGATGTTGCAAACTGAGGTTTTCCCATTATATTATTCTATTTTGTCTGTATAATCATGCAAACACTTGTTTGTAGAGCGAGTAGTTTGACCGTTTTCAGCCGTTTATTATTCCTAGTCATTTCTACCATAGGCAACTGAATCGGAAGTTCTAAAACAATCGCAAAAACGAGCGCACTTCCGCGTTGAAGAATAAGGTCAATACGATGCTATTTGTTACAATATTCTATAGTACAGCATAGCATGTAGTATAGTATTTTAAGTTTGCTCAAAGCCCAACACTGAAATGCTGCCTCTTTTAAATCTTTTTAAATCTATTCACATCTAAGATGTCACATTTAACCTTACATTTATATTTATTTGAATGTTCAGATTTTTTCCATATATTTAAAAATATTACATTATTTTTGGCTAAATTGAAACCAAAATGTCCTATGGGTGGCGCCAAATCTCTCTCTTTGTCACTGAATTGTTCATTCAGATTGGTTCGAATCAACACATTTATAAATGAATTAAGTGACTCACTATGAATGACTCGCTCAGAGGTTTCTTGTTAACCTAATTTGTTAAGTGCTTAAAACTTTGTTTCAAATGGTAACAACATAAGAGGTGTTAAAAAGTCCCTTTTACAGGGAAAGCCACTTGAGTTTTTAACATAATGTTTGTTCTATGTGAACCGAAAGCAGCCTTCCCTATACTTAAAATACACATGAGTTAATTTTACATTAGGCTATATGTAGATAAAAAAACATTTATTTTTTACCTATTTCCAGACTCCTCCAAACCCCCACCCACGTAATTTGCACCCTGTAATTCGTCCATAACTATGAATCAAGCAGAAGCGAGTGATTCTTAGTTTGACTTTTTGGTGATCACCCCAGACCTACGTTCTGCTGAACCTGAATTTCACGATCTGAATTTCTGGTTTAGAATTTTAGGATATTGAATTTGATGTTCTGAATTTCTTCATCTTGAAAACTTGAAACTGTATTTTTACAAAATGAAAATCTGCAGTCTGTAAATTCAGAACACAAAAAATCTGAAGTTTCAAAAAAAAAAAATACAGCCTTGAAAAATTCAGTTGTCTCAAATTTCAGATGTTCAATATTCAAGTTATGAAATTCAAATTTAAAATAAGAAATTCAAATGAAGAAATTCAAATTCAAAACATTTTTAACGGCATATAAAAATTCAGATTTGTTAAATTACAATTGTTAATAATTCAAATGAACACAACTCCAATTCAGTTGTTTGGCGTATTATTAGCTCCATACTTTTGTGTTCAACAGAGGAAAGAAATCCAAAACAGTTATGAAAGTAAAGGGTGGTGGTGGGGGTATTTTCAAAATAAATAGTAAAGATTTGTGATCGGTTACCTGTCAGTGTTGTTTGAGTCGTGAATTGTGCCCTGGCTGGCACAAAAAAACAAACAACATTATATTTACAAACATAAATGAGTTAATTTTGTTGTCTTCGGCACATTAAGAGAAAATTAAACAGATATTTAAAAGATACATACTCAGTGCCAGAGCTGATATAAACAGCAGCAGATGCTGTAAAACCAGAGATAACTTCATGATGATGAAGTCAGAGACAATAACAGCACGCGTAGGAGTCCTTGTTCTGTTAACAGAGAGAGAGAGAGAGAGCGCTATATACAGTATATATATATATATATATATATATATATATATATATATATATATATATATATATATATATATATATATATATATATATATATATATATATATATATTAAAAACAATTTCAACACATTTCTAAACATAATAGTTTTAATAACTACTTTGTAATAATTGATTTCTTTTAACTTTGCCATGATGACAGCACATCATATTTTACTAGATATTTTTCAAGATACTAGTATTTATAATTCACACATCCATTGTTATGGACAGTAACTGTTTTACTGTAGGTCAACACATTACACAAGCACAAGTAATGATCGTGTTTAACTTACCTCTGACAGCTTCATCCAACAGGTTAATCTACAGTGGTGTAGCAGGAAGTGTGTTTGCTTTATATACTGTACGCCCCAGCACCATGGTTATGAGGACACATTTACTAGAATAGAAAAAAATATGTGATCTTCATAGGAACACCAACACTACAGTAGTTATTACAAAACTCAAAGTTCTTGACCTTCAAACATCAAATAAATTTTAGATTATTATAATAATATGTACTGTGAACCTGTTATACTATTCAGCATAAGAACCAAATATACATACAGTTTAGGTCAGAATTATTAGCTCCCTGTTAAATTTTGTTTAACGTAATTTAGAACATTTCTAAACATAATAGTTTTAATAACTCATTTCTAATAACTGTTTTATTTTATCTTTGCCATGATGACAGTAAATTATATTTTACTAGATATTTTCAAAGATAGTATTCAGCTTAAAGGGCCATTTAAAGGACTTAGGGCAGGGGTGTCCAAACTCGGTCCTGGAGGGCCGGTGTCCTGCTGAGTTTAGCTCCAACTTGCCTCAACACACCTGCCTGGAAGTTTCTAGTATATCTAGTGAGAGCTTGATTAGCTGGTTCAGGTGTGTTTGATTAGGGTTGGAGCTAAGCTCTCCTGGACACCGGCTCTCCAGGACCGAGTGTGGACACCCCTCGGTCCCCTTATACAATAAGTCATTGAATAACCATTGTATAATGGTTTGTTCTATAGACAATCAAAAAAATGTTTAAGGTGGCTATAATAATATTGACCTTAAAATGTTTTTGTTTTTTTTTAATTCTAGTCCAAACAAAACAAATATGAAATACGAAAACAAATACGTTAAGCATAAGAGATAAATCTAGGAAATACTGAGAAACATTTCTTACTCTGTTAAATATCATTTGGAAATATTTGAAAAAGGAAAAAATAATAAAAAAAATCACAGGAGGACGAATAATTTTGTCTTCATATATGTGTGTGTGTGTGTGTGTGTGTGTGTGTGTGTGTGTGTGTGTGTGTGTGTGTGTGTGTGTGTGTGTGTGTGTGAAGAACGCTTATATATACAGTTAAAGTCAGAATTATTAGCCCCCTTTTGATTTTTTTTTCTTTTTTAAATATTTCCCAAATTATTTCAAATCATTTTTTCTTCTGGAGAAAGTCTTACTTGTTTTATTTCAACTAGAATAAAAGCAGTTTATAATTTTTATTTTTATTATTATTTTTTTTTATTTTAAGGTCAAAATTATTAGCCCCTTTAAGCTATATATTTTTTGATAGTCTACAGAACAAACCAATGTTACACAACAACTTGCCTAATTCCCCTAACCTGCCTAATTAACCTAGTTAGGCCTTTAAATGTCACTTTAAGCTGTATAGAAGTGTTTTGAAAAATATCTTGTAAAATATTACTTACTGTCATCATGGCAAAGATAAAATAAATCAGTTATTAGAAATGAGTTAATAAAACTATTATGTTTAGAAATGTGTTGAAAAAATCTTCTCTCCGTTAAACAGAAATTGGGGAAAAAATAAACATTGGGGCTAATAATTCTGACTTCAACTGTATATATTGACATTGGAGGTAACAGGAGTGGCAAAACAATGATCTCACGTTTACTGAAATGTAAGATTATCTTGTTGTTTCCTGTTGGAATGTAAAGTCCTGCCAAGAACAGAGAACTGGAAAATCAGAATAGCTGAACGTGAACGACCAATTCATAAACAAAGTGCAGAATGTAGATCTGTACTGTAAATAAGAGTCTTTCTCTAGAAAGCATAAATGTTACTTTGTTTCACAACACTCCGGTGCTTACAGAGATAACAGTGCTTGGATTTATGACTATCTATTAGGAGTAAATAAAACAATTACATGCCTTACTGTTCTGGCAGACTTTAGCGCCACCCGATCAAGTGGATAGAACAAGTTTAGACTGAGCTTTTCTTTGTAGATACAGAAATAATCTGTGAGGGAATTGCAGCATTGAGTAAACCAGGATGGATGGCATTTTATGCTGATCAAAACATACAGTGTTTCTGAGTACTTTGTGTCAATTGCATTTTGATTTCTGTCATGCATACACACGTTAATTCAACAATTAAATAATACATTGCTTAGAAACTCACACTGATGGGATTCTGCTGCTGTCAGATTTAGGAATCCATTCAGGGCGTGTATTTTCACAGTGCATTGTGGGTATTCTCAAGTTTACATCGTTTTTCTCTCATTATTGAGATGCATTGTGGGATTGATTTAGAGCACTTCAGAATGTGCACCACTACAAATGGAAGCCCTCATGAATAGTGCACTATTTAGGGGTTAAGGGGGCGATTTCAGATACAGCCAAACAAGAAATGATTGGGTGGGGGAGGGGCCAAGGGTGCGCTTATTAAGATAAATAAATGAAAATTTGTTAACAAGAATGCAAAATATATTATAGCAATATATTTATCATAATGTTTCATTTTAGTCCAAATGAACTAGCTTAAACGTATGCGAGATGTCCCCCCTGATAGAAAGGACATATTTTGGAGGTCTGAGTAAAGATAAGACACATTTTATGTCAAATACATTTTTTTGTTTTGTTTTAAAGACATTTAAGGCCATAATAAGAATAAGTATTACAGTCGTTTTGCAATTATTTCTATGCTGTTTGTTTAAATCAATCCAGGGCTTAAGCTCTGATTGGTCAGCTGGCAAAGTCTCCTTTGTTTGCTCTTACTGTATCTATTGCATAGCTTTTGAAAGGTACCACCCCAGTGGCAGCTATACCTTTATTTCTGAGAGTGCATAGTAAAATATTCATTAATTAACAGGTTCTGTATTTCATGATTCACATGTTTTTTTTTTTGTTTATTTACGGTTCTGAATTGCATTATTACGGTTATGTTTTTAACATTGATGTTGAAAATGTAACTGTAGTTTAACGATATGTTGTCTTTTACTGACATTTTAGTAGTTTGAAACAATATATTGTATAATATGTAGAGAATACTTGGGAGGGGCCTGCAGACTGCACAAAATTGTAATAATAAAATAAATTAAAATTAATGTTATTTAAATATATAAAAAATCAGGTTGGCACTTTTGAAGCAATGTCTCTAGCGGTGTACAGATCAGACTTGAAATCGGATCAAGGGTGCATTTCCGAAAACCATTGTTAGCCAACTAAGTTGTGTCGTTATAAACATAGTTCATTGATTTGACGTTTCCTAAAACGAACATTCGCAAACTGCATCTAAAACCTCTATGCTTGCAACGACACCTCTGAAGCTGTAGTTAGAAACATATTTCCTGGCTGTGTTCTATTCCCAGTTATCCCCCCCTATGCCCTATTCATTTAGAACATTCTAACATTTAAACTTGCAAAAAACATTAAGGTCATCTCTCTTAGGTGTAATTTGCTTTCAAAGTATTTTTGCAGTTCAGTTTTAGCGATCTTCATGTTTACAATTGTGCTCCCTTTGCAGTGCACTTTGAAAACATTGATGCCATTTGGAACACAGTCATGGCTCATGACGAAAGCTATAGGTGACCTATTATTTAAAAGCGGAATTCATGTTACGTCTCCAAAGCTTGTGAAAACAAAGAACATAGCATTCGTTAATGCTTTTAATTTATAGTGGGTTATTTATTATGTATCTGTACTGAATTTGACATGGGCCTGTTGGTTAGAACATTTCTGCTGTGGTTTGCATGTGTTAAATTGTAAAAGTAGAATAAATAATATAAAATAAAATAAACAATATCCTACTTAATAATAATAATAATAATAATAATAATAATAATCATTAATATTATTATTAAAGTGTGATTTTTTAAAAATTTCCTAATAATTAATAAATATTAAATTTAATTTCTTAATAAAATAGCCTCATTATTTATTTATTTATATGATTTATATTTGATATTAGAATAGTGTTAGCTTTTGTAAGTGATTTTATGTTTTAGAATAGAATATGTAATGTTCTCAATAATATTTGTAATGAAACATTGGCCCTATATGTGCCATTTACATATATTTAAATTAATATGGAAAACGAGTGCATGTTTTTAGCAAAACTAATATTGTATTTTGTTTTAAATGTGTGTTTGTGTAAAACAATATAATTTGCACAAAGAAATGATGGGGTTCTTCTCTAAAGAAGTAGTTACTCCACCCTGTTTAGAGCATCATTATGGAAGTTTTACGTTATAACTAACGTGGTTCAAATTATGGATCTGCGACAGAGAAACTAGGGGTTTTGGGAAACACTCGTCACTACATCATTCTTTTCCCAAACGATGCATCGCACTATGATAGTTCAGCCGTGAGTTGCGTCGTTGTCTGGAAAACACACCTCAGGCTGTGATCTAGTGTGATTATAGACTTCTGCTGATTGACAGATTGAAAGATGTCTGTCATACACTCACTAGACGAGTGCATTTTTTGGATCTCATAACTGAAAGAAAGTCATACAAGCACAATACCTTAAGAACTTGACCTTTACTTTAGTTTTACAATGGACCTATTATGCAAAAATCACTTTCATAATGGGTTTAAACACAGTTGTGTGGCAACAGTGTGTGAATATATCCAGCTTTTAATGGTAAAAATAATTAATTCTATTTTTTATAATAACACTTCATAAAAACAATCTACAGATACACTTTGATTGGCATTTGCCCATTTCACACATACAGACTTTTCTGGAAAATTACTGGCAATTTTCCCAAAATAGGTCTTGAACAGACCCTTTTTGAAAATACTTTTGGTAAATTCGTTCCGCCAATTTTGCAGAGACATTACAGGTAATTTCCCAGGAATGCTGCTCTGTGAGAACACAGAAGGACAATTGCCAGAATACGCTGACATCAGATGTCTACTCTGGCTAATCAGATGCAGATGACACATTTACATCTGTGCTGTTCTTGAAAAGCCTTTGATTTCATTTCCAGACACATTTAGCTGCTGCATGTTATTAGTCAGATAGCGTTTCTATGTTCCTTCTTTGAGCCAACTGTGGAAACAATTATGGATAAAATGCTTAAGATAAACTGATGCGAGTTTACCAGTGTGCATATGAAGGGGAGTGCTCAGGTGAGAGTGATATCAGCACATCATCGGCAGTCTTTCGCTAGCCCACACTCAAATGTACATCTTGACATGCAAATGTGTTCCTCTATATCTCTTCACCGTAGCTGTTCACAATACTTGTCCATCCAAAGGATTTTGCACTATGTGATTTAGTCAAATATGTAAACAAAAATGTTTTTAGCTGCAGTTAGCGATTCTGCCTTTGAATGCTAGTGTCACCCCCCCCCCCCCCCCCCCCCTATAGTCACTGGTGGAAAGAGTACTGAAAAATCAACTCAAGTAAGAGTACTACTTGACTAAAAATGTAGTACAAGTAAAATTATGTGTTGTAAACGTTACACAAAGTATAAGTAAAAAGTAGACCTTTCAAAAGTACTCAAAAGTAGTGAGCAGTGAGTATTATGCTGTAAAAAGCTGATGCGTTTACATGTAACTTGTGGATGTGTGTAAACGTAACATTCTGTAGTGCATTTAGATATTGCCCAGCAGGCACACAACGTCATTAGACGTTTATATTAGGTTAGATTTAGGTTGTGATGTCAGGTGACCACAATTCAATGTCTAAGCGTCTTAGGACAACATTATTTTGATGTCCAATAATGATGTCAAATGACGTTGATATTTGGTTGATTTTAGGTTGTTAGAAAGTGACCAAAATCCAAAGTCGAGCCAACATCTTAAACCAACGTCATATTAACGTCAAATGCTGACATTTATTCATCAGTCATGGTAACCAAAATCCAACATCTAATAGAAGTCATAGTGGTAACATCCACACAACGTCAAGCTGTAACATCATTAGACATTGATATATGGTTAATTTCAGGTTGGACGTTGGACATTGACGTCGACCTGACGTTGGGTTCTAATGTCAGCCTGATTTTCATTTCCAAACAAAATGGAACGTCCCCATGGCGTTAGGGTACCACGTCAATCTGACGTAATGTTACGTCTTGTGTCTGTTGAGTGTTTAAGGCCATTTCAGTCATCATACAGTAAACATCCGTCATCTTCTCATCAGTGACATGCATCTAAACAGTCTGTGGGTCAATGCGTGTAAAGATTTTGGACATCTTCTTTAACACTTTTAATGCTTCGAAACAGTTTTCTGCAATTATAAATCACCCATGTCTTGAGGTAGTTCATTATGATGCGATTAACCTTGTATGTTTGATTGGACAGAAATCACAAGACTACTTAGCCAATCCCTTTAGACAAGAAAAAATAAAGTAGTGACTGCAGGTTGAAGGAAATTAATGGAGTAAAAGTACAGATACAGCACTAAAAATGTACTCAATTCCTGAGAAAACTACTCAGTTACAGTAGTTAGAGTATTTGTAATTCGTTACTTTACGCCACTGCCTATAGTTCAGTATTTTGGTTTGTCTAGGACAAAAGCGGCTAAGTTAAAAAAAAAAGTGAAACCATCAACAACAAGACTGACGCCCTTCATGTTTACAAATACAAGTGCAGCCTTTAAGAGCTCATTTCTGGTTAATGATGTCAGAATTTAGCAGTATTTTGAACTTAATGTGTGAATAGTGCTTTCCGGAAAAGTTACGGAACATTCTTGTGTGAACAGCGAATTTTGCGTTAAAGTTGTTAAGTCGTAAATCGCTGTGTGAAAGGGGCTGTTCTCTCTTTGTACATGCCATCAGAAAATTAGTGATGATCTAGTAATGGGCGATATAAACGATATGCGATATAAACGATACAAAATTGGCCTACGATAGAGATTCTAATTCTATTGCACTATCGCGATAATACATGTTTGATGACGCAATCTACCCGCGAAATTAAGAGCAACGAGCTGCAGCCGGCTGCAACGCATCAACGCATTGACAGGGCTCGACAGTGCGACAAAAAATAGACGCACATGTGCAATTTTCTTTTTTAATAAGCTCGAATAATAACTTAATTCACTCGGCCACGGTAAAACAACATGCTCTTCACACTAACTTATGGTGTATTACGTTGGAAATCTATTGTGACTGTAGCACATGCTGACGCGCTCAACAACAGCATTAAGCAACGCATGGCACCGAATGGCGACGTGTCGCACAACTTGCGAGCCTCATGCATGGCATGTCGTGGCTTGTCACACAGATTCCCACACAGCGCTTCCCACACAGATTTTACCTGGGCGGCCGATATATTATTGGGGCGGCCCGGTTCTGTGTTCGCGAGAAACTGAGAACACTCTGCCACAGACTCACGTGCTCTGCATGCAGAGCCACAGAGACGCGCTGGATACAGAAGAGCGCGAAGACTAAATAGACTGATCCAGCTCATTATTTGGGTTGACAATACATTCTCTTTTCCCTGGACATGTCCGAGAATCTGCTTTCGCTTTCGATATTAATTGTATACATTTTTGCATTACTTTATAAGCAAACTTTGTCTGGTGCGTCTCAATCTCTGCAGCACCAACACTACACTACAGCAGACAGAGAGAGAGGGAGAGAGAGAAAGAGCAGATCAAGACACCAGTTTTAATTTCATTAGGAGAACAAAATATTTAAAATCAAATGTGTTACCTTAGGCTGCAGGTTAGAAATATGTTTTTATTTAAAGTATCTGCAATACACAATTTTCAAGGACTTAAAAGAAAAGTCTTTCTTTCTGAAAGGCACTACATTTAGTTTATTTATCTGCAACATTGTGTTGTTTAATAACAGTTTTGCTTTTGCACAATAAATGTTCTCAAAACGACATGCAACGTTTCTTTATTTCTTAAAAAAAATAGCAGTTTGGCTTTCCTAAGGGTCCATGTAACCTGTTCTGAAACGGTTCTATTATAATTTATATATCGCAATATATATCGTTATCGCAAGAGGCTGCAATGTATATCGCAATATGGATTTTAGGCCATATCGCCCATCCCTATGATGATCTCTCCCTCATTAGCATAGACAGCCCTGAGTGAGAAGCAGCCATCCGCCATTAGAGTTTTCACACCATACCTGCTGAAGATATTGTCAGCAACTAAGATGCATTAGAATATTATGGAGTTTTAGGATTCACAAATGGCCTAATATCACATAGGCCTTTGTAGCTCTGCCCTTTTTTTGTAAAAAGAGCCCCAGGGAGCAAATTCTCATTTGAATTTAAAGCTGCAGTCGATTTAATTAGGATTAATGCCTAAAAGAGGCAGTTTCAACAAGTTGTGAAGTTTAATTTTAAACTAATTTCGAGAGGAGCACGTGCTCATGATTGACCCAGCTGGCCCGCATTAGCTAATCATAATCCTCCAAAGGATCCCAAGTCACTAAATATATCCTCATTTCCTTTCTACAACTATCTTCGTCTGGAAGAAACTCCCCTCTCCCCTTCTTCCACCTTTATCCAGAATGGGCGGCACGGTGGCCTAGTGACTTGCACTGTTGCCTCACAGCAAGAATACCAATGGCGTCGGGTCCTCGCTGGGCCATCTGGTATTCCTGTGCGGAGTTTGCATGCTCGCCCCGTGTCCGCGTGGGTTTCCCCCAGGTTCCTTGGCTTCCTCCCACCGTCCAAATATGCTCTATATTATAGATAAAATAAGTCTTAATCTAAATGTCTTACTCTCAGGAAGTTCACCTTGGCCTCAGCAGCGAGGGAGTTTGAGATTGACCTGAGCTCAATTTCACCTTGCCCTGCGAAAGGGGGGAGCCCTGGGCCCGAGGATCCCTTAAGCTCAGGGCTCTCTCCCGGGGCAGCACGCGAAACAAGCTATGTATAAATCCTAAGCTAAGTGTGAACTCTTGAAAAGAAAAAACATGATCTGTTGGGTATTTTGAGCAGAAACTTCACATACACACTCTAGGAGCATCAGAGACTTATTATACATGATAGGGCATAATAAGTCCCCTTTAATAGATAAGATAATCACTATATTACCTAATGACTGTGGAGGTTTCTGAAAAAACGCACTTCTACAAACCTCAGGAACTCACTTGAAGAATGTTTTTTTTTCTCTCTTAAAGTTGTTCACATGTTTGTGTCAGTCTGTTCAGTTGACACACATGAAACTGTAATGAATTCCAAAGTTCCAAAATGTCAAATGTAAACACAAATGTAAAATCAACAATACAACTAAACAAAAGTAAGCAGCACGGAAGTACTTTACAAAAAAATTGTATTTTAAAATATGCTTGGCCCTCATTTGTGCCTTGTGAATAGCATGTGGTAGACTGATTTTTTATCATAATGAATATATTTAAAAAAAAATGAAATAAAACATAAACATAAAGCATGACATAATGAAATAACAAAAAGCAAAAGATGAATGATTTTTATTTATGCTAAATATAGTTAGAACGTATACAATATACAATATTTTTTGCACATTCAATTATACAGCACTGTATGCTTGACCATGTTTACACGTGGATGATTAAGTTAAAGGCTGAAACACTTGAAACAGAAAATAGGGTGAGAAATTATACAAGTTCTCCTTGTAAAGTGGCATTCACAAGATTCTAGTTCTACATCTGCATCATTTTACTTCACTGACATTCATCAGGCCAACATGAGTTTCCTAAAGCTTATCTAAATGATATCTAAAAACAACAATGAACTCTAATGCGTGTACAGAGAAACCTAGCGTGGATATTAGTATATCTTACTTTATTTCATTCAGTTGATCACACAAAGCTACTGTAAGATCACTATTAGGGTTATTTATCTCCCATTTGAAGATTGAATTACATTATTAACAGACTTGTGTTCATATTCTTGAAAGAGGCTTATATTATGGCTGAAAAAGACTTATATTAGGGCTGAAAGAGACTTATATTACGGCTGAAAGAGACTTATATTACGGCTGAAAGAGACTTAAATTACGGCTGAAAGAGACTTATATTACGGCTGAAAGAGGCTTACAGTATATTACAGCTGAAAGAGACTTATATTACGGCTGAAAGAGACTTATATTACGGCTGAAAGAGACTTATATTACGGCTGAAAGAGACTTATATTACGGCTGAAAGAGACTTATATTACGGCTGAAAGAGACTTAAATTACGGCTGAAAGAGACTTATATTACGGCTGAAAGAGACTTATATTACGGCTGAAAGAGACTTAAATTACGGCTGAAAGAGACTTAAATTACGGCTGAAAGAGACTTATATTACGGCTGAAAGAGACTTATATTACGGCTGAAAGAGACTTAAATTACGGCTGAAAGAGACTTATATTACGGCTGAAAGAGACTTATATTACGGCTGAAAGAGACTTATATTACGGCTGAAAGAGACTTAAATTACGGCTGAAAGAGACTTATATTACGGCTGAAAGAGGCTTATATTACGGCTGAAAGAGACTTATATTACGGCTGAAAGAGGCTTATATTACGGCTGAAAGAGACTTATATTACGGCTGAAAGAGACTTATATTACGGCTGAAAGAGACTTATATTACGGCTGAAAGAGACTTATATTACAGCTGAAAGAGACTTATATTATGGCTGAAAGAGACTTATATTACGACTGAAAGAGACTTATATTATGGCTGAAAGAGACTTATATTACGGCTGAAAGAGACTTATATTACGGCTGAAAGAGGCTTATATTATGGCTGAAAGAGACTTATATTACGGCTGAAAGAGACTTATATTATGGCTGAAAGAGGCTTATATTATGGCTGAAAGAGACTTATATTACGGCTGAAAGAGACTTATATTATGGCTGCATCTTTTCTACTTTTTTTATGTTCAGCTTTGTGTCGCTTGGTAGTCCTTTTTTCACCAGCTCCTGTTGGATCTGAAACAAAGATGAACAGACAGATCAACTCTCCCCATCTAACCTAATAGTGCCTAAATTGTATAAGTAATTGTGTTTGTTACCTGCTGCAAAACAATCTGCATGTTTCCTTGATCTGTAAGGTCTAAGAATGAGGCAAGCTTCCCTTGAAGTCCAACAATGTTGTCTAAAGTGAGACACACAGACACAGATTCTAACATTGGTTTCTAAAATATTTATTTTCTGAGCATGAATATCACATTTGATTATGCTTAACAATCTGATGGAAATAATAAGCTGTAGAATACTTTTATTTGTGTTTGATCCAGTGTCCACCCTGAAGGCCCATCGGCCTGGAACATTGACATTACTGGAGGTCTTGAGGTCGGAGATGGAGCTCCCGCTGTTTGAAACCACAAAGTAGTCTGTGGAGTAGGCCGTATCATAACCAGCCTGTACAACAATATACAAAATTATCTACTGTAAAAATAGTGTAACAAAGATTGAGACAGCCCAGGTTAAGGAAGTACTTTTTTAAAGATTTTTTTTTACCTGTACAGGATATCCTGTTGCAGCAACATCACCATAATTCATCAGAATAAAAGAATAACCACTGCCTGAAATCAAAACCACTTGAAACGAGGTTTCCTGAAAATAATTGAATCATTAGTTTGTTAGCAAAAACACTTTGTACTTTACAGTACATACAGAACATACAGTAATCTGTGAAACTCTTGTGACTGTGGAGGTCAGTTGAGTACAGTGAACTCATTGTCATGTTCAAGAAACTAGTCTGAGATGATTTGCGCTTTATGACATAGCGTTATCCTGCTAGAAGTAGCCTTCAGAAGATGGGTACACTGTGGTCATAAAGGGATGGACATGGTCAGCAACAGTACTCAGGTAGGCTGTGGCGTTGACGCTCACTTGGTACTAATGGGCCCAAAGTGTGCCAAAAAAATATCCCGCACACCATTACACCACCACCACCACCAGCCTGAACCATTGATACAGGGCAGGATGGATCCACACTTTCATGTTGTTGACCCCAAATTCTGACCCTACCATCTGAATGTCACAGCAGAAATGGAGACTCATCAGACCCGGCATTTTTCCAATCTTCTATTGTCCAATTTTGGTGAGCCTGTGTGAATTGTAGCCTCAGTTTCCTGTTCTTAGCAGACAGGAGTGGCACCCGGTGTGGTCTTCTGCTGCTGTAGCCCATCTGCCTCAAGGTTGGATGTGTTGTGTGTTCAGAGATGCTCTTCTGCATATCTCGGTTGTAGCAAGTGGTTATTTAAGTTACAGTTGCCCTTCTATCAGCTGGAACCAGTCTGGCCATTCTCCTCTGTCCTCTAGCATCAACAAGGCATTTGCGCCCACAGAACTGCCGCTCACTGGATATTCTCTATTTTCCAGACCATTCTCTGTAAACCCTAGAGATCCTAGTAGATCAGCAGTTTCTGAAATACTCAGACCAGCCACTCTGGCACCAACAAACATGCCACGTTTAAAATCCCCTTTCTTTTCCATTCTGACGCTCAGTTTGAACTGCAGCAAATCGCCTTGACCATTTCTACATGCCTAAATGCATTGAGTTGCTGCCATGTGATTGACTGATTAGAAATTTGTGTTAACAAACAGTTGGACAGGTGTACCTAATAACGTATATATAAGTATATAACTGTTCAGTAGCATCAAAACAAATGTTTAGTAATCCAAACACCTCAAAATGTTATGGAATCTGATTACTTTTAGATTCCTTTGAAGTCTGTACAAACTCTTTTATTGTGTGATTGAAGAGATGACAATGAAAACAATATGTTGTATGTACAAGGGAAAATAAACCATACAGAGTTTTAAATGAAGCATCACACATATCTGTGTGACAAAAGAAAAAGAGAAAGTATTTCTGCCACAGACTCTTGGCCCTAAATGTGGCATTAATAACTTGATGTTACACCCTTTACAAATATTACTGTTAGCATTTCCAAAACCCCACCAAGCTGTCAAATATTTTTTTGGTTTGTTTAAAAGCATCTAAGGTCATTAAACAATCTTTTTGCAATTATTTCTATATTATTTGTTTAAATCAATTCAGGCCTTAAGCTCTGTTAACTCCTCGCCCTTCCATAAGCTAACTCGGCTCTGATTGGTCAGCTGGCCAAGTCAGTTTTTAATCGCTCTTTCTGTATCTATTGGATGTCTAAAGGAGACGCCCAATTCAGAGAATTTGTGGATAGATGAGGATTATGTAAATGTGTTACTATGATCATGTTGATGTAAGGGCGTCACGGGGATGCAGTGATGATCGCCTAACAGCAAGAAGGTCGCTGGTTTGAGCCTTTGCTGGATCAGTTGGCATTTCTGTGTGAAGTTTGCATGTTCTCCCCATGTTCGCGTGGGTTTCCTCCAAGTCCAAAGACACATGGTATAGGTGAATTAAATAAGCTAAATTGACCGTAGTGTATGTGCGTGAATGCAAGAGTGTATGGGTGTTTCCCAGAGTTGGGTTGCGGCTGGAAGGGCATCCACTGCGTAAAACATGTGCTGGATAAGTTGGCGGTTCATTCCACTGTGGCAACCCCTGATTAATAAAGGGAATAAGCCGAAAAGAAAAAGAGATTAAAAAAATATAATGACTTGTTAGGGAGATTTAGAGCCAAGTCTCTTTTTTTGAGACATGATATCTTTATCCTGCACTTTTTAAATTAACAACATTGTAGACTATTTACATTGAAAAACAGCTTTACAATCTGCAAATAAGATTTCATTTGAAAACCCAAATAAGCTGCTCTTTAAACCTTGCTCACTCTGTGCAATTTTGGCCACGATTTGGACATCTGAGACCAGTTTTTAAAATCCTAAATGATTCCTACACTCTCAGAAATAAAGGTACAGGAGCTGTCACTGAGGCAGTACCTTTTTAAAAGATACATATTTGTACCCAAATAGTCCACAGTGGTACCTAAAAGGTGCATATTAGTACCCAAATCCACCTACAAAGTACCTTTAAGGTGATATTATGGACCCTTCAGGTACAATTATGTACCTTTTGAAAAGGTACTGCCTCAGTGACAGCTCCTGTACCTTTGTTTCTGAGAGTGTATAATGCTAGGCAAATTGAGTCTTGTTTTAGCCAAGATGTTATTAAACAGGAAATTACATGGTGGGGTACCTTGTTCAAAAAAACAACAACGAATGGACACAGAATACATGGGAATTAGTTTAAAATCTATTGATTGTGTGTGATGAATTTCATTCCATTGTGATGGCGTAAAAAAAATTCCTGGTGAGTTGTGTGCGTCTGTATTTGACGCATTTTGATTGCTGCAGCCTGATGTTATGACAACTGACACTTTAATTATAGGGATTGCCTTAATGCAGTCTGACAAGTGTAATCCTGGCTTTAGGTACATCCGAGGAAGCAAACAATTCTGGCCCAGATTTGGCATAAAGCACTGGCATACAGCATGTGGGCCAAACATGGCCCTGGTTTGGCAGAGGTGGCACCGTCTTTAAGGCGGCACACAAGACTTGGGCCAGATATAAAATGTAGTATTTGGACCAGATGTTAAAAATGTATATCTGGGCCAGGTAAGTGTGGTCTATCCTGACCCACTTTTAAAATACATTTAAATAATGTTTGAGTAAAGAAAGAATTCTAACAATTATGTCGCTTTGAGAAAAAATATGGCCATAAAGCTTTTGAGTTTCATGAGTGTGCTTCATGAGTTTATCAAATTCATTGCAGTCATGACACACCAACATATCTGGCCCAGTTCAGGCCCAGTTATGGGTTATTAACTTGACTGAGACTTGGTCCAGATATGGTCCATGTTTGGCCCTTGTATGCTTGCCAGACTTGGTCCAGTCATGTATCGTAATTCACTGCGGCATGTGGGCCAAGCAAAAGCTGATTGTGTGGGCCAGAGCTGGGCTAGAGAAATTTTGCTATGTGGGATGCTATTCTCTGTCATTTTACTTTAGTTTTATTCTACTCTCAAGTGAACAATCACAAACTACAGCAAGTACTGTACTTTGAATTGGATTCATCTTCAAAGTGTAAAAAAAAAACGTTTAAAACTTCAACTTACTGTGTTCATGTTAAAATAAGCGACTTTATCCCACGTCGCAATGAAGACCCAAGAAGTGGTGAAGGTCAAATTTGAGAAATAATTGTTGATATCCTGAGTGGCGCGAGCGAGAACACTTCCACTGGTGTACTGATTATAAGAGACGACTCCTGTAAGACTGTTGTCAATGTTGGTCCAGAGTCCAGCAATTATATCTTGACTTCCATTAGCTGGAAGTGAATAGGGAACAAACTGAGAAGAAGCCTGGTTGAATGTGAGTAATCCATTATTATTAACCTGAAACATGAGAAATACTGTCAAAATCAGCTTTTTCCGATCAGAGATAGTGTATAAAACATCCAATAATTAAATTTAGACTTTAAGACATAGTCATATCCTTACATAAATCTGCTGGTATGTGAGACCAAAGTACTGAAATGGACTCAACAGTGGAATAACAGAGGAGCCTCCATCATCACTAGCAGGATTTAATGAGTCTCCTGCTGCTGATCCAAATGAGTAGAATGATCCTGCATAAAGAACAGCATTATTTTTAGCAGAACCCACCGGCTACCTTAAAATAATGCAAAAAACATTATTATATCATGAGTGAACATGTTTCAGATGACAGAAGAAAAATGTTCTGGAAAATATAGGAAGCAAAACATTTGCTGTCCCATGATTAATGTAGTCTAGTTACATAAAAATGTCATGTGATTACTGTGATGCAGCTCTAAACAGTGCTATTTAAATAGAGATTAATTATGGTAGCTCATTAAAATAGAGCAATTAGTGAAAGTAACAGAAGCTCATAAAGCAGTGTTTCTCAACCACATTCTTGCAGGATTTTCCATGCCTCCTCAACGAAACACACCTGATCATCAGCTCATTGGCAGAGACTGAAAAACCTCAAAATGGGTGTGGCAGACAAAGAACACATCCAAAACATGCAGTGTTGGTGGTCCTCCGGGAACATGGTTGAGAAACACTGTCATAAAGTACATTTTTAATAGGCATAATAAAGTGTGACAACATGTGAAGGAACCATTGGTTTGCTAAGCTAAATAAACATGATTATTTTTTATTTTTATATTACTTTTTCCAAAAATGTAAAGTAAAACGCTGGTTACCTGGTAAGACTGTGGTTGCTTCTGTAGTCATTCCTGAACACATACAAATCCCATTTAAAATCTTGTGTGAATTCACTTGAAAATTGCATTTTTTATACTGTTAAGTGTGTGAATAATTACCTACGGCAGTTGTGAAAACCTCTGAAAGAATAAACAAACACAAACACCATTAAAAACCTCATGAACTCGCTTGACATGAAGTTTTTTTATAGACACTCACAGAATTCTCAAGTTTATATCAGATTACTTCGAGTAACTTGGCAAAGTTTTTAAAACCGATGTAATTCAAGGCATGTAAGTACCTGTTACTGCTATTTGTGTCCTGGCTGTTAAAGAGAAAGAGATTATATTTAAGATATAGACAACTGTGCCACATGAGGAAATGAAGCAACAACACCACCAACAGCAACAACAACTATACTGTGAAAATGCAGCATAAATCTGTCAAGTTACAAATGTAAGTGAATTGAACTTAAAACAATTAAGCTGTCCCAAATTTCAGGTTTCAGCTCATTTTACATAAGCAGCAAAATTATTTTTTGAGAGTACAACAATAATAAAAATAATAATAATAATATTAATATTAATAAACTTACACAGTGACAGGACTGACATGAACACCAACAGATGGTATGAACGTCTCATGATGAAGTCAGAGAAAGAAAATAGAGGAGTCCTTCTGTAATCAGACAATTGTATTATTCTCACTATAAAAATGCAGTTAAAACTGATGTTAATCTGAATATATATATATATATATATATATATATATATATATATATATATATATATATATATATATATATATATATATATATATATATATATAGTTGAAGCCAGAATTATTAGCCCCCCTTTGAATTTTTTTCTCTCTTTTAAATATCTCCCAAATGATGTTTAACAGAGCAAAGAAATTTTCACAGTAGTATGTCTAATAATATTTTTTCTTTCTAAAAAAGTCTTATTTGTTTTATTTCGGCTAAAATAAAAGCTTTTTTTTTTTTGAGAACCATTTTAAGGTCAAAATTATTAGCCCCTTCAAGATTTTTTTTTTTTTTTGCAATAGTCTACAGAACAAACCATCATTATACAATAACTTGCCTAATTACCCTAACCTGCCTGGTTAACCTAATTAACATAGTTAAGCCTTTAAATGTCACTTTAAGCTGTATAGAAGTGTCTTGAAAAATGTCTAGTCAAATATTATTTACTGTCATCATGGCAAAGATAAAATAAATCAGTTATTAGAAATGAGTTATTAAAACTATTATGTTTAGAAATGTGTTGAAAAAAATCTTCTCTACGTTAAACAGAAATTGGAGAAAAAATAAACAGGGGGGATAATAATTCAGGGGGGCTAATGATTCTTCAACTGTATATATATATATATATATATATATATATATATATATATATATATATATATATATATATATATATATATATATATATATATATACAACAGTTCTGTCTGGTTCTCGAATCTGATTGGCTTCTAGCCATGAGATATTAAAGCAATATTAGCACTCGTACAGCCTCTTCACTTTTGTGTATTACTCCGCCCACATGAGTAGCAAACAGAGGACTACAGTTTGACAAATATTGCAGCTGTTGGACAACATAATGTACTTTTGAGGCTTTATTAGTAAAGAATGTAGTTGTTTAGAATGCAACTATGCAGTTTATTTTTAAGAACAGTGCCTATTTTAAATATTCATAATTTCGGAGATTCAGCCCATTGGCGGCCATCAGCCTGTCATACAGAGCAGAGCAAAGACAGTTGATGTTCCGCCACAAGATGGCAACAGAGACCGCATAATAAGTCCTGAGGGGAGAACAACAGCATTTTTTCTCTCTTTTGTATTTTGTATGTTGCAGTTCTGTACTTATACCATAGTAATCGGGTAGTGTTTGCTTTGCTCTGGCTTTTTCTGGGTTAATTATTGTGATCACCTGATTGCAACAGAGAAATACAGGGAAATGTCTCTAGACTGATGGCATTTTATGCTGTTCAGCCTTATTATCTTAAAATGTGAGCAAAATAACCTGTTTTGTCATCACTTTAGACAATTTGCTAGAGAATCATTCAAATACTAGCTCTGAATTCATTGGTGAATTAGTAAGTAACTAAGTAGTTCCTCTTACAAAAGGATTTTTGAGACTCTCCGTGATTGATTTTCTTTTTTATATACACAATTATGTCGTCGAACTTTAGTATAAACAAAATATCACACTCGCAGCAGTGCAATTTTGCTTATATATTTTGGAATATTACGCCGTGTGTGTGTGTGTGTGTGTGTGTGTGTGTGTGTGTGTGTGTGTGTGTGAGTGTGTATGTGTACCATATATTCCTTACATTATGGGGACCAACTGCCCACACAAGTATAGCAATAGCAGTAAATTTTGACCTTGTGGAAAAAATAAATACAATTGGTCGCGATGAGTAAAATGGTGATCAAAGAATTAAGTATTTAAAAAAAAAAAAAAATGCTAATTGTTTCCTTCTAGGGTTAGCTTTAGGGGTAGGGGGATACATTATATATTTGTATAGTATAAAAATCCTTCCATCAATGGGAAAATCACCATAAAGATAGCTGTACAAGTGTGTGTGTGTGTGTGTGTGTGTGTGTGTGTGTGTGTGTGTGTGTGTGTGTGTGTGTGTGTGTGTCTGTGTGTGTGTGTGTGAGAGAGAGAGAGAGAGAGAGAGAGAGAGAGAGAGAGAGAGAGAGAGAGAGAGAGAGAGCGAGAGAGAGAGAGAGAGAGATAGCAGGCGCTGACATGAGCTGCTGAGTGTCAGAACAGAGCTATTTAATATTCATGACCATTCCAAATATGGTCAAAAGCGAGGTGTAATTCCTGTAGTTATAAACAAGCATATAAAACAGTTTCTGGAGAACTTTCGAACTTACCTAAGCCACACACCTACTATATACATATCAGAGGACAATTTGACTAATCAGAAACAACTTGAAAATTGAAATATAATAACAAATATTTCCATCCATGAATTTTGAAAAACAGCAATTATTCCAAATTTGATGTCAGGTTTCACTTCATATGAGGTGCTTTGATAAGTCTCAAATCCAGTGGTGTAAAGTAACTAATTACAAATACTCAAATTACTGTAATTGAGTAGTTTTTCTCAGGAATTGTAATTTACTGAGTAGTTTTAAAAATGTGTACTTGTACTTTTCCTTGAGTACATTTTTAGTGCAGTATATGTACTTTTACTCCACTACTTCCTGCAGTCACTACTTTATTTTTCTTGTCCATGGGGATTAGAAAAATCAGTCCTGAGATTCCTGTCCAATCAAATCGCACATACCGTAGAAGATACATCGCATCATAATGAACTACCTTCACGACGTGAGCACTTTATAATTGCAGCAAACTGTTTGGAAGTATTAAAAGTGTCCATGAAGATGTTTAAAATCTTTACGCACATTGACCCAGAGACTGTTTAGATGCATGTCACTGATGATAAGATGACGGATGTTTCAGGGTTTCTGCAGATATCATAATGTCAAATTTAAGACTTTTTAAGACCATTAAGTATTAAATTTAAGACCTATGTCACAATATCCAAAACATGCGAGAGAAAATGCAAAATCATAAAATTTGTGGTAAAATAAATGTATTTAAATTGAACTGTACTAAAGACAGGTTAGACGGACCACTGAACTACAAAAAAAAAAAAAACATCTTAAAGCTGATTTATACTTTCACTGGCGGGGCATCGTGCACCTCACGAAACGGATGAGGCTTTTATACTTGACACAGTCGCCGTTGTGATATTCTTTAAAACGACAGGGGCCGGTCAAAAGAAACTCCCCGTAAAGTCAGACAGATAAACAGAGATGTAGTATGTTTCCAGAACAACGTCATATCAATAATATCGTTCAAGATTTTAAAACTAAGTATTTAGTTATTTTTATAATTTATTATAATGATTATAAAGTTTTTTATAACCATTGAAGATTTTTTTTTTAAATCAAACTTTGATGCATCACTAGCTTCTGTTCAAATTTCGGACAGTTCTACCTATTAAAGTTAAATATCAATGACAAGAGAAAATGGGTTGCTCTACAGTTATATTTTTTATTATGGTAAGAATAAACTTTATCGTTAAGATGTCTGTACAGTCATACCTGTTTCAGAAAAAAAATCTCTTATTATTTAACTCAGATCAAACGCGGCGCTGCGCGAACTGTTCACCCGAAATCTGTTCAAGCTGCCAGCTGAAATCATGTTGCACGCACCGAAAGCGAACCTCAGCAAACACACCGATGACGTCACATTCGCCGCATGCACTGGGCCAAATAACAGAAAGCTGATTGGCTATTGCATGCTGGTCTCATTTGTAGTTGTAATACTGCAAATTACATTAGTACTAGTGAAGTAAAGGACTACAACACCATGAAAACCAAGCAACAACAACAAAAATAATTTAAATGAGCATTAGATGTAGCGTTACATGGACATCGGAAAAAACAGACCTGTGCAAAAATTATTAAGACCTAGAACAGCGAATTTAAGACTTTTTAAGGCCTTAAATTTTGATTTTTAAATGTAAGACTTTTAAAGACTTTTTAAGACCCCGCGGAAACCCTGTGTTTACTGTATGATGACCGAAATGGCGTTAAACACCCAGCAGGCACTGGACGTTAACATTATGTCTAATTGACGTTGAACCCTAACGTCATGGGGACTTTGCATTTTGTTTGGAAATGAAAATCGGGTTGACATCAGAACTCAACATCAGGCCAACATCAATATCCAATGTCCAACCTAAAACCAATCAAATATCAACGTCTAATGATGTTACAGCTTGACATTATGTGAACGTTACCCCTATAACATCTATCAGACGTTGGATTTTGGTTACTGTGCCGGACGAATATATGTCAGTATTTGACGTTGGTTTAAGATATTGGCTCAACGCTGGATTTTAGTCACTTTCTAACAACCTAAAATCAACCACATATCAACGTCATTTGACATCATTATTGGACATCAAAATAACGTTGTCCTTAGCTGCTGGCTTGACAATTGATTTTGGTCACCTGACTATACAACCTACATCTAACCTAATATTAATGTCCCATGATGTTGTGTGACTTCTGGGCAATAACTAAATGCACTACAGAATGTTACGTTTACACACACATGCACAAATTACTTTTAAAAGGGCTACTTTTTACTCATACTTTGAGTAATATTTACAACAGATACTTTTACTCTACTTACACTACATTTTTAGGCATGTAATGGTACTTTTAGTTGAGTATGATTTTTCAGTACTCTTTCCACCACTGCTCAAATCAAAATCACAAAGGTCACTTCAGTTTCTCCTTTAACTTTAACAAACTTTAACATGGTATAAATATACTGTGTTTACACCGTCTACCCTATACATTAGCCTGACCTTGCAAACAATACATGTAATATCAAACAAAGATTTTACCTACCTCAGCTACTTCTGGCTGGTTCACGTACCTGGTGTATGCTATATGACAGTGAAGGAACTGTGCATTGGCCTTTAAATGTGTCCCAGCCCTGTATTCAGAGCACATTATGCACTGGAACAAAAGAAAATATGTGCATGACAACAACACTAGAAATTACTGTTAAAAAACAAAACAAAACAGGATATCTGCTTCAGATATACTCATGCGTTTAGATTTTATACCTCACAAGCCTTGAGAAAGTGTATTTGTAAACTTGGCTTGTGTTAATTATGATTGTTATATTTCTGCATCATTTATGAAAACATTGAAATCAGTAGACCATGACTAAATTCTCAAGCAATGTGTAGAATGTCTATTACAAGTTATTTATATCTTCAGAATGGCATGACGCATGAACAGATGTTCCCTATAAATGCTTGTGAATTTTTATGCCTCTTTGAAGACAAATCATAACTAATTATTAAACAATCCACACTTTTCTGATAGACTTTATTTCTACCATGTCTCAAACTCAAATTAGCGGTGGTTACTGACAATTCATAAGAGGGCCGTTTTAACATTCAACCACAAGAAAAAAGTGGAAACCTGACGTAATTGATGCATCTTAGGATAACACACATGACATTTATATTTCAACCCTTACCTGTCACCAGTGATAATGCAAATCAGCACATTTATCGTGTCACACATAAGCTGCTGAAATATATCTGAGGTTGTTGTGTGTATGGCCGAGCATTAAACACACACTCAGTCATTCTTACACAGAGTGTATGCAATCACAACTCTAGCTTTTTGTTTCTTGTTGTACATATTGAAGGGGTAGTTTAAATGGCTATGAAAATACTACAAATAAAAGGCATTCTGTCCCAACCAATTGTATTATCCCAATAGCATAAGAACAGCAGAAAGCAGTTTGGGTAACTTTAGTGACTTTACTGGCAATTGTTCTTCTCAATAACTTTCTTTTTTTGAAAATTAGCAAATTGATCATATTTACACCACCAGCATAACGTGTAAGCCAAGTGTTTGAACAACAAAATACAAGCGGTATAGAACTGATAATAATCAAACGACCCTTGAATATGCACAGAAATAGAGCTTTAGGAAAAAAATTGAGCACTTACAGATATATTTTAACATTTAAATCAGCTACAGAATTAAAACGCATGTGTGTTTTTATTGACCGCACCCTGAGAGAAAATGAAAGTAAAACGCTCTGGTTACTAAAGTAACCCTCGTTCCCCGAGGGGGGGAACGGAAATGCTATGTGGAAAAACTTCCACTATGGGGGATTTCGTCAGAATCCAATCATCTGAAAGAGTATAAAAACGGGCCAATGAAATGCCAATGAGTTGGCGGCGTCAGCGTGCACAGCTGTCTTGAATGACAATCAGCCTGGCATAAAAGGCTAGCATGTGCTCAGCAACGACATCCTTTTCTAGCTGAAAGGTGCAGCAAGCGTTTTACAACACCTAACCGAATTTCCTCATTCACCGCTCGTGAGGAAATCAGTTCACTCGAAGATAAATCTCACAAATGCTCAGGTGTCGCCCAGCCCGCAGCTCTACAATGTCTGTTAGAGAGGCGCCGCGTGCTAACGCCCAAAAGGATGCGCGCTCCGAGTGGAGCGCGCTCCGAGTGGGGGACACGGCTCGCCCTAGCTCGATGAGCGAGGGAGATGGCATTCACTGTTCAGTGGGCCAACCTCTGTTTAGATATGGCACTTCCCATCTGCCAATCACCGTAACATATAAGAGCTGCTCAGAGGATCTAAGCTCTGAGTACGGTCCGTTATAATACGCAAGCGCGAACAGGACACCGCAATAAAGGGGCTGGGTCTGCCTCCTCCGTGGGCAGCGCTTGCAGGTTCACTACATAGTCTAAACGAGCGCTGTAGGAACCTAGGGCACCTAGGTGGGCCGGGGTCTCAGGTAAACGTGAGAGTGGGCCGGCCCAAAACGCTGGCACATTTCGCTGACCGAAAATGCCTCCAGATACCCGCCCATTTGACCGATGCCAACGCGACCAGCAGAGCTGTCTACCTGGACAGAAATCATATAGATACTGAGTCGAGTGATCGAGCAGACCTCTCCTAAGAGAGATCTATAAATGGGTAAGAGAGGGGACAGGATATATATCCACGTCTCGCGCCTCTGGGGACTGGATGATGAGGCGATGCTTTCCCAGCGCGCCGCCATCGCCGCATCCTCAGAGCGGGGATGATCGCCACGCCAACCCCTCAGTGCGGAGGGGACAGCCTTGGCTCCAGCCAACTGAAGGAGGATAGCATCACACTGATCTGGCATGTTTGGGGTTTCCTTCTCGGAGAGAAGTACACCACACAGCGAATAGACTCCACATCAGGGCATAGGCATGCCTCATAGAGGGTGCTCTAGGCCTGAGTGATGGTGTTAACCACCTAACGGTAGGTCACCTAAGTCCTCCGAGCTCCATCTATGGGCCACACGTGATGTCCATAGAACTGGGCGCGGGTGCCAAACGGTGCCTGTCCCAAAGAAGAAGTTTCTTCCATGGGACATGCCAGGGAGGGGCCATCACGAGGAGAGAGCTAGAATACAGGTTTGATTGGGCCTGAGAGGCGCAATGCATAGACCTGTTCCTCGTCCTCCCTGACTTTACACAGCATCTGTGCGAGTAGGCTCACTGGAGAAATGCGTATACGCACGCCCCGGGGCCAGCTGTGTAGCCAGTGCGCAGAACGCACCCATAACAGCTGGACAGTCGGGGGTGGAGCCTCCATTCTCCCAGGCGAACTGCCGTGAGAGCGCAGCGGCTGCACGGTTGAGCTCGGCGGGGAAAAATGGAATGCAGCGATTGCGCCGCGTATGACTCCGGGGGAGCAGACGGCGAGCGAGCTGAGACATGCGGCGACAGCGAATATCTCCCTTGCGGTTGATATACACCATCGCCACCATGCTGTTCGTCCTGACCAGCACGTGTTTCCCTTCTAACACCGGTAAAAACGGTGCAGCGTGAGATACACTGCCAACAGCTCCAGGCAGTTAAGATGCCAATGCAACCAGTTTCCTACCACGGAACCACAGCTGCATGCCCGCAACACACGGCCCCCCAGCGTGAACTGGAAGCATCCGTCAAACGACGACATGCCTGGACGCTTGTTCTAGAGGCCCGCGGGCCTGTAGAACACAGGGTCCATCCAGAGGCTGAGGGCGCGGCGACACAGCGGAGTGACAGTCACCCGGTGCGCGCTCGCGTGCCATGCGCGTCTAGGGACCCGATCGTGAAGCAAATGCTGAAGTGGTCTCATATGGAGCATCCGAGCGGCGAGACCGCGGCTGCGGATGTCATATGCTCCAGGAGCCTCTGAAATAATATCAGTGGGACCACATTTTCCTGTCGAACTCTCTCAGACAGGCCAGCATCAGCCCGGCGCGCTCTCGGGGGAGGCGCGCCGTCATGGTGATCAGGTCCAGCTCCAACCCGAGAAAAGAGTTGCTCTGCACGGGGGCGAGGCTGCTCTTTTCTCGGTTGACCTGAAACCCCAATTGGTCGAAGTGCCGAAACACCCTGTCTCTGTGCGTAATCAATTAATCCCGCGAGCGCGCTGAAATCAGCCAGTCGCTTGAAATAATTGAGTATGCGGATGCCCGCAAGCCGAAGCTGGGGCACCCTCCGCGAGCTTGGTGAAAACCCGCGGAGACAGAGAGAGCCAAAAGGGGAGGACTTGTACCGCCAGGCTCGACTTCAGACGCAAACCGCAGGAAACTGACGGTGGCGTGGAAGTATGGAGACATGAAAGTACGCGTCCTTCAGGTCTACTGCTGCAGACCAATCCCGAGGACGAACGCTCCGGAGGGTGCGCTTCTGCGTAAGCTTTCTGAACGGCAGCTTGTGAAGCCAGCGGTTCAAAAAGCGCAGATCAAGGATTGGCCGTAGCCCACCGCTCTTTTTGGGTACGATGAAGTGCGGCCTGTAAACCCGCTCTCCATCCCGGCTGGAGGGACCGGTTCGATTGCATCCTTCGCCAGGAGGACAGCAATCTCCTCTCGCAAGACAGGGGCGGACGCAGGGCTGACCCTGGTGAAATACACACCCGTGAACTTGGGAGGCCGTTTCGCGAACTGAATCGCGTAGCCGAGTCTGATCGCGCGGATGAGCCATTGCGATGGGCTGGCCCGCGCTAACCAGGCAGGCAGAGCCCTCGCAAGTGGCTTCGTCCGCACGATCGCTGACGTACCAGCGGTGGGGCAGCGCGGAGTGGGTGGGCTCAACCGGGGAGCACTGGGGTCCCACAGGAAAGCAGGAGGCAAGAGATTCACTCTTGTCTCGCACCCGTACTCAAATTTCCTCCTCTCCAGATGGCCCGTCTCAGGGACGCTTCGCGGTTCGTTTACCGAACTTAGCGGCGCCCTGGGGCGGGGAGCGCTGGTTGCCTGCGAGATGCTCGGCGCAGCCGCTTGGCCAGAGGCGCAGACGGGGGCGACCGAGCAAAGCCGCAGGCGGGCGCTCTCGGCGTGAAGCAGTGGATGTGGATGGCTCGGCGGGGAGGAGCGGTTTTACGATCCCGCCGAGAGATGGTATTACCCATCGCCTCCGACTGCTCGCTCACCGGCGTGAATTCCTGGGCGAATTCACTGACGGTGTCGCCGAACAGGCCAGCCTGGGATATGAGTGAGCTAAGAAAGCAAACTTTGTCAGCATCACGCAGATCACCAGGTTTAGCCCGTGGTGGCGTTCCTGGGCCACTAATGTGACCATCGTCCTTCCCTGGGGCACACACAGCCGACTTCAGTCGATAGCTGTGCGGAGCTCATGCTCAGTCCTGGGTCGGAACCATCCCCGCGCAGCTGGGCCAGCGCCTGCGCTAGGGAGCGCTGGTAGGTGGCCGTAGCATGCATGGTGAGGGCGGAGGCGCACGCAGCGCACTGCGTGGGCTTCCTGTGCACATCCAGGAAGAAGGGGACGTGGAGGCTTAGAAGGTCTTGCCTTCTTTATCTCCTCCACATCACACCCCTCTAGTCGGTCTGTCCGCGGGGCTGGGGGATAAACCATCTCCAGACCCACGGCCGAAACAGCCTGGGAAGCACGGCTGCAAAGTCTGCTTCTGGATTCGACGCCACGCCCATCATCCCGGAGGAAGAGAGCAGGTTCGAATCCTCATCAGACAATGACAACCAACCCTCCAAGGATGGTGAGGATGAAAGCGTACGCAGATCGGGCAGAAAAAAGTGCCCTCCAAGACTGCGTGAGCTTACTGCGCACTTTCCGGGAAGAAGGGGACGGAAGGCTTAGAAGGTCTTGCCTTCTTATATCCTCCACATAACACCCATCTAGTCGGTCCGGCCGCGGGGCTGGGGGATAAACCATCACCAGACCCACGGCCGAAACAGCCCGGGAAAGCACGGCCATCATGTCTGCTTTTTAGATGCCAACACCGTGCTCTCCACCCCGGAGGGAGGGAGCGAGCGGGTTCGCATCCTCATCAGACAATGACAGCCCATCCTCCGATGCAGCGATGGACATCTGATCCTCGGTGTCATCAAGTGAGAGGGCGACCACCCGAGGATGGAGCGCTTCTCTCACCTGAAGCTTGGATGGAGCGCGTGGAGGAGCGAGAGGTCCGCGAGCCCGAGGGCGGCGGATTTACTCCCACTGAAACCCTCAGATCTGCCCGAGTGCCAACCGCAGTGCGGGGGACAACTGGGGTGGGTCGCTCTTTTGCAAGAGCGAGCCGCGATCTTAACTGCGCAGCAGACATGACATCACAATGATGGCATGCACTGCCCGCAAGCACCGCATCAACATGCTGGACCCCCAGACATGAAACGCAGTGCTCGTGCCCATCATCCGGGGACAGGAAACCACCGCAACCAGAAACGCACGGTCGGAGCGACGTCTTGAAAAAGACGCGCTGCACAACCGTGTTGCTCTTTTAGGAAACTTGCTTCCTATATACATACCGCTCTTGGAGGACCGGACCCAAAGGACGCCAGGCAAGGGAGAACAACCCAGCTCGACCATCTGCCACTGCGTATACACGCTCTGGACCGGGAGAAGCTGCTTCTCGATCTCTCTCTGTAGACACAGGTTGGAGATACCCTCATAGACTCTCTCAGAAGCTCGTGAAAGGCTCTGAAAGCGAAAAGGATGTCGTTGCTGAGCACATGCTAGCCTTTTATGCCAGGCTGATTGTCATTCAAGACAGCTGTGCACGCTGACGCCGCCAACTCATTGGCATTTCATTGGCCCGTTTTTATACTCTTTCAGATGATTGGATTCTGACGAAATCCCCCATAGTGGAAGTTTTTCCACATAGCATTGAAGTTCCCCTCCCGAAGGGGAACTAATCTGAATGCAGTACTTTAAATGTCGAATAGGTGGCGGGTAAATAGCACAAGTGGCTGGACGTGACTGCACAACAATGCATTTTGCATTTATGTTTTCGTTATTATTTTGACGTCAGTTGCGGGCCGGAGGGAGGGGCCACCAGTTTGAGACCCCTGATGTACAGTATAAGCAAACTATTTATCTGATTTATTGCTCTGTTACATTAAATCATGAATAAAATGAGCTCTGACATGGATAGGGTAGACCGGGGATGATTGTAACTGGGGATGATTGTAATTATTTTTAAGCACTTAAAACTTCCTTTTTTTTAGCTACATGACTGAAACTTTTAGGCAAAAGACCCACATTTGTCTGCTACAAATACACATTTGTCTACTACAAATGTCAACAATTTTAATTTCTTAAACTATATCACAGACTTTGTGAGATGATGACAAATACAAAGTGGTCATTTGTAACCTACCACACTACTAGGGTAGGTTGTAACCAGGGCTTGACATTAACTTTTTTGATCACCAGCCACTGTGGCTAGTAGTTTTCCACCATTTCTAGCCACTTCACTAGCCACAATTTTGTTGTTGGGAAAATATGTTTTATATGCATAAATTTGACTTTGGCATGGGTGGAGGCATGCTAAAATTACTTCATTTAGATTGTGTTTTTTCCACTTGCCTCCTCGTTCATTTAACTGTTTTTTGTTTATGAGCTTACTCAATGAGCATGAGCAAATGGGTTGTGCTTTCATAAAAAAAGTGTAGTATTGCAATAAGTTTTCTTTCACATGACTTTTCAGGGCTCAACACAATAAGGATTTACCTTTTTTTTTTTCTGGCCACACCAAACTAATTATTTCCTTGCCACAAATTGTAAATGTGTAATGTGTCAAAACAAGCAAAATACTGCTGTATACGTAAACTTTTTATTCAACAAAACAGCTGACAATTAAAAATATATATATTTTCACGCATCTAAAACTATGCACTAGGGATGGCACAATTCTCAATATAATATTGAACCGTTCTGTACGACATCCACGGTTCAATATGCGCTTGTGAATTGCGTTTTTTCCAGTTTTACGTTTAAATAATTTATGTGCATTTTATTGCTCACCGAATTGACTGTTTGTGTGTGCCTGTAAGTCTATGAGCTGAGTTGAGGAAACTCCTCCCCGCGAGTAAATATTTAATAACTATGCTAATAAAGTTAGGGGGCGCTTAACCATCATTCCACGGCCATGGTGAGTGGCGGTGAAGAGGCAACAGTACGAGGAAGCACCGGTGTCTTTCAAATCCGCGGTGTGGGGACACTTCGGTTTTGCCAGTGAGTATAATGCTGAGGAAGAAAAAACGGTGAGCAAAAAAAATTACTGTGTGCACTGCAAGCATTGTTTTACACGTATAGCCAGAGCTTAATTTGTGCCGGTACACGCTGGATCCGGCACCTCATTTTACCGATCCCCTTTCTCAACCGCCCTCCTTCCCATCCGCTGTCCACTTTCACTTTCTTCCGGGATTTCCCAACTCTCTTCACGTTTGTCCGCAACAACCCCACGCTCTTCACTTTTGTCCTTCGTCCCCGACACCCCTCCACCATCCAACGCAACCCCTCCCCCCAGCTCTCCACTTTCGTGCCCGACACCTCTCCATCCGCGGGTAACATGCCGGATCCGTTGCCCCCATCTGTTTCGGGACCTCGCAATTCACAAATTAAGCACTGCGTATAGCCTACTCAAACGGAAACACTTCCAACATGACTGCACATCTCCGGTGCCATTTACTAGAGAAACTACAGTTTGACCTGATATAACTCATACGACATCATCTACAACAATAGAGGTACTAAACAAAATATTATCTTGTTATTTTGTTTTACTTTCTTATCTCGGAATTCAATTTTCTGTTGTAGCTTCTGGAGCGGGGTTCTGTGGGATTGTTAAGGAAACCTGAGGAAACTGAAAATGTCACATGACCCCATATTATCCCTGATTCATGGAATTGGTAGTGTTATAACTCTCCCTGCGTTTCAACTAAACCCGTTCTCCCCTATTTCACACAACAAATTGAACGTGTTTAAATTTCAAAATATTGTTTGACCAATCACGCACGCTTCAGATTTAAAGCAGCATTCATTCATTCAAATCAGAATTTCAGTATAGCCTATTTTACATCATTTCAATATTAATAAAATTGTAATTTATCTACTACCTAGTTTTTATTCGAGCTTATTCGAGAACTAAACAGATAAAAGCAGACAAGTTTAACATTTGACACAATTTACTCTGTGATTTATTTAAAAAAGGGCACAGAAATGATAAAATAAGATATTAAAATATTGTTGAAATACTTTAAACCTACTGAGTGTTCATCAGTGATGTCATACAGCATTATATCCATCCTAAATATGCTTTTAAATGTTTCAGATTAAGGTATATGATGATATTTTTATGGGGTGACATGGTGGCGCAGTGGGTAGCGCTGTCGCCTCGGCTGTGTCAGTTGGCATTTCTGTGTGGAGTTTGCATGTTCTTCCCATGTTGGTGTGGGTTTCCTCCTGGTGCTCCGGTTTCCCCCACAGTCCAAACACATGCGGTATAGGTAAATTTGGTAAGCTAAAATTATCCAAAGTTTATGTGTGTGAATGAGAGTGTATGGGTGTTTCCTAGTGATGGGTTGCAGCTGGAAGGGCATCCGCTGCGTAAAACATATGCTGGATAATTTGGCGGTTCATTCCTCTGTGGTTACCCCAGATTAATAAAGGGACTAAACCGGAAAAAAACAATGAATGAATGATATTTTATCAGTGTTGAATAACTTGTGCTCTCTAGACTCATGTTGATTTGTGCATATTTATAAAGATATTTACATCCTTGTATAGAGTTTGATTGTTCTCACAGACTACTCAGGGTGATTGAATGTGAAAACATTCATTTACACTTGGGTTGAGTGTGTGTGCTTTTGTTTCTTACATAAAGCAAGTCCTATGAAAAACAGGTTATAGGTTTACTTTCATTTTCACACATACAGTAGTACTGGTCTGGGTAGTTAAAACGCCTGCAGCAGTTCCAGACCAATCATTACACAAAGCATGGGACAAAAAAAGAGGAGGATTAGTGATGACTAAAGAATATGTTGTATGTAAAAAGAAAGAAAGAGAGTTATGTTGAGTTACATCAAGTCCTGTTGCGTGACATTCCTTTTCAGAACATACTAGCAAGAAAACAAATGTATATTTCAAAAAAAATAATTGCAGCTCTTAATCTGACAAGAACAGCAACTTCATTGATGTTTCATAAGGAAACTTTAACATTTACTGACATTTTTTAATTACACAAAAAAATTTTATATTGGAAACAGGTTATTTAGATTATTTAAATGTTTTTCACACTGTGGAAATGGTTTTCACTACGTTCACACTGCAGGCAAATGTGACCTGAATCTGATTTTTTTTGCCCACATGTGACTCAAATCTGTTTTTGTCTTGACATTGACAGTGGCTACGTTCACACTGCAGCCAAATGTGGCCCGAATCAGATTTTTTTGCCCACTTGTGAACAGCCCAACCCGCATGGAATCTGATATTTTCACTTCAGATTTGTGCCACTTTCGTATGTAGTCTTAAGACACAGATCTGATGTTTTGCAATGCGACCGCAGTGTGAACGGTTATGTCGGATTTCATAGGCCTTTAGCCTGGTTTATACTTCTGCGTCAAGTAATCGGCGTGACCCACGGCGCATGCAACGCGCGTAGCTGTGCATTCATACTTCTGCACGCTGTTTCTGTTGCTCTGCAATAACACTTCCGAAACGCTAGTTGGCAGTAGGTGTTTATGTTCCTCTGTGTAGAGTTTCTTCGCTGGTGTTTTGTTTTTTATGAACGCTTCCTTGATGTACAAGTGGTTCAAACTCGCTCATTTTGAGGCAGGAACCAGCGGACGTGCAACAACTTTAATCATAAGGTAAACACAAAACAAAACTTTCCATCCGGAGCTCCTTCACAGGACTCGACACTTGTAAACACTCGCTCCATCGGGCTCGCACGGCTCGCAGTCCCGCCCACACTCGTTAGCGCTTCCAAACCGACCAATCACAGAGATTACGCTACGCGTCGTTGCGACGTGTAGTTAAATTTTTTAGAAGTGCTTGTCCGCGACGCCGACGTCCACGGCGAGGGCTATGCGTCCATGCGTAGGCCGCGCCGTAGCATACACGTATGCTTGACGCAGAAGTATAAATCAGCCTTTATAAATCAGCGACGCGTGCGTCATCATTCTGTGCTGCAAACATCATCTACTCCTCAGCAGCACAGTAGAATGGCACACAGGGCAATAACTTTACCACAGACAGTTGGTTGTTCATTTTGAAAAAAATTAAGGCAAAACTGGTGCTTGTTAACTAATTTGGTTAATGATTGAGGCACAAGTTGATTGCAAAGCTGAAGAGGGTCGTGGGTGTTGCGGGTAGGGGATCCGTGCGCAAAAGATTCACTTTAGTGGGCACTTCATTTTAAGAGAGGACTTTCTCTCCGAGAGAAAAAAAGGGCAGGTGCTCAAGCACCCAAACCCCCCTGTGCCTGTTGTTTTTAATGAAGTAAGATGAAATAACTCTGCAAACAGAGATAAACCAACTCCACCTTTATAGTTCAGTCTGCAAATCAAAGGACATAAAAGTGCCCGTAGTTAATATATATATATATATATATATATATATATATATATATATATATATATATATATATATATATATATATATATATATATATATATATATATATATATATATATATATAAGCAATGTTTATATTTATGAAAAGCAAGGGGGCGGGCCAGAGTCACGGTGCCAGGCCAGCTGACCGTCAGGCCACCGGGAAATGTCCCAGTAAAATCAAGAATGGATAAGGAAAAAAACATGTAAAACAGGCTTTTAAGAATTCAACAGCACCATAAAATTGCCTGCATTTGAATAAACTCTCCATTAGCAAACAGACTAAAATTGTTGATGTTGTTCACCGATAACCCCCTGCTGCAGTGCTCTATTGTGAACACTTGTGGGCACTGCTGTTGCAGTTTTCTGTTTTTAAAGGTTTTTTTTTCCTGAACGGATAGCTGTCTGGTCATTAGCAGGTGTAAATGCCCTCCAAAATGCATTCGAGACCACTGCTGGATTTTGTATAACTCAGATGTATAGTTTTTCTCACATAAAAAAAATATAAACTAGTCTTGTGAGAGAGCATTATATGCTATTTTACATAGTCAGATATAACAGTGCTAATGCAAAACGTAGCAGCAATGCCAGTGGATGTTTGTTTCATTTTCGTTTTAGAATGTCAATTTTACCCAAGTAAAAATGAGAAATGCTGACTGGCTAACTAAAATGAAAAGTAAGGGTTTTTAGATTTTAGCATTTCATTTAATGTTCATTTTGTTTCAACTAATGCAAATGTAAATAGTTTACTAGTGACTGTAGTAAGTAGACACTAAAGTGAGAATCTGGAAGGTTTTATTAAAGAATAGACTTCTACATGACAGCAAACCGCATAAGAAAAACAATAATAAAATAAGTGTTTTCATTCATTCATTTTCTTTTCGGCTTAGTCCCTTTATTAATCTGGGGTCACCACAGCAAAATGAAACGCCAACTTATCCAGCATATGTTTTACACAGCGGATGCCCTTCCAGCTGCAACCCATCACTGGGAAAACCCATACACTCATTCACACACACATACACTACGGTCAATTTTAGCCTACCCAATTCACCTATACCACGTCTTTGGACTGTGGGGGAAACCGGAGCACCCGGAGGAAACCCACGCGAACACGAATAGAACATGCAAACTGCACACAGAAATGCCAACTGACCCAGCCGAGGCTCAAACCAGCGGCCTTCTTGCTGTGAGGCGATCATGCTACCCATTGTGCCACCATGTCACCTAAGAGTGTTTTATGACACAGATTCATTACCTGCTGAGGTTTTCAGTGTGGAGGATCTGAAAAAATGAAAAATACAAACATTATTAAATACATCATAAAATCACTAAATTATGAGGGAAATCACTTGGACTATTAATTGTAGTAGTCTTACATGAGTAGTCTCATAATATTTCTGGTCCGTTTCCTCAGAAGAGCAAGACATTTTAATTGAATGTATCAGTTAATGTTTATTTCTTCACTCCTACACTAAGTGTGGCTTAGACTTGTTTCAATGCCTGGTCCAAACCAAAGTTCGATTGTCCCCCCTTGCTTCTCAGCTGGTTTGTGTTAACACCATCTTTTTTTCTTTGGGAACATCAAATACCTCAAGGATTCCCTTTATGAGTGGGGTATTATTTGCTGGTAAAAATGCCCACAAATTTCTTTTATTCATTCCTGGTGCCCTTTTAAAAAAGAAAAACAGAGTAGGCTCTTATTCAAAAATGTGTCAGTACCTATCTTTGCAGTTGTTGTAGTTTCTGTTAAAGGAAAATCTGTTTAAATAATAATAATAAAAAAAACACCGCTGTAAAGTGAATAACACATATGCAATGCTTTTTTTTAATGTTGTGTTAATACAAATGTGGATCTAAAATTTTAAATATATTTTATAGACTTAGTATTTTTAGTATAATAGCAGGAGATAAAATGCATTCAAAAATAATCTACAGTATGACACATGAACAGATGAAAAGCATAAACGCTGAAAAACAGAACTATGCCTCTCTTCTGACATACTTTTGCGCCACCTGCAATGAGATTTAAACTAAATGCAGAGAATGTCTGATTTGGGATTTTTTCCCTTAGTTGTTCAAACGTAAAGCTGCAGTCACACTAGAGTTTGAGCATGCTGCTTAGACAAGATGATTAGACATTAAAAAAGCGAGCGATTGGTCCATGTTTTAAATTTCTGTCCAGAGACGTCATGTTTGGATCCTTGATTATTCTCACGCAGTCATGTGATGTGATTTTGCAGGTCAGAGTTCACCAAGCTTGAACTTTGCACAGCAGCGAACTGCGAAACTTGATGCATGACCCTGCGTTTCCGGTCTAATGCATTCACGTGTGTATGAATGGAAGTCTATGGGGACTTGGGGAGAAAAGTCCAGTGTTACCGCAGCTTAATTTTGGGAAGCAAGTGGTAACAAAAAATAAATAAAACTTGATGAACACCCACCAAATACCTTTTAGAAAAAAAATAACATTGTGGCATATGTTTGTCTTGCGGACACTGTGTAAAGACATTTATAAAATGAAAACTATTATCTGGAAAATACATTTGCTAAGCCAACAGCAGAAAGAGCACTGGGGGAAAAAATAAATGTAAATAGTCCAACTATTAAAACAAATAAACAAAACACAAAATCAAATATCTTTGTTTTCCTGTGGTATTTATTTAGTAATTGTGTTTCCATCAAAGTTCAATGTGAATCTTATTGGATTAAATATTATTTAAATCAATAAAGCAAATATACATTTTTATGTGTATTTTAATATTTTATGCACATCTTGAAGTTTCCAGGATGCACGGTGATGCTGTGGGTAGCTTGTTTGCCTCACAGCAAGAAGGTCGCTGGTTCGAGCCTCGGCTGGGTCAGTTGGTGTTTCTGTGTGGAGTTTGCCAGTGATAGGTTGCAGCTGGAAGGGCATCCCCTGTGTAAAACATGCTGGATAATTGGTGGTTCATTCCGCTGTGGTGACCTCAGATTAAGGGCGTACTCACACTATGCTATCTGAATCGTGCCCAGGCCGGTTTCCCAGATCGCTTGAAAAGTGTGAGCGCTCTGAGCGCGGTTCACTTGGGCTCAGGCGCGGTACGCTTGCAGTGTGAGTGCAAGCGTGCTTAAGCCCGAAACTGAAAGCGAGACGTGACTTTTAAGGGACTGTTTGATATGGATTAATTAATCATTCGTACTGTTCAATGAACGCACACTGTTGTAAATTATTAGAGACGCAAACCCCTCACTGCGTGTCAGCTGAACCTTCAGCAAACCTTCTAATTCCTGAAGCACGAGGACTTTATAATTGTTTATGAGCGTCAAAAGTAGCTCGGCAAAATATTTGACTGCGTGTCACCGCATATCAAACAACTTAAACGATATAACTAAAGAAATCTCCACTGTGCTGAGCGAAATCGCTTACTGAACAGCGCATCATCAATGACTTACAGTAAGCATGCCCAGGCCCGAATGTGATGTGAGTGCGGGCCGTCGGCGGAGACGGGAGTGGGGACAAGCGTGCTTCGTGTTAAACTAGTTTTCGTCCACCTTTAAAATGTTTATGAAATTCTTTTAATAAAAACTTTTGTATAATCAGTGGGCAGGGATGTTTACTGATATTATGGATTGATGTTTTGCACTTTTTTAACCGCCAGGTTTACGTCACTTGGCTGTCCTGTCTTGCACAGGTCCTGTTTGATCTAAAAACAAAGATGAACAGACAGATGAAACTTTCCACGCATCATCTATTGGCAATATATTTGTATAAATAGTCTTAGTACATGTGACATACTTGCTGTAACTTCATTTCAGCATTTCCATTCTCTGTGAGGTCTAAAACTGATTTATATCTCACTGGAATTCCAGCAACACACACACACGCACACACACACACTGTGAAATATCTATTAGTCATTATTAATATTACTCACACAAAAACATTGCATATGAAATTCAATAAAATAGTATCTATGCTTAAGAAAAAGAAAGCGTTACTTTTCACAATGCTGTCTTTTGGTCCACCGTCCACCCTGAAGGCCCATCTGCCTGGAACATTGACATTACTGGAGTTCTTGAGATTTGAGATGGAGCTCCTATTGTTTGTTTCAGGAATCACCAAGTAATTTGTGGAGTTTATAGTGTCAAAACCAGCCTAAAAAATATAAAATATTATTTACATAAACAGTATAGCGTGCATTTATATTAAAGGTAACATTAACAATTTATTTTACCTCCACTGCATGTACTGTTGCAGCAATGTCACCATAATTTATTAGGATAAATGAATAATTACTGCCTGAGATTAAAATAACTTGAAACGATGATTCCTGCAATATTGGAAAAAGATAATCTGTTTTAAAAAATTGCAATTTTATTTTAATGAAATGTTGAATATACAATTGCATGGTTAAACTTGTTTTGCTATAAACAACATATTATTTTTTAATAATGTGTTTTATTTTGTATTAATATTGCAGTTGCAATAAAGTATTAAAAAAGTTAACTGAATTATGGATCAAGAAAAAATCTGTCACAGTTTACTTACTGTGTTGGTCAAGCTGTAGTAAGCAACTTTATTCCAAGTTGCAACAAAGACCCAAGAAGCGGCGAAGGTCAGATTCGGGAAATAAATGTTTATATTCTGAGTGGCGCGAGTGAGAACACTTCCATTAGTGTATTGATTATAAGAGACGACTCCTCTCTTACTGTTATCAAGGTCAGTCCAGAGTCCAGCAATTATATCTAGACTTCCATTAGGAAATAAGTAGGGAACAAACTGTTTAGAAGCCTGGCTGAATGTGAGGAATCCATTATTATTAACCTGAAATACCAGAAATCAAAGCAACATGTTTCACTGATCCCAGAGGAGTTTATAAAGCATCCAAAACAAATGAACAAAATGCAATCAGAATCTTACATAGATCTGCTGGTATGTGCGGCCAAAGAACTGAAATGGCTTCAACAGTGTAATAACAGAAGAGCTTCCATCATCTGCAGCAGGATTTATTGTGTCTACTGCTGCTGAACCAAATGGGTAGAAGATTTGTGGTGCTGCTGGCACTAGGAAAAAAGATAACAAAATTTAATTTCTAGTTACAGGAAATTTTGTGTGTGTGTGTGTGTATATATATATATATATATACTCTCAGAAATAAAGGTATGAGAGCTGTCACTGGGGTGGTACTTGAAGAGTCCATATTGGTACCTTAAAAGTATATATTAGTACCTACAAATTTTAAGAGGAACACTTTTGTACTTTTTTTAGGTACCAATATGTACCCTTGAGGTATTAATATGGACCTTTTAGGTACAAATTTCTGAGAGTGTATATATATATATATATATATTTATATATGAGGAATATCATACGAGTAGCAGTATGCTACGAGTGTGCTTTTGCGTTAATACAACAGTTTGAAGGCATAATCGTGTGTATAAAAAAGAAAATCAAACACAGAGAGTCTCAAAACCCTTTTGTATTAGGAACTACTTTCTTCCACCATTCATTCACATCTGCAGCTGACGTCAGAAAAGCAGAAACTGTTGTCACTTCACCAACATCACTTTAGAGCTAGTGTTTGAATGATTGTTTAGCATAATGTCTGAGTTGATGACAAAACGGGTGATTTTGCTCACATTTTAAGATTATAAGGCTGAACAGCATGAAATGCCATCAGTCTACAGAGATTTCCCAGTATTTCTCTGTCGCAATCAGGAGATCACAATAATTAACTCAGAAAAAGCAAGAGCAAAGAAAACACTGCCAGATTACTGTTGTGTTTGCGATAAGGAGTTTTTATTGTAGGAATTGAGTTTAGAATTGTAAATGAGTTTGTGCAAAGTTACATAAACACTGCTGAATACAATCCATTACATGCCTTCTGACTGGAAGCACTTTTTTTGCAAGTAAAAGGCATTTTATTATAACTGTGAAAATGTTCACCTCCTTGTGTAACTGTGCAGTATTATTGACACACATATATCCTTGGTATATGCTTAGTTGTGCATCAAATTTAATTAAAAATATTCCCATAAGTGTACCCCCTGGTTTAGAGGATGCCAATTCATAACTTTTTGATTTAGTGGCTAATTAGTATGAATTTGTTCGATCTCATTCATACATTTTAGTACAATTTGCTCATACCCCAATGACGGTTGGGTTTAGGGGTGGGGTTTGGTGCCACACCTCCCTTTAAAAAACGTACAATTATCTATTAAACTGACAAAATGCATAATAGTTATGTTTTCTCACGAGATCAGGCTGGTTAAACCAAGACTGACACTTGTATAGGGTCATGTTTACTTCTAACCAAGTGAAAGTGGAGCAGGCAGTGTACAACCAGGTAACTTAGTGGAGACAGGGAGTAATTTGCATATTCATGGTTCTTTGGTATAGTAATTTGCATTCATTCATAAATAATCGGTTTATCACAAAGGAAGATTTTTATTTTTTTTAAGACAGCTGGAATCCTGTAACCATTGATTTCCATAGTATTTGTTCTTCCTACTATGGAAGTCAATGGTTACAGCCCACATTAATAAATACTATAACAATTTATAGCCAATTCTATAGTTCTTATTATAGATATATCTGATATATCTTGTTATAAGTTCAGAAAACACACATAAAAGATCAATAACTGAGAAAAGATCATCAATATGTGTTCAGTATGTGTTTCTGTATTTGCATGTCTTTCGTCAATGTGACGCTTTCTCAATTTGTTATTGTTTTTTTATATGCATGTGTTTTCTTAACTTGCAGCATGCTTGACGTCTCTCAGCCAGTGTACTAAAGGGAAACACATATATACTGTGCATATACATAACACACATAGACATAACAAAACATAAACACAAACACATATACTGTGTGACTAACAACACACACATACAGTACTATTCATTCATTCATTTTCTTTTCGGCTTAGTCCCTTTATTAATCTAAGGTCACCACAGCGGAATGAACCGCCAACTTATCCAGCATATGTTTTACACAGCGGATGCCCTTCCAGCTGCATCCAGCACTTGGAAACATCCATACACACTCATACACTACGGACAATTTTAGCTTACCCAATTCACCTGTACCACATGTTTTTGACTGTGGGGGAAATCGGAGCACCTGGAGGAAACCCACACGAACACGGGGAGAACATGCAAACTCCATACAGAAATGCCAACTCGAACCAATGACCTTCTTGCTGTAAGGCGACAGTGCTGATCACTAAGCCACCGTGTCGCCCCTCATAGTATTGAACACATTTTTATACAGTTTATACTAGTTTTAGACCAGGGGTGCTCAACCCTATTCCTGGCAATCGACCTTCCTGCAGTTTTCAGTTGCAGCCCTTATCAAACACACCTGCCTGTAATTATCAAGTGCTCCTCACGTTCTAAATAATTAGTTCAGGTGTGTTTGATCAGGGTTGGAGCTGAAATCAGCTGGAAGGTCGATCGCCAGGAACAGGGTTGAGCACCCCTGTTTCTGCCAGTTTATGAGGTTTAAATTTCTTTTTACCATTTTTCCTATTTGGTTGTCTGCTTATTTTGTGATTAAAAGCTTGAACATAATTTAATAACAGTCTAACAACAATATTACTACAAATACTACTATTACTACTACTAATAATATGGTAACACTTTACAATAAAAGTACATGAATAATGAGGTATTAATATGTAAACTAAACATTACATTATTATGAACTAACGATGAGATAATGTGTGCGCTAATCATGCACTAACTTTAACTACAACATGAGTCACATGAGTTCATTTGTGAATAACAGCTCCCTTAATTACTTGTTAGTACATGCTTGTTTGTTAATTAATTTGCTTATCCAAAGCCATTGTGTTATAACATAAGCAGCAGCTTATTAATAATACTGAATGTTTTTAAGATCTCTTTTATTGTATTGAAACTTAAATGAGATTGCGTTATCAACACTGATAGATGCCCTGCTGTCAAATAAATAGTCGAGTCATGATCTCGAACCTGTGATCTGTACTCATACCTTTCTGTGTTCCACCGTCCACCCTGAAGACCCATCTGCCTGGAACATTGACATTACTGGAGGTGTTGAGGTTTGAGATGGAGCTCCCATTGTTTGATCCAGGAATCACAAAGTAATTTGTGGAGTTTATAGTGTCATAACCAGCCTAGAAGTATATAAAACAATATTGATGTAAACCTTTGACTATAGGGTGCACAAACTTTTATACTGTAGTAAATGGTAACATTTTGTTCTCATTACAGAAAAAAAGTTTCGCTTACCTCCACTCTTCGTTCCGTTGCAGCAATGTCTCCATAATTCATCAGAATAAATGAATAATTACTGCCTGAGATTAAAATAATTTGAAATGATGTTTCCTAAATAATAATTAAATAAATAAATAAGAAGACAGTTGCTAAAGTGTTCAATATATGAGCACAAATGACAGACATTGTTCATTGTTCTGCACTTATTCCTTTATATTATCTTATGTCTTAAAGTATTTTTTAATTAAATCATGCATAAAGTGAAAACATGAACATTTGTGTTGTCTTACTGCTGTAGAGGAAAGGTAAACGACTTTATCCCATGTTGCAACAAAGACCCAAGAAGCAGTGAAGGGCAGATTTGGGAAATAAGTGTTTATATCCTGAGTGGCGCGAGTGAGAACACTTCCATCAGTGTATTGATGATAAGAGATGACTCCTCTTGCTCGGTTATCAAGGTCAGTCCAGAGTCCAGCAATTATATCTTTACTTCCATTAGCAGGAAATGGGTAGGGAACATACTCTGATAAAGCCTGGCTGAATGTGAAATCTCCATTATTATTAACCTGAAACATCAGAAATACTGTCAATATCACAACCAGAGATTTATTTTCCTAATCACAAAGCAATTTATAAAGCATTCAAACCGAGCATGCACACCATGAAACAAAATAAAATCAAATTCCTACATAAATCTGCTGGTGTGTTCGTCCAAAGAACAGAAATGGACTCAACAGTGTAATAGCAGAGGAGCTTGCATCATCAGCAGGAGCATTTATTGAGTCTCCTGCTGCTGAACCAAATGTGTAGAAGATTTCTGATCCTGCATAGAAAAAAAGAGAGAGTAAAAAATTATAAGAATAAAAATGAACCTCTGGTGTTGAACTCATGCTGACGTGACAGTAAAATATTTAACCACTGATTGTGCTTCATGCTTGGCACATTACTGACAAAACTGCACCATTCATTAACAAGTTGTCCTTATAGATTTGCAGTTTATGCAATGGCTTTAATAGTACAGTAGCTAAACTTATAGCTGTTTTAAGAGCAGCTATTATCATTCTAAGAGCAGGGGCAGACTGGGACACAATTTCAGGTCAGTTGTTCATCTGTAATTAGGCATATTGTTTTTTTATTGTCATTTTGCACTAATATCTGTCAGAAGTAATATATGCAACAGCACCCCGACTATCATCCCTTGAAATACTATATGTTGATATTATTATTTGTAAAGTTTCTTGACGTGGTATTTTCATAGTATTTTATGATTTTTTTTTTTAAAGTCAGTAATTGAACAAATTTTTATACAGTTTATACTAGTTTTAGACAAATGTGTCTGCCAGTTTATGAGGTTTAAATTTCTTTTTACTATTTTCTTATTTGGTTGTCTGCTTATTTTGTGATTAAAAGCTTGAACATAATTTAATAACAGTCTAACAACAATATTACTACAAATACTACTACTACTAATAATAATATGGTAACACTTTACAATAAAAGTACATGAATAATGATGTATTAATATGTAAACTAAACATTACATTATTATGAACTAATGATGAGATAATGTGTGCGCTAATCATGAACTAACTTTAACTACAACATGAGTCACATGAGTTCATTTGTGAATAACAGCTCCCTTAATTACTTGTTAGTACATGCTTGTTTGTTAATTAATTTGCTCATCCAAAGCCATTGTGTTATAACATAAGCAGCAGCTTATTAATAATACTGAATGTTTTTAAGATCTCTTTTATTGTATTGAAACTTAAATGAGATTGTGTTATCAACACTGATAGATGCCCTGCTGTCAAATAAATAGTCGAGTCATGATCTCGAACCTGTGATCTGTACTCATACCTTTCTGTGGTCCACCGTCCACCCTGAAGACCCATCTGCCTGGAACATTGACATTACTGGAGGTGTTGAGGTTTGAGATGGAGCTCCCATTGTTTGATCCAGGAATCACAAAGTAATTTGTGGAGTTTATAGTGTCATAACCAGCCTAGAAGTATATATAACAAGATTGATGTAAACCTTTGACTATAGGGTGCACAAACTTTTATACTGCAGTAAATGGTAACATTTTGTTCTCATCACAGAAAAAAAGTTTCTTTTACCTCCACTTTTCGTTTTGTTGCAGCAATATTCCCATAATTCTTCAGAATAAATGAATAATTACTGCCTGAGATTAAAATAATTTGAAATGATGTTTCCTAAAATAATAATTAAATAAATGAATGAATAAGAAGACAGTTGCTAAAGTGTTCAATATATGAGCACAAATGACAGACATTGTTCATTGTTCTGCACTTATTCCTTTATATTATCTTATGTCTTAAAGTATTTTTAAATTTAAGCATGCATAAAGTGAAAACATGAACATTTCAGAAGTGTGTTGATCTTACTGCTGTAGAGACATGGTAAGGTACTTTATCCCATGTTGCAACAAAGACCCAAGAAGCCGTGAAGGGCAGATTTGGGAAGTAATTGTTGATATCTTGAGTGGCGCGAGTGAGAACACTTCCATTAGTGTATTGATGATAAGAGATGACTCCTCCTGCTCCGTTATTATCAAGGTCAGTCCAGAGTCCAGCAATTATATCTTTACTTCCATTAGCAGGAAATGAGTAGGGAACATACTCAGATAAAGCCTGGCTGAATGTGAAATCTCCATTATTATTAACCTGAAACATCAGAAATACTGTCAATATCACAACCAGAGATTTTTTTTCCTAATCACAAAGCAATTTATAAAGCATTCAAACCGAGCATGCACACCATGAAACAAAATAAAATCAAATTCCTACATAAATCTGCTGGTATGTTCGTCCAAAGAACAGAAACGGACTCAACAGTGTAATAGCAGATGTGCTTCCATCATCAGCAGGAGCATTTATTGAGTCTCCTGCAGCTGAACCGAATGTGTAGAAGATTCCTGATCCTGCTTAGAAAAAAAGAGAGAGAAATAATTATAAGAATAAAAATGAACCTCTGGTGTTGAACTCATGCTGACGTGACAGTAAAATATTTAACCACTGATTGTGCTTTAATAGTAGCAAAAATTATAGCTGCCTTAAGGGCTATTATCATTCTAAGAGCAGGGGCGGATTAGGACACAATTTCAGGTCAGTTGTTCATTTGTAAATAGGCATATTCTTTTTTTCTTTGTCATTTTGCACTAATATCTGTCAGAATATATGTAATAGCAGCCCGACTATCATCACTTAAAATTCTATATGTTGATATTATTATTTGTAAAATAACTTAACGTGGTATTTTCATAGTATTTTAAGTTTTTTTTTTTTTTTTTTTAAACCAATCTCATAGTAGATATTAAACTAAATTTTATACAAGTTTTATACTAGTTTTAGACCCCCCCCCCCCCTATTTTTTGTCAAAATTTAATCTAAAATATTCAAAGCTCTGTTCTAGATATTGCAGAGTAAAATGTAAAAAGAAGATATGTTTATTGCAGCTGAGTCACTAGTCTAGAACTGCCACTGATTTATTGGTCAAGAATTACCTGCCGGTACAGATTTTGATGGTGTGGATGTTTGTGTTCTGGCTGTTAAAGAGAGTGTGGTCATTAAATCCAGAAATATATGTCTGTATTTTTAATGTCACATTAGGACTGATCTATGGTGATCGAGAGAGCTTAAGGTGCTGCAATTTAAGAAAACACAAATTAAAACAACTAATTAAGAAAAGATCTTCATCTGCTTTGACAGCAAATCCTCACAGCGCAAGCACATTTTTTAAAAACGCGCTGCATTTTCTCACAACGCAAACAAATTAATAAGATGCACTGCATTTCTCACAATGCAAACAATTTATGAAAACGCACTGCATTTTCACACACTTTCAAATAGCATGGACCCTAAAACATGACGGACCCGGCTATTTTGGTTATGGCTATTTAGGCTAATAAAATACAAAAGACAAGAGAATCAGGATGTTAAAATAAACAAACAAAATCTCACATTTCATCCTGTGCGTCCAAAGAACATTTCCGTTGTGTTCCGACGTTTTTGCAAGTGTTGTGAAAAAGTGCAGGCGTTTTATTAATTTGTTTGCGTTGTGTGAAAATGCAGTGCCTTTTTTATGTGTATGCGTTGTGAGGATTTGCAGCATGTATGAAGATCTTTTCTTAATTTGCTGGCTTTTTTGTAATTGCATGTGTTTTCTTAAATTGAAGCATTTTAAGCTCTCTCAGCCACCGTACTGATCACACAAACAGATTATCAGCAAAACCTTACTGAGAGAAAACACTGATATGAACATCAGCAGATGAGGTAAAAGCAGAAACAATCTCATGATGATGATGATGATGTGGTTTTCTTCTGTAATCAGACAGCATTAGTAGTGGGTAGATTAGAGATCGGGCTAGACACCTTTTCACATTTTTATTCTCAGGCAGATGATTTAGAGCTGTCAAAACTAAGACTGCATGCTATTTGAACAGCAGCTACTGTATGAGGTTTTAAACTCTAGGCTACTGGATCTAATGCAAATAAAAATGTAAATCTTTTATTAAAAATTAGATCATTCAGTGGGGTTCTTATCAGCCTTTTAAAACTGTACATCTGATTTTAAATATGCATCTTAATTTGCACCCCAACATCAAGTAATATATTATTTTAAAGAACTTTTTCATGCCATTAGTCAAGTCATATAGACTGTGATAACATGCTTTGTTAAACAATTTCTTCACACTTTCCAAAAATATCAAGATTAGTTTATTAACAGTGTTTCAGTTTGCAAAGCTGCTTATAAACTACTTTTGATGTTTTTTGCAAAGTCGCAGTGGTAGTCACTGAATGTTTAAATACATTTATATTTTTAATCCAGTTTTTACATTTTAAATTGACTTTAATAGTTAAAAAAAGATTTCTGTGAATCCTTGAGAAAATAATAATTAGAATTAATAAGAAATTTGGTCACACTTTATTTTGATGGTCCGTTTGTTGAATTTAAGTTACATTGCATCTACATGCCAACTAATTCTCATTAGATTATAAGTAGACTGTTAGGTTGGGGTTAGTGTAAGTTGACATGTACTCGCAAAATCTACTAATACTCAAATGGGCCATCAAAATAAAGTCTTACCAGAAATGTTAAATAAGCACATTAGAATAATTTCTGAAGGAAAAAAAAAAAAATTCTACAAATATTTATTCTTTACCGATGGATTTTCTTGCAGTTTTTACAAATAAATCATAAAAGCATTAAGGTTTTGCTTTATTACAATCTGTTATCTCAGTAGCCATGATTTTTATTCCAGTCCATTCCATAAGTAAAATATATAATCGAGAATATAACATCAAGCTGATGAATACAGAAAAGGTTTTTACTTACCCCCGACTTGATACTATCAGTTATCAGGAAGTTTCACGGGTTTTACAGTGTCGCTGTTCTGTAATCAGGTAGGTGGGGGAAACCCCTCCAGTTATGTCCGTTGTGATATTTAGATTTTAGATATTTAGATATATTTAGATTTTATAAATTGAAGATTACAAACATCAAAGGTGCAAAATTGGTTAAATAAACTTTCTTTTGCAAAACCTTAGTGAGCTTCTGGTTTCAAATTATGTGTTTTAAGGCTGCTTGCCATTTAAGACCTAAATGTAAAGGTTTATAATATGCAGCTCAAAAAATAAAGGAAACACTTAAAAAAACACAATGTAACTTCAAGTGTTCTCTATTTTTTTAACAGTATATATATGAATAAGGAAATTGCTACAAATGGATGTGCACACTAATAGGTGGTATAGATCAGGGGTTTTCAAACTGTGGGGCGCGCCAGCACCTGTTAAGGGGGACGTGAGAATTTGAGGCGTGCACTTGAGTAAATTATGATACGATGTTTATGCGTTCGCTAGAATGAATCTGATTAACATTAGTTTCACATCTAACTATCAGGCACCTGTACAGTTAATGAGTTCCAGTGAAATACATGCAAATAAAATGGACCGGGTGCTTTTTAAAATGAATGACGGTGAATGAAAGTCAAACCGATGAGCCGTCTGACAAAAAAGTACCCTTCTGAATCAAATCAGCAGAATGCCCCTCTGGATCTTTTACTTTCTTTCAAGATATACGACATGATAACAAACAGACTACCTTTACATGGACATCAGTAATAGTTATTTGCCTTAATCTGAATAAGACAATAATATAATTAAGGTGTTACGTGAAGTGCTTTTCGGATGTTGCGTCAGCAGGCTATCCACGAGTCTCATGTAATTTCGGGTGTTTCATCTTTAATTTTTCGACTTTGACTGCAGTTCGGCACTTTCACTCATGAACATTTCCACATGACAAACTGGGGTATTAGATGCGAATATTTAGTAAGGACTGGTGGAAAATGTTTTAATGAGATTTGATAGCGCACGCCGAATAGAAAGAAAAAAACTGATCAGTGTTACCAGATGTTGCTGACTGATTCCAGCTCAAAAGCTACATTTTCACTACCCGCCTATGTCATTTATTACCTGCACAATCGAATTCAAAACCGCCCAATTTGGCAACACTGTTCATGATGTGTGTGTGTATGTGCACGGTCCTTTACTGACAGTCGTGTGTGTGGATCTTGTCGCAAAATGCAGCGAAAAGTCCTACATGACGGTAATAATTTGATTGCGGTGTTTACTCCAATAATGACACTAATATCTGCATACTCCACATCTTAATTCCATATCTGTTCAGTTCAGTTATGACTTTAGTCGGATTAAGGTCATCAAAAATAGCTGTTTACATGGTGACTCTTAATCAGAGTTAGGCATGGGACGATAACTGTTTTCAAGGTATACTGCGGTTTGGAAGAGTCAAGGTTTTAAAACCGGCAAAATCTGTAATACCGTTCCTAAGGTATGTGTAAGATTTTTTTTGTTTACACTTTTAGTTTGTTTTTTAGGACAGCAATATCTCCAGCAGAAAAAATATCCAAAGATGCCTATTAAATTGTGGAGAAATTGTGTTTTTTAAACTAATGAAGACAGCAGCAATCAATTAATCTTTTGAATTATTTAGCCTGACATGTTTACTGATCCAAACTATTATAAATCTTTCAAAAAATAAAATATATTGTTTCCAAAAGGGAAAAATGTATAGAAAGAATAGTGAGCACAATACCGTGATACCGTGAAACCGTGATATTTTTATCCAAGGTTATCATACCGTCAGAATCTTATGCCTAATCAGAGTATTGTCTTAATCGTATTAAAGTCATATTAAAGTATTGTTGCCCATGTAAACGTGTTCAATGTTCGACTCAACCGTCAGGTGTGGTTGAAGCAAGTAGGCCATGGCTCACGCTTACTGACAGTGGAAGATGATTTATGGTTAGTCGCATCAGTAATCAAACCACGGATTAGCATGTTGTCCTCACAGAAAAAGGCTCAGCCATCACACTGAATCAGGTAAGCTGTATATATATATATATGTTTCAATGTAATTATTGCTAATATGTCAATGATGCTGGGGGTGTGGGGGGGGGGGGGGGGGGGCGTTTAAGGGTGAAATTGGACTTGGGGGGGCGTGTGTCCTAAAAGTTTGAAAACCCCTGGTATGGATAAACAGAAGGTTACATAAGCTTAAATAAGATATTAGCCTAATAGTTCAACTAGTTGACGGTTTTTTCTCTCTTCTGCTTGATTTGTCAAACAGAAACTTCAGGCAGTCTATATAGTACTCTTAAGCGTTTGTATATTTTTCCAGTCTGACCAATTAAAACAGGCCAGCACATTATCATAATTGATCATATTTAGCAGCAATAATCACCATAATATGCAAGTTTAATTTGGTTAAGGGTCATTGTTTATGTTTGTCTCTCCAATATGTTCGTTTAAAGACATGTCATAAAAACACTTCGTTCCAAAATGAGCATAAACTATTTTAAGGTCTTTAAATGATTAAATAGCTTGCAACTGTTCAGACCGTCGACAGACTATGGTAGTTTAATTGTAATGCTGAAATAAAGGGTTTAAAGTTTTATCATCTCTCCAGAAAGCTTTGTCTTGTCCTGATCCCTTCCAGCCCAGCTAAGTTTGTTTTTGGTTTTTAGTTATGTTTTTTCCAGATTGTAATCCACTCTAATGAATGAATTTATCAACTGTTTTGAGTAGTCATTCTAAGTCTTTTAGGTATGTAGGCCTTCAAATAAGCCTATCTTAAACAGAGATTATGACAGCGATGGGGTAGGCTGTTCACCTTTTGTTTCAACAGTCTCTACAGCCATTATCTGACTGTCTGGGGACCGTTGTTCTGGTAATATCTGTATTTCACTTCTGGTGAATCATCACCAAGATTCTTGCTTAGATGTTTTCTGTTCTTTCTCAGAACTTGTCCATTTTCTATCTTAATTTCAAAGGAAATTTGTTCAACTGGCCTTACCACTGAAGCTTTTGTCAACCATTATGTCTATCCTGTCAGAAGCTGTTCTCTCACTCGATCTTTGTAATGTAGCTTTGAGATCTTTCGCTTATAATTGTAGTGTGCTTGTCTTTGTTGCCTGTTTTTGCAGATTCCTGCCTAAGGCCCCGTTTACACTAATGCGTTTTAGTTTTAAAACGCATACGTTTTGCTGCGGTTACGGCTTCTGTCCACACTACCTTGGAGTTTTCAAGTGCCGAAAACTGAGCATTTTGGAAACGCTGAAGTGGCCGTTTTGGTTTTAAAACACTGCTGCATGTCAGTGTGGATGGGGAAAAACGGAGACATGGCTGCAGACATCTGATTGGGGCTTTTTCCTCAATATTAAGTTCAATTCAACTCATCTTTATTTCTATAGCGCTTTTACATTGTGTCAAAACAGCTTCACATATAAGATTAGAAGTTCAGTCTTGCATCCTTTCCTTGTAAGCTTTGACTTTGATGTGGAAAACAAACTCCTGAGGAAATGTCGGGTTAATCTTCAGAGGGAACAGTGTACTTTATAACCTCATTCACATCACCCTGGCTACGTTGTTTCACTTTCTTAACAATAAATTGAAAACATGATATAAGGAACTGCCTATTTTTATTTTGATATTAACAACTTAACAGCCACCAAAAATGTTAAGGCATCGTGTAGCTGCATATTTTCTTGAGCGTCATCCTCACTGTATGCACATTTATTATGCCTATAACATAACTGCCCCCTTTCATTTTCATTGAAAAATACAAAACATACCCTCTCTTTTGCTAAATATCAGTTTTAATAATCAATAATGGCCATTATAAAAGTATAACGTACAATAAGTTTATACAATGTAGGAAATAAAGGCAAGCAATCAGTCAACATGCAGAGTCAGTGTACTTGGTTACATTAATTAATATATTAACTTATCTTTGCGCTCAGCCAAAACACATTACCTAAGAACAAGTAATAAACTCAAAAGACTGAAGAGTTGTTAGAGACAAGATTATTTAAATATCACATTTAACAACTACAGTAAGGTGACATCCTTGATGAACTGTCCGACGTGCGCTGCTCTCATCTGGGGAGGTGTGCTCAAAGCACCCACTGCCTGCCTGAAGCTCAGACATCCGCATTCAATGCAGCGCATGACTGAGTGTGTGTGTGTGGTCATGTGGTGTGTGTTTTCACCGCTGTAGTATGAACGGAGATCTCTTCAGAAACGCTAAGTGAAACACCAGTGTGTACATGGATCGTTTTCATTCTAAAATGCCATTTTCTATCCAAATTATATTAGTGTAAACGGGGCCTAAGAAATAACTCCTGGATGAAGTAAACTCTGTATAAACTCTATATACATGCGGCGTCCCATCAGTGCCATTGCTTTTCCATTACTCTGTGGTTTTTCTGGTGAGGAGGTTTCATGTTTAAAGTCCCAAGCTTTGCTGAATTTGAAAAACAGCCAGACACAGCCAGGCACAGGAAAAGTTTCTTTCCTCAGGCCATCTACCTCATGAACAGTTAAATATTCCCCTACTGGGCAATAAACGTGCAATACTTTCTCATACGCACTTGTACACAGCACCTTATAACAATATACAATGCAATACTTTCTCCATTCGCATTGGTACACAGCACCTTATAACCTGTATATTTACAACATATCTGTACACACAATTAAACATCCAGATATTTTTTTTTTACTTACTGCATCTCTGTTTAATGTCTAATGTTTATCGCCTTTTTGTTTTCTCATATTTAATTTTGTGTTGTCACTCTGTTACGGTGTCTAAGTACTAGAAAGGATCCAAAATGCAAGTGAGTAGTTTATTTGACGTAGTCAAACTAAACCGGGACAAAGTGATCAAAATAACAAAACAAGGAATACTGGTAGGGAGGGCAGGAAAACAGAAGGACGAAACAGGGTCCAACAGCCACTCCTCACAGTCCTGGGCACAGACAGAGTACATAAGCAGACACAACGAACTGACACTGAAACAAAGAAACATAGCCCAGATATAGATGAGGTAATAAGTCTCAGCTGGCAGACTAATCAGAACAGCTGAGTCCTATATAGACATGTGACGTAACAAATACATGTGACAATAACAATACACATTGACGACGAAAACACAACAAACTCACAAGACAAAACAAACAGTCCGGATGACGCACGAACCTGCAACCGTGACACACTCGTCACTTTATGTACACTGGAAGCTTCTGTTGCCAAAACAAATTCCTTGTGTGTGTGAAGCAATAAAACTGATTCTGATTCTGATTCTAAATTTCTTGAATTCCTCTGATGAATACTGGGGTCCATTGTCTGAAAACACTATGTCTGAAATTCCATATCTTGCAAAGTGTACTTTGAATTTGCATATGATAGTATTACACTTTGTGTTTTCCAAATGATCCACTTCCAAAAAAAAAAAAAAAAAATAGACAGATACAGTAATCTTGAAAAACAAAAGCTGTGATCTTGTAGTCTCTGCCGTTACAATGAAATAAGTCTGTCCCAATCTTTCCCCAGGGTTGAGTTAGCTCTTCGTGTGGCCTGAAGGTTTCTTTTCCTGTTGTTTTTCACCCCATGCTGAGCAAATGCTGCAATGTTCCATATATGTTTTCAGTTTTGCGTTCATGCCTGGCCAATATACACACTCACCGGCTATTCTTAAACATCCTTCAATTCCAATGTGTGAGGAGAGGATTCTCTGCATTACCTCCCGTCTCAATGCTGATGGTATAATAACTCGCTCTCTTCTGAAAATAATCCCATTTTGTACGCTCAGTTCTCTAATATGGAAATACTTGGTCATGTCCATAGGCAGGTGCTCCTTCCCTTCAGGCCAACCCTGTAAAATCAACTTTTTCAAAGACTGAAGCTCAGTGTCTAATTCTGTGGCTCTCTGTATGGCTTCCGTTCTTTCCTTAGATATTGGGCAGATAGGTCACCATGTTGATAGACTCAATTTCACGCTCCATGCTGCCCCTCTCTTGGTCTCTGCAATAGGCTCTGCTGTATCGGCCAGTAGTAGGTGCTTGCCTGGGCAAAATTGAAGCCTCACTTGATACATTTACTCATTATTTTAGACCTAGAGCAAAGCAGAACTGGTCCCCTGATTGAGTCTGGTAGTATTGATTATTGACTGCATTGACAGATAATCATTTAGTAATAAGATATACAAATCAAGGCAAAATTATTAGCTCTCCCAAGTGCTTTTTGACATAGGAAAATCAAAGGAACTTTCAGTTTTTCCAATTAAATTTTTCTTCTGGAGAAAGTCTTGTTTCTTTTAGTTTAATTTTATTAACCCGCTTAAGAAATTATATTTAACTAAAGTTTTCTATTCACAGAGCAAACCACTGCTGTCCAATGACTTGCCTAGTTAACCTAATTAACCAGTTTAAGCCATTAAATTGCACTTTAAGCTGAACACTATAGTATCTTGCAAAATAACTCAAATTAATGTGTACTGTCATCATGGCAAAGACAAAATAAATAACTTATAGGAAATTAGTTATTTGCTTGTTATGTTTAAAAGTGTCTTTAAAAATCCATTAAAATGCACAGAAAATATTTGAAAAAGATATTCCTCACTCAGACAGTACGGTTTATTTTGTTTTTTGATGCATCAATTTGCATTTTGTTCAAGGGAAAAACATTTCCATGAACATGTTTTCTTTGGAACAACGTCAGCACTTCTCACACAATTTCTTTTTTTAGATTTTCAGTTCATGTCTAATGTCTGAATGCATGGACAATCAGCAATGGAAATGTAGCACATATTTATTTCAATTTTTTATTACCACTTTACAATATGGTTGTATTAGTTAATGTTAGATTATGCATTCACTAACATGAACAGATAATGAACAGCACATTCATTACGGTATTTTTTCATCTTTGTTGATGTTAGTGAATGAAAATAGTCATTCATTGCTAGTTCATGTTAACTGAGCTAATTACCTAATGGTAACTTTTAGTAAGACATTAGTAAATGTTGAACTATGATTAATATATGCTGTACAAATATTGTTCATATTTAGTTCTTGTTAGTAAATACATTATCTAATGAATCCTTTTTTTAAAGTGTGACCAATTTTTTAAACACCACTTGTGTATCTGTGTGTGAGACAAAAGCATTCCCGTTGAGTGACACAGCATGCATTATTTGCATATTTCCAAAAGTATGAAAGTAAAATTTACATCAATTTTAACTGCATTTCTTAACCTGACAGCAAAGGAAGAGTTTGAACAAAACTGGAAAATTGTATATATATATATACATATATATATATATATATACAGTTAAAGTCAGAATTATTAGCCCCTCTTTGAATTATTTTTCTTTTTTAAATATTTCCCAAATGATGTTTAACAGAGCAAGGATTTTTCACAGTATGTCTGATAATATTTTTTTCTTTCTGAAAAAGTCTTATTTGTTTTATTTTGGCTAGAATAAAAGCAGTTTTTAATTTTTTAAGAGTCATTTCAAGGTCAAAATTATTAGCCCCTGTAAGCTAATTTTTTGTGCGATTGTCTACAGAACAAACCCTCGTTCTACAATAACTTGCCTTGCCTCTATATATATTAGGGGTGTAACGGTTCACAAAAATCACGGTTCGGTTCGATACGACACAGTGGGTGTCACGGTTCGGTATGTTTTCGATACAGCAAAAAAAAAAAGAAAAAAGCCAGAGGATTTCTCCAATTGAAATCTTTTTATTGTATGAAAGCTAACATCATAAAAGCATGATCTCTCTTCTTTTTTTTACTTTGAACTAGGGATGTCAGTTTCTACAAAATCCCACGATCGATGATCAATTAATGATTAATGATCAATTAATCTATTAATCGCTCATTCTTATAAACGATCCGTTTAAATCTAGGCTGCCATCCTGTGTTGAGGCTACTGAAGAATGAGCCGAATATGCAATGCATTATGATTCTTGCTTAATCGTCACAACGAAAAAATCCCAAACTAGGCTACAGGCTGAGTAGCCTACGTCAGAGGTGAACATGCGGCACACGCTTCTGTTAAAGCTTCTGTGAAGAACAGACCATATGCTATGACAGACCAATGTTATCTCACAATATAATTTTCAGATCGCCATATCGTCCCCTAGTGAGATCGCCGACAGATAAGGGGGCGCGACAGTGTTATGTTTCTTATTTGCTCATTTATTTACTATTTTTAAACGTATTTAATAGGCCTTAACTTCCGGCTGTTTTTTTTTAAACTTATTTAATAACCTACTTCATTTGCATTATGTTTTATCTAAGAAAATAATTAAAAGCAATGCAAATCACCGCGCTCTTATAGCTAAATAGGCGCTGAGACCGAAATGATTTCAAACAAGACTCCGCAACAGTGCAGGATTTGATAGTGACTTCAGGTGGTTCGATAGTTCCATGCCATTATCAGCAGGACTGCAGCATATGTGCATATAATATAAATGGATAAAAGCCAATTAAATTATATTTATCTTCACACAGAAGAAACAATGCATTAGGGTCTTTTCAGACGGGAGGCGGACGGAGAACTCACCGCCCGCGCGTGACTGTTTGAATGCAGTGAAGGCATTTATGCATGTCTGGTTTTTCAGTTGAGCGTGCCGCGGCTTCAGGTCTAATCATCATAAGTGTCACCTCTGTATTTGCTAAAATCTAACACAATGTTGTGCTTTGGGATATGTGTTTCTTGTTTGTCTGATAATAGAAACAGTTTCGTTTTAGACATAGGCTATTGCCGACGCGCCGCAGCCATGGATCTAATAATAGCCTATACAAAACTTTTCACTGAGCTCAGTAAAATGTTTTTGATAAATTATTAATAATCTGTTCAATAATTCGTTAAAGCCAAAATGAATGGTAATTTAATATAGGCTATTTTAAAAAAATTATAGCCTATATAATAAATATAAGGGCAACGCAGTGGCGCAGTAGGTAGTGCTGTTGCCTCACAGCAAGAACGTCGCTGGGTCGCAGGTTCGAACCTCGGCTGGGCTGGGTCAGTTGGCGTTTCTGTGTGGAGTTTGCATGTTCTCCCTGCGTTCGCGTGGGTTTCCTCCGGGTGCTCCGGTTTCCCCCACAGTCCAAAGACATGCAGTACAGGTGAATTGGGTAAGCTAAATTGTCCGTAGTGTATGAGTGTGAATGTGTGTGTGGATGTTTCCCAGAGATGGGTTGCGGCTGGAAGGGCATCCGCTGTGTAAAATCGTGCTGGATAAGTTGGCGGTTCATTCCGCTGTGGCGACCCCGCAAGGGACAAAGCCGACAAGAAAATTAATTAATGAATAATAAATATAGGCCTAACATATTTTAAAATTAAATAAAATAGGCTATTTTCTGAAAAATGCGCCTGTCTGTGTTAACCATTCTATCGAATTAATTTGATCGCAACACTTGTTATTCCAGAACAGAACATTTGAGCTGGTTTCAGTTCTTTTCATTTTCTTTTTTCTGTAGTTTCATTTTTACAAATAATTTTATTTAATTTGTTTGTTAATTAAATTTACAAAAAATTTATTAATTTGCTACGAGATGTGTCTGTGCATGGTAGTGCCAGCGCGCGTGAACTGCTGCTGCAGAGAAAGAGAGCGCAATGGAAATAATTAATTTTTTGCTTGCTGATTTATGTGAAATTGCGAATACATGACTATAATCGCATTGCAATTTTAAAAATTATTGTATTTTTTCCTTTAGGAAGGAAAGTCTATTTCAATTCATGCTAAAGACGCGTGGTGCTGAAGTCCGAAAGTCCCGGTCATGTTGATGTGAACAGCTGAAGCTGTCAAATTATTTTTAGTTTAATTATTATTAATGATGATGATTAAAAATAATAATGCTATTCATTTTATTCAATAATGTAATTAAAACATGTAATATATCTACATTAATGCGAAACAAGCTAAATATCGTCTTTAAAGTCATCATAGGTCTCAGCTCTCTGCGACATCTTTGCCTATTTCCTCCTTAATACACGATATCCTCCATTAAATCAAGTAATTTGACCACAATGAGACAGAACAGGCTTAACAAAATTTGCAGCACTGAACATGTTCCCAGACTGAAAGTGATTGATGATGAGAAAACTCAGAAACCTGTGAGAACGGAGATGTTCACCGCATATAGCCGTGACCAGCGATTTTTTAAATGAAAGCATATTTGTGCCAGTCTCTCAAGATTGCTTAAAACACCTTAATATTTTAGAGTAAATAGTTAAAGTTTGCATCACCAATGATTGATCTCATCCACGCATGACCCACTTATAGTTAAATATCATGCAACCTATTTTTTGATTACCTGACCCGCAGATTAACGGCAGCACATGCGGATATAACCGAGATCTGCTTGATTTGACTGTCACCTGCAATTTCAGTGGATCTGAAAGCAGAAATTAATATCTGACTGAAATGGGCTTATGAAGGAATAATGTAACGAGGCTCTTTTACATTTAACATTTTCTTAAAACCCGAAATTTTCACGCATATACACAGCTATAAATCTACCGATCGCCTCGGTGATTTGTTTTGCCCTGTTCGAATCTGTAGAAAATGCCTGTGCCAAAGTGCTCCCAAACGCCAGACCCGCTGTTGGTTATAGGAGGATTACATTAACGTTACTAGCCATTTTGCGAGGTAGTGCAGTGTGTGCCTGACTAGAGTATTTGGAGGTGGGCGGGGAAGGCAGATGTTGCCTGTCACGTCATTTGGGATGCCTTGTTGAGCAATGTTGCACCGAAAACATTATATTATGTACACTTATTCACTTTTATCTTTGTAGATATTTGTCTGAATCGTTCGGTTCGTAATGCGTACCGAACCAAAGCCTCGTACCGAACGGTTCGATACAAATACGAGTTTCGTTACACCCTTAATAAGCTTTGTCCCTTGCGGGGTCGCCACAGCGGAATGAACCGCCAACTTATCCAGCACGATTTTACGCAGCGGATGCCCTTCCAGCCGCAACCCATCTCTGGGAACCTCCACACAAACATTCACACCCATACACTATGGACAATTTAGCTTACCCAATTCACCTCTACCGCATGTCTTTGGACTGGGGGGGAAACCGGAAACCCACGCGAACGCAGGGAGAACATGCAAACTCCACACAGAAACGCCAACTGACCCAGCGCAGCCGAGGTTCGAACCTGCGACCCAGCGACATTCTTGCTGTGAGGCAACAGCACTACCTACTGTGCCACTGCGTTGCCCAAGTAAAACTTGTAAAATAATATATTTCAAGTGGTTATTTCTTTTAATTTTGATGACAACTAATGAAAACCCCAAATTCAGTGTGTCAGAAAATTTGAATATTGTGAAAAGGTTCAGTACCGAAGACGCCTGGTGCCACACGGTAATCAGCTAATTAACTCAAAACACCTGTAAAGGCCTTTAAATGGTCTTTCAGTCTAGTTCTGTAGACAAACAATCATGGGGTAGACGGCTGATTTGACACTTGACCAAAAGACCACCATTGACACCTTGCACAAATAGGCCAAGACACAAAAGGTGATTGCAAAATAGGCTGGCTGTTCACAGATCTCTGTGTCTAAGCACATTAATAGAGAGGTGAAGGAAAAGATGTGGTAGAAAAAAAAGTGTACAAGCAATAGGGATAACCGCACCTTGGAAAGAATTATGAAACAAAACCCATTCAAAAATGTGGGGGAGATTCACAAAGAGTGGACTGCAGCTGGAGTCAGTGCTTCAAGAACCACTACGCACAGACGTATGCAAGACTTAGGTTTCAGCTGTCACATTGTCAAAAGACAAATACAAAATTTTGCTCTGTTCTCATAAAACACATTTTAAAGAAAATATAAAATAAACAATCAATCCTAACAAATACATGTTCCAATCATGCAGAAATCAACTACCCATTCTCCTCTGCCATCAACAATGGATTTTTTACCCATAGAACTGCCACTGACTGAACATTTTCTTGTTTCAGACCATTCTCTGTAAACCCGAGTTGCATATGTAAGAGAATGGGATTTAACTACAGCCGTTCTAACTGTAGTTCTAACAAATGACTAGTATAAAAATCAGTTATCAGTATGATGGTAAAAAAAATACATTTTTATTCAAACCATTCTTCTGCAATCTAATACCAAAAATGGAAATAAGAGCAGCATTAATAGCTAAAATGTGGGACAGCGTTGCTATCATGTGCTTATATTGTATTACAATGTGGAGCAAATTTGTCAAAAGTAATTCACAAATACTTAAAAATGAGATGATTTAATGACAATAACTTGCTATGGTTACAACTGAATTAGTTACAAAACAACTGTAAAAAAGGATAAAACATGAAATGATAAACATGTGATAATAATTGTACCCAGGAGAGAAGCAGAGCAGGAAAAGAGCAGACCAGAAAAAAAGACAGAGCAAAGTTTACCACCTATTTAGTATCTTTCTTGATCATGTGACCAAAACCCAAATACTGAGACATTCAAACTGACTCAACATGTGACCACCAAAATCCAAACACATATTAACCAGGCCCTGATCTTATCAGTATCTGCCTTTGGAATCTGTGTGGACCTTCTTGGTGAAAAATACATATTTTGCAATATAAACAAATGCATATGATAATTTACATTCTTACACCAGTAAGTAGCAGAGAAGCTTAACCATAACTATATTATATTTGGTGAACCTGCAATGGTCTGTAGCAGCACAGTGTTGTCTTACAAGATCACATACTGCAATAGTGTATTACAGCCATCTAGTGGTAAATCACACTGTAGTGAAGTTGATGGCTTTCTTGCCATCGGGAAGAAGAAGACGGAGAATGCTCTGGTTACTAAAGTAACCCTCGTTCCCCGAGGGGGGGAAACGGAAATGCTATGTGGAAACTTCCACTATGGGGATTTCATTCAGAAAGCTTCATTCAAGAGTATGTAAACGGGCCAATGAAATGCCAATGAGTTGGCAGCTTCAGCTTGCGCACCTGATGCTCGTTGCAATTAATTTGCTATAAGAGCACATGTGCGAGCAAAGCCAAAGCATCATTTTTTTAGCGGAAGAGACTTTCACCTCAACAGCTAAGGGGCAATCATTATGGCGAAGGAACATAGCATTTCCGTTCCCCCCCTCGGGGAACGAGGGTTACTTTAGTAACCAGAGCGTTCCCCTTCGGAAGGGGAACTTCAATGCTATGTGGAAACTTCCACTATGGGGAAATGTTTGGAAAACGCCATAATGATTGAACCTTACCTTCGCCCCCGATGAGAGGTTTGTCAGGCAAAAGAGCAAGAGCGCACCTGCGTCACCAGAGGTGCGGTCTTCCAACGTGTTCCCTGGCCCTTACTTGTCCCACTTCAACAGAAGATTTACGGATTTAGACATATTTTTCGGGAGCCGCAAATGCGTCTAGAATAATTTCTAGGAATGTAATACGACAGTACGTTGGGAAAGCATGCAGTCCCGATAGGGAGGACACTGCGGAGGCCACCTGCTACCCAAGTGGGGAGACTGGTGGCGAGAGAGCATATGGACTAGCCCTGAGAAGGGGGAGTACGCATATGAATATAAGATGGTTAGCGGTGAGGGAAGACACGGGTCCGCCTGTGAGGGGGTACTGCACCGTGGCAGTATAAGCATATGGGATCGCCTAGTGGTGATCGCACATAGCAGGCACCTATACCCAGAACGCGGGCTGACCAGCGGGCATACCAACAACGTAACGGGCCAGTGCCTGACTCCTCTGCTGAGTCAGATGCTGGGGGCCTCGGAGGAATATCTGCAGGGTTCGCCAGCGGGGAACTTTACTGACAGAGCGAAAAAAGCGCACGTATCTCCGTGTTAGAGAGAATGGCGCAGCAAGCGTTTTACAACACCTAACCGAATTTCTCATTCACCGTGTAAGGAAATCAGCTTCCCTCAAGATTAATAAATCTCGCAATAGGTGGCGCCCAGCCCACAGCTCTACAGTGTCTGTTAGAGAGGTGCCGCGTGATAACGCCCAAAAGGATGCGCGCTTCCGTGGGCAGCGCTTGCAGGTTCACTACGTGGCTGAAACGTTGTAGGAACCTAGGGCACCTAGGTGGGCTGGGGTCTCAGGAGAACGTGAGAGTGGGCCGGCCCAAAACGCTGGCAAATTTTGCTGACCGAAAATGCCTCCAGATACCCACCCATTTGGCCGATGCGAACGTGACCAGCAGAGCTGTCTACCTGGACAGAAATCTTAAGATACTGAGTCGAGTGATCGAGCAGACCTCTCCTAAGAGAGATCTCCAAGTGGGTATGAGAGGGAAACAGGAAAAATTAATATTCATGTCTCGCGCCTCTGGGAACTGGATGATGAGACGATACTTCCCAGCGCGCCGCCATCGCCGCATCCTTAGAGCGGGGATGATCGTAACGTCAACCCCTCAGAGCGGAGGGGACAGCCTTAGCTCCAGTCAACTGAAGGAGGATAGCATCACTCTGATCTGGCATGTTCGGGGTTTCCTTCTCGGGGAAAAAGGTAACCACACAGCGAATAGACTCCACGTCAGGCGTGGGCATGCCTCCTAGAGGGTGCTCAGCCTGAGTGACAGTGTTGACCACCTAATCGGTAAGTCACCTAAGTCCTCCGCGCTCCATCTATGAACCGTACGTGAAGCATAGATCTAGGCGTGGGTGCCAAACGGTGCCTGTCCCCTGTTTCCAGGGGATGTGCCAGGGAGGGGCCATCATGAGGAGAGAGTTGAAAGCAGGTCCAATTGGGCCAGAGAGACGCAATACGAGAGCTGTTCCTCGACCTCCCTGACTTTACACACTATCTGTGCGAGTAGGCTCACTGGAGAAATGCGTATTACGCACGCCCCGAGGCCAGCTGTGTAGCCAGTGGACTTTGCAGGGTTCGCCCAGTGGGGAACTCAAGCGAGAGCGCACGAATTAGAGTTAGAGAGAGAAAGGCGCAGCACAGAACAGCTGGACAGTCGGGGGTGGAGTCTCCATTTTCCCAGGCGAAACTGCTGTGAGAGCGAATGGGCTGCACGGAGAGCTCGGTGGGGAAAAAATGGAATGCAGCGATTGCGCCGCGTATGACTCCGGGGGAGCAGACGGCGAGCGAGCTGAGAAAAGAGATCCTCTGCATGGGGGCGAGTTTGCTCTTTTCTTGGTTGACCTGAAACCCCAACAGATGGAGGTGCTGGAGCACCTTGTCTCTGTGCATAGTCAATTGCTCCCGCAAGAGGGCTAAAAACAGCCAGTCGCCGAGATAATTGAGTATGCGGATGCCCGCGAGCCGAAGGGGCGCTAGGGCATCCTCCGCGAGCTTGGTGAAGACCCGCGGAGACAGAGAGAGCCCGAAGGGGAGGATTCGTACTGTCAGGCTCGCTCGACGCAGACCGCAGAAAAGTGACGGTGGCGTGGAGTATGGAGACATGAAGTACGTGTCTTTCAGGTCTATTGCTGCAGACCAATCCAGAGGACGAACGCACCGGAGGATGCGCTTCTGCATAAGCATTTTGAACGGCAGCTTGTGCAGACAGCAGTTCAAAATGTGCAGATCTAGGATTGGTCGTAACCCACCGCTCTTTTGGGTACGATGAAGTGCAGGCTGTAAACCCGCTCTCCATCTCGGCTGGAGGGATCGGTTAGATTGCATCCTTCGACAGGAGGACAGCAATCTCTCGCAAGACAGGGGCGGGTACAGGGCTGACCATGGTGACATACACCCCGTGAACTTGGGAGGCCTTTTCACGAATCGAATTGCGTAGCCGAGTCTGATCGTGCGTATGAGCCACCGCAAAGGGCTGGGCTGCGCTAACCAGGCAGGCAGAGCCCTCGCTAATGACTGCATCGCTACAATCGCTGACATACCAGCAGTGGGGCACCTTGCACTCACCTTGCACTCAGACTCCGGAGGAGAGGGCTGGAGGTGTGAGAGAAAGGAGACCGTCCTCCCAGACCCTGTGAGCCACTGGCGAAGTGCGCCGATCCTGCGAGCTGGAAGGCTTTTCATCGTGTCCCAGACTGGCAGTATTCGGGCTGTCACATCCAGGGAAGGAAAAGATGCTCTCTCTCTGAGGAGCCCGGCCCCCCACCGGGGAGAGAGCAAGTTCCCTCTTCTCCAGATGGCCGTCTCAGGAGCGCTTAACGGCGCCCTGGGACGGGGAGCGCTGGTTGCCTGCGAGGTGCTCGGTGCTGCCGCTGGCCGGAGGTGCAGGCGGGGGTAGAGCAGCACTTGAAGACGGGCGCTCTCGGCGACAAGCAGTGGATGTGGATGGTTTGGCGGGTGGGGGGGGGGGGGGGGGGGTGGAGCGGTCTTACATCCCCGCCGAAGGATGGCCCATTGTATCTGACTGCACCGCCGTGAATTCCTGGGTGAATTCACCAACGGTGTCGCCGAACGGGCCAGACTGGTATATGGGGGAGTCAAGAAAGTGAACTTTGTCGACTCCGCGCATATTTTTTGCCAGGTTTAGCCCGAGGTGGCGCTCCTGGACCACTAATGTGGCCATCATCCATCCCAGGGCACCCGCAGCGGACTTGAGGTCCGTGGAGCTCAGTCGGGTGCGGTGCAGGGCTTGTAACAAGCCTGGGTCGGAACCACCCTCGTGCTGCTGGGCCAGCGCGGGCGCATGGACCCTAGCGTGCAGGGTGGAAGCAGCTTTGGCCCGCGGCTGTGTGGGCTCTGGCTCGGGAGGCAGAAGACCAACATGCCTTGGATGGGAGATGAGGCTGACTTCAGCAGAAGGAGGCACCACGCGGGCCCGTGATGGCACTCTCAATCTGGGGAATCGACTCGTACTCCCTGGCTGCTCCACCATCAAAGGTGGTGAGGCGGAGGTGCACGCAGAGAAAGGTGCCCTCAAGACTGCGTGAGCCCACTGTGCACTTCCGGGAAGAGAGGCATGGGAGGCTAGAAGGTCTTGCCTTTTAATCCTCCACATACACCCATCTAGTCGGTCCGGCCGCGGGGCTGAGGGATAAACCATCTCCAGACCCACGACCGAAACAGCCCGGGAAAGCACGGTCATCATGTCTGTTTCAAGATCGTCCGCCGCCGCGCTCACTCCCGAGGGGAGGGAGCGGAGGGGGAAAATCCTTCATCAGACCATGACAGCCCAACCTCCGATGCAGCGGTGGACATCTGAGCCTCGGTGTCATCAAGTGAGAGGGCGGCCATCCGAGGATAGAGCGCTTCTCTCACTCGAAGCTTGGATGGAGGAGTGAGAGGTCCACAAGCCTGAGGGCGGCAGATTTACTCCCACTGTAACCCTCAGATCTGCCCGAGTGCCCACCGCGGAGCGGGGGACAACTGGGGTGGGTGGCTCTTTTGCAAGAGCGAGCCGCGATCTTAACCTGCGCAACAGACATGCCACCGGCAGTGATGGCATGCACTGCCCGCGAGCACCGCATTAACATGCTGGACCCCCAGACATGAAACGCAGTGCTCGTGCCCATCATCCGAGGACAGGAAACCACCGCGTCCAGAAACGCACAGTCGGAGTGACGTCTTGAAAAAGGCACGCTGCACGACCGTGTTGCTCTTTTAGGAAATTCTCAACAATACATATCGCTCTGGAGGACCGGACCCAAAGGACGCCAGGCAAGGGAGAAACCCAGCTCGACCATCTGCCGATGCGTGTCACACACTCTGGACCAGGAGATCGCTCTCGTTCACTCTCTGTCTGAAACTCAGCTGGAGAAACCCTCATCGACTCTCTCAGAAGGCTGTTGAAGTATCTGAAGTGAAAATGATGCTTTGGCTTTGCTCGCACATGTGCTCTTATAGCAAGTTAATTGCAACGAGCATCAGGTGCGCAAGCGGAAGCTGCCAACTCATTGGCATTTCATTGGCCCGTTTACATTCTCTTTCAGATGATTGGCTATCTGAATGAAATCCACATAGTGGAAGTTTCCACATAGCATTGAAGTTCCCCTTCTGAAGGGGAACCGATGACCTCTCAATAATTTGAAAAATGAAAATAAACAAAAGAACAGGGACAGTACCTGGATGAGCCTTTGTTATTAGTTTCAATGGTTGTTATCTGTGAACATACCAAGGAATACTGCACTGAAGTAACTTGTAGTGCAGCTTCTTTTGGAGTTTAACAGAAGCGTCACTCCTGATGAGTAGCTTGTAGTTTATAAAGCTACAGTTTCAGTTTCAGAGTAGCTGGAAATACACAAATGGTTACACACAAATGAGCCATAACATTATGACCCACATAACAACTGGCTTTGTTCCACAAAACGGCCACAAAGTGAGGGATTGATTTCCTGTGGTCTGTGGTACTTCTGTGATCTTGTACACTGTAAAATGTTGGCTTCCACACAACTGATTTGCATTGGAACAACATAAAGAAATTAACTTACTCAAGAAGTGTGTTGTTTTAGCTTATTTTTATAAGTAGTTTGATCAAAGAGCAAACATATATATATATTAAGGGTGTAATGATACGCGTATTCGTATCGAACCGTTCGGTACGAGGCTTTCGGTTCGGTACGCATTACAAACCGAACGATTCGGGTAAATATCTAAAAAGAGAATAAGTGTACAGAATATAATGTTTTCAGTGTAACAATGCTCAACAAGGCATCCCAAATGACGTGACGGGCAACATGCTGCCTTCTCCGCCCACCTCCAAACACCACTCCAGTCAGGCACACGGTGCACTAGCTTGCTAAATGGCTAACATTAATGTAATCCTCCTATAACCAACAGCGGGTCTGGCGTTTGGGAGCACTTTGATTTCTCTAAGTTATGAGGGTGACGGCAAGAGAGTGGTGGATAAAAAAAAAAACAATGACATCTGCTATGACAGTAAGCTATTTTAGCGGTAATATTTGTACATGTCAACTCATTTACACTGACATCACGGAATCACTAACTGGAAATAGACGAAACTAGAAACACGCGCACTAGGCTAGGCTACATGCAACTATCCCCGCAGCATTCAGACAGGCAATTTCTACAGATTCGAACAGGCAAAACAAATCACAGAGGCGATCGGTACATTTATAGCTGTGGATATGAGACCTGATCGGTAGTAGAAATTTCGGGTTTTAAGAAAATGTTAAATGTAATAGAGCCCCGTTACATTATTCCTTCATAAGCCCATTTCAATCAGATAATAATGCTTTCAGATCCACTGAAATGGCAGGTGACAGTCAAATCAAGCAGAGAGCTGAGACCTATGAAGACTTTAAGACGATATTTAGCTTGTTTCGCATTAACGTAGATATATAGGCTAATACTTGTTTTAATTACATTATTGAATAAAACGAATAGCATTATTTTTAATCATCATCAATAATAATAAATGAACTAAAAATAATGACAACTTCAGCTGTTCACATCAACATGACCGGCACTTTCAGACTTCAGCACCACGCGTCTTTAGCATGAATTGAAATAGACTTTCCTTCCTAAAGGAAAAAATACAATAATATTTAAAATTGCAATGCGATTATAGTCATGTATTCGCAATTTCACATAAATCAGCAAGCAAAAAATTAATTATTTCCATTGCACTAAAAAATAGGCTAAATAGAATAAAAATTTAATTAACAAACAAATTAAATAAAATTATTTGTAAAAATAAAACTACAGAAAAAAGAAAATGAAAAGAACTGAAACCAGCTCAAATGTTTTGTTCTGGAATAACAGGTGTTGCGATCAAATTAATTCGATGGAATGATAAACACAGACAGGCGCGTTTTTCAGAGAATAGCCTATTTTATTTATTTTAAAAATATGTTAGGCCTATATTTATTATATAGGCTATAATTTTTTTTTAAATAGCCTATAAATTACCATTCATTTTGGCTTTAACGAATTATTGAACAAATTATTAATAACTTATCAAAGAACATTTTACTGAGCTCAGTGAAAAGTTTTGTATGTAGGTTAATATTAGAGCCATGGCTGCGGCGCGTCGGCAATAGACTATGTCTAAAACGAAACTGTTTCTATTATCAGACAAACAAAAAACGCATATCCCAAAGCGCAACATTGTGTTAGATTTTAGCAAATACAGAGGTGACACTTATGATGATGATCAGACCTGACAATGCGTGCTCAACTGAAAAACCCGACATGGATAAATGCCTTCACTGCATACAAACAGTCACGCGCGGGCTGTGAGTTCTCCGTCTGCCTCCCATCTGAATAGACCTTAATGCATCGTTTCTTCTGTGTGAAGATAAATATAATTTAATTGGCTTTTATCTATTTATATTATATGCACATATGCAGTCTTGCTGATAACGGCATGGATTTATCGAACCACCTGAAGTCAATATCAAATCCTGCACTGTTGCGGAGTCTTGTTTGAAATAATTTCGGTCTCAGCGAACCTGTAAGAGTGCGGTGATTTGCATTGCTTTGAATTATTTTCTAAGATAAAACATAATGCAATTGAAGTAGGTTATTAAATAAGTTTTTAAAAATCAGCCAGAAGTTAAGGCCTATTAAATACATTTAAAAATAGTAAATAAATGAGCAAATAAGAAACATAACACTGTTTACTAAGAAACATAACACATAACACCGCCCCTTATCTGTCGGCGATCTCACTGGGGGAAGATATGGCGATCTGAAAATTATATTGCCCAACACTAGCCGCGAGATAGCATTGGTCTGTCATAGCATATGGTCTGTTCTTCACTGAAGCTTTAACAGAAGCGTGTGCTGCATGTTCACCTTTGACGTAGGCTACTCGGCCTGTAGCCTAGTTTGGTTTTTTTTTTACATATAAATGTTGCATTACTTAAAATGTCTTTTATTTTTTTATTTTTATAGATCATATAGCTTTAAAATTAATGCTTAGCCTATTTCGTTGTGACGATTAGGCAAGAATCATAATGCATTGCATATTCGGCTCATTCTTCAGTAGCCTCAACACAGGCTGGTATCCTATATTTAAATGGATCGTTTATAAGAATGAGCGATTAATAGATTAATTGATCATTAATTTAAAGGATCATCGATCACAGAATTTTGTAAAAACTGACATCCCTAGTCCAAAGTTAAAAAAAAAGGAAGAGAGATCATGCTTTTATGATGTTAGTTTTAATACATTAAAAAGATTTCAGTCAGAGAAATCCTCTGGCTTTTTTTTTTTTTTTTTTGCTGTATCGAAAACATACCGAACCGTGATTTTTGTGAACCGTTACACCCCTAATATATATATATATATATATATATATATATATATATATATTAGTGATGCGCGGATGGCGGTTATATCCGCGGGCGCTGCGGATAATCCGCGGGTCGGGCGGGTCGGGTAATAAAAAAATACATTATGATTAATTGCGGGTGGGTCGCGGGTCATAGCAGTTGACCAGCAAAAAAGCAGAGAGTGGACTTCGCAGAATGTGAAGATGAGACGCCCAAAATAATGGATGAAGTGCAACAATACTGTGCTAACTTCAGTTAGAGGAGTCATCAGGGAAATCTGCTATCGTTCTGGGAGAAACAAGATAGCTTATTTACAGGACTGCAGCGCCTTGCAAGGAGAAGCGTGTGCATTCCTGCAACAAGCGGTGCGCGCGAACGCTCATTTAGTGCAGCCAGCCGTGTTTTGGAGGCGAGGCGGAATCGCCCGAATCCAGGCAGATGCACAGTGTTAAGAAAAGGGCCAAGTACACACAACATAGCTGCTGTTTAGGCTGAAGGGACGCCGTTTTTGTTCTTTTTCCTGTATATGTAAAAGCTGAATCTGCTGTTAATAACGAACGATCCTCGGTGACCGCTTTAGTCCATAGTCCATAGCGAGGGGCATTGTGGGTAGTGTAGTTCGACACGCATGCTGTGTGACGTGAGCTCTCGCTGTGTGCTGTGCGTGCGGTGAATTAGAGGGAGAAAGTTTTATCCGGTTTTTTTATGTTTACTTCAGTAATTCCACCCGGGAGCTGTTTTGCACTGTGAACCTGAAAACACTGAAATAAGTAAAAGAAGGGTATGCATCGAGTACTTTTGTCCGTCTCATCATTTGCTTGAGCATGAATTAATGAGCTGTTACTCTGCCGCCGGACATTGCGGAGAAAGTAACACCTATCATCATGCTTAAAACAAAGAATTAGAATTATTAAAGTGTCGATCGGGTGCGGGTCGGGTGCGGATATATATATATCAGATAAAACAATATGTGCGGGCGGATGGCGGGTGGATGATTAGAATGAAGGAGCGGATTCGGGTGACGTTTGAGCTGATCCGCGCATCTCTAATATATATATATATATATATATATATATATATATATATATATATATATATATATATATATATATATATTAATTATATATATTATTATATAAATAATATAGTTAATTAATATGGAATTAATATAGATTAATCTAGATTAAAATGGCTCATTTGAATTCTGCCAAAGGCATTCAGAATATGTGTGCTACCCAAATAATGACTAAAAGTCTTTGAGAACGGGCTTCTTAAGCCAGGTGGCGCATTAGACCAGGGGCTCATCTCCTGTTTCCAAAATGCATCACAAACTGCTTAAGAAACTGTTCTACTATGATAATTGGTGATGAAAATAAATGATGTTCAATAAGATGCACTTGAGTTTACTAACTGTTTATTCAGTTAAACATGAATATTGAACTGTAGGCCTACATATGCTCCAAACAGCAATTTTTTTATGACCTTAATCTGACTAAAGTCATAACTGAACTAAACAGAAATAGAATTAAGACGTGGAGTATGCAGATATTAGTGGCATTATTGAAGTAAACACCGCAATCAAATTATTATTGTCATGTAGGACTTTTTTGCCATATTTTCCGACAAGATCCACACACGCGGCTGTCAGTAAAGGACCGCACACGTGCACACACACACACAAACACATTGCGAAATGCAGAAGTTTATTTTTCTTTCCATTTGGCGTGCATTATTAAATCCCATAACACTCTCACCAGTCCTTACTTCTTATTTACGTCTAATACCCCAGTTTGTCACGGGGGCATGAAGGAAATGTGAATGTGAAACTGCTGAACTATATTATTGTCTATAAAGGCAAATAACTAGATTACAGATGTCCATGTTAGCGTAGTCAGTAGTGTCTTCGAAGTAAGTGAAAGATCCAGAAGGGCATCCTGCACGTTTGATGTGGTAATTTCACAGTATGAATACACACAGGTTCGAACACTTGTTCTCGACACCTACAGTGCAATTCAGCCAGGTATACATCCCCGCTAAAATATCAAGGTGAAAGTCATCATAGCTTGCATAGAATAGACCCAGCTCCAAGCCCAACTTTGAGAACAGATTAACGGCGATGTTTTTTTTAAAAAACATAATTAGTGATAATTACTAATAAATTAGTAATAATTAGTAATGAATTAGTGGCACACCACTAATATATATATATATATATATATATATATATATATATATATATATATATATATATATATATATATATATATATATATATATATATATATATTAGTGGTGTGCCGTAAAAAAAAAAAAAAAATAAATAATATATATATATATATATATATATATATATATATATATATATATATATATATATATATATATATATATATATTTATTTATTTATTTATTATTTATTTTTTTCTTGAGTGTACCATAATGCCAGCATCAGGAACTCCAGTTCACATGCAGTATAGTGTGGTGGTGATGCAGCATGAACCAGCTTTTTTTCAATTGAATCACTAATGTTTGATTGGGTTCATGTCAGGTAAAAAGACATTAACATAGCTTAATCTGCATATTTTTGGAATGCTTCTTGATGATGCTGGCATGCATTGTCCTGTTGCCATGAATGGTACACAAAACACAGACACTGGACAGCTATCATGATTAATGCTGTCCTGGATTCATTTCATGCATTGATTTTTGCCAGTGGTGAACAGTTAGCATCACTGTTGGGGGTAATGCATTATACGTAACACAAGCTATGTAAATTATATTACTTTTTCAAGTAACTACACTGTAAAAACAATTAACTGACTAAAACCTGGCACCTTAAAATTAAGCAACTGTGCACACAATTACACAAATTAATTTAAATTAGCCTAACAGTTTTTTAAAGTCAGCTTGTTGCTTTTAAAGCAATGGATTAACTAATAAAAAAGTGAATATCTTTTGACTGTATATTAATTAATATATGTATATATTATAATGTATAATTTACATTAATATACAGTTAATATACCCCCCCCCCCCCCAATAATGCCAGTTTCTTTGTTTTCTTAATTACTGGCTTTCTGCTCTTCTGTTGAGAGAAATCAGGAGAAATTAGAGTGGATGTGTTGTGCAGAATGTGTAAACATAAGACTTACTGTTGTTTTAGTGTAAATGTGAACATGTGTTTATTTATCTGACTTGCACAAAAACAGATCAAGGAGTCATCAGTATCTCTTAAAGTTGATAAAAAGGGTGAAATGCAAACTCTGCATATTCATTGCATTGATGTTTTTTCCCCATTTATCTTATTCTTTATGCAGTCCAGAAATATGTATAATATGTATATATTGTAAATATGATACTAACATACAAGCCCAGTCCAGCCCAGCCCAGCAGAAAAAAATAATAATAAAAAGATAATGCAAAAGTAAACTAACACATTAAGATTAAGTACCACTTCATGTAAGTAAAGATTAAGTTAACCAAGTACCACATTTAGTTACTTTTTTAAGAACTTTTTTGTACACCATGTTACATTTAAAGGTAAATTTTCCCAACACTGGTTGCCACAGTGGTTAGCACTGTCGCCTCACAGCAAGAAGGTCACTGGTTCAAGTCCTGACTGGGCCAGTTGGTATTTCTGTGTGGAGTTTGCATGTTCTCCCCGTGTTGGCGTGGGTTTCCTCCAGGTGCTCCGGTTTCCCCCACAGTCCAAAGACATAAACTAAATTGGCCGTAGTGTATGTGTGTGAGAGTGTATGGGTGTTTCTCAGTACTGAGTTGCGACTTTTGCATTACTAGTGGGATTTGAGATATTTCCTAAATGCAAAGGTTTAGTTTGTTTTATGTTTTTTTTTTCTTAAAGAACACTGTTTACAGATTTATCTTCAGCACTTTTCTTAATTTTAGCATTATGTTGCTTGGCAGACCGTATCTGACCAGCTCCTGTTTGACCTGAAATGAAGACAGACAGACCAACACAAATTACATAGTTTCCACAAATCATCAATAAGCACTATTTTGTACCATTTTAGTAATATTTTTATAAATAATCATATTTGTAATAAATATGACATACTTGCTGTAAAACTGTTTCAGTGTTTCCACTCTGTGTGAGGTCTAAAAATGAGGAAAGCCTCACTTGAATTCCAACAACGTCTAAAGTAAAGCAAAAGCACACACAGAATACAAATAAAATACTCAGTTGTGATTGTTGGAAAAAACAATCAAACAAACAAACTAAACAGACAAATCATGGATTGTCATTAAGATATGTTAAGCAAGATAAACCTTACTTTTCAAGATGTTGCTTCTTGGTCCACCGTCCACCCTGAAGGCCCATCGGCCTGGAACCCCAACATTACTGGAGGTGTTGAGGTTTGAGATGGAGCTTCCATTGATTGATCCAGGAATCACAAAGTAATTTGTGGAATTCATAGTATCATAACCAGCCTAAAATGTATATAAATCAATAATCATAAAAAACAGTATTTACAGAGTACATATTCTGGCAGTGAATAGAAACTGAGAATAATTTTACCTCTACTCTGTGTACTGTTGCAGCAATGTCCCCATAGTTCATCAGAATAAATGAATAATTACCGCCTGAAATTAAAACTACTTGAAACGATGTTTCCTGCAAGATTAACATACACACATTTTGTCAACTGTTGATTTATTTTAAAATTGAATAATGTATAAAGTGAAAACTCTTCAGAAGTCTATCAACTTACTGTGTTGGTTAAGCTGTAATAAGCGACTTTATTCCATGTTGCAACTAAGACCCAAGAAGCGGTGAAGGTCAGATTTGGAAAATAATTGTTTATATCCTGAGTGGCGCGAGTGAGAACACTTCCATTAGTGTATTGATGATAAGAGATGACTCCTCTCTCACGGTTATCAAGGTCAGTCCAGAGTCCAGCAATTATATCTTGACTTCCATAAGCTGGAAATGAGTAGGGAACATACTGAAAAAAAGCCTGGCTGAATGTGAGGTGTCCATTATTATTAACCTGAAACATGAGAAATACTGTCAAAATCACAACCACAGATGCTACTGAACATGGTGTCCTACAATAAGGATGAAATCAAATTCTTACATAAATCTGCTGGTATGTGTGGCCAAAGAACTGAAATGGACTCAACAGTGTAATAACAGAGGAGAATCCATCATCAACAGCAGGATTTATCATGTCTCCTGCTGTCAGACCGAATGTGTAAAAGGTCCCTGGTACTGCCATGTGTTAAAAAAGAAGCATATTTACATTAACATTTAATTAAGTTAACATTTCACAGTGTTATTCACCTTCCTAAAGCACAAAGAGCACAGCTACTATCTCAATAAAATCCATGTTAGCCATTTAGCAACGAAGCTAGATTCATCAGGCAAACAGAAGTCCTGCCCTTGACGCGAATCCATGTCTATTGTGGAGTTAATTTAAGTGAGTAACCTGAAAATGTTCATACGTCTATTTCAGCGCAAATAGCGCGATTTATTCACGCGTGCCGCATCTGGTGTGAACGCAGAATGAGAATTTATTATGCGGTCTCTGTCACTATCTTGTGAGGAAATGTCAACCGTCACTTTCTTTGGTCTGCTCAGACAGGCTGATGGCAGTCAAAGCACTTAATCTCCAAAATTATTAATATTTAAAATAGGCACTATCTTTATAAATAAACTGCATAGTTGCAATCTAAACAACTACATTCTTGACTAAAAATCCTCAAGAGTACATTATGTTGTCCAACAGCTGCAATATTTGTCAAACTGTTGTCCTCTGCTTGCCACTCATGTGAGCTGAGTAATATGCAAGGGTGAAGAGGCTGTAAGTGTGCTGATATTACTTTAATACTGTATATCACGACTATCAGCCAATCAGATTCAAAAACCAGACAGAACTGTTGTGTGTGTATATGTATATATATATATATATATATATATATATATATACATACAGTTGAAGTCAGAATTATTACTCCCCCTTTGATTTGTTTTTTTCTTTTTTAAATATTTGCCAGTTGATGTTTAACAGAGCAAGGACATTTTCACAGTATGTCTGATAATATTTTTTCTTCTGAAGAAAGTCTTATTTGTTTTATTTTGGCTAGAATAAAAGCAGTTTTAAATTTTTTAAAACCCATTTTAAGGTCATAATTATTAGCCCCTTTAAGCTATATATTTTTTTTAATTGTCTACAGAACAAACCATCATTATACAATAACTTGCCCTAACCTGTCTAGTTAACCTAATTAACCTAGTTAAGCCTTTAAATGTCACTTTAAGCTGTATAGAAGTGTCTTGATAAATATCTAGTAAAATATTATTGACTGTCATCATGACAAAGATAAAAGAAATCAGTTATTAGAGATGAGTTATTAAAACTATTATGTTTAGAAATGTGCTGAAAACATCTTGTCTCTGTTAAACAGAAATTGGTGGGAAAAAAATAACCAGGGGGGGCTAATAAATCGGGGGGTGGGGGGGGGGGGGGGGGGGTTGAGAGATAACAGGGGGTCTAATAATTCTGACTTCAACTCTATATATAATAAATAAATAGTTTCAGCAAGGCTACTTTACCAGCTAAGGTTGTCGCTGGAGTGGCAGTATTGTTCGCAACATCTGCAAAAAAACAAAAAAAAAAACAAACAAAAAAAAAAAACATTATTTTAATGTACTTACTTTAAATTTAAAACAATCAGCACCAACATATTACATAAACACATAGATGGGTGAATGCAAAATATCCTTACCTGCACAGTATGCATTATAGCAGCCAATTGACGGGTTGACTAACTCATAGACATAATAACCTTCTGAACAGGCTTTGACTCTAATTGGACGGGCTTTAACATCACAGCACCTGGTATCACGAACACAGACATCTCGAGTGACCACTCCATTCTCAAATGTTGGATGTCCTCCACTCAGCCATAGTGCACCTTGAGCGCCACAACTATACATAGCAACACACATGTCTGGCATTTGTGCACTCTGACCATTAACGAAGAGACGATACCAGCCGAACCAGTTGACATATTGGTCACAATATAGTAAAGAGCTGTTGTATGTATTCTTGGTGGATCTCCATGAATCATTCAGCACAGTGTAATTATTGCAGGGGTCATAAGAGAGGTCTGTTAAAAACAAGTAATAAAGTTAAATAGCTGAAATTACATATTATACATTTGTGGGCTGGGATATAAAGCACCTAAAAGGGTAATAAAGTAAAATATTGCAAGTTGTAGATCATCTCTTCATTTGGAAAATACGAAAGTCAAGAAGCCAAAGACACCACTAATAAACAAAGTATGTTATACTTGAGAAATCCTCAAAGATTCCTGAAATAGGAGCGCCGAATTTGATGATGCAATCCATATGACAATTCAAATGACTGCAGGGAAATGTCAAAACTGTTTTTTTATTCCTGGTTTTATTATTAAGACATGCTGTGTGCAAAATTGCCGCTACAGATTGTTCATGTTTGCTGTGAGGAATCTTTTTAGAACGCGGGACAGTGAAAGTGTCATGGGTGGATGATGTCAAACTCCGGGGGGCGTTGTCTTTCGTGTTTGTCGTGTGTTCATTGTCATTCAGTCTGACTTTATGACAGCTGAGATCTTAGAGTGTGACATGGGAGCCATGTTCGTGCAGTCTGACATGCTACAATCGTTCAGGATTATAAAAAAATTCCACAGTGTGAGCCGGTCTCAAGTTACCAGTGAAACTACTTGCCCCCACTCTCAAGAGATCAACTCCAACTCTACAAAGACTAACATGAAAACAAACTCCCAATACAAACAAAAATCACTTGAATGTGGGAAGGTGAAATTTTGTACTACAGTTATCTCCCTAGACAATGAATTGCTCCACCAGGAAGACATTCAGTTTCTGGTACTGGAGAATTCCCCCATCAGCATCATCCTGGTTTCAACATCAGCAACACCCCTGGCTCGCATAGCACACAGTTTTGTTGGACCTGCTGTGGTGTCATTTGCTAGAGTAAACAAGGTAAGGATCAATGATTTCTTTACTAATTATTTATATTGTTCCAGTAACCATCACACTCATTGAAAGTCCTGAGACCTACAAAGGACAGGAAATTCCTCAAAAATATAGTGAATTTCAGGACGTGTTCAGCAGGCAGATCTACTACGACCTCATCGGCCATGGGACTGTGCTGTTGACTTGCTGTCTGGGGCTAAAAAGGATGTGTTTAGACTGTGGGAGAAAACCGGGGAACCCAGGGAAAACCCACACGAGCACGGGGAGAACAAGGGTAAAGTCTAGATCAGATACACGGCCGACCGGAAGTGCGATATGCACATTAATATAGCGGCATTTTTTCATGACACTGTATAACAATAATTCATATTTTTACAGTACTGTGACGATTGGGTTTAGGGTTGGAGTGGGGGTAGGGGTTAAAAAATAAAATTTATTGGGTAATTTAACAGATAAGATAAATAATACTCTGTACAACCACTGTTTTTACGCTTCTGTGACGGTTGGGTTTAGGGTTGGGGTGGGGGTAGACGTTAATAAAATACAATAAATCGAAAATGTAATAAATAACATAAATAATTCTCGTTAACTTTCGGCCGTAAACGTATCCGATCTAGCAACAACCGAGAACAAGCGAAACTCCACACAGAAATGTTGTGTGGTTTAGTAGGGACTTAAACCAGCGGCATTCTTGCTGTGAGGCAACAGTGCTAATCGCTGGGTCGCCGTGTCACCCATCTAAAAAGGAGGGAAAGTAGGAGTGGGTGGGTTCTTCAAGATGAAGATATTGAGATAAGAAAACTCTGATTATATATAGTGCGTTAGGAGTCCTCTGATTGGATAATCGTTCATGAGCTGATGTTGAAACAGCTGAGAACAATCATAAGCACGTGATCCTCTCGAAACTTGTTTATAAATAAACTTCACTTATCCAAAATGGGCAGCACGGTGGCCCAGTGACTAGCACTGTTGCCTCACAGCAAGAATACCAATGGCGTCGGGTCCTCGCTGGCCCATCTGGTACTTCTGTGCAGAGTTTGCATGTTCTCCCCGTGTCTGCATGGGTTTCCCCTGGGTTCCCCGGTTTCCTCCCACCGTCCAAATGTGCTCTATATTATAGATAAAATAAGCCTAAATCTATTTCTAATGTCTTAAGCCTGGTTTATACTTCTGGTGATCGGCGTGACCCACGGCATTTATACTTCTGCGCGCTGTTTCTGTTGCATCTGCAATACACTTCCGAAATGCTAGCTGGCAGTAGGTGTTTATCTTCCTCTGTGTCGAGTTTCTTCGCTGGTGTTTTGTTTTTTCTGAACACTTCCTTAATGTACAAGTGGCTCAAATTCACTCATTTTGAGGCGGGAACCGGCGGACGTGCAACAACTTTAATCAAAAGGTAAACACAAAACAACAGTCTCCATCCGGAGCTCCTTCACGGAATTCCACACTTGTAAACACTCGCTGCATCGGGCGTGCGGCTCTCACCTCTGCCGACACTCGTCAATGCTACCAATCCGACCTATGACAGAGCTTGCGCTACACGTACGCGTTACATTTTTTGAGAGGTGCACGTCAACGAAGCCGACGGCCACGGCAGAAGTATAAATCAGCCTTTACTCTCAGGAAGTTCACCTTAGCTTCAGCAGCGGGGGAGTTTGAGATTGACCTGAGCTAAATTTCCCCTCGCCCTGCGAAAGGGGGGAGCCCTGGGCCCGAGGATCCCTTGAGCTTAGGGCTCTCTCCCGGGACAGCACGCCAAACAAGCTATGTATAAATCATGAGCTAAGTGTGAATTCTTGAATATAATCCGGTCTACAATTCATTACTTGAACTCATCTGACCCACTCCTGTTTCTACGTGTTCTTGTTTATCTGTGTTCGCCTTTTTCTCACGGAACATCTCCTTTGTATATTTTGTTGCTTATTCTACATTCCTTAAATTCCTTCAAATGAGATAAAGTTTGACTTTCAATAACCATTATGAGGTTTGCACGTCAGTACTCAAGCCTGTCATTAAAACAGCATGGTTTGCATTACTTTCTGTCTGTTGTGTGCAATATTGTGACAGTAACAATGATGATGATTTTTATGTTATAGGAAATAGCTTTGAAAATGTAACCGGTGATCTGTTAAACATCTGAGAGTTTTTGTTTACTAATTATAGTTGCAATAAAAACATTTGACATTTATTAACTTTGCAAGAAAACATTGTTCATGTAGATATTTTTTATTCACCGATAACTACTAATATGAATGACGATTGCTAAGTGTGCAAACAAGTGAAAATAACAACATATAAACAATGTCGTACATATATACACCACATAGCCTAGAATATAAAAATGAGTAAAAGCAAACGAAGGAATTGCTGATTTAATTATTTAATCATTAATATAAAATTACCTGCCAGTGGCTTTGCAGTTGTTTGTGTTCTGACTACGAAAAGAAAGAAAGACTGTTAAATTCAGAGACAGGTGTAAAAACTGATGTGGCGAATGTATGATAAACAAAACCTTACCAAGTGCCAAAACTGGAAAGAACACCAGCAGATGTGGTAAAACTAGAAATAATCTCATGATGATGACGTCAGAGATAACAGCAGAATGTACAAGTCCTTCTTCTGTAATCAAAGAACAACCTTCATCTATTATTATACATACGTAATGTTAAATCAGTGCTTGTAGAATAACATTCCATTTATAAGACCATATTCACAGACAATTTCTAAACTAACATTTAATAATAAATTATGTTTAATTATAAAACTTCATTTGATACTATTAAGACTGTACTGTAAAGTGTGGTCCAATGTAGAAACATACACATATACAAGTCAAATCATCCATTCTGGGGTGCGTTTCCCAAACAACGACATAACTCGTAGCTGAACTATTATAGTACGATGCATTGTTTGGGAAAAGAATGATGTAGTGAGGAGTGTTTCCCAAAACTGTAGTTTCTCTGTTGCAGGTCCATTGTTTAGATCATGTTAGTTATAACGTAAACGTCCATAATAACGCACTAAAGTTAAACTATGTGGAGTAACTACTTCTTTACAGAAAAAACCCATAATTTTTTTTGTGCAAATTATTGTTTTACAGGCACTCGCATTTAAAAAAAAGTCCAATATTAGTTTTGTAAAAACATGCACTTGTTTTTCATAGTAATTGAAATATATCAAGGACCTATTTATGTTTCCTTTACAAATATTACTGAGAATATTCCATATAAAATCACTAAGCTAACATATTATGTATTCTAATTGCATATATAAAACATATAAATCATTAAGGATTGTAGGCCTTATTTACAGTAGGCTATTTAATAAGAAATGAAACAATATCCTACTTAAGGATAATAATAATATTTTATATGTATATATGAGGGTATGCAAGAATTTTGTGCATGAACAGAGAAAATCAAGCATCAGTTAGTGGCGGGGTGAATTTTGCTGTGGCGCCCTGCCATGGAAGAATGAATGTAGCGGAAACCATGCAGTAGTAATCGAGTGTGTGCGCTCACTCACATGACATGACATGCACTTGGAAAACACTAACTTTAGAATATAATATTTAGAACAAAACCTCATTACTAATACAATTTAATCATTCATTCATTCATTTTCTTGTCGGCTTTGTCCCTTGCGGGGTCGCCACAGCGGAATGAACCGCCAACTTATCCAGCACGATTTTACGCAACGGATGCCCTTCCAGCCGCAACCCATCTCTGGGAACTTCCACACACACATTCACACTCATACACTATGGACAATTTAGCCTACCCAATTCACCTGTACTACATGTCTTTGGACTGTGGGGGAAACCGGAGCACCCGGAGGAAACCCACGCGAACGCAGGGAGAACATGCAAACTCCACACAGAAACGCCAACTGACCCAGCCCAGCCGAGGTTCGAACCTGCGACCCAGCGACGTTCTTGCTGTGAGGCAACAGCACTACCTACTGCGCCACTGCAGTGCCACAATTTAATCAAATGTGATCAAATAAATATGTGCTTAAATTTGGTTCAATTAGTTAGAGACAAGTGACGTCAACCTCAACAATGGGCAGCAGGGGGCGTGAGAGTATCACGGTACGTCACAAGAGTTTCGTGATACATATCGTGGTTGGTGTATCACGATATTTCGGTTCGGTTTGTAGTATCGTTACACCCCTAATATATATATATATATATATATATATATATATATATATATATATATATATATATATATATATATATACAGTTGAAGTCAGAATTATTAGCCCCCCTTTTTTTCCCCGATTTCTGTTTAACGGAGGGAAGATTTTTTCAACACATTTCTAAACATAATAGTTTTAATAACTCATCTCTAATTACTGATTTATTTTATCTTTGCCATGATGACAGTAAATAATATTTTACTGGATTTTTTTAAGACACTTCTATACAGCTTAAAGTGACATTTAAAGGCTTAACTAGGTTAATTAGGTTAACTGGGCATATATATATCTTAATAAATAACCTGCTTTAAATTAAAACCATTAATGTATGCAATATATATATATATATATATATATATATATATATATATATATATATATATATATATATATATATATATATATATATATATATATATGTGTGTGTGTGTGTGTGTGTGTGTGTGTGTTTTCACAAGCTTTGGAGACGTACTTTTGTCATGAGCCACGGCTGTTCAAAATGGTAGACATGTTTTCAAAGTGCACCATAAAGGGAGTGCAACTGTAAATATGAAAATCGCTGAAACTGAACTGTAAAAATGGTTTGAAAGCAAATTTACACCTAAGATTGATGACTTTAATGTTTTCTTTTAAAAATCATTCCAGGTTTACACAATAGAATGTTCTAAATAAATAGGACATAGGGGGATAACTGGGAATTGAACACAGCCAGGAACTATGCTTCACTCTCAAAAAAAGGTACAGGAGCTGTCACTGGGGCAGTACCTTTTTAAAAGATATATATTTGTACCCAAATAGTCCACAGTGGTCCCTAAAAGGTGCATATTAGTACCCAAATGTACTTTTGAGCTACTATTATAGACCCTTGAGGTACAAATATGTACTTTTTGAAAAGGTACTGCCCCAGTGACAGCTCCTGTAGCTTTATTTCTGAGAGTGTTCTAACTACAGCTCTAGAGGTATAGTTGCACGCGTACAAGTTTGCAACGCAGTTTGCAAATGTTTGTTGTAACGACGCATTTGGGAAATGCCAAATCAATGAACTATGTTTGTAACAACGCAACTTGCGACCTTAGTTACCTAACGATGGTTTTCAGAAACGCACCCCTTAATGTCTAAAGACCTGAGGAACAGCAAATTCAATTTGAAACAAAATGACTGTAAAATCTATGTAGAACCCTGGAGAAATTAAAAAATAAAGATCATGTGACACTGAAGACTGGTGTAATAATGCTGAAAATGTACCTTTTAATAACAGAAATATAGTGCATCATTGTTAACGTGTACAACATAGAAAATAGAAAATAATTGTGTTACATTATCCCAAGTATTTATTTCTTAATTTATTGTGAGTAAAAAACAATATGTATATATATTTACATACTATTCACATGTCACCTCAATTTATAGTACTTAAAGTAAAAGTAAAGTAAGACAGACACTATTTCAATCCATTCAATTAAAATGTAGAATAAAACTTATGGAATTATATAATCATAATTACACACATAGAAAAATTAATCTCTACAATGTAGATTAAAGCTTTTCTCTTACCTCAGTCTCACTACTGTGGGTTAGCAGGAAGTTTCATTGGTTTTAAATGCCTGTGTTTACGGCAGCATTTCCCAACCCTATTCTACAGACACACCAACGGTGCATATTTTGGACGTGTCCCTTATCTGAACTATTTTGTTTAAGTTGAGAGAATTGAAAATGTGTAGTTGTGCTGTTGTGCCCAAAATCTTTGTTTTACATTCTGTTATCATGCAACATTTAGATTTTAAGATAACAACATCAAGCCAGTCTATAGGAGCCAAATGTGCTGTTTTTAGAATGAACTTCATTGACTTTTAAATTGTCAAAATACCACACTGTTTCAGGAAGAAGACCGGGACAAAAGCAGATGAGATTACTTTGACTAATTCACAAAACAGCAGTCAATGGAAACTGGTAAGTTCAGATTTAACATCCATTTTGAATTGTATGTGGATAAAAAAAAAAATACAAATAATAAATAAATCAGTGTTTATTCCTTTTGCGGTTTTGTTGAACAGAAGCAGTGAGTGGAATTCCAAACAGAAACTCAGAAACTCCAAACAGAAACTAATTGTATTGTTGAAATAGAGAGCTCAACAATCTTGCAATTATACGCAAAACCAAATAAAATAAAAAAATAAAATAAATTGGCAACTAACATTGACAAAAATGCCAACATGTCATGTCAATATACTGTAAATACCTGACTACCTGAATGACGTCATTGGTATGCATAATACCTCTCAATGGAATGTAGATTAAATGGAAGAGCAAACAAGCACAGAACAATGGGTTAGTATTTGTGTGAGTATAGTGTTGTTGTTGTCAAGTGGCCAACGTTTCATCAGCATAGAGTGGATTTCCTTCACATTACAGCCAACAGGAGAGATGCGTCATACAGGAAATATGAAATGACCTTCAGTGCTAAACTGCTGATGGCACGGCCTCACTTCTCATTTTACAGTACAATACTTCCCTACTAATATTTACTAACAAGGTGAAAGTGTGGAATACTTGCTTGGCATACATAAAAACGTTTTTTTTTTTTTTTTTTTGAGCATCTGGCCATCACATGACTTATAGCATTGACACACTTTGGTGGCTTAGAGAAGCACACAATAATAGCTGGTTTCCACTGAGTAGTGTGGTATAATAAAAACATGCACGGATTTTTCACAAAAATTGAAATATTTGAACGACACATATAGGACCTATATATGTTTTCTTTACAAATTTTATTGAGAATATTCCATATAAAATCTCTAAGCTAACATGTATTCTAATCTCATATACAGTATACAGTAAAACATTACATAAATAATACATTAAGTGTTAATGGTTGCAGGCCTAATTTACAGTAGGCTATTTATTAAGTTCAGTGACACAGTATGGAGCATTTACATTTTTGAATATGTATTTTACAAATGGCATTTCTAAACTAGCTACTTTTAGGAAGTAACTTGTGCAGCTAGTTACTTTTTTTAGAAATGCAATTTGACAGTAGCTGTTGAGAGTGAATTATCAAGCACAGTTACACAAAGTAGTTTCCCCCAACACCCTATATACACCATAACTCGACCAGCCACATACAGTAATGACTTATTTTATCTCACAAAGCAAAACAAGGCACTGATTTACTGATCTTGAGCTCATTTAATGCATTGTTGGGAATAGTTATCAGTTAGCACCAGTGTTGGGGGGTAACACATTACAAGTAACACAAGTTATGTAATCAGATTACTTTTTCAAGTAACAGTGAAGTAATGCGTTGTGTTTTTCCCAAGAGGATTATTTTTTTCATATTTATTGACTGTCAGCTCTCCTGTTGATGTGTTGAGAGAAATTAGGAGTGACAGCGGATGTGTAACACATGTAAAAATGACATTTTCTGTAGTTCTACTTCCAATCAGTATCTCTTAAAATTTGTTAAAAAAAGATGTCAAATGCAATGTATATATATATATATATATATATATATATATATATATATATATATATATATATATATATATATATATATATATATATATATATATATATATATATATATTTTTTTTTTTTTTTTTTTTTTTTTTTGCATCTTATTCTTTATGCAATGCAGGTAAATTTAGTTTGAACTGCGGCTCAACTAGCACCTCAAGATGCAAGTGTCCTCCATTCCCTCCAGCCTGAGGTTCACATTTCATTTTTGGCACAAAAGGGCTTCATATTTTTCAGTAATACAAGTATTATATCTGCATTTAAAGGGGACTTGACTTTGTTATTGTCAAACAACACCTTATTATGTCTAATAAACCACAAATTCCGATATAATGTATATCAAAATGCTTCAATGATTTTATAAAAAGAGGGAGGAATAACCATTGATGATTTTTAGACACTTAGTCAAAGCAATTCAAACTACACATCATACAAGTAGGTATAAGTTATGGTTTTAATGAGGTTGAATGAGACTATTATTTTCATTAATCATGGTCTTAAAGATTCAATAACACACATTATGAAAACAGAAAAAAAAATAATTGCTGAGATTTACTAAAGGACCACATTTATGTTTATGTCCACTGTAATATTTAAAATAAGTACACCCTCACAAAACTTTCATTTAAACTAATGTTTTCTATTGGAAGCTTTACAATATAATATTTGTGCATAAACATTAGATTAGTCAGCACTGAAGCCAAATCTGGAGCTTATCTAACAAAATAACTTGATTTTTTTTTTTTTACAATATTTTGCATGAATTTAAATGTATAATATTTTTATTTCTAAAGATGTTCGGTGACTAAAATATTATTTTAATACATATATATGTTTATTAAAACAGTTTTGTTCAAATGCATATATATATATATATATATTGTATAATGATGGTTTGTTCTGTAGACTATTGAAAAAAAATTGCTTAAAAGGGCTAATAATTGTGACCTTAAAATGGGTTTTAAAAAATTAAAAACTTCTTTTATTCTAGCCAAAATAAAACAAATAAGACTTTCCCCAGAAGAAAAAATATTATCAGACATACTGTGAAAATTTCCTTGCTCTGTTAAACATCATTTGGGAAATATTTAAAAAAGAAAAAGGGGGTTGAATAATTCTGATTCCAACTGTATATATAGTTGAAGTCAGAATTATTAGCCCCCCTTTGAATTTTTTTTCCTTTTTAAATATTTCCCAAATGATGTTTAACAGAGCAAGGAAATTTTCACAGTATGTCTGATAATATTTTTTCTTCTGGAGAAAGTCTTTTTTGTTTTATTTCGGCTAGAATAAAAGCAGTTTTAAATTTTTATATTTATTTTAAGATTTTTTTTTTTTTCGATAGTCTACAGAACAAACCATTGTTATACAATAACTTGCCTAATTACTCTAACCTGCCTAGTTAACCTAATTAACCTAGTTAAGCCTTTAAATGTCACTTTAAGCTGTATAGAAGTGTCTTGAAAAATATCTAGTCAAATATTATTTACTGTCATCATGGCAAAGATAAAATAAATCAGTTATTAGAAATGAGCTATTAAAACTATTATGTTTAGAAATGTGTTGAAAAAATCTCTCCGTTAAACAGAAATTGGGGGAAAAAATAAACAGGGGGGCGAATAATTCTGACTTCAACTGTATATATATATATATATATATATACATATTTTTTTTTTCTTTATTTATTTATTTATTTTTTTTAAAGGAGACTATTTACGGATTTATTCTGAGCAGTTTTCTTAATTTCAGCACTGTGTTGTTTGATAGACCATATTTGACCAGCTCCTGATTGACCTGAAACAAAGAAGAACAGACAGGTCACACTTTCAACAAATCATCCATGAGTACTATTTTTAAGTATAAATATTTGTAATATGTAACATGACTTACTCGCTGTAAAACAAATTGAACGTTTCCACTTTGTGTGAGGTCTAAAAATGTGGAAAAACTCACTTGAATTCCAGCAACAGTGTCTGAAGGGAAACACACATAAATATTCATTACTCAAACAAAAACATTACATGGAGTTACATGAAGGTTATTAAAACATAGCTGAAAGATTAAACATTTACTTTTCAAGATAATGTTACTTGGTCCACTGTCCACCCTGAAGGCCCATCGGCCTGGAACATTGACATTACTGGAGTTCTTGAGGCTTGAGATTGAGCTCCCACTGTTTGATCCAGGAATCACAAAGTAGTTTGTGGAGTGTATCGTGTCATAACCAGCCTAAAAGTATATTCAGAATATTACACTTCTTCAAAACATTATTCATGTAAACATTGTTTACAAAGTATGTATACTATTAAACAGGTGCTGTAAATCCTTGAATATGTTTGAATTTTAATAATTTTCAAGATGTGAAAAGTGCTCAGATTTTGGATAAAGTGCTAAATTATTTGTTTCAATAATTTATCTTACTAACGGGAAATAATAAACTATTTATTTATTCATTTATTTAATTAACTTTAAAATGAAAACTGGAGTCTGTGCCTAAGCATGTATTTTTATTTATCTGTGCCCTTTGATAAAGAAGTGTAAGAACACAAAATGCATGGAGATTTCCACTTCATGACTGATCGATGCAATTTTAGATGAAAGATGACATCTAAGACGTGCATAATTTACATTTAAAAGAGTAAATGATAGTAATTCAATGTTGGGTTTGGGGCAAACATGGAAAAAAAAAATCCTTAGAATACTTTACTATATTTATTTACTTATTCACTTATTTAACCAGGAATGTCCCATTGAGGGCATCCGCTGCGTAAAACAAATGCTGGACAAGTTTGCGGTTCATTCCGCTGTGGTGTTAGATTAATAAAGGGACTTAGCCGAAAATAAAATGAATGAATGAATGTCCCATTAAGATACAATATCTCTTCTACCAGGGACTCCTGGTCAGGACAGGCAGCATAGGACATAGGACAGCATAGGACAAAAAATAAAATACATGTCACAACACATAGACACACACATAAAAATAGTATAAACCATAACCAATTGTTAAAACATGTGCACTGTTCTAAATTGACTGTCTTTAAAATATTTTAAATATAGTGATAGATGGTGCGGATTTCATATGTGGTACAGTTGAAGTCAGAATTATTAGCTCCCCTTTGAATTTTTTTTTCTTTCTTAAATATTTCCCAAATTATGTTTAATAAAGCAAGGAAATTTTCACAGTATGTCTGATAATATTTTTTTTCTTCTGGAGAAAGAAGATTTGTTATTTGTTTTATTTCGGCTAGAATAAAAGCAGTTTTATTTTTTTTTTTTAAAACCATTTTAAGGTCAAAATTATTAGCCCCTTTAAGCTATATATTTTTTCGATAGTTACAGAACAAACCATCATTATATAATAACTTGCCTAATTACCCTAACCTGCCTAGTTAACCTAATTAACCTAGTTAAGCCTTTAAATGTCACTTTAAGCTGTATAGAAGTGTCTTGATAAATATCTAGTCAAATATTATTTACTGTCATCATGGCAAAGATAAAATAAATAAATGATTAGAAATGAGTTATTAAAACTATTATGTTTAGAAATGTGATGAAAAAATCTTCTCTCCGTTAAACAGAAATTGAGAAAAAAAAAATAAACAGGGGGGCTAATAATTCAGGAGGGCTAATAATTCTAACTTCAACTGTATATGTTGAAGCTCATTCCATACATATGGAGCATACTTAGAAAATGCAGATCGACCTAACTCTGGCATCTTAAGTAAGAGTATATCTGCTAATCTGGTATTGTAAGTATTTGAACAGTACTCCAACAAATTATACTGTAGTAATTTACCAATTAAAGCTTTAAAAATAAAAAGTTAAATTTTCTCCTTAACTGTAATGAGATCAATCTGTCATTTTATATAAATTACAGTGATGTCTGCGTGCACTTGAACCAGTGACAAATCTTAAGGCACTATGATAAACAATATCCATTTTTTTAAAAACATTTAGAGGTGCATTTAAAGGATATCTCCTTAATCCAATACTAATAGAAATGTACTCTCAACTAAACGTTTTCGAGCTGCGAAGGGAAACATTTTTTTAACCGAAAATAAAAACCTAACGTTGTTGTTTTTTTTTTAAAGGCTATCGATATGACAACTATAAGTCAACTTATCATCAAGCCAGACACCTAAATATTTATAAGATGCAACTTGTTCAATCTGTGCGCCATTTAAAGTTTTAATATTAAAATTGTGTATTGATAATCTGAATCGGGTGAATATCATGTATTTAGTTTTTTTTTTTTTTTGGCATTTAATACTAATTTTAAGCAATCAGGAGACATTTGAAATGAATTAAAGACATTTTGTAAAGAGTCTATTGCCACTTTTATAGATGAAGCCATAGTGTAAATAATTGTGCTGCCTGCATAAAAGTGTACATTTGCTCACTATACTATAAAATACTATAAAAACAGTATACTGTATAATATGATGGCTTATGTACTGTATATATGTATAATACGGAATATATGTAATAATAATTCACTTAAATAAACACTTAAAGGGCTGACATTTTTTAAAATGTACCTGAAAAGTGTTTGAAAAGTGATTAAAATTTGATTTTGAAAAAAGTGTAAGGACTTTCATTACATAAAAGTTTTTTTTTTTTTACCTCCACTGGATGTCCTGTTTCAGCAATGTCACCATAATTCATCAGAATAAATGAATAATTACTGCCTGAAATTAAAACCACTTGAAATGATGTTTCCTAAAAAAAAAATAAATAAATCAACTTAAACTTGGTGTTCACTTTTGATATGTTTAGTAAAAATACAGTTTCATAGTATTGAATATTGCAGTCATAACTGACTAATTATTAATTAATAATTTGCATTAATTTCCCTGTCATAATGTGTTACTGCCAACAGAGTGAAACTGACACATTTAATTAAATCAGTTCAGAAGTATGAAACTTACTGTGCTGATCAAGCTGTAGTAAAACATTTTATTCCACGTTGCTACAAAAACCCAAGAAGCAGTGAAGTTCAGATTTGGGAAATAATTGTTGATATCCTGAGTGGCGCGAGTGAGAACACTTCCATTAGTGTATTGATGATAAGAGACGACTCCTCTTTTACTGTTATCAAGATCAGACCAGAGTCCAGCAATTATATCTTGACTTCCAGAAGCTGGAAATGAGTTGGGAGCATACTGTGAAGAAGCCTGGCTGAATGTGAGGAACCCATTATTGTTAACCTGAAACATGAGAAATACTGTCAAAATCACAATCACACATTTTAAGTTAATAGATGAGTTTATAAAGCATCCAAAAATCAGATTTACAAATCAGAGTCTCACATAAATCTGCTGGTATGTTCGGCCAAAGAACTGAAATGGACTCAACAGTGGAATAACAGAGGAGCTTCCATCATCAACAGCAGGATTTATTGAGTCTCCTCCTTCTGAACCGAATGTGTAGAAGATTCCTGATCCTGCAAAGAGATTACACACAGAATCTTTTTACTGTTTACGTTTACCAGATTTAGGAAGCTCATGGATAACTCTCATGTTTAACTTTAGCTTTGATTAGTAGCAGGACAATGGTGACCTCTGGTGGTGAAACCATGTGGATGTGATGTGTCAGTAACATTTTAAGGGGATAGTTCAGCCAAAACCGTCAATTCTGTCATCATTTAGGCTATTTAGGCTTCACTTGTTCCAAACCCAACTGAGTTTCTTTCTTCTGTTGAACACAAAAGAAGATATTTCAAAGAAAGCTGTAAACCTGTAACCATTGACTTCCATAGTATTTGTTTTTCCTACTATGGAGGTCAATAGTTACAGGTTTTTATAGTATCTAGATGCAGCCTTTATGATACAAGCTGAGATTGCATCTCTCAGCGATGCCAGACAAAATTCACTCAATTGAGCTTGTGACGTCACTGTGAGGGGTAGGGTTCATACCTGTCAACATTGGGATGTGAAAATAAGGGATATGCCCACCATAATAAGGGGTTCCCCTGACGCCCCCCCCCCCCCCCCCAAATCCCCACCATACTAGGTTGATTTGGAGCTGTTTCATTGTAAATAAACAGTTAATTGGTCAGTAATATGTTTTATAATTATTATTATTATTTACAAAAGAAAAAAATAAACCGTATACATTAGCAGCAAATACATTAGCAAACAGTTCAGCTTATTAAAATGAATAGTTATTATAATGAAATAAAATCAAGCTATCAAATCTCATTAGCCGTTTCTTCACTGTATAACTTACACATTCTGATTAAAGAGCAACGAATGAATCTCTTAATTATTTACCTTTTTTTTAATTGATTACATTAAATAACAGGTGTCACTTTAAAAATGCAACCATCTAACGTTATAAAAGAAGCATTCGATTGCTTTCCTAACTTTTTTAACCTCATTTAGGACGAAATTAGTTGTGTTTGAAAAAAAAAACCCCACCAAGATCAACATTTTTAGATATTATTATTATTAATTATGTGTATATGTCTGTTTAAATACACACCCAAAACCCAGACTTTCGCTCCGTTTCAAATTGCATGTACAGAATCTGTTTGGGAAACAGCCTCTTTTTATCACTATGGAGCAAGTCAGCTGACAGTCACACACCGCTTTATGACTGTTTTGAGGATTGCATATGAAGGGGAGACGGCACCTGTAATAAAAGGAAAGGGAATCCCGCCGTTTTAATATTTATTTTAAAGTGTTTTCATGCCTAAACAAAGCGAAAGCACAGAACAGATCCACATTTAAGAGCAAAGGGCGGCCCCTGGTGGTTTGGCGGTATAGGTTGCGTATAGGGAGGCTCTGATTTATTGCCACCCTTCAGACTCAGAGAAAGACTGAAAATACGGGAAAATACCTTTACGGGATGATAGCGGGATAGAACTGTAAAATACGGAAGAATCCCAAGAAAAACGGGAGGGTTGACAGGTATGGTAGGGTTAGGGTGGAAAGCATTACATGCAGCTTGCATCTGCATCAGGTCTGTACCCAGACCCATCTCGTTTATTTTAGCTTTTTACATAAAAAAAAAAAAAAAATCCCTTGTGTTCAACAGAACATGTTTAACAGAAGATAGAAACTCGTAAAGGTTCATAACCACCTGAAAGTGAGTAAATAATGGGTAAATTATGTTTTGGGGGGTGAACTATCCCTTTGACTGTTACATAACAAATGTTTATAAGGTCTTAAATGTAATTTTGAACAAACAAAGTACACTAGACAACTTTATCTTTAATAAATATGAATACAATACAAAAAATGCAGCACCCTTCACTAATATACTTCCATGTAGCTACTGTATGCTGGCATTTGTGCAATGGCTTATTCATTTTCCTACGGCTTATTCCAGGGCTATTCAATTAGTTTGTCACAGGGGCCAGATCATGAAAAGCATCCCAAACGAAGGGCCGGAGAGATATGACTTGCAATATAAAGGATAACACAACTGCATATAAGAGCCAATATGTTGTACTTTTGCTCCTTTAGACACCCACATTGTATTTGTCTACATTAAAATGTTAATATATTGTATTTTGAAACTATATAATATCACTGCATTGTACAATAAGTTTTTTTTAACAAACATTCAAATGTTTTATTTCACAGCACAACAAAATCAGTGTATTGCTTTTCTTCTACATTCAGATACGTTCATATGTTATGTTTTGAACTGCATAATTATGGTTGCAACAATTATAGATTTTGGTTGTACGATTATATAGTGTGAAGAATAATCAGTGTTTCAAAGTTATCATGTAATGTAAATTTAAGCTTTATATTAGCTAGATTTAGATCTGGACATCCCTAATTAATATTAAAAACCTTTAAAAGGCATTTTCATTAGTAATAGTTTTTATGCTGTAGGTTTTTCTGTGCTTATAGGGCTACACAATTTAATTATGTGTGTGTTTATAGAGAGGAACGGGAGAAAATAATATAATAATAATTGTTATGAAGGTCGGCACCAGATTAGGCTAACTGTTGTTTTTATCTGCGTTCATACATACATAATCATTTTAATAATAGTTCGTCTAACATGTCTTTTGTTTACATTGCACTGAAAGCTAAGCAACTCTGACCGCTACAGCATGAGATGTTTTCTACTGCGTGCGTCCAAAGCCGCGAGCCCGTTGCTCCGCTTGCGCCCGCATATTGGCATAGCCTATATTCTTACAACATAACAAACTTGCGCGCGGGAAAGACGTGATATGGGAACGGCCCGCGGCTTTAGTTATTACAGTGTGCGTGCGTATTAGCTTCGGTGGACAAGCTCGGAACTTTAAACTAGCGCACAGTTGGCAACTTGGCTTAACTTTGTTCAGCAGTTTCGTTTCGTCCGGCAGAACAGAAATGCGGGTTAGAGAAGCCTTTACGATTAATTAACCATGACGAATTAAAGCGCAGTTAATAGTGAAATTGGTTATTCGTTGCATCCCTAATAACGATATCAGCGCACTGTACAAAAGACCTTTTCTACAAACATATTCAAATATTTGGCTGCTCTCACCACTCGCCACTGTCAGGTGACTCACGCTCTGTGCAGCTTGTGCTGTATTGAACAAACGCACGTCACTTCATAACTATAGCGGCCGTTTTTTGACTGAACTCAATTTATTCTTGATGTCTTGGTCACACTATTTGGAGGGCCAGAAAAAATTGCCTCGGGGGCCGGGTTCGGCCCGCGGGCCGCCAATTGAATAGCCCTGGCTTAGTCCCTTATTTATCAGGGGTCACCACAGCGGAATGAACCGCCAACTATTCCAGCTTATGTTTTATGCAGTAGATGCCCTTCCAGTCGCAACCCAGTACTGGGAAGCACCAACACTTGCATTCACACACACACACACACACACACACACACACACACACACACACACACACACACACACACACACACACACACACACACACACACACACACACACACACACACACACACACACACACACACCAATTCGAGGAGAGGCCTCATTCACATCCATTCAAAAACTGACTCTCATCTAGTTTTGCAATAGATTCCCACTTTAACTTCCCTGAGTGGTGTTAAAGATATCAAATAAAGACATGGTAATCTACAGTATGTCTTGTAAATGGCACATTTCTTTGAAGGATTATAGAGAACAGCCTCTGATTCACAAAATGCTTTGAAAAACATGTATGGGTAAATGCAAAATACTGTATGCTTACCTGCACAGTAGCCCAAACTGCAGCTAACAGGCTTGACTAACTCATAGACATAATAACCTCCTGGACAGGCTTTGATTTTAATGGGATTTGACTGGTAATTGCAGCAGTTATTGTCAGCAGTACCGCAGACATCTCGAGTGACCACTCCATCCTCAACTGTTGGATGTGTTCCATTCAGCCACAGTGGGAATATAGTGCCACAACTATTCATATCAACACATGTATCCGGCATCTGAACACTGTGACCATTAATGAAGAGACGATACCAGCCAAACCAGCTGATTAAGGAGTCACATCCAATTACGATGGGTTCTCGATTGTCTGTGGTTCTCCAAGGATCGTCCAGTACTGTATATTTAAAGCAGGGGTCAAACGGAAGATCTGTGATGACATAAAGAAAATAATTGAAATTAATTATGTATTTATATTACATAGTTAAAAAAACGTATAAATATAAGTGTGTGTATGTGTGTGTGTGTGTGTGTGTGTGTGTGTGTATATATATATATATATATATATATATATATATATATATATATATATATATATATACACACACACACACACACACACACACACACACACACATAAATGCACACACTCACATGTAGTGAATACTTTAATGTCTTCATATATTCATATATATGATTTGTATTATACAGCATATATTATCATAAATAAAAAATGTATATACTTGCATTTTAGCTGTATTAATGTATACATATGTAATAAATGGTAACACTTTATTTTGATGGTCCATTTGAGTATTAGTAGACTGTCTGCTTAATATCTGTTGATACTGACATTTAGCAGTCCTTCAACAGACATTTAACTGACTATAAGAAACTTTGCAATTACATGTCAACTTACACTAACCCTAACCCCAACCTAACAGTCTACTTATAATCTAATGATAATTAGTTGCAATGTATCTTAAATTCAACAAACGGACCATCAAAATAAAGTGTGACCTAATAAATATACACAGTACCCAAAAAATATATATATATTTTTTATGCTATTAATTGCTTAACAGCACTAATTCCTAATGGTTTTAATTTAAAAAGTCTCTTACGATGAGTTTACATTAAACCAAGGTCATAAGACACTTTATTTTTCTCATAATATTCCTACACTGAACAAAATTACCTTTTGATCCAACTTTAAAAAATCACTGTAATTTGTTACAGCTATTTTTTCTCTTAAAGTATAATTTAGTTTTGGCTCAAACTAAAAATAATATCTTTAATCTAAATAAAAAAATATTTATTGTGGTCAAGAATAAAATTACATTCACTCAAAGTAAAAATATTGTTAAATATAGAGGAATATATATACTGTATATTCATTCATTCATTCATTCATTTTCCTTCAGTGTAGTCCCTTTATTCATCAGGGCTTGCCACAGTGGAATGAACCACCAACTTATCCAGCAAAAGTTTTACACAGCGGATGCCCTTACAGCTGCAACCCAGTACTGGGAAACAACCATACACGGTCACATTCACACACACACACTCATACACTATGGCCAATTTAGTTAATTCAGTTCACCTACAGCGCATGTGTTTGGAAACCAAAGCACCCGGAGAAAACCCACGCCAACACGGGGAAAACAATGTATTACTGTAACTTGCTATTACTTTCTCCATTATAATAAATACCTAAATAGATTATTTCCATGTCCAATTGTTGAAAATTGTTTCAGCACAGGCTGGCTTTTTTACAGGCAGTATCTGCTATATTGACTCATTCATTGATATATTTTCTTTTCGGCTTAGTCCCTTTATTAATCCGGGGTTGCCACAGCGGAATGAACCGCCGACTTATCCAGCATTTGTTTTACGCAGCGGATGCCCTTCCAGCCACAACCCATCTCTGATAAACACCCGTACACACATTCACACTCATACACTACTGACAATTTAGCCTACCCAATTCACCTATAGCGCATGTCTTTGGACTGTGGGGGAAACCGGAGCACCCGGAGGAAACCCACGCGAACGCAGGAAGAACATGCAAACTCCACACAGAAACGCCAACTGACCCAGCCGAGGCTCGAACCAGCGACCTTCTTGCTGTGAGGCGACAGCACTACCTACTGCGCCGCTGCTATATTGACTTTGTCAGATAAATAATGACTAAAAGGAAACTACTGTAAACTGTTGACAGTCTATTATAATAAATGGCGCAGTATGAAAGAAAATTATAAAGGTTTATAACCAATTTTACATATTTGGGTAAACTATCCTTTTATCGGTTGTGTTAGGATGTTTCATAACATTAAAAATAACATATCTAATGTATATATATATATAGTAATGTCTGAACTGGAAGTTTACTTGTGTTTGTCTGTAATCCACCGTCCACCCTGAAGGCCCATCTGCCTGGATCATTGACATTACTGGAGGTGTTGAGGTTTGCGATGGAGATTCCACTGTCTGATCCAGGAATCACAAAGTAATTTGTGGAGTTTATTGTGTCAAAACCAGCCTAAAAGTATATAAAACAATGTTCATGTAAACAGTTCCCAATTAGTTTGTTAAGTGGTGACATGGAATACTGTTTCCGGGTCCAAGCCGCTACTCAGTTGAATTGAGAACGTATGTGTTTATGACCACGTTTCATATAATCATACACTCTCAGAAATAAAGGTACAGGAGCTATCACTGGGGCAGTACCTTTTCAAAAGGTACAAATTTGTACCTGAAGGGTTCATAATGGTACCTCAAAGGTACTTTTTAGGTACATTTGGGTACTAATATGCCCCTTTGAGGTACCAATGTGGATTCTTTGTGTACAAATATGTATCTTTTGAAAAGGTACTGCCCCAGTGACAGCTCCTGTACCTTTATTTCTGAGAGTGTATAATAAATTAAAGTGATTTTTTAAAATATAAAATCATGGTGTACACAACAGTCTCTGGACTTGCTGCATCACAGACATCCAAATTTTAACATTTCTAAAAAAATGTATCACTTTCTGGCCATCTGATATTTGGGATGGTTATATATATTGCAGCCTTATAATTTTGGAAAGTATTACAGTGCTTTGTAAACATGTATTATTACTATTGAGCCTCTTCATGCAGTTTAATAGAGCGCTTGGACCTGAAAGCTGCTTCGATTGACGTCAAACTTAACAAGTGGAATATTAGTGAATTGAAACATTTTGTTCTCTATACAGAAAGTTCTCTTTACCTCCACTGGATGTCCTGTTTCAGCAATGTCACCATAATTCATCAGAATAAATGAATAATTACTGCCTGAAATTAAAACCACTTGGAATGATGTTTCCTAAAAAGATTGACAATAAAATTGTTTTAAAATTAATCATGGATCAGGTGTAAACATTCACAGAAGTCTATCAAACTTACTGTGTTGCTTAAAGCACACAAAGCCACTTTTTCCCACGTTGCAATAAAGACCCAAGAAGCAGTGAAGTTCATATTTGGGAAATAATTGTTGATATCCTGAGTGGCGCGAGTGAGAACACTTCCATTAGTGTACTGATGATAAGAGATGACTCCTCTCTCACGGTTATCAAGATCAGTCCAGAGTCCAGCAATTATATCTTCATTTCCATAATCAGGAAATAAGTAGGGAACAAAACTTTGTAAAGTCTGACTGAATGTGAGGAGTCCATTATTATTAACCTGAAACATGAGAAATACTTTCACAGCAAGAGGTTTTGCTGATCATCAGTTCATAAAGTATCCATGACTCACATTTGACTTAGAAACATATTGTATTTAAATTCTTACACAAATCTGCTGGTGTGTGCGGCCAAAGAACTGAAATGGACTCAACAGTGTAATAACAGAGGAGAATCCATCATCGATAGCAGGATTTATTGTGTCTCCTGCTGCCGAACCAAAAGAGTAGAAGATTCCTGGTGCTGCCATGTTATTAAAAAAAAAAAGCATATATCTATTAGTGTTTAACCAAGTTTACATTTCACACAGTTCAATGAGGCTTATGTTTCATTCTGGTTGTGATTAGCAGTGGTGACCTCTGGTGGTGGACTCATGAGAATGTCACAGTAAAATATTTAACCATTAAGCCTAGATATACATTATAGCAGGTTATAGTTTCCACTTCTGTTCCGTCAGATGTGCAAGCCATTTATATTTTCCAGAAATTGCCACAAATTTTAAAGTGACTGATGCATTGTGAGATACAGTATACACTACCCATACATTAATACTGACACACACATTGATTTCTTATATTATTAAGTTTAAAGTTACAGAAGAAATACACTATACACAAACAAGGCAGCAAATTGTTACAAACTGTTAAATTGTTATTTATTTTTTAATTGTTTTTTTTGTTATATAAAGAGCACCTATTTTACCCCTTTTTCCAGATTTAATATAAGTTTTATGTGTCTCCAGAGTGTGCCTGTAAAGTTTCAGCTCAAAACACTCATCAGATTATTTATAATAGCTTTCAGAAGTTTGTAATTGTTTAGCTCTGAGCATATTGTTGCTGTTTTTGTGGACTGTGCCTTTAATGCTAGTCCTCCCAGCCCACCATTCCCACGTACCTGTCAGTGTGCCTCAATCTCCTCCTCGGCTGCCTAAGATAACAGACAGACGGAAGCAGATCTCACACAATGTCTGTGAGAAATACTACAGTACAAACTTTCCCAATGATTATTCGGTGTATTTGTTGTGGAGTTGCAATGATGAGTCACACACAATGTCGTTACAAAGTTCACACATAAATACTTTTTTAGTACTTGTTTAGCTTTGCACTGTTTTTGCATGGCAAATGTGACAGGATACACACTAATATCCACTGCTTTATGGATCTCCGTTACGTTAATGTACAAAATAAACCTGGTTTAACATCCACAAACCAGGATTGAAGCGTCTTTTTTTATAATTGTACTGACACGCGGCTGTGGTGATGAAGTAAATCTGAAGTAAATGGCTGTAATTCATTACACACATGCACTGTTTTAAAAACGTGTCAAACTTGTAAAACTCATTCTTGCTCACATTTGATGATGATTGATGATCCTAGCGAGCTGAACAGATCTTTTATTCCTAGTTGCTTTGCGCAAGTCCTGTCTTGTTGATATGATTATACGCGTTACTACGAAGACTTGTTAATATGCAGCTGTCAATCAATTCGGTGGGCGGGGAAATCGCACTCCTAGGTCAAGTTGCGGTCTGCCTCAAAATGGGAGGGATTTGGATCCTATTTTACCATCAAGAAATTAAAAAAGAGACTTATTGTGTTTATTTCACTCCAATATGACTGTGGAAACACTATACACAGTTCTGTCCAAACTGCTTATAAAAGATGATTTTCATTATAGATGCCCTTTAGGTTTACAATATACACACTGTAAAAAAAAAGTTGACGCAACTTTAAATTGTAAGGCAACTGGCTTCCTTCTGCTAAACACAAATATATATTTTGAAGAAAGCTGGAAACCAGTGACACATTGGCTGCCACAGTATTTGTTTTTTCTTGTATGGATGTCATTAGCTGCAGTTTTCTCCAGCTTTCTTCCAAATATCTTCTTTTAAAGAGAAAAAAAAACTCAAAAAGTAAAAGGTCTGGAACCGCTGGTGAGTGATATATATACATATATATATATATATATATATATATATATATATATATATATATATTAGGGGTGAAACGGATCACTGTTGATCCGTGATCCGTATGGATCATAACTCACGGTTCGGAACGCAGGTGAACCGCGGATTAATAATTTATTTTTTTTACTTGTTAGTTAATCCAACATTTATAACCACTGCAGAGAGATCGCCTCCCGCGTCATTAAAATCGTGTGCATAAAAGCATTTAGGCTTCCTTGTAAGATATGATGATGACGGGAAAAGTTGTGGTGGGACCAGGGCTTAATTCGTGCTGGAACACTCCGGATACGACACCTCTGAAATCTGATCCTGCACCTCATTTTATTGATCCCCCTCATCAATCGCTCTCCTGCCCGTCCGCTGTTCACTTGCACTTTCTTCTGCGACTCCCCAAACCCTCTTCACTTTCGTCCGTGACACCTCCGCCCTGCTCGCTTCCATCTGCGACAGTCCTCTGCTATCCACCGCCCCAACAATCCCCCCCAAATCACCATTTAATGAAACTTGACGATGGTAAAAGCAATTACATTGTGTAACCAACAGATGGCGACAAACCACCATCAAAATTATGTCACTGAATAGGTTTTCAAAAATAATACATCTACAGTAAAATAAAACATGAATTTTTATGTGTGAATTGTTGAATCATTAATTGAAGATAAATATGATCTGTTGTACAAGATTTCTATATTTAGCATTATCAGCAACAGTAGCAAAGATCATATTTCATATTGAATACCTTTCTTTTTTCAGCTGGTTCTTTCTTGATTTTTATTTTCATTAACATTACAGGTTCTAAGTTCTGTTTGTTAAAAGCAATGTTTTTTGCTGTAATCTTTCTATATAAATGGAAAGCAAATTGTCTCCTCACTTTTTTTGCTGATCCGAAAAATGGTCCGATCCGTGTCTAAAAAACTGTAGTTTGATCCAAACTGCAGATTTGTGATCCATTACACCACTAATATATATATATATATATATATATATATATATATATATATATATATATATATATATATATATATATATATATATTAGGGTTGTAAAGGTTTACAAAAATCACGATTCGGTTTGATGCGACACAGTGGTGTCATGGTTCGGTATGTTTTTAATACAGCAAAAAAAGTAAAAAGCCAGTGGATTTCTCTGATTGAAATCTTTTTAATGTATTAAAACTAATATTATAAAAGCATGATCTCTCTTCTTTTTTTTTTTTTTTTTACTTTGAACAGTGATATAAAGCTATACTTCTGGGGTTTATGCTTAGCAGCAAATAAAACAAATCCTTCTTTATACTCAAAACCAAAAAGCTGCTTATAAAAATAAATGTAATATTTTTGTAGTTAAACAAATAAAAAGAAAAGAACAATGTAGTTTTTATTTGGAACTCAGTTTCAATCTATTTTTAAGTAATTCTTTTTTATTTTCAGAAAGTGTCCACCTTTTCTTCAGACAGCACGGATCTGCTTGATTTGACTGTCACCTGCCATTTCAGTGGATCTGAAAGCAGGAATTATTATCTGACTGAAATGGGCTTATGAAGGAATAATGTAACAGGGCTCTATTACATTTAACATTTTCTTAAAACCCGAAATTTCCACTACAGATTAAGGTCTTATATCCACAGCTATAAATGTACCGATTGCCTCAGTGATTTGTTTTGCCCTGTTCAAATCTGTAGAAATTGCCTGTCTGAATGCTGCGGGGATAGTTGCATGTAGTGCGCGTGTTTCTAGTTTTCGTCTAATTCCAGTTATGCCGAGTTCAGACTGCATGATTATCAAAGTAGTCGTGTCACGGATGTTTTCACACTGCATGACTATCTGGGCTAGTGTTCTGTCAGTGCTGTGTTTACACTGTAGGATGGATCGGCCACAGGAGAGTTCACACTGCATGACTTTCAAATAGGAAGAATCACAGACTTTGTCCAAACTAAGTCTCACAGCCAAACAAACGCGAGAAGTGACATGGAAACAAACGCGAGGTCACGTAATATATATCACGTAATATAGCTTTCGTTATTGACTACATAATGTAAACAGAAGGCTTTAGAAACTTGTGTTGCTCACCTGGCTTTGAAGAGAATTAACAATTTCTCCTCAGCTTTTTTTTTTACTTTTCAACCTGATTGTAATATTGATCAGATGACACGTCAAACAGACACAGTACTCGTGCCAATTTTACACTCGTTTTTCCGCCATTTCCTGGGTCCAAATCAACAGAAAATGAGCGCTTTTAGCTTCTCCCCCAGCCTTCCGCTGGCATGCAGGTAACCACGCTAGTAAATGCTGCTCTCTCATTGGCTGTAGGTGATCTCGGATGTTATTTTTACTCAGAACACATTTCACACGGCATGATTTGCATTGCCGACAGCTCCAGATATTTACCATGCCAAATATCTCACAGGCATTGGCGACTCATCTGCGATTCTCTCATAACGCGTCCTTGATAGTTCATACTGTGTGATTGTCACTCGCGTGCACGAGCATCGATTTGCCTGTGATTTCAGGCATTTGTCTGCGATTTCTCAAAACCTGTCGGCGAGTCAAAATCAGGGCTAAAATCATGCAGTCTGAACTCGGCATTAGTGATTCCGTAATGTCAGTGTAAATGAGTTGACATGTTCAAATTATACCGCTAAAATAGCTTACTTTCATAGCAGATGTCATTGTTTTTTTTTGTTTTTTTATCCACTACTCTCTTGCCATCTCCCTCATAACTTACAGGGAAACCAAAGTGCTCTCAAACGCCAGACCCGCTGTTGATTATAGGAGGATTACATTAATGTTACTAGCCATTTTGCGAGCTAGTGCAGCGTGTCCCCGACTGGAGTAGTGTTTGGAGGTGGGCGGGGAAGGCAGCATGTTGTCTGTCACGTCCAGGTTCAAGTCATTTGGGATGCCTTGTTGAGAGTTGTTGCACTGAAAACATTATATTCTGTACACTTATTCTCTTTTATCTTTTTAGATATTTGTCTGAATCGTTCGGTTTGTAATGCATACCTTAAATTTTAATTTCTGGTAAATTTCTGTAATTTAATGTCCGCTATTTTATGGTAAATGTCTGCAATTTAACGGCCAGCTGCCGGAAATAAACCGTAAAATTACAGATTTTTTTACAGTATATATATATATATATATATATATATATAGTTATACAGTTGAAGTCAGAATTATTAGCCCGCCTGTTTATTTTTTTCCTCAATTTCTGTTTAATGGAGAGAAGATTTTTTCAACACATTTCTAAACATAATAGTTTTAATAACTCATTTCTAATAACTGATTTATTTTATCCTTGCCATGATGACAGTAAATAATATTTTACTACATATTTTTCAAGACACTTCTATACAGCTTGAAGTGACATTTAAAGGCTTAACTAGGTTAACTAGGCAGGTTAGGGTAATTAGGTAGGTTATTGTATAATGATGGTTTGTTCTGTAGACTATTGAAAAAACAATTAGCTTGAAGGGGCTAATAATTTTGTCCTAAAAATGGTCATTAAAAACTTAAAAACTGCTTTTATTCTAGCCAAAATAAAACAAATAAGAATTTATCCAGAAGAAAAAATATTATCAGACATACTGTAAACATTTCCTTGCTCTGTTAAACATCATTTGGCAAATATTAAAAATTGAAAAAAAAAAAAATCAAAGGGGGGCTAATAATTATACTGCAGTAAAACTACAGTATATATATCATAAATGCTTTTAATGACCCACCATAACCACAATTTCAGAAAAGCAAACTACATTACCAGCTGAGCTTGTCACTGGAGTGGCAGTAATGTTTCTACCATCTGAAAAAAAAAAAGTATAAATACATATTGTTTATTAAATTTGTTCAATGCATTTACCTTCGCTGTGTACCAAAAATTGACAGATGGTGAAACAACACAATACAAAATGCATGCATTGGCAAATGCAAAATATGCTTACCTGCACAATATGCCACATAACAGCCATAAGCCCATTCATCTAACTCATAGACATAATAACCTCCTGGACAGGCTTTGACTTTAATGGGGTTGGATTGGATTATGCAGCAGTTATTGTCAGCAGTACCGCAGACATCTCGAGTGACCACTCCCTCCTCAACTGTTGGATGCGTTCCATTCAGCCACAGTGGGACAATAGTGCCACAACTCCACATATCAACACATGTGTCTGCCATCTGAACACTCTGACCATTAATGAAGAGACGATACCAGCCGAGCCAGTGAACATAATAGTCACACATTGTTTTATAGGAGTCAAAGCTGGTATGTATATTCTTAGTGGATCTCCATGAATCATCCAGCACAGTGTAGTTATAGCAGGGGTCAAAAGAGGGGTCTGTGGACAAAATAAATTAAATATTATACACAACACAAATACACACTAGTGGTCTTTTATTTGTGTTTGTATTGTGAGGATTTGCAGCTTGTTTTTCAATGTGTGTTTGCATTGTGAGGATTTGCAGTAAATTTCTCTATTTGTTTTTATGTTTTGGGGATTTGCAGTGCTTTTTTCTATTTCGGTTTGCATTGTGAGGATTTGCAGCACAATTTCCTCTTTGGGCATTGTAGGGATTTGCCGTGCATTTTTGCAGCACATTTTTCTATTTGTGTTTGCGTTGTAAGGATTTGAAGCACATTTTTTGTGTTTGCATTGTGAGGATTTGCAGCTCCTTTTTCTATTTGTGCTTGTGTTGCGAGGATTTGCAGCGTGTGTTTTTTCTTTTTGTATATGCTTTCTTAAGTTGCAATGCTTCTTCTCAAAGTTCTCTCTGCCACTGTATTATTTTATTTCATTAGCATATTAAAAAATAGTTTATTGATTATTTGTTTATGTTTTTCAGTACCCAATCTTAAGTTGAAACTTGCATAATTTTTAAACGTTTATGGAAATGCTATCATTTATTATTACATTTATAAGAAATTGACTTTTACAATTACTACAGTAACAACATTAGTAAAAGAATTAAATATATATATATATATATATATATATATATATATATATATATATATATATATATATATATATATATATATTTTTTTTTTTTTTTTTTTTTTTAATGGAAATAACATCAAAACAAAAACAACATACCACATATACTGTTTGAAACTGTTTGAAAATATATAACCGGTGATCTGTTCGATTTGAACAATTATATTAATTACAGTTATTACAAACTGTTACCATTTATTTGGTTTGGACGAAATATTTTTCTTTTACATATTTATGATAAAAACTTGCCATTCATTGATACATACTATGATACTAATATTAATGATGAATAATAGTGTGCAAACAAGTTAGAATAACATTAAAAAAAACATGTAGTACATACCTGCCAGTGGCTTTGCAGTTGTTTGTGTTCTGACTATTAAAAATAAAGAAGTACAGTTAAATTCAGCCCATTTTTATTGCCTTTGCATCATTAAGACTGATCAGTTGAACAGATGGAAAACAAAACCTTACCGAGTGCCAGGACTGAATAGAAAACCAGCAGATGTGGTAAAACCAGAGATAATCTCATGATGATGATGATGTCAGACAGAACAGCAGAATGTACGAGTCTCTCTTTTGTAAACAAGATCATTATTAAAGCTTTATGCATGTTTTACACAGTCAAATCAGCATTTTTAAAATGTTACTCTCAGCCAATTAAAAGATAAAACATTCAACACTAAATTATATTTTATTATTCAATTCTATTTGATAATCTTAGGACTGATTAAAGGTACATATATTGATACAAACATACAGTATTTTAAGGAAATTTAATACCACACACACACATTAAATTATAAACTAGTTTTGAACAGTTATCTTATAGTGCAATAACATTTCACTATTTCTACTGTATTTTTGATTAAATAAATGCAGCCTTGGTGAGCAGGAGAAACTTATTTTAAAACATTTAAAAACTGTACTGACCATAAATATATATACTGTATATATATATAAATATATTTACAGTTGAAGTCAGAATTATTAGTCCCCCTGAATTATTTGCCCCCGTTTTATTTCTCCAATTTTTGTTTAACGGAGAGATTTTTTCAACACATTTCTAAACATAATAGTTTTAATAACTCATCTCTAATAACTGATTTATTTTATCTTTGTCATGATGACAGTAAATAATATTTGACTAGATATTTTTCAAGACACTTCTACACAGCTTAAATTGACATTTAAAGGCTTAACTAGGGTAATTAGGTTAACTAGGCAGGTTAGGGTAATTAGGCAAGTTATTGTATAATGATGGTTTGTTCTGTAGACTATCAAAAATATATAGCTTAAAGGGGCTAATAATTTTGACCTTAAAACGGTGTTGAAAAAATTAAAAACTGCTTTTATTCTAGCCGAAATAAAACAAATAAGACTTTCTCCAGAAAAAAAAAAATAGTGTTTAAACACACACATTAGATAAGAAGTTTTTACTTACCTCAGTCTTACTGCTGTGGGTTAGCAGGTAACACTGGTTTTAAGTGCCTGTTTAAGGCAGTGCTTTCCTAACCTGTTCCCGGAGGCACAACAATAGAACATATTTTGAACGTCTCCTCCCACTTGTTACTTTCAAATTTTGGAGTCTCTTCTAATGTTCTAATGAGTGGATTCAGGTGTGTTTGATTAGGAAGAGTTTGAAAATGTGTGCTATGTGTCTAAAATCATAGTTTACACTTCTGTTATCACTCAATCTTTAGATTTTAAGATAAACACGTCATCTGACTATATGAGCCAGTCTGACAAAAATGCTGTTTTTAGATTGAACTACAGTAGCTTTTAAATACCACACTATATCAGAAAGATAACCATGACCAAAACAGGTGAGACGACTGATGAATTCCCAAAACACAAGTGAATAAAAACCGGTAAGTTCAGATTTCATCGTAATTTTATGTGTAGAAAAGACAGTAACACTTTACAAAGGCAGTACATAAATAATGATGCTTGTTAAATAATATGTAAACTGATTGTTATTTTGTTATGAAGTAACAAAAATAACGTCTCCACTCTGATATGCCTTGCAGCGTCCATGGATGTAAATGTGACAATACTCTTGACCAATATCCATTCATTCATTAATTTTCCTTCGGCTTAGTCCCTTTATTCATCAGGGGTCGCCACAGCAGAATGAACCGCCAACTTATCCAGCATATGTTTTACACAGCGAATGCCCTTCCAGCTGCAACCCAATACTCTCCCAATAACACCCATACACTTTCACATTCACACACTCATACACTACTGCCAATTTGGTTAATAAATTCACCTATAGCGCATGTCTTTGGACTGTGGGGGGAACTGGAGCACATGGAGGAAACCCACGCCAACACGGGAAGAACATGCACAGAAATGCCAACTGATCAAGCCGGAACTCAAACCAGCGACCTTCTTGCTGTGAGGCAACAGTGCTAACCACTGAGCCACTGTGCGCCCTTGACCAATATTCTCACCTCAAATTGATTAGTAAATATGTGTAAGAACACATATTTCATTGTTTCAATATCTTAATAATGACCACAATAGTTGGTCTATGACAACTGACGGGCTGCACTGCAGTGGAGATTAGAGCTGCTGGAGTTACACCACGTACACTCATCAACTTCTCACGAAACACATGAAAGTAAGTTTACTTGGAAGAGGAATAAAGTAAACTTTCTAATAGCACACATAGTCAGATTATGTGTACATTGTTTATCATTTCTGTCTCCATAAACAACACAAGTATTTTACAAATCATAAATGTTTTGTTTTGCTAAAACATATGTGTAGTCAATTGTCTGCTACCTAAAACAAACCTTATAACATTGAAAACACTGATAACTCGAGAGCTACTGGAAAAACAGCTCAGATGGAGTGAGAGAGTATAACCAAAGTCCCTATTCTAGGGCTGGGCGATAAAATTGATATCGATATTTATTGACCGAACACCATTGTCAATATCAATAAAAAAGATTCGGTATGTAGTTTCAGTATGAAACACTATAGTTTCATTAAAATGTGGCTGATGAGCGCGCGCCTTGGAAGCAGTGCCAATAAGCTTAGGGTGTAAGTTAATGGAGGCACGCGACTTGCACGACGTGCATATGGGAGAGCAAGCGGTGCACAGGTGAAGCGCATGCATTTTCCAGCCCAGGGTATATGCAGGAAGCCTAAAGGAAATTTCAATACCTTTTTAAGACTTTTTAAATACCTACTCGGAATATTTTAAGACCTCATCGCCACTTCAAGTTCTAATCAGTATCAAACCTTTAACTTAATAAACAGTTGCTATTAAATAGTTGTAGTTAAATAAATTAATGGAGCACAACCATGCAACAGAACTTAGATAAGCTCGGAAGAAACAAAGCTTGAAAGAATAAATTACGTGGTACTGTTTAAACTCAATTTTCTCCAACCTGGAGTATGCAAATTGCATTATTCCATTTTGCTGTCTGTTTTGCTCTATGGCAGGGCTATTGAATTAGTTTGTCATGGGGGCCAGTTCATGAAAAGCATCCCAAATGAGGGGCCGGAGAGATATGACTTGCAATATAAGTGATGACACAACAGCATATAAGAGCCCAAATGTTGTATTTTTGCTCCTTAAGACACCCACGTTGTATTTTCCACATTAAAAAGTTAATATGTTGTATTCTGAAACTACATTATATCACTGCATCCAAATGCAATAGTATCTGGATGCAGCCTTTATGATGCAAGCTGAGATTGCATCACTCAGCGATGCACTGTCAGACACAATGCACTCAATGGAGTGAGTGACGTCACTGTGACGGGTAGGGTTAGGGGTGGGGTTAGGTGAGCGCATTAAAAAGCATTGGATGCAACTCAAATTGCACTGCACCAGGTCTGCATCCAGACCCTTCTCTCCAAATGTTGTATATTTTAAGAGCACAACAAAAGTAATGCATTGCTTAAATAGGCTCCTTCTACATTCAGACACATTTGTATGTTACGTTTTGAACTGCTTAACAATTAAGGATGCAACAATTATAGATTTTGGTTGTACGATTATATAGTCTGTAGAATAATCACGGTTTCACGGTTATCACGTCTAATGTAAATTTAAGCTTTGGGTATTTAAATGAACGGTTGCTATTATCTGTTCATACATACATATTCATTTAGTAATTTGTAATAATTCGTCTAACATATATTTTGTTTACATTGCACTGAAAGCCACGCACAACTCTCACCGCTGCGGGGTGAGATGTTTTCTACTCAGTGTGTCTTGAAAGTGCGAGCGCATCGCTCCGCTTACGGCCGCATATTGACATTTATTCTAATATTGGAAATAACAAACTTGTGTGTGGAAAAGATGCGACATGTGAACTAATGGCCCGCTGCTATAGTTAATCCAGTTTGTGTGCGTGGTGTATAAGCTTGGAACTTTAACGTATAAGCTGAACTTTAGTGCACAGGTGGCATAACTCTGTTTAGTTGCAGCAGTTTTGTTCCGTGCAACAGAAACGCGGCGTTGAGAAGCCTTTAAGCTAAAGTATCCAAATGTTTTTGGCTGCTCGTGCCACTTGCTTAATGTCAGGTGACTCACGCTCTGCGCAGCCTTCAACTGCAGCTCGTGCTGTATTAAACAGACACACGTCACTTCATAATTAAGTTATAGCGACTGTTTTTCACCGGAACAAATTGCACTGCAGGCCGCCAATTGAATAGCCCTGCTCTATGGTTTTACTACATGTGGAGAGCGTCACATCACCTTCCCGCGTTTGTCGCAAATTACATGACATCACCCGGACAGAGGAGCTTGGCCGGACACACCCGGTCCGAACCAATCGAGGAAAATAAATATACAGTATTTATGTTTTTTTGGAGTCAAACACTTTGGACAATGCTTGAGTGAAGTTTATTTATAAACTAATTTCGAGAGGAGCACGCGCTTATGATTGATAACAGCTGGTCCTCATTAGCTAACGCACAATCCACCAGGATTGTTGACAGGGGTACAGGCCCACTGTTGTAAATTGTACTGACAAGATCTAGACAGACTTGGAGAGAGACATGTGGAGCAGATTTGCAAAAAAAACACACACTTACAGCTCCCAAGTACATAATCAATCTTTCTTCAGTTATGAGTAGCCTGTGGTCCATTTTTTATGCATTTATTTTTTGATTTTTTGGCTTTTAAAAAGGAAGAAGTGTAATAGATTGATATCTATTCTAGCTCCCCTATCGCCCTGCAACAGGAGGGAGCCCCGGGCTCGAGGATCTTACAAGAGACGTCAGGTTGAGTGCAAGCGCAAAGTCCAATGGTCAAGGAATCCATGTGCATGTACTTGCGATTTCAGATCAGAATAACATCACATCGAAAATGAGTGCTGTATAGCAGCAGTGATGAGATTTTAAATAAAAAAAGGATGTAAGGATGTCACCAGAGTGGCTTTTTGGTTTCTTTTCTTGTGCATCCTAGCCACTAGCACTCCATCTGAAATTTTTTTTTTTAGCATAGAAGGGTAATATAGTAACTCAACTTCACAATTTGTAATGTTGCAGTATGTATTTGAATAACGATGATTGGTTCCTTTACTTGAAAGCTCAGATTCGATTATCATAATGTGTTGTTTACAGAGTTTGAGGTTTACTGTATCATTATTATTCACACCTTAAAATGTGCTTTGATTGTTCAGCATTTGCACTTTACCACTGCACACACTTTGTAACACTTTATTTATCAGGTTTAAGAGTCTCTTGAACACTTGTGTTTATTTGAATATAAAGAGATCAGATATTTTGTTGAAATATTTTAGTGTTTGACTATAAAACTGTTCGCCTTAGTAATGTTGGTAAGTTAAAATAAATATGTTAAATAAAAAACTAATATTTCTAAATATATTGTTAAAAATATTCAATATATATATATATATATATATATATATATATATATATATATATATATATATATATATATATATATATATATATATAATAATTATTATTATTATTATTATTTTGCAATATCGCCCAGCCTTACCCTATTCTATAGTCTTTGGAATAAAGTAACTTTTGCGTTTCTCTGTCTTATCCTCAATCAGCAGAGGGGTGTGGCCTTCATCAAACCCGGAAACAAGCCGAGCTGTTTGAGCCAAGCTGGGGAGGAAGGTATTGTAACAATGTAAATTATGTAAACAACATTCCATTTTTCAACCAACCAAGCTGTCCAGCCTTCTTCATGCAAAGTTACCATCAGCACATTTTAGCGATGAAGATTAAACAATGCGTGAGAGTTTGTGTTGCATGAGGGATTAAGGAAAAGGAAATATAGTAATGGTTTGATGATGCCAAGTGAGCTCACAGTAGATTTTGGCAAACAGAAGTTCCACAAATACATTGTAGGTGTCATGTGTTCCTGAAGGGCTGCAATCCTGCAAAGTTTAGTTCCAACCTTGATTCAACACACTTAAGCAACGGTCACACTGCACTTTTCGCCCCATAGGCTTCCATTCTTACGCGTGCGAATGCGGCACACCAGAAACGCAAGCTTGTGCGACAAGTTTTTTAGTTCGCTGGGTTGCAAAGTTCAAGCTTGGGGAACTCTGACCGGCGAAATCGCATCATGTCATTGCATGACACCAATCGAGGATCAATTAGTTTGATCAGGTGTGTTTAATTAGGGTTGGAACTAAACTATGCAGAGCTGCGGCCCTCTTGAAACTAAATTTGACACCTGTATGCTAAATCCTGAGTTTCATCGGAGAAGAACAGAGCTAAGTGTCAAGGATGGCTGTGTGTTGTGGGGAGTTAGAGTTATGGAGGGCGTGAGATGTTATTAAAACTACTCCACCAGCCTCGGGAAATGGGTACATTAAAAATGAAGGCTTAGCCAGATCTAATTACTTAGATCTCATATTCTTATTACTTATTTCTTGCCAATTATGGATAAAGATGTGGAAAGGGAGGCTCAGTTGTGTGAAATATGTATGGGAATGATCAACTATTCGCTGGTCCCAAATACATAGGGACTCTGTGGGTCCGTTTCAAGGGAGGATGTTTCTGATTGTTGTGAACTCTCATTAAAAGAAGATAGATGTTTACTAAACATCTACCCGTATAGCCACCTCTCAGTTCAGTAGAGAAAAGTTAAGACTGATTTTCAGTGTATGCCTCAGATGTTATCAAACAACAGATCTTGTTTACAAGTGTGGATTCTGCTGCGTTTATGATAGGAATGGAATTCTACATACCAGAACTGCTCACTTCCTCAAATGCTTAGCTTTTTTTTTATTTTTTTTTGTCTCAATTAATGCGAGGACAAACTTTTTAGATAAGATTGAGTAGGTTCCTATTTAGTTATACTGTAGGATTACTCCCCAAACTACAATGAGATTGTCTTCTTCTGAAATGATGACATTAGGGATGCTCAAAATAACCATTTAACCATTAACCGAAAGGGTGCGTTTGTAACCGATTAAAGGTATCAGTTAAACGATTAAAAAATAATATTTTATATATTTTTTAAGTTTGGCTGCATAATTGACCGATCACAGAAAGCGCTTTTTGCGGGGTGCATATTTTGAATGGTTTATTAACGGCCGTGAGTGCTTATAAGACGCGCTGCGTCCTGCGCGCCTCACGTTATGCCATTGCGCACTGTGTGCTCCCAGTTGAAATAAAAGTCAACTGAGCCGAAAAAGCGATTTACGTCAGTCGTCTGTTTCATTCTTCAATTATGTTATGCCGCTCTCTTATATGTGCTAAATATAGCTACAAGTCACAGCACCAGTATTTATTTAGAGGCAGGGCCGGCGCGTCCATAGAGGCGATCTAAGCGGCTGCCTAGGGCGGCAGAGCAGTCAAACCCTGCATCATCTCAGCACCCCTCGGTCTTCGCTTTCGTCCGCGACAAACCCCGTATCATCTCAACACCCAGCTCCGCTGCCCCCCTCCCCACCCTCTGCCAGCTTTTTTGGATTGAAGGCAGCATAACTTTTGGTTCGAGGGCGGCACTCTCGTCGTTCGCATAGAGCGCCAGTTGAGCTTGCTTCGGCCCTGTTTAGAGGTCATATGTTGTGCGACCAAATGACCAAAATGTAACGTGATGTTTGAAAATGACTGGAGGGAAAATAAATAATATATTTTAAATCTCTGTACATAACAGAAAAATAAACAATGATAATGCACCAAAATAGTGCATTTTTATTATAGTGGCAAAAGTATATTTTTGTGGGTCAAAAGTCAGCGGGCACTTTCACTAATATAAAATATAGCACTTAAATTATTTCATTTTTAACCATAAATTAAATTACACAGCGGTTTTATATCAAAAGTTGATAATGATATAAAATATACCACATGTTGATGGTAAAAAAAAAAGCTTTTAAGCGATGGCTTTTATTTGTTTCAGTATTCAAACATTATATATTGAATCCATCAAGGTAAATAAAAAACGAATATGAAACAACGCATAGCAGGATATAAAGCATATAAAGGACTATTATATTTAGCAAAATGCTGCTCTTTTTATCTTTGTATTTTTATCATTTTATTTCCGTTATTTAAATTTTTTTCTCTTCATAATTAACTAACGAGCTATAGAGAAATTCCCGCTTGACGTTTTAAAAAATATTTTGCGCAGCTGCCCAGTATATATTAAAGATAACCGAGAAAAAAAAAAAAAAAAAACAGAAACATGTTACATGTCCCCAAATGTTTAACTTGTATTTAACTGAATCGTATGATGGCCTATAGCTGAAATGCTTAAAATTGCTCATTTTATTTTTATAAAACATTTTTCGAAACGTATTGATATTTTTTTTTGAGTAAAAACAATACTGGTATTTAACAATCCATATTTATTTTATTTATTCATTAATTTGACTTGTTTATCTGTGCATTTATAGGCTAAAATTTAAATCCAACACGATCATCAGCACCTCGGACAGTGCCACTCCGTAAAGCTTTCATGCAAAGTCCAAAAAACTGAAGAAAGATTAGACTTTCTCCGGTGACGGCCGACACGCCGTAACCGTCTTTCAGGTGGTATAGCTGGCATTAAATTACAAAACAAGCATGCTGCAGTCTGGTCTTTGAATTAAAAAGTGCAATTATTTCCTCATTGTTCACGGAGTCTGCAAGTCCATGTTCCATGGATATAGCGATCTTAAGCGTGTCTTTATTCGATGCTCAGCAGAAAAAAAAGTCTTTCAGCAGTGCATGTAATCGTTGGTAAAGTTCTCAGAGCGAGTTTTGTGCTACCAAATACAGTACGGCATGCAATAAAGCCACGAGTAAAACAATAGGCTATTTTATTATTTTAAGATTTTAGATGACGGGTTCGTAATTATACACGGTTATATTCAAGTCAATGAAATAATAACTTTGATAAATAAAATATGTTCGTAAGAATGTGGTGGGCCAGTGACTCCCTTCTCTGCCAGAGACTGCTCTGTGGTTTTAAAACCCTGTTCAAACTGTATCGTTTAGACCTGTATCAGTTTTTTTATGTTAAATGTAGTGTAGTTTACTTGTGGATGTCTGATGACTAGCGCGCTTCCGCTTAGCCAGCTGTGTAATGTAATGTAATGTAATGTGCATTTATATAGTGCATTTATTGTGTATGGTCATACACCCAAAGCGCTTAACAATCATGAGGGGAGTCTCTCCACATCACCACCAGTGTGTAGCATCCACTTGGATGATGCGACGGCAGCCACAGGACAACGGCGCCAGTGTGGTCACCACACACCAGCTATTAGTGGAGTGGAGAGACAGTGATAGAGCCAATTTGGTGGATGGGGATGATTAGGAGGCCATGATGGGTAAGTGCCAATTGAGGGACTTTGGCCAGGACACCGGGGTTACACCCCTACTCTTTACGAGAAGTGCCATGGGATTTTTAATGACCACAGAGAGTCAGGACTTCTTTTTAACGTCTCATCTGAAAGACGCCGCCCACTGACAGTATAGTGTCCCCTTCACTTTTACTGGGGCGTTAGGACTCACACAGACCACAGGTTGAGCGCCCCCTGCTGGCCTCTCTAACACCACTTCCAACAGCAACCTAGATTCCCCATGTGTTCTCCCATCCAGGTACTGACCAGGCTCAGCCCTGCTTAGCTTCAGTGAGTAACTGGTCTTGGGCTGCAGGTTGATATGGCTGTGGCAGCTGTGGTGGCAACAGAGCCGCGACGTCAACACACAGAATCTGTCGGCACAGTTCAGCACGGTTGTCGAACCGTGCCAAGAATTCCGTGCCGAGAACGGTTTGTAATCGTGCCGCGCCGTCCCAGGCTCAGTGGAGAAACAACCATAACCGTACCAGAGTTCTTAGAATGGTTTGGCACAATAGTGGAAAAGCAGCTATTGTCTTTCATCACATGCATCGCACGCACATGAACGGTGAGTGAGAAGAGTGAGACGGAGGAAATAAGTCATTATGACATAATCTTTAGGCTAATGACTTCTATTAAAAATGTTAAAAGGGTTTTTGTGATATAATAATAATAACAGCAGAGCATTAATTAAATGTATATTTTTCGTCGAGTGATCGATTTGAGGTAGCCTGATATTTTTTTTTTGACGGAAGAAAAAAAAACATGGTTGGACAAACAGCCTTTGCCGGTTCTTAAAAAGGATTCAGTGTTTTCGTTTTGTTTAAATGTGTCATTTAAGTGAAAAATATCTAGGGCAAAACTATTTCTTTTATTCTTTTTATTTAGTTTATTCTTTTTTTCTATGCTGTTGGAAACATACAGGTGCATAAAGATGCTCTGTTATGTATGCTGCTGTTTGCATGTTAAAATAAATCAGTATTTTAAAATGCAATATTTAATGTGTCACACAAAATAGACACGTCAATTATTTTTTTAATGAAATATTTTTTTTTGTATTAATCTGTTAACGGTTAATATCCGGTTAACGAGCAGCGGTTGTTAGTAAAATTAACCGAAATGAGCATCCCTAGATGACATTAAGATCAACTTTTGATTTGCTTCCACCAGATCTGGCAACCCAAGTACAAAGAAAGCAGGTAAAACAGAGATGAGCACGACAACAGCATAGACCTAGGGACCTTTGCAGACGGTGATGCTGTGTATTTGGGACTTTATGCCTAGAGGGTGCAACGAGTTCTTGCAGTGGTTGACAGGGGTACAGGCCCACTGTTGTAAATTGTATTGACAAGAACTAGACAGACTTGGAGAAGACATGTGGAGCAGATTTGCAAAAAAAAAAAAACACACTTACAGCTCCCAAGTACATAATCAATCTTTTTTCAGTTATGAGTAGCCGGTGGTCCATTTTTTTATGCATTTATTTTTTGATTTTTTGGCTTTTAAAAAGGAAGAAGTATAGTAGATTGATATCTATTCTAGTTCTTATAGTTGACCACTAGATGGGGATCTTAAGCAGTGGTTGGATATGCTATACAACCGATGCTGTGATGTGCAACTGAGTTGTGTATCCTGATATTCGGATATAGCTCAGTAAAAAATCGGCTGTACTGCTACAGAGCTGATCATGGTAGTGACTGTGCTGGTGACTGGAAATGTGAACTATGACATGCACAACATACTACTAATACTAATATAAATTCTTAATTTAATAATAATAATAATAATAATAATAATAATAATAAAGTATTAAGGATATGCACATTTTATTTGCATTTGAACTTAAATTAACTCACAGGACTGCCAAATGCATTAATGTAAATATATGTAAATGCGTAGTTCATGTTTAGTTGTAGTGCACCTTTGATAATAATTGAATTTCTAAAACATTCTTACAAAATCTGCACATTATTGCATTACAATGTTCAGTAAAAATACACCGTTAAACAACACGAGTGACTTTATAAAAACAATATGTTTTCAATGAAGTAATCTGATGATTATAATAATTAAACGAATAGTTCACCAAAAAATGAAAAAGAAAAACATAATTTTCTCTCCCTTCACTTGTTGCAAACCTGTTTTAGTTTCTTTCTTCTGTTGAAAACAAAAGAAGATATTTTGAAGAAAGCTGGAAACCTGTAACCATTGACTTCCATAGTATTTGTTTTTCACATTCAGCTCTCCTGATTTTCAACCCAAGCATAAACCTTCGAAAACAAGGGGTCTGTATCCTGAAAGTGTGCAATGTCTTTATTTTAATAGTTGTACTTTCATTAAAATTCCTTTAAAAGTATTTAACCCATATTTGATAACAGCATGATTAAGTATACATATAATATATATCATATAATATGTATGATATAAATTAAAAATAAGATGGATCAGAGATTATTATAAAATAGCATTATCTAAGTTACATTTATGCTATTTTGTGTCTGTTTTGTGTATCTTTTATATGAAACCATCATATTACCATCACTGAACACATGGTTTTCTTGATTTTCTTTGATAAAATCTATGGATTAATCTTTTGCATTTTTCTTAACTCCAGGTTTATGTCGCTAGGAAGACCTTTCTTGACCAGCTCCTGTTTGATCTGTAACAAAGATGAACAGACAGATCAAACTTTAGCATCGTCTTTTAGCACAGCTTTTTGTATGCATACTGTAGTTATGTTTGCATCTTACTTGCTGTAAAACAATCTGCATGTTTGCACTTTCTGTTAGGTCTAAAAATGAGAAAAGGTCTGCTTGAAGTCCAACAACGTTCTCTAAACAGAAACAAGCACAGACAAGAGAAAAACCACACTCAGTATGTTTAATTATTTGTTAGATTTCTATATGTGTGTTGGTTTTAAGTGTAGTTAACAAAGTAAGTTTTGAAATCAAACTTGACACAAGGTTAAACTATAATCAAAAAATAAAATTCCCTGACTTTTTCTTCACAGACTAAAAAGAGGAATTTCCATGACATCTACAGAAATCTACAGAACTGAAAAATAGGCTGCTTTGATTTATATTAAAATGGTTTTAGATTGAATATTTTGCATGACATTAATAGCACTATTAGAACAATAATGGATAATTTACCTCAGATTTTACCTCCCACATTTGATAGTATTTTTTACGTTTACTGTAGCTTTTCTGTCATCTATTTTTTAACACCCTGTCTTTTTAAAGGTTCAAGACACCCTGGAGTACTTTTTTGAGATTTCAACAGATTAGTGTGTGTTGAGCATCAGTTAAGAACAACACAGACTTATTCTGAAAACGTAGTCCCGTGGACGTTTCTGGAGACCGCGAATTATGTAGCCGGAGGTATGTATGGCTTCATTTAATTTTTTTTTTAAACGAACGCTACGGGGGGGTATGACGCCGTTCCTTTTCGCCTTTACCAGCTGACCGCTTACCGCCATGTGGAGGGGTTTCCTGCCACAACCAGTTTCCAGTCCCGTTAGCCTGTCGTGTATGTCGGCTGACTTGAGACACAGAGAGGAGTTGTCTATGACAACGACGGTGTTTGAGTCCGGGGAAGAACGGTTCCAGAAATCAGGTGAGACAAAAACAGAATCCAAAAAATAAAATAAACAAGTGAACAACAGGGTGAAAATGTGGTAAAATCCGAAAACGTGGTAAAAATCAGAGGAGGGTTTTTTTTTCTTTCTGGACGGCTTTTGTAAACCGTTGGTTGGGTTTAGGGAAGTAAGTGGGTGGGCGGGTCAATCGATAAAATTGGTTGGGTTTAGGAAAGGAGGAGGGTGGTTCAGTCGATTGGTCGGCCGACCAGTCAGTCATACGTTCAGTCAGTCAGAAAGACAGTTGGTCGACAGCGCCCTCTGGTGGGTTTACGCGAGAACAGCAGGCACGAACTTTGAAATTTGAGATGTGAAAAAGCGCACACAGCAGCCTCTCGCGGATTCGCGAAAAAAAAACTGCAAAAATACGTGCCTCCCGGGACGTATTTCGTGGTCTCCAGAAACATCCATGGGACTACGTTTTCAGAATGAGCCTGGGTTAGTTAAGACAACGTTAGCACCAGTTAGCTTTAATTGTGGGGAAAACTGGATAATTTTGAGCTTTTGTCAGCTAATTTCATCTTCCAGGTTATTAAAAATATATAAAATAATAATTGGGGTGGGATCAAAATCAGTGAGCGTGACTCTGCTAGTAGAGTGATGATGCGTCGGTTTCTCATTATTATTCAGAGTTGAGTTTTCTTATCCAATAAGAAGACCCTGCTTCTTAATTATTCATGAGAACACGTGCTTTCCAAAGGTAAAGCCGACCTGCCAAGCTGTCAGACCCAATAACTAGGTGAGACACGGGTGGAATGGGTTTGTTTCCATGATCAGCGGGGTTTGTTGCATGTTTTTCCCCGCTATGCTGTCAGGGCCGATACAGCAAAGCTGTTGGTTTGCAGCAAGAATTTTTGTCAGGAGTGCTGTACGAGAATTGGAGAATGGCGGACTTTGTCTTTTATTAGTTGAGTTCGTTACCATCAGGTTACCATTCAGACACATCACCTTTATCCATGCTGCTGTGTTCACCATATGTTCCTCCAGATTACCGGCAGGGTTAATGGTTGGAATAGACAGGGCAAGAGACCTGCTGCACTGCTATCCACTCTGTCTGTAGTCAGACCGGGGGATTCAGGAGGAGAGAAGTCCTCCTTATTTATAGTGCTTATATAAACATGATTATCTTTATAATGATATAAATTGTTATGTGTATATGAAATTATGAATAAGAAATGTAGCAGGACATTAAATTACTGTTTATTCTTTTGCATTTTAACTTTGTAAACTATAAAATCATGGGTCTCCTCACGGTTTGTGTCTCATTTTGTGAGCCGACTGACAACAGTTGTTCGCTCCCCTCTTTTTCCCCCTGCTCTGCCGGCCACGCCCACTCCTCCTTCTGATCCACGTTCATCTTAGAGCATTTTTTAAAAAAAATTCTGAGGTAGACTTGAACTAAAAGAGGGGGGTTTCATGACCCTTTAAGTGATCATTTTGCAGACAAAGCTTTTAAAATGTATATTATTCTGTCATGTTAGCCTTAACCGGTACTTTTACAACAAACCAGGACATGTAATATACAGTTAAACAGTTACCTCTGTTTGTCTGTGGTCCTCCGTCCACCCTGAAAACCCATCGTCCTGGAACATTGACATTACTGGAAGTGTTGAGGTTTGAGATGGAGCTCCCATTGTTTGATCCAGGAATCACAAAGTAATTTGTGGAGTTTATTGTGTCATAACCAGCCTAAAGCATAGATAAAACAGCATTGATGATGGTATTCATAGAGTAGCCCAGAGTATATACTGCACTTTTATGCATTGGAGAATAGAAACACTGTGTTCTTAATAGACTTTCTTTTACCTCTACTTGGTGTCCCGTTACAGCAATGTCACCATAATTCATCAGGATAAATGAATTACTACTGTCAGAAATTAGGACCATTTGAAAAGATGTTTCCTAAAAGGAACAAGGTTAGTGTTTATTATTTATTAGCATTAGTACTGGCATTACTTTATTTAAATCATAAAGTCGAAACAATAACATTTCTGAAGTGTGTTAATCTTACTGTGTGTGTAAGGGGAAAGTAACCAACTTTATTCCACGTTGCAACAAAAAGCCAAGAAGCGGTGAAGGTCAGATATGGGAAATAATTGTTGATATCCTGAGTGGCGCGAGTGAGAACACTTCCATTAGCGTACTGATTATAAGAGACGACTCCTCTCTCACGGTTGTCAAGATCAGTCCAGAGTCCAGCAATTATATCTTGACTTCCATAACCTGGAAATTTGTAGGGAACATACTGTGCTAAAGGCTGGCTGAATGTGAGGTCTCCGTTATTATTAACCTGCAAGAAAATCAACAAATCAAAGCAGCATGTTTTACTGATCACAGTGGAGTTTGTAAAGCACCCACAACAGATAAACAAAATGGAGTCAAATTCTTACGTAAATCTGCTGATATGTGCGGCCAAAGAACAGAAATGGACTCAACAGTGGAATAACAGAGGAGCCTCCATCATCAATAGCAGGATTTATTGTGTCTCTTGCTGCCGAACCGCATGGGTAGAAGATTTGTGGTGCTGGCACTAGGAAAAACAAACAAACAAAGCAACATTTCTGATTACATAAGAAGGTTTCACACTTCTGGCTCATGCTTGAATCTGTAAATACTGTCATGCAACATTCACTATAATAGAATCTAAACAGAGAGATCTACCGTTAAGAGAACTTTATCTCGACTTTATTTTACTCTTTCTCTTAATTTTTTTCAGTATCATATGTTTAAATCAACGCTATCTCACGGCAATTCGTAACTTTTTGATTAGTGGCTAATTCGTATGAATTCGTACGATCTAATTCGTACAAACTAGTATGATTTGCCCATGACCCAATGACGGTTGGGGTTAGAGGTGGGGTTAGGTGCCACGCCTCCTTTTTAAAATCGTACATTTTCATACGACTGAACTCGTACGAATTCGTACGAATTAGCCACTAAACTGACAAAACGTAAAATACTTACGTTTCCTAGTGAGATCAGGCTGGTTTAAATATACATTGTCTCATATTTCTTTAGCTACAGAAAATCTAAGTTGTCCATGCTTAAACATTCAGTGTCAACTCATTACAGATATTGCATAAAGTAGATACATTTTGTCTCAAATAGATATAAATCTAGGTTCAGCACTCCTATCGGATCTTGATTTGATGTTCAGTATAAGACCCCGTTTACACTAGTACGTTTTAGTTTTGAAAACGGCATTTTAGAATGAAAACGATCTGCGTCCACACTAGCGTTTCACCCAGCGTTTCTGAACAGCTCTCTGTCTACACTAAAACAGTGAAAAAGTACATCACGTGATCACACACACACTCTCTGGCATGCACTGCAGCGTGCTTTGAGCACATACTCATATGAGAGCTGTCCTCGTCGGACTGTTCATCAAGGATCTCCCGCTGGATCTAATCTCACTATATTTGTTAAACGTGATATTTAATTCATCTTGTTGTCTATATCTAACTACATATTCCCCGACTTTGGTCTTTTGAATCTATTACTTGTGCTCAGGTAACGTGTTTTGACTGAGCACAAAAATAAGGTTAATATCTTAATTAATGTAACCGCAGACACCGATTCTGCATATCTGACTGATTGCTTGCCTTTATTTTCTCTATTGTACAAACTTATTGTGCGTTATACTATTATAATGGTCATTATTAATTATTAAAACTGATATTCAATGAAAGAGAGGGTATGTTTCGTATTTTCAATGAAAATGAAAGGAGGCAGTACTGTTATAGGCTCCGTTTTGTTATAAATATGCATGAAGATGACGCTCATATTATGAACCCACCTGACGCCTCAACATTTTAGATGTCTGTTAAGTTGCTAATAATAGCAAAATGAAAATAGGCAGTTCCTCACATCATGTTTTCATTTTATTGTTAAGATAGTGAAACAGCATAGTGAAACAGCGTAGCCAGGGTAATGTGAATGACTTTATAAAGTACACACTCGGGAGTTTGTTTTCCTTATCAATTTGCGAAGTCTGAACTTACAAGGAGAGGATGCAGGACTGAACTGTGTGTAGGCTACTTAATATTCCGCCATTTTGGATTGAAAGCGGTCGGCTGTTCATTGGATCTTATTGCTGTCGCGATGGCAAGCAGCTGCTTTTTTTATTTATTTATTTAAAAAGCGCATTAAAGCTGAGATACAACCTGAAAGACGACAATACAACACTTACTATCACAATCATCAGCACTTTTAATAGTTAATTTTACAGACTTATAATATTCTGTTGTTCTATTGGAATTTTCATTCCAAAATGGCTGCCGCGCTATCTAGTGGCTGTTTCCCAAATCGCACTAGAGTGTCGCCTCTTAGTGATTCTATGCTCTTTGCCTTAATTAAGAGGCCCGTAATTACCTGGCAGTGGTGTTGTCGGAGACATTGTTGTAGTTGTAGTTTGAGGAGTTATTGCTGGTGTTGTTGAAGAAGGTGTAGTCGTTGTAAGTGTTGTTGGAGCTATTGTTTCAGGAGGAGTTGGTGTTGGTGGTGCAGTTGTTTGTGTAACTGCTGATGAAAAAAATAAACTCAGTTGTGCACAATGCGAACAGAGAGCATTCAAATGACTGCTGTAGACCTATAATGTCCTCCGATGTTTTAGCTGAATTGATCACATGATTAAACTGCATAATTTTTTAAAGCCTTTGTGTTCACAGTTGACACTGCGACATGAAAACAGCATTTTCAAGTTTATATGCTTTGGAGAGTGTTTTCAAAAAGATACGATTGTGCTGCCTGAAAACCAGTGGTGGAAAGAGTACTGGAAAGCCATACTCAAGTTAAAGTACTACTTGCCCAAATATGTAGTGCAAGTAGAGTGAAAGTATCTGTTGTAAATATTACTGAAAGTATGAGTCAAAAGTAGCCATTTCAAGAGCACTCAAGATTAGTGAAAAGTGAGCATTACACTGTGAAAGGTTGATGTGTTTACATGCAGTTTGTTGGTGTATGTGTGTGTGTAAACGTAACATTCTGTAGTGCATTTAGTGATTCTTTAAGGCCATTTGACGATCAATCATACAGTAGGCATCTGTCATCTCATCAGTGACATGCAGTCTTTGGGTGATTGCGTGTAAAGATTTTGGACATCTTCTTGGACACTTTCCAAATATGTCTTGAAATTGTTCACTAGGATGCAAAATTATTATTAAAAATCGATTGGACAGATTTTTCTACTTTAGAAAAGTAGTGACTGCAGGCTGAAGGAAAATAATGGAGTAAAAGTACTGGGACCTGTTTCAGTAAGGAGGTTCAACCAACTCGGGGTTTAAACTTGAACTCTGAGTTGACTTACCGAGAGATTAAAAACTCAGAGTTTTGGGTTTCAGAACAGCTGATCTGAGTTAGGTTAATCAACTCTGAGTAGACTGATTTAGAGTTATGCGCTCACGGCGCGACTATAAAAAGGCATCATCAATGGAGAGCAGATATTACGAGTCACCATGGTATCATCTTAAAAAGAGATCAGCATTTCTGTCTCCAGCTGAACTTGATGTGCTAATGCAAAGTTATAGCAAATACGAGCATATATATTTAAAGCAACACCACTGCATCAGTGAAACAGAGACAGCATGGGAAAACAGCTGCTCAAGTTAATGCTCAAGTTTACATTTAAAATATTTAAGTATGATAAAAAAGTAATGTAATGTGTGACGTTTATTGACTTTTCATGTGAAAAAGTGGGGAATTGCCCCTAATTTTGAAGTTATTTCAGATGTAATTGCATTAAATTACTTAAAATATTATTTAACTTAATTACTTAAAATAGGCTACTGCATAGTTTCTACAACAAATTTGACAACAAGAATGCAGATACCCTTAGCTTAATATTCAGTGGAAAGTTTAATTTAAGGTTCCCACTTTTACACACGTTCATTAGTTTAACATAACATTCAAAAGTTATGCGCATCTTGGCGTTTCCATCAATCGTTGTTGTTTTTTTTTTTAATGTGCATATCCAAAATGTGCATAAAAATAGGTGGGTGGAAAAGTAAGGCTAAGGCAAGAAATACCGCTTCGTCTTTAAAAAAAAAAAAGGGGAGGATATTGACAGAAACTCCAGTTTAGAGAATAAACCTGCTCCCGACCAGTTTAGGTTTACAGAGTAAGTTACCACGGTAACTGGTAAAGTTACCTCTCTTTCAGAAACAGGCTTGACTTACCCTTCTTTCACCAGTTTGACAAACCTGCCATTTTGAAACGTAAAAGCCAGAGTTTCTCTCATTTCAGGGTTAACAAACTCTGAGTTTTCACTTAACCTCCTTTCTGAAATGGGGCCCTAGTTTATCTGATCATGTTATTGGTTGGTTTAAAAAGTATCTTACAAATCAATGTGTGCAAGTGGATGGCCTTGTTTCTAGTGTTTTGAATGTAATTAAAGGAGTTCCACAGGGTTCAGTACTGGGGCCTCTTCTTTTTACTATATATATATATATATATATATATATATATATATATATATATATATATATATATATATATATATATATATATATATACTGTATATATTGATCAAAATATAAAAAATGCAAATTTCCATTATTACGCTAATGATACAGTCATATACACAGCTGCATCTACACCCAATCTGGCATTTTCTCAACTACAGATTGCTTTTAATGTACTTTAACATAATTTATCTGAGTTAAAACTATTTTTAAATGCCGATAAAACAAAACTTATGTTATTTTCAAATTCAAAACAAACTAAGCAAAAACAAGGTTTTATTACTACTACTCATGGTGCAGAGATTGATATAGTGTCCCAGTACAAATATCTTGGAATTGTAATTGATGATACACTTTCTTTTAGTTCTCACAATCAGCAATTGGTGAAAAAAATTTAAAGTGATTTTAGGCTTCTATTATAAGATCTGCCTATCTTTTGATGCTAAAAAGAAGCTGGTTGATGCAACATTTATGTCGATATTGGACCACGGTGATGTTATCTACATGCATGCTTCGTCTCAAAGTCTGCATGCATTGGATACTGTGTTTACCATGGTGCACGAAGATTTATAACTAATTTTAAATCCCTTATTCATCATTGTGTGCTGTATACTAAGGTAGGTTGGTCTGCTTTTTCCATTCGTTGGCTCAAGCATTGGCATTTCCTTGTTTACAAATCTATACTGGATTTACTCCCATCATATCTCCAGATTTACATTTGTAAAAAGCCTGTCCTTAACTATGGCCTTCGGTCACAGGATATTTATTTACTGTCTGTTCCTAAAGTGCAGACTGAGATGGGGAAAAAAGGCTTTTAAATATGCAGCACCTTTTGCATGGAATAATCTACAAAGTTGCAGTTTAAAGAATTGATTCACTAAATGCTTTTAAATAGAGTTTAAATGACTTAGAAATTGAAACACAGGCTTGTAGATGTTTTAAATAGTTTGTCAGTGTGATTCATGTTAAATGTTAATTGTTTTTTGTTTGTTGTTTGTTAGACCCATGTGACATGTATACTGCCTAATCATGGCCAGGATGCTCTTGTAAAAGAGATTTTTTAATCTCAATGTGTCTCTCCTGGTAAAATAAAGGTTATAATAATAATAATAATAATAATAATAATAATAATACAGCACTAAAAATGTCGTCAAGGGAAAGTAAAAGTGCACATTTTTAAAACTACTTAGTAAATTACAATTCCTGGGAAAAACTACTTAGTTACAGTAATTTTAGTATTTGTAATTTGTTACTTTACACCACTGCTGAAAACGCAGTCTCAGTAGACAGAAGGCCAAAATGGAGACAAAAATGTGTGTTTTTAAATGAAAACATATTGATGTGAACATGGCCTTAATCCAGACGTCCATAATTACCTGGCAGTGGTGTTGTCGGAGGCATTGTTGTAGTTGTTGTTTGAGGAGGTGTAGTCATTGCCAGTGTTGTTGTTGGAGCTATTGTTTGAAGATAAGTTGGTGTTGTTGGTGCAGTTGTTTGTGTAACTGCCGATAAAAAAAAAAAAATGTATATCATTCTGTGCAAAGTTACATAAACTCATCTGTATAGTGTCCACTATAGGCCTTCTGACTGATTTATGCTTTTCAGCAAGTGCCATTTTCACCTTTGGGCCATGGTTCACGTCTTCTGTGCAACTGTCACAGGTAAATGTGAGTGAAATAGGTTGTACATCATTAAAACCTATTAATTTAAGAGAATCTCCCCTAATTGACAGTGATTAAACCAAGACTATGACTGTAACGGGGATGTGACGCTGACAACAGGGGTGTGGATCCAAATGCAGGTTTATTAGAGTGGTCAGGCAAGCAATGGTCAACACAGGGGCAAACAGATGTATTCAGGCAATTCAGAATCGTAGTCAATAGGCAGGCAGATGATCAGAGGCAGGCAGCAGACAGGATTAAACAAATAAACAAGGCGAGGATCAAAAACAAGGCAAAGCAAAACAAGGGAAAATGCGTTGTAGTGTCACATAAACAGATAACAAGACTCAGCAACATTGTGTGTGTCTGTGCTGCTTAAATAGTTCATGAATCAATGTCTAGTCCAAGTCTAATCAGTGGAGACTTGGAGCAGGTGTGTGTGTGTGTTGCATGACTGGATCTGTAGTCCATAAAATGTCAGATTTTTAGTTCGTGTGAATGTGAATGTTTACCAGCGATCTCTGGTAGCTAGATCGCTGGTGATGGTGACAATGACACACATTGTGTTGAGTTTACTTCTCTTAACAGAGTAAACGGGGAGCAGGTAGAATCAGGTGACTGAGTGGCGATGGAGTAATTTTCATATTAATTGTTCCATGTGTACTTAAAGGGATAGTTCTCAAAAAAGGAAAATTCTGTCATCGTTTACTCTCCCTTTACTTGTTCCAAACCAGTTTGAGTTTGTTTCTTCCGTTGAACACAAAAGAAGGTATTTTGAAGAAAGCTAAAAACCTGTAACCATCGTCCATGCACACAACTCATGGGGACCTACATTGAGCTCCCCATTGGTAAACATGCATGAATCACACAGAATGAAGATTTTAGAAAATGTAAAAATGCAGAATGTTTTAATGTTAAATGGTCACGCTTTATATTCATGTACATATACTGCAGATGATTCAGCAGGGAAAATACATATTGAGCTCGTAATATTTTTTTTTTATGGGAATAATGTTTCCAAAGGAGCTGGAATTGAACCAGATTTTGGTAAAAACCCAAACAATACAAACATAATAATAAATGAAACAAAACAAAAAATCTGAAAAATGAGTTCTGTGTAATAACAATGGAACGACACAAGGAGAAAGCACTGAACTACTGAAATGTATTTAATGCTTAATATAAAAGCCTTTTTTTAATGATGGCAGCTTAAATACGCCTCTCATATGGAGAATTAAGTCTCAAGCATTACTCAGCTGTGAGTTTCTCACAGACTTCAACAGAGTGTAAAAATCTTAATGGTTCTGTGGGTCTCGTCTATCAAATCTGAGCTTTAGTTTGTTTTTTTATATTGGATTCAAGTCAGGTGATTGGCTGGGCCATTCTACAGCTTTATTTTCTTTCTCTGAGAGTTTCCTTTGCTGTGTTTTGGATCATTGTCTTGCTGAAATGTCCACTCTGGTTTCATCTTCATCATCCTGCTAATGAAGATGTAGGCTGAAGTAGGGTTGGCGGTGTTGACTAATTTGGCATCGTATGATGTCTAATGTGAAACATCGCGAAGGACGATGGCGCCGTAGGCGGGGGTGGTTGTTGTTAAATATCAAGTAATTCATAACGAATTAATTAATTGTAGCCTACCGTTTTCAATACCTGGCCCACATGGTCTTTGCTTTACCCATATAACCAAACTATAAATAAAAAAAGTTACACACAAATTACCGCCTGTCAATCACTTTTTTCCGTGGGACTCTGGCATGAATGAACTGTGTCATCATAATGCCTTTTTCCCACAGTGGATGTGGGAGAGGAGAGTTCATTTGGAGTTCACTGTAGTTTGTATTGTGATTGATGATGACTTCCTTATTTTATTATTATTATGAGGAAATAATAACAAGTAAAGATGCTAGAGCTCGACCATTTTGGTCGCATATGCGTCCGAAATTTTATGCGACCTAATAATATATTTGGAAGCACTTGTGCTAGTGCATAAATTGTTGTCATGTGACCTGTTTTCACTGCAAAATCTTCACCGTGTGCGCGGATTTAGGAGCCATTTATGCAGAATGCATCTTTGCACCTAAAAACGTCAAACGCAGCGCTCAGGAACAGATTAAAACAGTTGTTATGTGAACTTGCTGAAGTAAAAAAAGCCCGCAATGCTTGCCCCGCCTTTGTGCTCTTCTTATTGGCCCACTGCTTTAAAACTGAACGCGAATGGATGGGTTAATATCAGCTGTCAATCACTCAGTCAATGCCTTCTGCCTTCAGATGACAGGAGCTACAACCGTAGAAGCGATGAAGATGAGAGAATGAAAATAACACTGACAGATTTTGTTTTAGAAACCACCTAAAGTTACTAATAATGGCACGTCTTATTAGTGATCATGTGCTGAATGTTAATCCACCATTTACACTTTTCCAAGAGTGGATAAAAGACAAATGACTTCCAGTGTCTTCAAGTCCGCTATGAAAATAACTAAAGCCATTCACTGCAAAGTCTGTGGGACGGGGTTTGCAGGTAACAGCGTTTGCCACTGAATGTACACATTTAAGCGCGAGAGGTATTGTATAATCCCTTATTTAATCCTCGCGATGCTGTCAGCCGTGCAAGCGGAAGCTATATGTAAAATTTAACACAGCTCATGAAAAGACCAGTATTGCTATTAAGATGACATGCAAATAATAAATTATATATCAATATTAATGTGGGGCGGGGCGATGGATCGCGATGCCGGCTCAGCATCGTGAAGTTTATCGGCCATCGGTCCAACCCTAGACTGAAGCAGCTAATATTAATTTACACTGAGGAAGGGCAGAGGGTTGCTAAAGAACTACTGAGAGATTTCAGCTGCTATGGGCTTTCATTGCCTTTCTACACCTCCCTTTCTTCATGTGTTCAATGCTTTTTCCCTGTCTCACTTCATTTTATTACACATAACTTAATTTGTAAACTAATTAGATTTGTTTTCTTTGCATATATGGATTTCTTTGGTTGCTATCAACATCCAGTGAAAATTTCAAGTCAACTGCACCTTTACAAATATGTTTTCTGAGAAAAATGGTGACGTGTTCAATACTTATTTTCTCTGATGTATACTAAAAAAAGCCAAAACGGCCATGAATCATTTAATAGTCCTAAAGTTTGCTCAGTTCAAACTTACCTGCTAGTGTTGTAGCTGCAGATGTTGGTAGTGGAGTTATTTGTGTTCTGGCTGTTAAAGAAAGACTGATCATTAAATCCAGAAATACATCTGTGTATTTTTAAATCTTTTTTTTACTTCAGGACTGATCAAGCAAACAGATGTTCAGCCAAAACCTACTGAGAGAAAACACTGATATGAACACCAGCAGATGAGGTAAAACCAATAAAAATCTCATGATGATGATGATGATGATGTGGGTTTTCTTCTGTAATCAGAAAGCATAATTATAAATATTAATAATACTACTTATTCAAAGCTCCATGCATTATTACAAAGTTAAATCAGTGTTTTACCTAGAGATCCCACACATCCGGCTTGACATCTTTTCACATTTTTTCCCTCAGGCAGATGATTTAGAGCTGTCAAAAGTAAGACTACATGCTTTTTGAACAGCACCTACTGGGTGTTTTAAACTTGTCTGGCACTTATGTATCAGTATTTAATACTTAATAATGATTTTAATAATTTACATATTTATGTTTGTGTCTGAGCTGGAAATTCCAGACAATGTCACTTGGCAATAAATGAGTTAATAAAATAAATAAATTAATCTTTATAAAAAGCTTTATTTAAAAAACATCAGATGATTGAAATCCATGGGGATATTTTCAGTAATTTAAAACTGTACATTTGATTGTAGACACACATCTTAATTTGCACCACAGTTTATAGTAATATACTATTTTAGGGAACTTTTCATGCTATAGTCAAGTCATATACACTGTGAGAACATGCTGTTACAACAAAGGCAAATTCTGTAATGTTTTGCTAATTTTGTTAATTGGTAAAACTATAACTTACATATTGTTTTATGACTAATCCCCCACACAACTGGTGGTGCTGGATAGGTATGGGAGAAAGTCCAAAACAGGTGAAAAGATAAAACTGAACAATTACCGCACATTAATAGAGCATTCAAAGAATCAGCCTATTATAATGATTTATGGAGGAAAAAAGAAGAATATTACGTGTATGTACATATTTATTTTATAATGTTGTATATATTATGATTTTGAAAAATGGTTAAAGCATTAAATGTTTTGGTTTGCATGTTTTTATTTCAGTCCATTTCATATATACAATCAAGATAAAACGTATAAAGCGTAAGATTATAGAACAAAGTTTGTACTTACCACTTGTTCTTGATACTGTGGGTTATGAGGAAGTTTCACAGGTTTTAAACTCTGTAATGAGGTAGGTGGGGGAAAACACATCCAGGTATATTTGTTTGAAGCTGTCAACCAGCATTTGGATATTATGAAGATTATATCACAACATTTAAAATCTCTGACAGCTGCTTTTGTTGACAGGTAAACAACACAAGAACAAATACTCTGCAACATATACCATGTTAGATATTCTTTATATAGATAATAACAAGATATATGAACATATTTTAAGAAATACTTAAATAAGTAGTTCATTGAAATTCAGTATTGTCAACATTAATATTAACAAACTAAATGCCATTCTTCTTGTCTGTTTTTATACATGAGGTTGTTTGAATAATGATTTATTGATAACGCTACTGTTGCTTGATTGTCAACTGTTCTGATAGTCAGCTGCAGATGTGTATGAACGGCGGAGGAAAGTAGTTCCTTCTAAAAAAGGGTTTTTGAGACTCTCCGTGTTTGATTTAGTTCTTTATATACACAATTATGCCGTCAAACTGTTGTATGAATGCAATATCACACGAGTAGCAAAGTGAAATGGCTGTACTGTATATCGTCACTGGTGGGACACTAGGCACTCGGCCTGTGGCCTTGAGCCAACGCACGCCTCCCACCAGTGCCAATATACAGCCATATCGCACTACTTGTGTGATATTGCTCATATATATATATATAGTCCTCAGGAGTAGAGGAGTAGAGCCCTCACAGATCTCTTTTAAATTAATTATTTTGATAGGATGCTTTACAATATTACATTATATTTGTGCACATACATATTAGACAGATTCGAGACAGCCAAAGCTAATACCAAAAGCTAAAACTAAAAAAAAAAAAAAAAAAAAAAAAAAAAAAAAAAAAAAAAAAACATAAAAAAAAAACCGTCCAAAAATGAGTACACCAAAATTAATTTGATGGGGAAAAATATTATAAACAGGACAAATCAAGATAACAATAATAAATCAATGTACTGGAACATATTGGCTATATTCACTGAGTTCATTTTGTTGACCATAAGAACTGCATTTAAAAATGTAAAAAAATGACTATTTTTCACACAGTATAGCTGGATTTTATACATGCACCATATGACAAAACCACTCTATAAGAGAACAAACAGGATAAATAAAACAAAAGCTTTAACTTGTTCTTCTAGATTTTATTTAATGAAACTATTTTGCTCGAGGCGAAAAGCTTTCCATAAAGATTTACAGGAATGGAAGAGAACCAGAAAAGTTTTCAATGTCAGTAATTCTCTCTTTCTCTCACGCACTCACAAAACCAAGACAAGAGTTTACACAATAGGTGTATAATGTCTATGAATGTCTGAACACATACAGTATTCCTCACTGCAATGGAAATGTACTTTATGCACTTTAACCTATTTAATATTTCTGATCTTAACTAAAAATTCAAAAATGGTTACAAAATCAATATACCACAACTACTTTATTTGGAAACTACTTTAATTGTTACTAAAACTGTTCATCATTTGGGTATCTGTGTGTGAGACAAACACTGACAAAACAATTCAGGTTGAGTGACACAGCATGCAGCAAATATATTTAAAAAATTATGCACATGCATTTGACATGTCAACTTTAACTGCATTTCGTAACCTGACAGTAAATGTCAAACGAGTTTAAACAAAACTGAAAACCACCTCAATTGAAAACCTTTTCTTTCTCTCTTCCTTCCTCCCTCTCTCTCTCTCTCTCTCTCTCTCTCTCTCTCTCTCTCTCTTTTATATATATTTATTATATGTGGGCATATATAATTTTTTTAACCTAGATTAATCTAGATTAAAATGGCTCATTTGAATTCTGCCGAAGGCATTCAGAATATGTGTGCTACCCAAATAATAAGTCTTTGAGAATGGGTTTCTCAAGCCAGGTGGCTTGATGCATCACAAACTGCTTGCAAAACTGTTCTACTATGATAATTGGTAATGAAAATAAATGATGTTCAATAAGATGTGCTCGTGTTTACTCACTGTTTATTCAGTTAAATATGAATTTTGAACTGTAGGCCTACATAAGCTCCAGACATTTTTGATGACCTTAATCCGACTAAAGTCATAACTGAACTGAACAGAAATGGAATTAAGACATGGAGTATACATTTATTAGTGGCATTATTGAAGTAATCACCGCAATCAAACGATTACAGTCATGTAAAACTTTTCGCCATATTTTCCGACAAGATCCACACACGCGGCTGTCAGTAAAGGACCGCACACACACACACACTCACACACACACATTGCGAAATGCGGAAGTTTTTTTCTTTACATTTGGCGTGCGTTATTAAATTCCATAACACTCTCACCAGTCCTTACTCCTTATTTGCATCTAATACCCCAGTTTGTCACGGGGCATGAATGAAATGTTTGTGAGTTAGAATAGACCCAGCTCCCAGGACAACTTTGAGAATAGATTAATGCCGATATTTTTTATTATCGCGCGATAAAAGTCTCGTGTTAACACAGCACATTAATGCCAATAACGGCCCACCACTAATATATATATATATATATATATATATGGTCACACTTTATTTTGATAGTCCGTTACATAAGTTACATTGCATCTACATGCCAACTAATTCTCATTAAATTATAGGTTGGGGTTAGTCTGGGGGTAAATTGACATGTACATGCATCTTATAGTCAGTTAAATGTCTGTTAAATGTTTGTATCAACAGAAATTAAGCAGACAGTCTACTAATACTCAACTGGACCATCAAAATAAAGTGTTACCATATATACACATACAAAACCTTTTTAATAACTCCAGTGTTTACAGACTTTAATATAGACCAAACAGCATGACTTTAGTCATAGATCAAACAACAATACAATTATTTAGCTTACTCTAGTTCAAGTTTGGTTCTCTTTTGATTGTTCAAACACTCCTTCCAGCTTTACTGCTGTGAAATCAATATATTTCTGAATATTAGTTGTTAAATCACAGGATAAAGCAAGCCAAAGTCAACATGAATGTGGAACGTAAACTCCATCAGACAAAACAAAAAACTTTCTCTTTAAAGAAATCAGTCTGAGTTGTTTCACAAAAATAGGGAATTGAAGCATCATCTGATTTATTGGATAAATTTAAATAAAAAATAAATAAATAAATAAAATCTGTTACTGTGAGGTTCAATAAAATCAAAGTCAGGTTTATTGTCAATTCAACCACATGTACAGGACATACCAACATAATATCACAGCAATTCGTAACTTTTTGATTAGTGGATAATTCGTATGAATTTGTACGATCTAATTTGTACAATTTAGTATGATTTGCTCATCCCCCAATGATGGTTGGGTTTAGGGGTGGGGTTGGGTGCCACGCCTCCTTTTTAAAATCGTACAATTTCGTATGACTGAACTCGTACAAATTCATATGAATTAGCCACTAAACTGACAAAACGTAAAATACTTATGTTTCCTCATGAGATTGAGCTGGACATACAGAGAATCAAAATTACATTACTCTCAGACCCTATACAGTAGGTGCCTAATATATAAATACAAATAGTAGAATTTTAAAAAAGAAATCATACAGTAATTACACATATAATATAATGTAAAATGTATTGCAGGTTTTTTTAAATTGTGTTGTAAGATTTTCCTCCAATATTATGTTAATATGTTTTCTTAGAAAATAATTTAACAAATAAATTGAAAAATGGACGGCACGGTGGCAAAGTGGGTAGCACTTTCGCCTCACAGCATAAAGGTTGCTGGTTTGAGACTTGGCTGAGTCAGTTGGCATTTCTGTGTGGAGTTTACATGTTCTCCCAATGTTCGCGTGGGTTTCCTCCGGGTTCTCTGTCCGTAGTGTATGAGTGTTTACCCTTTAAACTGTTAACCTTTAAATATATTTGTAAAATTTTTGGACATTTTGCATAGTTTACATTACAAAATATTAATTTAACCATATGCAATGTAATAAGGAAGTTAGAACAACTAATAATTCGTAGAATTAACAAACAAACAATTCTTAGAAAGTAGATTGCAAAGAATGAGGATGACAAGAAAGAAAATATCAGCATAGTGAAAGATTGCTGTTGGAACTTCTCCAGAATTATGACACAAGGGTTCACCAGTTACATTATAAGTACTATCATGCAAAAAGGTGCAGTAGGTGATTGTCTTCAGAAACATTTTTTGTTGTTCTGGTTGAAAGTCTCTTCACATTTCAATAGCACTGATTAAAGTAAAGGATCTAAATGTATTTTTATATTCTGGGTGAGGCATAAGACTAAAAAATGTTCATCCAATTAAATATTGTTGGGCCGACATCTCTCATAATTCTGATACGTAGCTCAAACTGTCTGTCAGCAAATGCAGATTTGAGCTACTGCGCACCTGTTTGTACGCAGCTCTGCCATTTGTGCATACACGTGCTGCGCGTTCACGAGAGAGAGAGAGAGAGAGAGACAGAGAGATAGTGAGAGAGAGAAAGAGAGAGAGAGAGAGAGAGAGTGCGAGAGCGAGTGGTAAAAACATGCTGAATCGAAACTTTTTTGAAAACCTGAATCAATATTGGAGTTACTTTTGCACACTGGAGGAGGAACGACACCATGGCTGAAGTATTTCTCTTAGACAGGCAATGCTATGTTTTAAAAGCTGATGTAGATTGGGTTGTTATGAATGGGTTATATGCACAGAAGTGTTGTTCAGCCACTGAAATCTTCTGGCGAAAGACTGACTATTTTCAGTTTCATAAGTTTTCATTTTTACAGCATCAATAATGTAGATTTTTATTTAGTTTAACAACAAAACATCAGTAAATAGCACTATTCCACCTAGCCTGCTTTACTGTGCTGAAGCTGGTTTTATATTCACATTGGTTCATTTTTGAAAAATGACAGCCTGTGATGCGCTCCCTATATTGTTTACCGCTACTCTGAATATTCAGTCAGAAATAGCATGTAAATATGGCTTAGAAATGAGAGTACTAATTAATGTAATTCCTGCACGCCGCCAGCCAAGCTTTAGCTCAACAAATGAGAGAGGGTTCTGCTGAAATGATTAAGGTACGTGTGCTCGTGTTTTCAGGAGGCGTGGCTTTGGATGGCAGGAGAGGGACGGTGTTTCAGAGGTTTATGCTAACAGGCTAGCATTGTGGCAGATCATCTACTGCACCTTAGCGTCTCTGTATGATGCCTGAGGTAACCGATTGAAAGCAATGGGATTCCTTTTGCGTCTGTATAGTGACATCAAGGGGCACCCTTGGCGTCCTCATACTGATGCGCAAGGTGCTTGACCATGCTTCAGATTTTGACGCCTTCAGGGTGAGAATGGGTTGACACTTCACTGGATATTGAACCTCTTTTGCCTTCAGAACTTTGTTAATTCTTAGAGCTATGGATTCAACAAAGAGCTGGAAACACATGATGAATTGTCTTGTTCTCATGAATAACAGCACTTGGTTTGCAATAATAATCAGACATGGGACAGGTTCCAGAGGCTCTGTTGGTAATCTTTGTGCATTATCTGCACTCATCCATGAATGAGAAGCACCAGGAATCTTGATTTGTTGGAGCAGATCACTTCGTTCCAATCATCAATGATTAAATCTTTATAAAATTGGACTTATTTCATACATTGACTGTTGTGAACTACAAATAAGGCATGTTATATATTCTGATTACTTTAAGAATCATTGTTTTCATTCATTTTCTTTTTGGCTTAGCCCCTTTATTAATCTGGGGTCGCCACAGCGGAATGAACCGCCAACTTATCCAGCATATGTTTTAAGCAGCAGATGCCCTTCTAGCTACAACCCATCTCTGGGAAACATTCATACACACTTATTCACACACATACTGTACACTACGGACAATTTAGCTTACCCAATTCAGCTATACCCCATGTTTTTGGACTTGTGGGGGAAACCGGAGCACCCGGAGGAAACCCACGCAAACATGGGGAGAACATGCAAACTCCACACAGAAATGCCAACTGACCCAGCCGGGGCTTGAACCAGCAACCTTCTTGCTGTGAGGCGATTATGCTACCCACTGCGCCACCATGCTGCCCCTTGTTTTTTAATTCCAAGATCATTGTTTTTCGAAGAAAAATATATATTTTGTTTCTCATTTAATGACTCTCAGCTCTCCTGTTAATGTGTTGAGAGAAGTCAGGAGTAAGAGCAGATGTATTGTTTAAAATGTATTTTATTTTTTAACGAAGGTTTTATGAGAGAGAGAGAGAGAGAGAGAGAGAGAGAGGTAGAGAGAGAGAGAGAGAGAGAGAGAGAGAAAGAGAGAGCATTAGCATGTTTGCTAGTATGATTAGTATGTTTGTTAGTATGTTTCCATTATGGATTAGTATATTGTTAGTATAAATTAGCATGTTGCTAGTATGTTTATGTATGAATTAGCATGTTGCTATTATGATTAGTATGTTTCTGGTATGGAGTAGTATATTGTTAGTATGAATTGGTATGTTGTTACTATGTCCAATGTAAAGTCAATGGCAGTTTGTTAATTTTTATTTTACAATAGAAGTTTATGGGACAGTTGCTAGGGTGGCGTAAGTGGTTGCTAGGGTGTGGCTAGTAAGTTAGAAGGTCATCAGTGATTGGCAGATTGGTAGTCTGAGTTAAATGAGCGTAAACTTAATTCTGTATGACAGTCTGGCGGAAAGTTATGATTTTCTCAAGCCACCATAAATATGATATATTGAATAATATGATATATTATTTATATTTTATTTAATTATTATATATATATATATATATATATATATATATATATATATATATATATATATATATATATATATATATATATATATATATATATATATTCAGATTATTATTAATATATATAATTATTATTTTATTCTTTTTTTTTTTTTTTACTACTACTATATTGTGTGCTGTTTTTTTTAAATTATATATGCATGTTACTTTTTTATGTAAACTTTATAAATGCTTTGGCTATACATTTGTAAAATTTGTCATGCCAATAAAGCAACTATTGAATTGAATTGAATTGAGAGAGAGAGAGAGAGAGAGAGAGAGAGAGAGGAGAGAGAGAGAGAGGAGAGGAGAGAGAGAGAGAGAGAGAGAGAGAGAGAGAGAGAGAGAGAGAGAGAGAGAGAGAGAGATTAAATATTTTCAATAAAGGGGACTTGACTTTGATTTTGTCAAACGACACCCTACAATGTTGAACCATAAATTCAGCATTGGTAATTCTGTAATTTATACGAAAATGTTTCAGTGATTTCATAGGCAGAAAGAAGCAGGAAATTATTGCACTGGGGTAGAGTATGTTACTGCTTTTCAGACACTTTCCGTCAAAGCAAATCAAATTATACATCATACAAGTTATTATACAAGTTATGGTTTTAATGAGGTTGAATGAGACAGATTTATTTTCAGCAAAGTTGGTTTTAAAGATTAGTTTAGGCTTCTGTAGCTTAGATTCAATAACACATATTATGAAAACAGAAAAAAATAGAATTAGTGACATTTACTAAACTGTGTAATATTTACTATATGAGCATAATAATAAAAAATTTGCATCATCAGTGGAACTGAGTTTGGGATATTTAATAAAAAACAAATGGTATATTTACAGTGCTCAGTATATATAAGTACACCCCTCACAAATCTATCTTTATAAATTCATATTTTCCATAGAAAGCTCTACAATATTATATTTGTGCATATACATTAGATTAGTCAGCACTGAAGCCAAATATGGAGCTCATCTAACAAAATAACTTACGATAACGGTCCAAAAACTAGTACACCCAAATAATATGTTATAAAAAAAAATTTAATACAAATTTAAAAAAGAGGAAAAATCAAAAGAAATAAAAAATATGACAATTTTAGTTGAAATTTTGTGGGTTGTAATTTATTTTTGCAATAATTTGCTTGAAGTTAATTGTATTATCTTTTTAATTTCTAAATATGTTTGGTGACTAAAATATTATTTTAATAAATATATCTGTTTAATAAATCTGTTTTGTTTAAATGCACCAAACTACATTGCCTATATTCACTGAGAAATGGATACAAATATTAATTTTCAAAATGGGGTGTACTCAATTATGCTAAGCACTGTGTGTGTGTGTGTGTGTGTGCGTGTGTGTGTGTGTGTGTGTGTGTGTGTGTATACATATACACACACAGTTGAAGTCAGAATTATTAGCCTCCCTTTCATTTTTTTTTTCTTTTTTGAATATTTGCCAAATTATGTTTAACAGAGCAAGATCTGACTGTATTTTTTCTTCTGAAGAAAGTTTTATTTGTTTTATTTCGGCTAGTATAAAAGCAGTTTAAAAATTGTTTAAACACCATTTTAAGGACAAAATTATGAGCCCCTTTAAGCTATATATTTTTCTGATAGTCTTCAAAACAAACCATCGTTATACAATAACTTCCCTAATTACCCTAACCTGCCTAGTTAACTTAATTAACCTAGTTAAGCCTTTAAATGTCACTTTAAGCTGTATAGAAGTGTCTTGAAAAATATCTAGTCAAATAATATTTACTGTCATCATGGCAAAGATAAAATAATTCAATTATTAGAAATGAGTTTTTAAAACTATTATGTTTAGAAATGTGTTGAAAAAACTTCTGTCAGTGTAACATAAATTGGGGAAAAAATAAACAGGGGGCTAATTTAGGGGGGGGCTAATAATTCTTCTTCTTATTATTATTATTATTATCATTATTTACGGATTTATCCTCAGCAGTTTTTTTAATTTCAGCACTGTGTGGTTTGGCAGACCATATTTGACCAGCTCCTGTTTGACCTGAACAACGGACATGAACAGACAGATCATAGTTTCAACAAATCCTCAATAAATAATATATTTAAGTATGAATATTTGTAGTAAATATGACTTACTTGCTGTATAACAAATTGAACATTTCCACTCTGTGTGAGGTCTAAAAATGAGGAAAAACTCACTTGAATTCCAGCAACAGTGTCTGAAGGGAAACACATAAAATACTCATTTTTATTATTTGACAAAACAAAACCATTACACGGGTTATGTATTGTCAAAACATAACATATATAAAAGATTAAACTTTTACTTTTCAAGATGATGTTACTTGGTCCACTGTCCACCCTGAAGGCCCATCGACCTTTAACATTGACATTACTGGAGGTGTGGAGGTTTGAGATGGAGCTTCCGCTGTCTGATCCAGGAATCACAAAGTAGTTTGTGGAGTTTATCGTGTCAAAACCAGCCTAAAAGTATAATCAGAATGTTAAATGTATTGAACATTATTCAACATTATTCATACTGTATAATATGTATACTATTAAAGAGTAGCAAACAGAAACTTGCTATTCTCATGACAGAAAACAAGTTTCTTTACCGCCACTGGATGTCCTGTTTCAGCAATATCACCATAATTCATCAGGATAAATGAATAATTACTGCCTGAGATTAAAACCACTTGAAATGATGTTTCCTGAAAAATAAAATCAGCTTAAAGGGATAGTTTAAATTCAAATTGTCATCATTTTCTCATCCTGTCACTTGTTTTAAACATGTTTTATGAGTTTCTTTTTTCTTTTGGACACAAAGGAAGCTTGTGTTATCAATGACATTCAAAGTATTTGTTTCCCCCCTATATCAGTGCTCAATCCTGGTCCTCACGCCCCACCGATCTGCATATTCTGCATGTTTCTCTTATTTAACTCTGATTTAGATAACCAGCTGGTTAAAAGACTGGTTCTGACTGAAATGACCCCTATGCAGTGTGCATTGTTTCCTAATGCCCTCTCCTTCATTGCTCTCTACTTGAAAACATTCACAAATTTGCACAAAGGCATTCAGCATCTTACAACATTGTAAAACATATTATATTATATAACAGTTCTGTCTAGTTCTCGAATCTGATTGGTTGATAGCTGTGCACATGAATGCCAAACAGATGATTAAATTTACTACAGTAGGACAAATATTGCAGCTGTTGGACAACATAATGTACTTTTGAGGCAAGAATGTAGTTGTTAAGATTGCAACTATGCAGTTTATTTATAAGGATAGCGCCTGGTAGAAAATATGTTTGCATAATTTCAGAGATAGAAATTTCAGTGTGTTGGCAGCCTGTCATATTGAGCACAGAAATTAACAGTTGGGATTGCGCCATAAGATGGCAATAGAGACCACCTAATAAGTCCCTAGAGGGAGAAAAACATTTTTCTTAGCGTAAATTTAAAGTGCCCCTATTATAGGTTTTTAAAAATGACTTTCCATGCAGTGTAACACAGCTCTAGGTGAATGAAAATATTTAGCTGAGGTTTAACCCTCTGGGGTCTAGGGTTGGGCTGATAGACGATGGCTGATGGCCGATGGCCGATAAACTTCACGATCCATCGCCCAACCCCACATTAATATTGATATATAACTTATTATTTGCATGAGATCTTAATAGCAATAAGGGTCTTTTCATGAGCTGTGTTAAATTTTACATATAGCTGCCGCCTGCACGGCTGACAGCATCGTGAGGATTAAATGAAGGATTATACAGTACCTCTCATGCTTAAAATGTGTAGATTCAGTGACAAACGCTGTTACCTGCAAACCCCGTCCCACAGACTTTACAGTGAACGGCTTTAGTTATTTTCATAGCGGACTTGAAGCCACTGGAAGTCTTTTATCCACTCTTGGAAAAGTGTAAATGGTGGATTAACATTCAGCACATGATCACTAATAAGATCTGCCATTATTAGTGACTTTAGGTGGTTTCTAAAACCAAAACAAAATATTATTTTCATTCTCTCATCTTTAGGGCTTCACATTTTCACGGTTGTATAGCTCCTGTCATCTGAAGGCAGAAGGCATTGACTGAGTTATTGACAGCTGATAACCAATCCATTCGCTTCCAGTTCTAGAGCAGTGCGGGCTTTTTTTTATTTTCAAGTTCACACAACAACTGTTTTAATCTGTTCCTGAGCAAGCAAAGATGCATTCAGCATAAATGTCTCCTAAATCCGCGCACGCGGTGAAGATTTTGCAGCGAAAACAGGTCGCACAGCAACAATTTATGCACTCGCACAAGTGCTTCCAAATATATTTTTAGGTCGCATAAAATTTTGGGCGTATATGCGACCAAAATGGTCGAGCCCTAGCATCTTTACTTGTTATTATTTCCTCATAATAATAAAAAAAAAAGGAAGTTATCATCAATAACAATACAAATTACAGTGAACTCCAAACGAACGCTCGTCTCCTCCACCAGCTGTGGGGAAAAAGCCATTATAATGACACAGATCACTCCGCCTATTCATGCCAGAGTCCCGCGGAAAAAAAGTGATTGACAGGCGGTAGTTTGTGTGTAACTTTATTTATTTATGGTTTGGTTATGGGTAAATCAAAGACCATGTGGGTCAGGTAGTGAAAACAACAGGCTACAATTAATTAATTTGTTGATATTAATTAATTGATATTTAACAACAACCACCCCCGCCTACGACGACGATGCCATCGTCCATCGCGATGTTTCACATTAGACATCGTACGATGCCAAATTGGTCAACATTGCACAACCCTACTGGGGTTTGATTTGATTTTAGGGCCCCTAAGATGTTTTGACTTGCACTAACATTTGTGCTTATTTGAGCTACTTATTACATCATATTGGCCAACGTGTATTTTTTAGCACAATAATATGTGAGAAAAAATGATGGACATGCTTGCGTGTTTTAGAAAAAGAAATATTATGCATGATTAGTAGGTTTTGGAGAAAAAAATAGGTAAAAAAAAAACACTGAATGGGCCTGGACAAGACTTTTGAGTAACTAGTTGTGTAGGCTAGATGATTGACTTCAGAGTTATGTATAAATTATTCCGTTCTCTTATTCAAAGAAAACATTACGATGATTTACATTTTGTTAGGTCTATTTTGGGTCATCTCAGCTGTGTGCGTGAGAGTGACAATGGTCATGAATAATTCACACCTGGAGAGACGAAAGACACTCCCCCACTGACTAAAGTTCACCAGATGTCCAGCTGCAAAAAGAATTGCCCAAATTAAATGCTAAATGATTATTTAAAGAAAGAGTCAACTCAGGGTTGAATATATGAATTGTCTTGTGTTAGAATCGTTTGCCTGCTCGTATCAACGTTGACACAAAACATTGCCAAATATGAAGTGCCAGATCCAGTAAAACGTGAACCTGCCCTTTCTTTTCAAACACTAGCGGAGTGTCAGGAATCATGGGATTAATCAAGCCTGAAGATTACTATCATTGAGAAACGTCCAGAGATGCGACTGTGCTGAATAAATGGTTAAAGTTCAATTTTACAGCAATACCACGGTATAACCGACCTTGTGCTTTGTTTGTTGCTGTCATTTTTCTGATGACTGCTACAATAACCTACCCGGCCGTTTGTTATTAAATGAAAGATCAATAAAGACTGGTAATTTATGGGACTTTGTCAGACTTTGACAGGAACTTTGTCAATGCATAGTTCATATATGGACCATTTTCTTGGACCACAAGCTGTAAGTGTGATTAAAATGGTTGCGTCATTTTCTGTAGTTTGCAAAATATGTATTTAATTGTGTGTTGTATCACTCTGTGAGGCTTGTAATGCATCTCTCAGGTTAAATCTTTATGGGGATAATGGTCACATATCACCATGGTGAAAATGCAACGCATGCTTCTTCTTTTACTTATTTAAATGCGTTTCTGAGCTTGAGATTCGCTGCCGTTTGTCATTGCTATGGCCACCATCAGTTGATGTGATGTGGTCAATTTTCAACATAGTTCAACTTTTGCCACTGTGTGGGTTAATACTAAATGTATGTTGTTGTTATTACTTTGGGTTTTGGTTAACAATAGAGCAATATGCTGGTGTTTACTTAAATGCATTTTGGCCTCAAACATATACTCTGTACTCGGGCTATTTCAAGTCCGTGGTGGGCGTTTCTTTCCGTCTTGTGATGAATGCAGTCGACCATTCACAACAGACTGGGTCATCAGACCAACCACTGCTTTATGCAAAGGAGGGGTTTGTAATGAATGAATCACTAATCAAATCATATGGGAGTCGCTGGGATAATTAGGTAAAAATAAATGCATATTATAAGACAATGAAAGTGTTTTTTATATTAAAGGGGCTCTTTAATATAACAGCTGAAGAAATCATTATAGAACAGGTAATGCGAGTAAAACCATCTGTTTTGTCATCAGTTAGACATTACAACACTCTACATTAAGCAACAGAAACATTCAAATACTAAAATAATGTTTGTGACTGGCAATGTTTTCTGTGGTTCTGACGGTGAGCTGCAGATGTGAATGAATGGTGGGAGAATGTAGTTTTCAAATTATAAATTATTTGTATTATTTTCTCTTGTCACTTTATTTGCAATATTATATTAATGCCAATAGAAACTTGCACATTTATTTAAATCACAGATAATGTTAAGAAGTATGAAACTTACTGTGTTGATCAAGCTGTAGTAAGCTACTTTATCCCACGTTGCAACAAAGACCCAAGAAGCAGTGAAGTTCAGATTTGGGAAATAATTATTTATATCCTGAGTGGCGCGAGTGAGAACACTTCCATTGGTGTATTGATTATAAGAGATGACTCCTCTCTTACTGTTATCAAGGTCAGTCCAGAGTCCAGCAATTACATCTTGACTTCCATAAGCTGGAAATGAGTTGGGAGCATACTGTGAAGAAGGCTGGTTGAATGTTAGAAATCCATTATTGTTAACCTGAAACATGAGAAATACAATTAAAATCACAACCACCGATTTTAAGTTCATAAAGCATCCAAAAAACACATTTACACTTAGAAACATAATAGAATCAGAATCTTACATAAATCTGCTGGTATGTGCGGCCAAAGAACAGAAATGGACTTAGCAGTGGAATGACAGAGGAGTTTCCATCATCAATAGCTGGATTTACCTCTCCTGCTGCTGAACCGAAAGGGTAGAAGATTCCTGATCCTGCCAAGAGAATACACATAGAATCTTTTATTGTTTACGTTTCACAGATTTAGGAAGCTTAAGTTTGATTTTAGCTTTGATTATAGCGGGACAATGGTGACCTCTGGTGGTGAAATCATGTGGATGTGACAGTAAAATATAACCCCACATCAGATAAAGTTGGAACAGTATAAAACAGTAAACGCAAATAAAATAGAAAGAAGTAATTTCTTTGTATTTACTTGTATTTCATTGCAGTCAATATAACAGCACATTATTGGATGTGTTATATTGGATTTATTATTATTATCATTTTTTAAATAAACATGTATTCCAATTTTGGTTCTTGCAACACATTTAAAAAAAGTTTAACAGTAAAGCATGTACCACTCTGTTATGTTGCCATTCCTTTTCACAACACATAAAAGACGTTTAGAGACTGAAGACACCAAGTGATGAAGTGTTTCAGGAGTCATTTTTTCCCATTCTTCCTGCAAACAAGTCTTTAGGTGGGCAACAGTACAGGATGTTCGCTGCCGCATTTTGCGCTTCAAAATGCACCACACATTCTCTATTGAAGACAGGTCGGGGCTGCAGGCAGGTCAGTCAAGTACCCGTATCCTCTTCCTCTGCAGCCAGGACTTTTTAATGCGTGCAGAATGGGGTTTTGCCTTGTCTTGGTGAAATATGTATGGGCATCCCTGGAAAAGAAGTACTTTTCAGCACTAACGGTGCCATCACAGAAGTGCAAGTTACCTTTGCCAAGAGCAACCCTGGCTTTTGTACTTGTTGCTAGGAACAGTCTGGATGATCCTTTTCTTCTTTGGTCTGGAGTACATGGCATCCATTTTTCCCAGAAAATACCTGAAATACTGATTGAGCTGACCACAGTATACATTTCCAATGTGTGGTGGTCCATCCCAGACGCTTTCGAGCTTGGAGAAGTTGTTATTATAAGGTTTTCTTTTGGCACTGTAACTATGTATTGTGGTTCTTGACAAAGGATTGCCAAAGTAGTCCTGAGCCCATGTGGTGATATTGCTTATACTGTATGAGCAAGAATGAGGATTCTTGATGCAGTGCCGCCTGAGGGATCATAGTTCAGCTAAGGCTTGGGCCCTTGTCCTTTGCGCACTAAAATTCCACCAGATTCCTTGAATCTTTTAATTATGTTATGCACAGTAAATATCCAAACTGGTGATCTTCTGCCCATCTTTGCTCTTAAAGGATTAGTACTTTCTTGAATGCTACTTTTCCGCCAAATCATAATTACAATCACCTGTTTCAAATCACATCATTATTTAACCAACTTACATGTTTACTAGCCCTAAATTCCTCCTGTCCCAACTTTTGGGACAATGTTTTTTGGAATGTGTTGCAGGTTTGAATGACAGGAAAGGATGTATATTTACAAATGAAATGAACTTGACCAGACCAATGAATTATTTTGTGTTTATATTGTCTGCAATGAAATACAAGTCAAAGTAAATTTGGAAATCATTACTTTGTTTTTTTTTTTTTTTTTTTTGCGTTTTCTATTATGTCCCAACTTTTTCTGATTTGGGATTGTATAAATCCACTTGATAACTAATCTTTTTATGATTTTGAAAGTATTTATGAAGAAACAAAGTAGACTACAGTATGTTGACAGAAATATATAACAAGACCCCCTTTTTACATGTACAGCAAAAAAAGGCACAAACATCAAAAAACACTACTGAAATTTGCTAAACAAACTACAAGAGTATAAAATGATAATGTATAACATGAATGAATGAATTGCACAAGTGTCTAAACGTGTATATATATATATATATATATATATATATATATATATATATATATATATATATATATATATATATATATATATATATATATATATATACTAGGGCTGTCAATTGATTAAAAAATAACTAATTAATCACACTTTTTTTGTGATTAATCATGATTAATCACGAAAGTAATTAATCATGATTAATCACAAATCAAAAAAAAAAAATCCAAAATACAGGCATTGCAAATATAGAAATTGGAAAATTACAATAATAATAAAGTATTGAATACAAACAATTCATCACCTTAGAATTATAAGGTTCTATCTGACATTTTTGTCAAAATTGAGTTATTGACATATTCCTATTAAATAACAACTTATTTACATTATGGGATGTTTTTTACAAGTTGTTTACATTCTAAGACGTTTTATTAAAAAAACTAAAAAAAAAAAACCTAATGTTACACACACACTGTTTGCTATGCAAAAACTTTGAAGCTCAATATCTCAAAATCAATCAGAACGCAGATAGAAAATTATAATTCCAAGGTGACTAATTGTACTCATTGTAAAGTTGTATTGCGAGTTGGAAACCTTAATTATAAAGTAGAAACAATTTTGCCTAGACCTCCTTAAGATGTAGCCAGTTGCAGTCTATTGACATTATCGGGGGACAACACACACACACACACACACACACACACACACACACACACACACACAGAGAGAGAGAGAGAGAGAGAGAGAACGCGCAGCACAGCGCACTCCCTTCAGATCAACACGCACGATCGCGTTGATCAAATTTTGCTTAAACTAAGCGTTCTTAAAGTATGGCTGTATTTCTCAAGCAAGGATTCTGACACAGCAAAGCAGACGCTTTACAAAAGTTGCGTGTAGGGGGGAAACACGTCAAACTTAATGAAACATTTGAGGGCGCTTGGAGTCAGCTTAGAGAGGAATGGGCTGTCTTTGACAGCTTGGACATCATCTGCCACTTTCACGGAGTACATTTACATGGATCCATGTTATCCTTTATCCATATTTCTTACACATTAAACACACACGGGGCCGGAGCAAGCTGAACTGGCGCCCTCAACCCGAAAGTGAAATAGAAAGTTACCGGTTTGCGGATGAAAGTGAGAACCGGGAGGGAGCAGGTGGGAGTCAAAATAAGGTGAAAGTGAGGACGGGGGGGTTCGCTCACTATTCTGCCACCCAAGGCGGTCGCCTCTATGGACGCGATGGCCCTGAACACACGTCGGCCACAACAGGAATTAAAAAAAAAACCTGCAACTGCGTTAAATGCGTTAATTTTTTTTTACGCGTTAAATAGTTCAAATTAATCACGTGCTTTAATGCGCTAATTTTGACAGCTCTAATATATACATATATATATATACAGTAGGGGGCAGGAACAAGTCTTCGAACCTGTGTGTATTCCTACTGTGAAATTACCACATCAAACGTGATGTGTTAACATGGATGCAGTTCACTAGAGTGAATCTGATTAATGTTAGCTCCACATCTAACTATCAGGCACCAGTAGAGTTTATGCGTTCCAGTAAAACATATACAAATAATATGGAGAGGGTACTATTTAAAATGAATGACGGTAAATGAAGGTCAAACCGGTGAGCCATCTGACACAAAAGTTCTGAATCAAGTCTGCAGGATGCCCTTCTGGATATTTCACTTACTTTGAAGACACTACTGACTACGCTTACATGAACATCTGTAATCTAGTTATTTGCCTTAATAGACAATAATATAATTAAGGTGTTTACGTGAAGTGCTTTCATGTAAGAGTTTCCTGTAATTTTGGGTGACTTTAACTGCAGTTCAGCAGTTTTACCTTCACTCATGAACATTTTATTCATGCCCTAGTGACTGGCTTGAGAAACCTATTCTCAAAGACTTTTAGTAATTATTTGGGTAGCACACATACTCTAATTGCCTTCGACAGAATTCAAATGAGCCATTTTAGTCTAGATTAATCTATATTAATTCCAAGATTACAGTGAGATTAATCTAGATAAAAAAAATCTATGCCCATTTATCATGTATATATATATATATTATAGGTGGGCATAGATTCATTTTTTTAATCTAGATTAATCTCGAAATTATTCTAGATTAAAATGGCTCATTTGAATTCTGCCGAAGGCATTCAGAATATGTGTGCTACCCAAATAAGAAGTCTTTGAGAATAGGTTTCTCAAGCCAGGCGGCGCATTAGACCAGGGGCTCATCTCCTGTTTCCAAAATGCATCGAAACTGTTCTATTATGATAATTGGTGATGAAAATAAATGATGTTCAATAAGATGTACTTGTGTTTACTAACTGTTTATTCAGTTAAACATGAATGTTGAACTGTAGACCTACATAAGCTCCAAACAGCGATTTCATACTTGCTTTTGATGTACGTACATACAGAAAATGCTGCTTTGCAAAGGCAAGTTCACAGAGCCTACCATGCAAACAACAATTTTTGACTACCTAATGCAACTAAAGCCATAACTGAATTAAACAGAAATGGAATTAAGACGTGGAGTATGCAGATATTAGTGGCATTACTGACAAACTATTACCATCATGTAGGGCTTTTCGCCATATTTTCTGACAAGATCCACAACGCATACACATCGCGAAATGGGGAAGTTTGGGGGGCATGAAGGAAATGTTCATGAGTTAAAGTGAAACTGCCAAACTGCAGTTAAAGTCAGACATCCTGCTGATTTGATTCAGAAGGGCACTTTTTTGTCAGACGGCTCACCTGCCAGGTATACATCCGCGCTAAAATATCAAGGTGAAAGTCACCATAGCTTGTGTAGAATAGACCCAGCTCCCAACCCAACATTGAGAATAGTTTACAGACGATATTTTTTTTATCGTGCAATAAGAGTCTCGCGTTAACGCAGCACGTTAACGCCGATAACGGCCCACCACTAATATATATATATATATATATATATATATATATATATATATATATATATATATATATATATATATATATATAAATATGTATATATATATATATATGTATATATATATATATATATATATATATATATATATATATATATATATATATATATATATATATATATATATATATATATTAGTGTCTATACAGATGTCATACATTAAAAAACAGTTTTTGAATTGAACTTCGAAAATACTTTTTTTTTGTTTGCTACTTTTGATTATTAACTATTGCGAACATTGTAATGCAATCCAAGACATAATTGATGACTATTTTAATTTTTGTATAATGGAAACATTTTCCAAAACACACTTTCTACAGACTAACAAACACAGGTGTTTTAGCATTAAGTCTAAGTCTAAAAAAGTTTAAAAGTGAATGGATTTTGTTGCTGTATTGTAACACACCATTAGAATTATACTCCCAAGCCACAATCAAATCTATTAACAAACTCACTCTTGTCCATTTGTGCAACAGATTCCCACTTTAACTTCTTTAACATCTGTGAGTGATTTTAAAAATGGAAAATAAGCACACACATAGCATCTATGTCTTATAAAGGCACGTTTTTTTGGAGGATTATAGAGAACTGCCTCTGATTTACAAAAAAGTCTCTCTCAAACACAGAGATATGGTGAAGTTTGGCATTGCACAAACAAATACAATGGGGCAAATGCAGAATATGCTTACCTGCACAGTAGCCCAATTCCCAGCTTAAAGGTGTAACTAACTCATAGACATAATAACCTCCTGGACAGGCTTTGACCTTAATGGGATTTGACTGGAAAACGCAGCAGATATAATTATAGGTAGCACAGACACTTCGAGTGACCACTCCATCCTGAACTGTTGGATGTCCTCCGCTTAGCCACAGTGGGACAATAGTGCCACAACTCTTCATATCAACACATGTGTCTGCCATCTGAACACTGTGACCATTAATGAAGAGACGATACCAGCCGAACCAGCTGATAAAGGAGTCACGTTCAATTAAGATGGGTTCCCGATTGTCTTTGGTTCTCCAAGGATCGTCCAGTATAGTATATTTATAGCAGGGGTCAAAGGGTAGATCTGTGATAACATGATGAAAATTATTAAAATTAGTATTGTTATTATGCAGCTTTGACATGGGATCAACTGTAACTATGAGCTGAGTTAAAATACTTCTATAAATATTTAATCTCTCTATAAATACACACACAAATACATTTACTTTAAAAATGTTTACATATATATGATACATATTCTATGTACAGTGCTCAGCATAAATGAGTACACCCTATTTTGAAAAATAATACTTTTATCCATTTCTCACTGAATATATATATATATATATATATATATATATATATACAACGCTATCTCACGGCCAATTCATAACTTTTTGATTAGTGGCTAATTCGTATGAATTCGTACGATCTAATTCGTACAAATTAGTACGATTTGCCCATCACCCAATGACGGTTGGGGTTAGGGGTGGGGTTAGGTGCCACGCCTCCTTTTTAAAATCGTACATTTTCGTACGACTGAACTAGCCACTAAACTGACAAAACGTAAAATACTTACGTTTCCTCGTGAGATCAGGCTGATATATATATATATATATATATATATATATATATATATATATATATATATATATATATATATATATATATATATATATATATATATATATATATATATATATATATATAATGTCAATGTCAGTTTTATTTATATAGCACTTATAAACACAACCATAGGTTGACCAATGTGCTGAACAATACAAATCACAAAAAGAAAGGTATAAAAGTATAGCTAAAACAAACAATTCTCACTGTTAATTATTATAGCTAAAACAAACAATTCTCACTGATAAAATGCCAAATCAAAACGGTAAGTTTTGAACCTAGATTTAAAAACAGACAAAGATGATGTAGACCTAATAGAGAGGGGCAGAGCATTCCACAAGGTAGGACCAGCTACTGCGAAAGCACGGTCACCCCTGCATTTCAGCCTCGACTTTGGGATGCATAAAAGTCTCTGGTCAGATGACCGAAGGGACCGACCAGGCTGATGTTCAGTCAACAGGTCTGACAGGTATGAAGGAGCCAGGCCGTTTAGTGATTTAAAAACCAAAACATATATAAATATATTTATATAAATACAGATATAAATCTGTTTTGTATATCTTCAGCAAGTGAAGCCATCGTCAGTGATTAAGGATTGCTTCTGTCTGAACATGGGCATGATCATCCTTTAATTCGGTATTCACATGCTTTCTTTTGTTCGCGCGAACACAGTTATTTTAGTCATCTCTCACGCTGGGCCTGGGTCATTGGGCCATCCATTTTTGTTGAACTTTTTTTAAGAAAACTACAATTAAAAAATATTATCTTTAACCAGCTAAAGTGGCTGGTGGGAGTGGTTGTCTAAAGCTGGATTAATACTTTCGCCTGGCGCCACATCACACACCTCCGCTGACTGTGCGCGCACCTCACGAAACAGACGAGGCTTTTATACTTGCTGCGTTCGCTGTTGTGATATTCTTTAAAACGACAGGGGGCGGTCAAAAGAAACTGACCGTAAAGACAGACGCATGAACTAAGAAGTAGAAAGTTTCAGGAACTACATCATATCATTAATTCATTCATTTTCTTGTCGGCTTAGTCCCTTTATTAATCTGGGGTCGCCACAGCGGAATGAACCGCCAAATTATCCAGTACATTTTTACGCAGCGGATGCCCTTCCAGCCACAACCCATCTCTGGGAAGCATCCACACACTCATCCACACTCATAAACTATGGACAATTTTAGCCTACCCAATTCACCTGTACCGCATGTCTTTGGACTGTGGGGGAAACCGGAGCACCCGGAGGAAACCCACGCGAACACAGGGAGAACATGCCGTCTCCACACAGAAACGCCAACTGACCCAGCCGAGGTTCGAACCTGCGACCCAGCGACTGCTTACTAACGTTTATTAATGTAGAGTTAATGCTTAACAGATAATGAATTCACTAGATGCTAATGCTTAATAAATTATTCATAGTGTGTAGTTATTATAAAGTGTTACCGAATAATGTTGTTTATGTTTTTTTTTTCCTGTTTAGAATTTAACTGAGCCTTTAATTGTCATTTATAAGTGATTTATAAAGCATAAATAGTCCTCACTTTGGATTAGGTCACAAAATCTAAAATGGTACCTATTTCATATATCATGACTATGAGATGACAACGATTGGGTTGTATTAATGAGACTTGATCTTTGTGTTAGGATGTCTCATGACATTGTTTAGTAAAAAAATAATATTTCTAGCTGTAATTTAACACATTTCAAAATCCAAAACAAATGGATAATAACACAGAGCTGTAATATTACTTGTGTTTGGTTCTGATCCGCTGTCCACCCTGAAGGCCCATCGACCTGTAACATTGACATTACTGGAGGTGTTGAGGTTTGATATGGAGCTCCCATTGTCTGATCCAGGAATCACAAAGTAATTTGCTGAGTTGATCGTGTCATAACCAGCCTATAAGATCACAAAACAACGTTCATATCAACACATACTTTTATACAGTAAAGACCAGAAACATTTTGTTATCATTACAGAAAGTTCCTTTTACCTCCACTGGAACTACTGTTGGAGCAATGTCACCATAATTCATCAGAATAAATGAATAACCACTGCCTGAAATTAAAATCACTTGAAACGACGTTTCCTGAAAATATTGACCAAAAATGTTGTTTTAAAATTTAATCATTTCACAAAGCATATCAAACTTCAGAAGTCAATCAAACTTACTGTGTTGGACAAAGCATAGTAGGCAACTTTATTCCACGTTGCTACAAACACCCAAGATGCATTGAAGTTTAGATTTGGGAAATAATTTTTTATATCCTGAGAGGCGCGAGTGAGAACACTTCCATTAGTGTACTGATGATAAGAGACGACTCCTCTTTTACGGTTATCAAGGTCAGTCCAGAGTCCAGCAATTATATCTTGACTTCCATATTTGGGAAATAAGTAGGGAACATACTCAAAAAAAAGTTGGTTGAATGTGAGGTGTCCATTATTATTGACCTGAAAAATGAGAAATACTATCACAGCACACTGTTACTGAACACATCATAGTTTATAAAGCACTCATGACACACATTTGACCTAATATAATGAAAATATCAGATTCTTACATAAATCTGCTGGTATGTGCGGCCAAAGAACAGAAATGGACTCAACAGTGGAATAACAGAGGAGCTTGCATCATCAGCAGGAGGATTTATTGTGTCTCCTGCTGCTGAACCAAATGGGTAGAAGATGTCTGGTGCTGCCATGTGATAAAAACAAAACATATTAACATTACTGTTTAATGAAATGTACATTTCTACGGAGACCCGGAAGGGACGTGATGGTGGGAAAAAAAAAACTGAGTGAGAGAAAAAAAAATGGGTGGGAGAAGAAAAAAAAACTGTGATAGGAAAATATATATATTTTTAAAGTTTTTGCGTTCCCTCCCAAAACTGTTTTCCCACAAACACTTCCTGTTCACTTCATACATGTCAACCGTAACTGTTTGTGCATTAGTTTGTCATTAGGTGTGTTTAAAAACACGCAGGATGGACATGTTTACATATTATTAAGAGTATTTGTCTTGTTTTAAACATACACCCGAATATCCCAAAATGCCCTGCACTTTCGCTCCTCTTTAAATGGCGTGTACAGAAGCTGATCTGGAATCAGTTTATCATACGGAGCGCTTCTGTCAGTCAGCGATTATACCAGTCATTGGCTCATACATGCATTCGCTGATTCAGAAGTTGCATAAAGGGTGATGATCGATGCACAGCTTTAATGGAAAGAAAGTGAATGCAGACATTTTTATATTCATTTCAGCATGCATTCAAGATTAAAAATACATGAGAAAGATGGGAAAATACTGAATGATATGATGATAGCAGGATAGAATTGTAAAATACGGCATAATCCAGGCAAAACCGGGAGGGTTGACATGTATGAAGTGAACAGGAAGTGTTTGTGGAAAAACAGTTTTGCGAGGGAACGCAAAACATCGTTGCGAGGGAACGCAAAAACTTAAAAAAATATATTTTTCCTATCACTGTTTTTTTTTTCTCCCACCCATTTTTTTCTTCTTCCACTCAGTTTTTTTCCACCATCACGTCCCTTCCGGGTCTCCGTACATTTCACACTGTTTAATGAGGTTTATGTTTGAGCAGTGATCTGTAGTAGGACGATATACAGTTGTTGTTGTTTTTTAATACTTTTATTTTAAGGTTTTAAAGTACAACAGAAAAAAAACTAACTAACGAACAATATTGTCTCAGAGTATTCACATTTTGCAGGTAAATATATGAACTGCCATACATGTGGGTTCAGCTGTTGGGGATACAAAATGTAGTGTTATACAGTATGTAGACATCAAAAAGTCCTATAAGGTAGTGTGCCAGTCAGTTTTCATGAGGGGTGCTGGATTTGGATAGAGCACGTTTCAGGTCTAAGTATCCAAGAAAGGGTTCCCAGGTAGCAAAGAATTTTTCGTTAGAATTGGACCTGATAAATCTGAGCCTTTCCAAGTGGATAACAGAGGCTATATCCATTACCAGGTTCGAAATAAGGAGGTAAAGGAGATTTGCAGTTAGTATTAGCCGCTTGGCCACAGTCATGCCTAGAGTAAGGGCTTGTTGGAGATGTTTTGGAAGGGTGAGGGAGTGTTCTGAAACACCAAAAATAGCAAGCTCTGTGTCGGGTTGGAGGGAAATATTATAAGCCTTGGAGTATAAATCAAAAATGTTTGTCCAAAAATTGAACAAAGTAGGGCAAAACCAAAACGTATGAGTTTGTGGTGTCCTCCGTAATTTGACTTTTGTCACACATAGGTGTAAAAGAGGGAAACATTTTGTGTAATTTGGTTTTGGTATAGTGCAGGCGATGCATAACTTTGAACTGTATTAACTGGTGCCTACTGTTTACCAAACAGGACCGTACTGCAGTCAGTACACCCGTAGTTCCTCTGATATCTCAATTCCAAGTTCATCCTCCCAGACGATATACAGTTGAAGTCAGAATTATTAGCCCCCTCTATTTTTTTTTTCTTTTTTTAAATATTTCCCAAATGATGTTTAACAGAGCAAGGAAATTTTCACAGTATGTCTGATAATATTTTTTTCTTCTGGAGAAAGTATTCTTTGTTTTATTTCGGCTAGAACAAAAAACATTTTAAAGACAAACTTATTAGCCCCTTTAAGCTGTATATTTTTTTTTGATAGTCTACAGAACAAACCATCATTATACAATAACTTGCCTAATTACCCTAACCTGCCTAGTTAACCTAATTAACCTAATTAAGCCTTTAAATGTCACTTTAAGCTGTATAGAAGTGTCTTGAAAAATATCTAGTCAAATATTATTTACTGTCATCATGGCAAAGATAAAATAAATCAGTTATTAGAAATGTGTTCTAAAAAGAAATCTGCTCTCTGTTAAACAGAAATTAGGGGGGCTAATAATTCAGGGAGGGCGAATAATTCTGACTTCAACGTCATTGTCATTATGTGATTTCATGTTTACTTGTACTTTACTCTTTCTGTTGAACATATAAGAGACATAAGAAGCTGGAAAAATGTAACCATTGACTCATGGTAGGCTATTTGTTTTTCCCACTAAGGATGGCAATGGTTTCAGGTTTCCAGCAAAATATTTTCTTTTGTATTCAGCAGAAAAAAAGAGACTCAAAAAGGCTTTTTTAACCAAATGATGAACAGTAAATAGAGACAAATTTTTTATTTATTGGGCAAATTCTCCTTGTACGCAGGGGCAGATTGGCCATCTGGCAATTCTGGCAAATGCCAGAAGGGCCGGACCATTTTTTTAATGTGGGCCGGTCAGTTTTTTTTATATTTTATTATTTTTATTTCTTAACCTTGGCAACGCTGTGGCTCAGTGGGTAGCACGTCGCCTCACAGCAAGAAGGTCGCTGGTTCCAGCCTTGGCTGGGTCAGTTGGCATTTCTGTGTGGAGTTTGCATGTTCTCCCCGCGTTCACGTGGGTTTCCTTCGGGTGCTCTGGTTTCCCCCACAACTCCAAAGACATGTGCTATAGGTGAATTGGATAGGCTAAAATTGTCCATGGTGTATGTGTGTGAATGAGAGTGTATGTTTCCCAGTGATGGGTTGCAGCTGGAAGGGCATCCGCTGCATAAAACATATGCTGGATAAGTTGGCGTTTCATTCCGCTGTGGCGACCCCAGATTAAAAAAGGGAGTATGTCACAAATTCGCAAAAGTTCGCAAAATTGCAAGTGAATACAAGTTGGTTTATTAAACAGGGATCACAGGAAATATAGCTGTAACAGCGGTAACAGTTCTTCAATGAGACAGATCCAGGGAGATCTCTCATAGATAACAACAACGCCCAACAGCGGTAATAGTTCTTCAGTGCAGCAAATCAAAGTGAATCTCCAATGAGTGTCATCAACGCTACACAGCGGTAACAGTACTTCAGTAAAACCAAGCAGTGCTGACAAATCCAAAAAGCCACAGTCTTTATGATCACTCACCACCAGCTGATACAGCGGGAAAAGCCCAACAGGAACAGACACAGACTTGAACAACAACGAACTGACAACATGAGACGTGAACGCTAAACAGAAATAGCTGCAGTAATGCGCTGCACCTGTGGTGTGCTGATTGACAGCTGAGCACGTGACTGCCCAGCTGACAACATGTAAACACAGACAGCCACGCGGTGAAAGATACCCAAAGAAACACACCCACCCACACCCACATACACATACATACACACACACACCAGAGGAACAGACAGATCCCCAACCGTGACAGACTAAGCCTAAAAGAAAATGAATGAATAATAATAATAATTAAATGTTAAGCATTTAGCCCATTCGTTGATGGCCTGCTGGTTTTAAGAGGGGCCGATCCATTTTGAGGTTACGTGAACGTAATCAAAATCTGGCAAGAATGTCAAACAAACAGTATGTGCAACACAATACTGGAACAGACACAGACTTGAACAACAACGAACTGACAACATGAGCGCATGCTCGAGTGACGTCACTGCCGCTGCTACCCAAGCCGCGCAGCGTGTGTTTGTAGCTCTGTCGCATAGATTCGCAATTTGCATTTTTATTATCGAATACCTCCACATTCGCTTAATACTACTTAGGGGGAACAAACCCTTAATACATTTTATACAACATTTAACACTTTATACAAATAAATACACTCCAAAACGTTCTGTCTCTCGAGCATCCGCCTGTTGTTTGTAGCTTTAGCCAGCTAGCACCGCTAGTCAGCTAAAGCTACCGACTGCTGCCATCCCCTAACTTTCTCACTTACTGGCTTTGCTCGTTACCCTGTACGATGTCGCTTGTGTCTCTGTCCTTGTGTGCAGGAGAAACATCGATGGAGGCCCTGGACATGGAGCTGGAACGGCTGGAAGAACGCATCCGTCTTCTGCAGATGAAGCGAGCTGAGCTCAGGGCGCAAAGAGCGTTGCTCGAGGTGCCCCGCGCTCCAGTTCGCTCATCTGAGGTGAGTACACCATACAGCCGAGACATTCCGTCTACTTCAACCCCGCTTGTTCCTCTGTCCAGGCCCAGCGCGCCTCTGACGCGGTTCGTCCAGGGGTCGTTCACGCCGGCACCCGGCTACCACGGCACCTGGATGCAGCCGCGTAAGGTGCTAAGGAGACCCCAGGGCAAGGGTTCTCCTCCTCCTGTGTTCGAGCTCTCCACGGAGAACCGATTCGCCCCTCTCCGCGAGACGGGTCACGATGTGGCTATCATCGGTGACTCCATCGTACGCCACGTCCGTCCTGCTTCCACTTCAGGTAATAAAATACGCACATTTTGCTTTCCTGGTGCTCGCGTTAAGAATATTTCTACACAGATTCCGAGTATCCTGAGCACTGGCGAGAGCCTCGGTGCCGTTGTCCTCCATGTGGGGACGAACGACACCGGGCTCCGCCAGTCGGAGATCCTGAAGAGGGACTTCAGGAGCCTCATCGAGACGGTTCGACGCACCTCGCCCGCCACGCAGATCATCGTTTCTGGACCGCTTCCTACCTACCGCAGAGGAAATGAAAGGTTCAGTAGACTTTTTGCTCTGAATGAATGGCTATTAACATGGTGTAATGAACAGAAACTGCTCTTTGCCAATAACTGGAATCTTTTCTGGGAGCGCCCTAGGCTTTTCCGGCCGGACGGCCTGCACCCTAGTCGAGCTGGAGCGGAACTGCTGTCGGACAACATCTCTAAGATGCTTCGCTCTGTCTGACTAGTAAGTAAAAATTCACAAAATTCACATTTTATCCATATAGACTCTTGTTCGACCCACTTAAATTACAGTAACACATGTCTAGCTTACCCCATAGAAACTGTGTCTGTTCCTCGTGTTAGACCAACAATTAAACGTACTGTGTGCTCTAGAAAAAATCTATTAAGAATAAAAGCTGAAAATCCAATAAAAAGTGATAATACAAACTTCGTTAAGCTTGGTCTCCTAAACATCAGGTCACTAGCACCTAAAACACTTATCATTAATGAAATAATAACAGATAACAATCTAAATGCACTCTGTCTCACTGAAACCTGGCTGAAACAAAATGACTATATTAGCTTAAATGAAGCAACTCCTCCAGGATTCACATACAAGCATAAGGCTCGTCATACTGGCCGTGGTGGTGGAGTTGCATCAATCTTTAGTGATATTCTTAATGTTAATCAGAAAAAGGGACTTATGTTTAACTCCTTTGAGTTATTAGCTCTTAATGTTATGCTACCGGATATTAAGCAAAAATCTATGTTATCTCTCGCTATAATCACCATATATAGACCCCCAGGACCCTATGTCAATTTTCTAAAAGAGTTTTCTGATTTTATTTCTGATTTGCTAGTTAAAACTGATAAAATACTAATTGTAGGAGACTTCAACATTCACGTAGATGACTCCAATGATACACTAGGGCTTGCCTTTATGGATCTATTAAACTCACTTGGGATAAAACAAAATGCTGTCGGTCCAACCCATCGCTTAAAGCATACATTAGATCTAATATTGTCTTACGGAATTGAGGTCTTTGATGTAGACATTATACCACAAAGTGATGATATTACAGACCACTACCTCTTACTATATAAGCTGCGTCTACCTGAAATTAGCAGATCTGCACCAATATACCGCCCTGGTAGGACTATCGTTCCGTCCACCAAGGATGAATTCATAAATAACTTACCAGATCTTTCCTTATTTCGAAATACACCCGCAAACGCAAATGACCTTGATGTAGTAACCAGCAATATGGATGCCGTCTTTACTAACACACTAAATACAGTGGCACCCATCAAATTAAAAAAGGCTAGAGAGAATAAAACTACACCATGGTACAATAATCATACTCGCGCTCTCAAAACAGCAACCCGTGCTCTAGAACGTAAATGGAAAAAAACTAATTTAGAGGTTTTTAGAATTGCGTACAAAGACAGTATGTCCAGCTATAGGAGGGCTCTCAAATCTGCCAGGGCCGAGCACCTCCGCAAACTGATTGAAAATAATCATAACAATCCTAGATTTTTATTTAGCACCATTGCTAAACTAACAAATAATCGATCATCTTTGGAACAAAATGTCCCACCGCAAATCAGTAGTGATGACTTCATGAATTTTTTCAGTGATAAAATAGAAGGCTTTAGACAGAAAATAGAAAATGTTAAACTTTCTGCACCACCTCATACTCCAGATGCAGAAATATTTTCACTGAATCAAAATAACCTACAATGCTTCAAAATCATAGAACAGGAAGAGCTAGATAAAGTTATAAATAGTTCTAAATCAGCTACATGTATGTTAGATCCAATTCCAACAAAATTACTGAAAGAACTGATACCTATTATAGGAGAACCTCTCCTTAATGTTATCAACTCTTCTTTATCTTTAGGCCATGTTCCAAATCCTTACAAGCTAGCTGTTATTAAGCCTATTATTAAGAAACCACAACTGGACCCGAGCAACTTAGCTAATTATAGGCCTATTTCTAATCTTCCGTTTATGTCTAAAATACTAGAAAAAGTTGTTTCTACCCAATTATGCTCCTTTCTGCAGACAAACAATATTTTTGAAGTGTTTCAGTCAGGCTTCAGGCCTCATCACAGTACAGAAACCGCATTAGTAAAAATAACCAACGATTTACTCTTAGCTGCTGACCAAGGGTGCGTCTCACTATTGGTTCTACTCGATCTTAGCGCCGCATTTGACACCATTGACCACAATATTCTCATAGACCGCTTAAATTCTACAGGTGTCCAAGGTCAGGCCCTTCAATGGTTTAGGTCATACTTAGCTGATCGTTACCAGTTTGTGAATATTAATGGACAGCTTTCACAAGTCAGGCCAGTAAAGTACGGGGTCCCTCAAGGATCAGTTTTAGGCCCTTTGCTGTTTACAATATACATGCTTCCCCTGGGAGACATTATTAGAAAACACGGGATCAACTTTCACTGCTATGCAGACGATACTCAATTATACATTTCAACTAAACCTGATGAGATGCCTGAACTGTCTAAGCTAACTGAGTGTATTAAAGATGTTAAAGACTGGATGACAAACAATTTTCTTCTCTTAAACTCAGACAAAACAGAATTATTACTTATCGGGCCTAAATCCTGTACACAGCAGTTCTCACAACTCGACCTGCAATTAGAGGGATACAAAGTTAGCGTTAGCTCTACTATAAAAGATCTAGGTGTGATATTAGACAGCAATTTAACATTCGAAAATCATATATCCCATGTCACAAAAACTGCTTTCTTTCATCTGAGAAATATCGCTAAATTGCGAAGTATGCTATCTATATCAGATGCAGAAAAACTAGTCCATGCTTTCATGACTTCTAGGCTAGACTACTGTAATGCTCTGTTTGCTGGCTGCCCAGCATCCTCTATAAACAAACTTCAGCTAGTGCAAAATGCAGCTGCCAGAGTTCTTACCAGATCTAGAAAATATGATCATATCACCCCAATTTTATCCTCCTTACACTGGCTGCCTGTTAAGTTTCGTATTGAATTTAAAATATTACTCCTTACCTATAAAGCTTTAAATAATCTAGCTCCTGTTTATCTAACCAATCTCCTGTCTCGCTACAATCCAACACGCTCTTTAAGATCTCAAAACTCAGGGCTTCTAGTAGTACCTAGAATATCAAAGTCGAGTAAAGGAGGTCGAGCCTTCTCATTTATGGCCCCTAAACTCTGGAATAGCCTTCCGGATAATGTCCGAGGCTCAGACACACTCTCGCTCTTCAAAACTAGATTAAAGACCTATCTTTTAGCAAAGCGTACACTCAGTGTAGCACATAGCAGTATGACGCATGATGTGCCCCACACAGGATTTTGCTTCTTGTTTTTATACACTATGAACAGCAGCTACGCTAATTATTCTCCTTATTCTGTATTTCCACCTGGGGGTTCTCATCCCGAGGCCCTCAGACTATGCAGTGCCACTGATGCGATCCAAGACCAGTGACGAGATGATCCTAAGGTTTTCTGGACCAGGCCGTATCCTGAGCAGCTGCTGTGGTGGTCATCGTGGAGTGAGAGCCTGAGACTGACCCCTGTGACGCTCCAAGGAGAGACGAGTCTTCGCTGAGGTCCAGCTTCATGCGCCTAGACTGCAGCTCTGCACAAGACGTTTGGCCACAGGAGAAATGGTCGTGCCCAACTGAGCCAGGTTTCTCTCGAGGTTTTTTAAATCTTCACTTTCGCCAATTGGTGAAGTTTTTTACTCGCCGCTGTCGCCACTGGCTTGCATGGTTCGGGATCTGTAGAGCTGCGCATCGATGGATTTGCTCTTCAGTGTTTGGACTCTCAGTAGTGATTATTAACCCACACTGAACTGAGCTAAACTGAACTGAACTTAATCTATGAAAACTGAACTGAACTGACACTGTTTCAATTCACTATAATCTTCCATGTGAAGCTGCTTTGACACAATCTACATTGTATAAGCGCTATACAAATAAAGATGAATTGAATTGAAGCCAATTCTTACGGTCAGATATGGACCGTAAAAAAGGAAAGGCAGTGCCGAAAAGTTCCAAAAAGGCAAAAAAAGGCCTCTAAAATCAGATGCTGAAATATTCTCGAAAGGTTTAAATTCAGCTGCTGCATCGGAGGACAGTAGTGCAGTAGAGGAGGTAAGAAAACAGAAAATATACTTCTAAGTCATTATACTAAAATATACTAAGTCATTTTGACACCATTCACACTACTTCTGACAGTTGTTGACAGTAACCTACAAGTTCAAGTTCAATTTATTTATATTGCACGTTTCCAACTGCCACAAGGCTGCACAAAGTGCTTTACAGAGAGAGAGAGAGAAAATAAAAATAAAATAAAAATAAAATAAAATAAACAAACGGTAAGAGCATAAAAACAGTAACAGCAATAGGCACATAATAGGAGAAAGCATAAAAGTGTAAAGTATACATGTACATACACACATGTACATTTCCTTCCTCTCCACCCTTCTGCCTAATTAAAAGATGCTACCACAGTTGACTACAGTGACAGGATTAAGAACAAGACCGTTTTGATCTAGAAACTATTTCAAACCACATTTGAGATATGTTTATCAAATTTTAAGTTCTGGTCTAATGTTATGCCCAGGTTGCGTACCTGGGGTGATCTAAACTCCTCCAGGTTGCCCAACCTGGGGCGTTTACAGTCTGATAAATCATTGGGCCCAAATATAATAACCTCAGTCTTCTCCTCATTTAAAAAAAATAATAAATTCTAAAAAAAAAAAAAATTCTAAAAAAAAAAAAAAAAAACCCTACAGTGTTTAACAGTTGTAAGCTTAGCGTAGAACTCCCGTACATTTTAAAATGTCATTATCAGCAGATAACATGGGATTCAGGGTATACAGACTGCTGTATGCTATTGTAGCAATATAGTCTAACATGCAAAAGAACCTATAGCTATAGTACTGTAGGCATTTGTAGTGAACTCTGAATACATAGCTAGTCTTTAAAGTAAAAAATCAAATACATGCATAGGTTACAGAATGTAATTAATTCTTAGGTAGAAGCGCAGAAAATGACAACGGGTTGTTTTTGTTCCATATACGTTAATGTTTAAATATCTATTACATGTGGTGCTGCTTATATTATTTCACCATTTGTACACCAATATAAGCAGTGAATGTGCATGTCTGTGGGTGGGTGTCTGTGTGGTAGTGTGAGCTGGTGTGGCTACAGTACCAGTATCAGTGCTGAATTTTTGTCCCAGTCCGCCCCTGCTTGTACGCTAATGTTACAACTCTTCCAGACGTTTGTAGCAACATAACTCTTAAAATTTAGCCTTAACTCAAATAATATGTGGTTGTGTTGTACAAGTGTGTTTTCTTTATAATAGACATATTATATACAGTTGACGTCAAAATTATAAATCAGAATTAATTTAAATTATTTTAAAATACTTCCCAGGTGTACGTATGTGGAATAAAGAGAGCATTATTTTCAAATACTGATATTAAGGTTACATTATACCTTTATAACCATAATTTACTCAACCAAAAACTACATTACCAGCTGAGCTTGTCACTGGGGCAGCAACAATGTTCCGAACATCTGCAAAATAATGTACTTAGCATTAATTAAATCTATTTAATGCATGTACCTTCACTGTGTACCACAAAGCGGCAGATGGTGAAGCTTACAGAAGCACATAAATTAGTGAATCCAAAATATTCTTACCTGCACAGTATGCTGAATTGCAGATAGTTGGGCGCACAAATTCATAGACATAATAACCTCCTGGACAGGCTTTGACTCTAATGGGATTGGACTGGAAATAGCAGCAGTTGTTGCCCCAGTGGCCGCAGATATCTCGAGTGACCACACCATCGTCAACTGTTGGATGTGTTCCATTCAGCCATAGTGGAGCATTAGTGCAACAACTATAAATATCAACACATGTGTCTGGCATCTGAACACTCTGACCATTAATGAAGAGACGATACCAGCCGAGCCAGTCGACATAAACATCACACGTTAGTTTAAAGGTTAGTGTATTATTGGTGGATCTCCATGAATCATCCAGCACAGTGTAGTTATTGCAGGGCTCAAAAGGGGGGTCTGTAAAAAAACAAATAAATAACTCAATAATCATATTTTACACCGATTGGGTGGAATCTACAACACCTATGAGAGAATTAAAAAATAATATTAATATACAAGAAATTGTATCATCTCTTCATTCAAAAAATGCAAAAGCAGAAAGGTCGACTACACGTAATTAGTGATAAACAATGTACAACACCCTTGAAGAAAATAACTTGCTTTTAAACATAATTAACAAACATAATATATATATATATATATATATATATATATATATATATATATATATATATATATATATATATATATATATATATATATAGTACAGTTGATGTGAGAATTATTAGCCCTCCTGAATTATTAGCCCCCTGTTTATTCCCCCCCCCCCCCAATTTATGTTTAATGAAGAGAAGATTTTTTTCAGCACATTTCTAAACATAATAGTTTTAATAACTCATTTCTAATAACTGATTTATTTTATCTTTGCCATGATGACAATAAATAATATTTGACTAGATATTTTTCAAGACACTTCTATACAGCTTAAAGTGACATTTAAAGGCTTAACTAGGTTAATTAGGTTAACTAGGCAGGTTAGGGTAATTAGGCAAGTTATTGTATAATGATGGTTTGTTCTGTAGACTATCGAAAAAAAATATAGCTTAAAGGGGCTAATAATTTTGACCTTAAAATTGGTCTTAAAAAAAATTAAAAACTGCTTTTATTCTACCCGAAATAAAACAAATAAGATTTTCTCCAGAAGAAAAAATATTATCAGACATACTGTGAAAATTTCCTTGCTCTGTTAAACATAATTTGGGATTTAAAAAAGAAAAAAAAAATTCAAAGGGAGCTAATAATTCTGACTTCAACTATATATATATATATATATATATATATATATATATATATAATATATATATATATATATATATATATATATATGATGTGGAATAGATCATTAGTCTATCTATATTCAAATGACAAGTATGACAATGTGCTTGCAAATGAGGAACCTGGATATTAAATAATGATGAACAAGTCGTTAATTAATGCAAATTAGTTACTTTTTTAATATATTATTGAATTTAAAAGCATTATATGCACAACAAGTGCATATAATGGATTAATCTTTCGGCGAAACGCTTATTTCACAAGGTTCCTAATTTAATTAAATTGCAAATGAAATAAAATTAAATATAATTTAATTAAAATATAATCAGTTAAATAGACCTAAGCATTCATTTAGTGGATGAAGTGTAAAACGAGATGAAAGACGTTAAAACGCAAGTGCTGTCAGGAGTGCAGAAACTCCATTAAAAATACTGGGGTAAAATTAATTTTCAGACATTGTCTGGTGTGATACCCACTTTATATCCTATCTCAATCAGGCAGTGAAGATCATTGATTTTTCTTTAAAGAAACCAGATCTTAAACACAATGAATTTGTAATGACACGACAGATTGCCAGAAGCACTTGAGCAGGCTTACTGACAATTAAAAGTTCCTGTGCATACTCCACATTGATGTATGATCGCAAATAAATGTACGTCTTTAATAATTTTTTTTTAAATTTACATCATTGTGAACATAAAACACTTAATTTTAATTACTAATACACATTTAAAAGCATAAAAAAACGGCTTGTCTATCTTTATTTGTTCATATGTTTGCAGTACCTATTTTATTTAAGTTTAAACTTTTAAACATTTGTAAATGTTTATAGAAATTGAATAATTAAATACATTGAAGGGAAATTGACTTATAGAATAAACAATTATGATGATTAAGTGTTCAAACAAGTTAAAATAGTACACACATATTATATAGCCTTGAATATTACATGAGTAAAAGCATATTAATGAATTGTTGAATGAAAAAGTTAACAAATGAATTGACCATTAATTTTAAGTCGTGTAAAGTCATACCTGCCAGTGGCTTTCCAGTTGTTTGTGTTCTGACTGATAAAAAAAAAGTGATGACAGTTATATTAGGAAAGACAAATGTATATTTTTTGGCTAATAAAATAATTAAAAAAATATTAAAGACTAACAAAATGTATCATTTGAAGGTATTACCAAGTGCTAGGACTGTAAAAAATACCAGCAGATGTGGTGAAGCTAGAGATAATCTCATGGTGATGACGTCAGAGATAACAGTAGAATGTTCAAGACCTTCTCCTGCAATCAGAGAGCATTATTAAAGCTTCACGCATTATTATACATAAAGTTAAATCAATGTTTCTGAAATAAAATATCTGGAATCCAAATAGTACAAATGTTATTTTCAGCTATTTAAAAATAAATAAAACTAACATTTCATATTAAATTATATTTCATTATTAAACTTTATTTGATAATCTTAGGACTGATTATAATGTACATGTTGTGTGTATAAATGTTACACTATAGACTGCACAGTAAATTGTGATACAATGTTGAAAATTCTATATTTTAATGAAATGTAAGTCAAATCATCCACTCTCTGGATGTCTGAGGATACTAATACTCTCATAATACTTTCTGAAACAGCAAACATTTATATACAGTTGAAGTCAGAATTATTAGCCCCTCTGTTTATTTTTGCCCCCAATTTCTGTTTAATGGAGAGCAGATTTTTTTTCATCACATTTCTAAACATAATAGTTTTAATAACTCATTTCTAATAACTGATTTATTTTATCTTTGTCATGATGACAGTAAATAATATTTGACTAGATATTTATCAAGACACTTCTATACAGCTTAAAGTGACATTTAAAGGCTTAACTAGGTTAATTAGGTTAACTAGGCAGGTTAGGGCAATTAGGCAAGTTATTTTATACGATAGTTTGTTCTGTAGACTATCAAATTATTAAATTCTGAGGGATCATGTGAGACTGAAGACTGGAGTAATAATGATGCAAATGTACCTTTAAATGACAGTAATACAACAAAATAACTTTTAAGGTATAATATTAGAAAAGGAGAAAAAAATTATTAAATTACCCCGTTATTTAATTCCTATCTTTTATATAAAGTAAAAAAAATATATATATATATACAAATGTATAAACTGTTTGTGTCATCTCAACTTATAATCTCTTAAGAAAGTAAAATAGATAAAATAAATAATTTCAATCCATTCAATAGCTAAAATATAATATAGCATATGACATTTAAATAAAACTGCAAAAAATAAAGGGAAGACTTAAAAAACACAATGTAACTCCAAGTGTTTTGAGCAGTATATATATATATATATGCAAAAAATATATGTATAGATAGATATAGATATATACATTAGAGAAGAAGTTTGTACTTACCTCAGTCTTACTGTGGGTAAACGTTTCACTGGTTTTGAATACCTTTAAATTTTTTGTTTTGTTTTACACGTCTGCTATCAGATTTAAAGATGACAACATAAAAGCCTGTCTGTAGAAAGGAATGTCTGACTAGAAAAAAATGCTTTTTTTTTTTAAGCTTGAACTTTATTGAATTTCTGTGTGGAGTTTGCATGTTCTCCCCATGTTGGCGTGGGTTTCCTCCGGGTGCTCCGGTTCCCCCACAGTCCAAACACATGCACTATAGGGGAATTGATTAACTAAATTGACTGTACGTGTGTATATGAGTGTGTATGGATGTTTCCCAGCACTGGGTTGCAGCTGGAAGGGCATCCACTGTGTAAAACATATGGTGGATAAGTTGGCGGTTCATTCCGCTGTGACGATCCCTGATGAATAAAGGGACTAAGCTGAAGGAAAATGAATGAACTTCACTGACTTTAAATTAGTCAAAAAAGAGCACACTGTTATGACCTTACTTTGCCAAGTGAAAATATAAGCTCTTTTCTGCATTTGTTTTTAGAACATTTGCCAACGGGGACTGGGAATGATATGGGATAATAAATGGTCAGTAAATGGTTAAACGACCTTCTCTACAAATAATTGTGTTCAAGTCATTACATAAAAATTAAATAATGATGTAGGAAAATACAAGACGGCAACATAAAAGAGCATAACAAGCAGTTATGGTGGCATGGTGGCTCAGTGGTTAGCACTGTCACCTTACAGCAAGAAGGTCAATGGTTCAAGTCCAGGCTGGGTCAGTTGGCAATTCGGTGTAGAGTTTGCATGTTCTCCCTGTGTTGGCATGGGTTTCCACCGGGTGCTCTGGTTTCCCCCACAGTCCAAAGACATGTGCTATAGGTGAATTGGATAAACTAAATTGGCTGTACTGCGTTGGCGTGGGTTTCCCCCAGAGTCCAAAGACATGCGGTACAGGCAAATTGAGTAGGCTAAATTGCCCGTAGTGTATGAGTGTGAATAAGTGTGTATGGATGTTTCCCAGAGATGGGTTGCAGCTGGAAGGGCATCCGGTGTGTAAAACATGTGTTGGATAAGTTGGCGGTTCATTCCGCCGTGGCGACCCCGGATTAATAAAGGGACTAAGCCGACAAGAAAATGAATGAATGAATGAAATTGGCTGTAGTGTATGAGTGTGTGTGTGTGAATGTGAGAGTATATGGGTGTTTCCCAGTACTGGGTTGAGCCTGGAAGGGCATCCGCTGCATAAAGCAAATGCTGGAATAGTTGGTGGTTCGTTCCGCTGTGGCGAGGCCTGATAAATAAGGGACTAAGTCGAAGGAACATGAAAGAATTAATAAACAAGCAATTATTTGACAGCCAAAAATCGATGTAAGTGAATGAGAAGGTAAGTCTTACGCCAATACGTTTCCAATAGCTGCATTGAATGTGAAAGATTAAGGCTTAATGTTTTAAATGGTGAAAATTGTAGCTGTCAGCCTTCTAGTAAAGCCATTCATTGATCACTATTGACTGAAAGGGTCACGAAACACCAAACACCAAACATCTTTTAAGCTGTTGACAGTCATATCTGTGTCCCACGCTGCTATAAACACTATTAGGACACATATATTGCACTAAAAAGTGAAAATTGGTTGTTAATGCGTTATTTTGAGCAAATTCGTTCTTCCGGTTTGAAACAAATTTTTGAAGCTGCGTCACGGCCATGAGATACTTGCGTGTAAATCCAGTGTGGAGAATGGCTGTCTGTACCTGTGAGAACATTGTGACGTCTCTGAGGGTGCGGCATTAATTCATGAGAAAGACTTTGTTCAAACCAATCAGCGCGCTCTATTGTGTATGACGTGCAACTTCATTAATATGCATGATAGCTTCAGAGACTGTTTACCTGTTACAGTGTTCAGACGGCAGAGAGACGCCACGTTGTGTTGCCAAAACAAGTGAAAGAACAAGAATTTGGAGACACGGGTCGTCAGTGTTGTGTTTATTAATGTGCAGCAACAAAGGTTTTGTTTGCATTTTCCCGCTGTGAGAGCGCAGCTGGACTCACGTGTGGATTACAGTGCACACGACACGCGACAGAATGTGTTTGTAAGGAACATTTTTTTACCCGAGAGCTTTTCGCATCTGAAAATGATGAAATCCGGATTTGCTGCTCGTCTCCTTTAAAAAAAAAAAAACACAGTTCCGGTGTGACTGCTACAGATTTGGTAAGTGTGTGTGCAATCAGTGAACCCTTTGTTTATTCAGATGGCAAAGTTACTTCGTATCGTCAGCAGTGCTCTTTCAGTTTTTAAAGACATACCATAGCCAAAATGATTTAGTTACTAAGTTTACAGTATGTTAATATCACTGCAATATTATAGTACAATATTATAGACTGAAAGATCCGCTGTAAATGCTGCTCTCCGAATGTAAACACAGCAATCAAATATTGACCGTCGTGTAGAATTTTGTGACAGGATAGTCTAGACACACACGGCTTTCTGACGTGCATCTAAGTTACCGAGAAATGCGGAGGTATTTTTTCTCCCATTTGCCGTGCGGTATCAAACATTGGATTAAAACTCCACTCTCCAGCAGTTCCTCACTTTCAATATCTCGTTTGTCATGGGGGACATGCAGGAAATGTTCCTGAATAAAAAGTGAAAGTGCCAAACTGCAGTTAAAGTCGACAAATCAATAATTTGGCAAGTAATTTGATTACTGATGTCCATGTAAACACAGTTGCTGTCTTTTTCCCTTGCGTCTGCGTGCCCAAACTGAAACTCCCATATTTGCAAATTCTTCCCTCTTTCCCTTCCCTGACACTCCCACCTAAATGGAGCTGGACACGCCCACTTTCATGACTTTCTTCAAACTAGAGGTGTGAAAACACCCTGCTGAGACAAGGGGGTTTCATGGCCCTTGAATTTTTCTAGTCCAAAATATCTAACAAATCTTAAAGTAAGAAGCATTTTTCCAGACGAGCAAGCATATTGTCTTTTTTGGCTTGTCTAGAAAATTATTCTTGATTTAAGAATGTTTCTATATAGATAGCTGCTGAGTGAAAAGACTTGCCTTGAAGAAATAGTTTACGCCAAAAAATATTTTGAACCTGAAAACCTGTAACCACTGATTTTCATTTAAGGATTTTTTTTTTTTTACAGGTTTTCAGCTTTTTTCAGTGACAGAAGATGGAAACTCATAAATGTTTGGAAACACTTGAGGGAGAGTAAATATGATCATATCACGCCAATTTTATCCTCCTTACACTGGCTGCCTGTTAAGTTTCGTATTGATTTTAAAATATTGCTTCTTACCTATAAAGCTTTAAATAATCTAGCTCCTGTTTATCTAACCAACCTTCTGTCTCGCTACAATCCAACCTGCTCTTTAAGATCTCAAAACTCAGGGCTTCTGGTAGTACCTAGAATAGCAAAGTCGAGTAAAGGAGGTCGAGCCTTCTCATTTATGGCCCCTAAACTCTGGAACAGCCTTCCTGATAATGTCCGAGGCTCAGACACACTCTCGCAGTTCAAAACTAGATTAAAAACCTATCTTTTTAGTAAAGCATACACTCAGCGGTATGACGCATGATGTGCCCCACGCAGGTTTTTGCATCTCGTTTATATACACTACTGTATAAACAGCAGCTAATCCCAAGGTTTTCATAATCCTGGACCAGGCCGTATCCTGAGCAGCTGCTGTAATGGTCATGGAAGAGTGGAGAGCATAAGACTGATTCCTGTTACGCTCCAGGGACAGACGAGTCTTCGCTGAGGTCCAGCATTCTCCAGCCTCCGGCGCCTAGACTGCAGCTCTGCACAAGGCGTTTGGCCATAGGAGAAATGGTCGTGCCCAACTGAGCCTGGTTTCTCTCGAGGTTTTTTTTAATTCTTCACTTTCGCCAATTGGTGAAGTTTTTTCCTCGCCGCTGTCGCCACTGACTTGCATGGTTCGGGACCTGTAAAGCTGCGCATCAATGGATTTGCTCTTCAGTGTTTGGACTCTCAGTAGTGATTATTAAACCAGACTGAACTGAGCTAAACTGAACTTAAACACTGAAAAATGAACTGACACTGTTTTAATTCACTACAATCTTCTATGTGAAGCTGCTTTGACACAATCTACATTGTAAAAGCGCTATAGAAATAAAGGTGAATTGAATTGAAATAGTAAGTAAATTTTTCCTTTTGGGTGAACGATCTATTTAAGGGACTTTAGTTCCTGTTAGTTTGCAGTCTGTTCATGGTTAATATATTTTGCATGTGAAATCATCAGCTGAAAGGGACAGTGAACAGATTTGTAATGTTCTCTGCATTCATGTTTACCCAAAGCACTGTTGATTTTGTTGTGGAAACAACATATTTTTGTCAAATGCACCTTGACAGAAAAAGATGAAATCAGGGACATACAGTGTACAGTATGTGGATCTTGCGTTTTGCACCATTGTGCACGCATTTCATTCTGGCGTTCTCAAAGAATATTTAAGATGCAGTCCCATGTGTAAATTAAAGGGAACCTGCCCCTTTTTACAAGATAAGTCTCTTATGTCCCTAGAGTGTATGTGAAGTTTCAGCTTAAAATACTCCCAAAATAATGTGTATAACTCTTTGAAACTGCCCCTTTTAGGCTTTGATACCAATTTTGTCATTTTGATGACTGTCACTTTAAATTCAAATTACACTGTGCTCTTTTCAGAAGTGGGCGGAGCTACAAAAGCTTTGTAGCAAAGTTTCTGCAGATTAATGCTGAAGACACCAAAAACTGTACTGATTATTTGTTAAATCATATCAATGATTTAAATTCCAGTATTGGCCCTTTGCTTTATTAGAATATTGTGTCTCAACACTTAACCATCATAAACTAATAACATGCAGTATACTCATTGTGATGTTTAGTTCAATTCAATGCAAAAGTAAAGACAAAAAATAAAGTGAAAGATTTTAGAAAAATGCTCTGGATGTTTGCTAAATACCAGCTTCGAGTTAAGGCAGAAACATCTTCTTGAACAAATAAAAAATAGTTCATCTGTAGATCTCTGGCTACAGATATCATCTGTAACTTTACAAGTGATAATGTTCTCAGGTAAAAAAAAAAAAGTAAAATAAAATAAAAACATTTTGAATGAGGTGAGAAAGTGCAGCAGTGGTGTTGTAAACATTTATTAGTACAGTAACATTAGTAAAGCAATGTTTAATGCACATTTAATGTTGTTTAATGCTGTTTTTAATGATTTAATGCAACTGAATATGATTTAAGATGATAATATAAAGGTGTGACTAAAATGACTGAACATGTTTTGCATATTGGCAGATACAGTAAATGGAAACAGAAGGAAAACAGGTTCACTTTCATACTTCATTTAGATCAGTCTGATAATTTACACAAAAGAGAAAAGCTTTGTATGTTAACACTGGTAACCTGACATAAAGCATAAAAGGAATAGAACGAAAACAAAAATCCTGCCATCATTTACTTACCATTCACTAGCTTAAACTCTATTAGGTGTTTCTTTCTCCTGTTGAACATAAAAGAAGAGATTTTGACAAATACTGGTTGCTGGCACCCATTGATTTCAATAGCATTTCTCCCCTTTTATTGAATTCGATAGGTTCCAGCAACCAGAAATCTTCAAAATCTTAATTTGTGTTCAACAACAGTAAGAAACTTAAAGGTTTAAAATCACATCAGGGTGAATAAATGATGAGATTTATTTTTGGGTGAACTATCCATTTAAAGGAAAAGTCCATCCAAAAATGGTACACCAATGCTAACTTTTAAAAAACATTTACAGTTTATTTGTTTATTCTGTAAAATGCAAGCTGAGTTGTGAAGAACAGGCAACCTAGTTCAAAATAAAGATGCAAAAGCACTATTAAGTATAATGAAAAATATCCACACACATTATACACAATATTTAAACTCTTCTGAAGTCATGAGAAAGAGACACAAATGATTCAGCTGATTCACAGAAAACACCTGATTTACTGAACAATTACTTCACAAATTACACTATCGAGATCTTTAGTCTTTACTGAATTACATTTCAGGCTGGCTGTCAATATTGGCCATCACAAATTTCACTTCAGAACACTTGAAATATGATCCATACTGTAAATTAGTTGAATCAAATGACCTTGTCTAGTCATCTCAACTTATATACAGTTGAAGTCAGAATTATTCGCCCCCTTTGAATTTTTCTTTCTTTTTTAAATATTTCCCAAATTATGTTTAACAGAGCAAGGACATTTTCACAGTATGTCTGATAATATTTTTTCTTCCAGAGAAAGTCTTATTTGTTTTATTCCAGCTAGAATAAAAGCAGTTTTTAATTTTTTAAAAAACCATTTTAAGGTCAAAATTATTAGCCCCTTTGAGCTATATTTTTTCTGATAGTCAACAGAGCAAACCATCATTATACAATAACTTGACTAATTACCCTAACCTGCCTAGTTAACCTAATTAACCTAGTTAAGCCTTTAAATGTCACTTTAAGCTGTATAGAAGTGTCTTGAAAAATATCTAGTAAAATATTATTTACTGTCATCATGACAAAGATAAAATAAATCAGTTATTAGAAATGAGTTATTAAAACTATTGTGTGTAGAAATGTGTTGAAAAAACCTTCTCTGTCTGAAACAGAAATTGGGGGAAATAATAAACAGGGAGGCTAATAATTCAGGGGGGCTAATAATTCTGTCTCACTTCAAATGTATATCAGTCAAACCGACTAAAAATATTAAGTGACAATTAAACAGTTAACAGTACTAATACTAAAATGGACGATCAAAATAAAGTGTTACCAAAAATATGCTAGTCCATCTGTTAACCAAAACCTATTTTCATTTTTTTTCTTTCCTGGTTGCCTTATCTTGTGCCCCAATTAGTTTCAGTCCTTAAATCTGGTCGAGCAGCATTCCAAGAGTGTTGATCTTTACAATGTTAAGTTCTTCCTTGTAACAAAAGTTTTGTATCCTCATTGTCTCTTGCTAAACCACAAAAGCCTGAGGTATCAAATTTAAACAGTTAAACAGTGACAATATTTGTGTTTAGAAGATTAAAAATAAATAAATACATACTGTATATGTATATACACACACATGTAAAGTTTGCAGTTGGTTACTTCTGCCTAAATCAATCAACGATTTTTTTTCACATCATCCATCAAATCTTGACTAATCAAATGCTCTCTAGCATCTGACATGTCCCGCCCCCTTTAAGACGCTGTTCATTTGACCTGCATGAGCTTAACGACTCACAGATATCACAGATTAACCTGCAGATATCACAACATTGGCTGTTTTTTTTAAATGGGGAGGAACTACTCTATGCCCCGCCCTCTCTACATTTTACATCAAACATCGAATAAAAAAAGCACATTTCAAAGCATTTCACAGGCCCTTTAAAGCAGTGGTTCTCAAAGTGGAGGGTCGGACGTCCTGTGGGGTCGGGGGACAATGTGTGTGTGTGTGTGGGTGGGGGTGGGGGGGTCGCTTGGTGATTTCCAAAAATTTTATTCCATTTTATTAAACTATTAGAATTACCATATTTTATCCATAACCTACAAAAGATAAAAAATGTGGGTAATAGTTACATTAAAACAAGATCATGCAAATAAAAAGCCATGATTTTTAAGCCTTTCGATTTTTTTTGCGACTCCTGGGGTGATTACGTTATATTAAAGACAAAGCAATTGTGTCAGATGCTGCAGATTGATTTTATGGCACCATGTTAAACTTTCTCACACCTTTAGGGCACTCATGTGCATTAAAAATAAATACAGGCCACAGCTGAACATGGAGGATGATCTCCAAATGCTGTTCTCTAAAATTAAATGACAAATAGACTTGGGCCTATTGTGTGTGTCGTTGTGTGCAAGGTTTATATATTTATAACCGTCTCAGAGGATATTAGGGGTCGCGAATCACTGGCATTGTTATTTTGGAGGTGGCGGGCTGAAAAATTTGGGAACCCCTGCTTTAAAGTAAAGTAAGAGGAAAAAAAAAATTATTGATTTTAGTGTATAGACCAGTATCTTATATTATTTACCATCCTTTTTGAAGCTTTCACACTTGAATGAAAATAAACTTTTTTTTATGTAGTCCTTGCATTATCATTGACACATTTGCTATTTAAAATTAGGTGTTGATTCATGTAATTTCCATGAAGGACACTTATAAGTATTTATATCTTTTGCAGTGTTCTTAACTTTACAGCAATGGTGCTCGAGAGACCGAAATTGACCAGCTGTTGTTTCACCTGAAACAAAGATATGCGAATAAATTATTTTTTAGCACTCAAATAGCACTGTAGTTTGAATAAACAATGTATCACTTACTTGTTGCAAAACCATATTGGTGTTTGGAGTGTCCAAGACTAGAGCTGTGCTAAATCTCACTCTAAGTCCAACAACTCGAACTAAAGTGAAACACAGAAAACAAAACACACTTCAATAACACACTTCTTTTGTATTCATGCATAACTGAATTACACAATCAAATTCTAGGTGGTTGTAAAAAATATGGTCACACTTTATTTTGATGGTCCATTTGTTGAATTTAAGTTAAATTGCATCTACATGCCAAGTAATTCTTATTGGATTATAAGTAGACCATTAGGTTGGGGCTAGGGTTGGGGTTAGCGTTAGTGTAAGTTGACATGTACTTGCAAAGTTTCTTATAGTAGGCCTATATAGTATAATAATAATACAGCTCTATGTTTCCAATTAAAGGAAGTAAATGTACAACAAGCAGAACAAAAATTATCAATGATAAATATAGATAAGGCGACGCAGTTGCGCAGTAGGTAGTGCTGTCGCCTCACAGCAAGAAGGTCGCTGGTTCGAGCCTCGGCTGGGTCAGTTGGCGTTTCTGTGTGGAGTTTGCATGTTCTCCCTGCGTTCCCCTGCGTTTCCTCCGGGTGCTCCGGTTTCCCCCACAAGTCAAAAGACATGCGGTACAGGTGAATTGGGTAGGATAAATTGTCTGTAGTGTATGAGTGTGAATGAGTGTGTGTGGATGTTTCCCAGAGATGGGTTGCGGCTGGAAGGGCATCCGCTGCGTAAAAACGTACTGGATAAGTTGGGGGTTTATTCCGCTGTGGCGACCCCAGATTAATAAAGTGACTAAGCCGAAAAGAAAATGAATGAATAAATGAAATATAGATAAACCATCAGGAAGGAATAACTTAGATGGTCGCCTTGTAAAATTAGTGGCCAGTTGTTTGGCGGAACCAGTCTGTCTTATTTTCAATGTGAGTATTAAAGAAGGGATTTCCCTTCAGCTTGGAAAGAAGCAAAGTTTATTCCTTTACAGAAAAATGCAGCACTGAATTTTAGTGGGGGTTATTGCCAGTTCTTAGTAAAGTGTTTGAAACAATAGTGTGTGAACAAATTCAATTATTACCTTGGTAGTGGCTAATGGGGATAAATAAATAAATCCTGATAAATAAATAAATAAATAGTCAGTTAAATGTCTGCTGAAGTAGCAGTATTAGCAGATATTGAGCAGAGAGTCTACTAATACTAAAATGGACCATTAAAATAAAGTGTTACCAAAAATATGCTAGTCCATCTGTTAACGAAAACCTATTTTCATTTTTTTTTCTTTCCTGGTTGCCTTATCTTGTGCCCCAATTAGTTTCAGTCCTCAAATCTGGTCGGGCAGCATTCCAAGAGTGTTGATCTTTACAATGTTAAGTTCTTCCTTGAAACAAAAGTTTTGTATCCTCATTGTCTCTTGCTAAATCACAAAAGCCTGAGGTATCAAATTTAAAAAACATTTGCAACTCTTTAATTCTTAAGAATGTTTTTCTGTCACTCATTGCAGAATTACCTGGTAAACCTGGAGTGGTCAGCGATGTGGTGATTGCTGTAAGAATGAAAACAGATACACACATTTTTAAACAGTTACTCAATAGTTGTGGTAGTAGTTGTTAATAGTTGAAGTCAGAATTATTAGCCCCCCTTTGAATTTTTTTTCTTTTTTAAATATTTCCTAAATTATGTTGAACAGCGCAAGGAAATTTTAACAGTATGTCTGATAATATTTTTTCTTCTGGGGAAAGTCTTATTTGTTTTATTTCGGCTAGAATAAAAGCAGTTTTTAATTTTTTAACATCCATTTTAAGGTCAAAATTATTAGCCCCTTTAAACAATTTTTTTTCGATAGTCTACAGAACAAACCATCGTTATACAATAACTTGCCTAATTACCCTAACCTGCCTAGTTAACCTAATTAACCTAGTTAAGCCTTTAAATGTCACTTTAAGCTGTATAGAAGTGTCTTGAAAAATATCTAGTCAAATATTATTTACTGTCATCATGGCAAAGATAAAATAAATCAGTTATTAGAGATGAGTTATTAAAACTATTATGTTTAGAAATGTGCTGAAAAAATCTTCTCTGCCTGAAACAGAAATTGGGGGAAATAATAAACAGGGAGGCTAATAATTCAGGGAGGCTAAAGATAAAATAAAGGCTAAAGATAGAATAAATCTTATTAGAATATTAGTTAAATGAGTTATTAAAACTATCATGTTTACAAATGTGTTGAAAAAATCGTCTCTCCGTTAAACAGAAATTGGGGAAAAAATAAACAGGGTGGGCTAATAATTCTGACTTCAACTGTATATTTTAAGCTATTTTTAATTATTTTATAACCTGATATATCAGCAATGTTGTTTCATAAATGAACAACATTAAGCATCATTAAACAACTATCAAGTGCAGTTTTTTTCTAGTGGTGATGCATTTTAATGAAACTGGAGGTCAGGCCAAGATCTTTATTATTATTATTGATTAGTCTTTCATTAATTGCTGTATTATTGCAGTATTATTACCTGATAGAGTTGTGGGTGTGGTCGTTGCTAAAAAAAAAAAAAAAAAAAGAAAGGAAAAAACAGACATACAAATACAATTAAATACCTCACTGGCTCACTGACTAAATACAGATTTTTCTCATGTATTTCTATTGAAACAGGAGCTTGTGTCAAGATATACGTATTTAGTCTTTCATCAGTGGCAGTATTATAAGCTCATTTGGCTGCATGTTTAAACACCAGCTCAATTAAATAGCTCTTAAATGAGTGCAGTTTTCATTATTTGCAGTATTATTACCTGGTGTAATTGTGGTGGTATGTGATGTGGTGGTTACTGAAAGAATGGACACAAATACAAACATTTGTGAACACACTTACTGTAATAAGTGCAGTTTTGAATCATGGGAAAAATGCTTTTATTCTTTTCTCAAATGCAGTTTTATAACCTGATGTTTGTCAGCATTGTGTTTTCATAAACAGTGAACAAAAACACCATCAAACATCTCATAAACTCAACTAATAAGTGTAGGTTTTCTAACGTTGACAGTGTTGGGTAAAGTATCTTTTGAAAGTAGTGCATTACAATATTGAGTTACTGCCTTAAAAAGTAACTACACTGTAAATAAAAACCTGGTTGCCTTAAATTTTAAAGCTGAATCAAATTAACCTTATGAGTCCATTGAACTTATGTTGGTAAACTGACTTAAAACTGCTTGCATAACTTATAAAATTAAGTTAAAACACGAATAACTTTGTATAATAATTTACAATGACCTAAAAACATATGCTGTCATGGCTAATTGTTCATATAAGTTTTAACAGTGTAGTTACTTTTTAGCAAGGTAGCAAAGAACTTTGGCTCAGATTTGGCATAACGCTGGCACAGCAGGCATTTATCCAGCACTGGCATACAGCATGTGGGCCAAACATAATCCAGGTTTGATGGAGGTGGCACCTTCTTTAAGGCAGCACACAAGACATGGGCCAGATGCCAAATGCAGTATTTGGTTCAGATGTTAAAAACTGATATGTGGGCCAAGTAAGTTTGGGCTTTCTTGACCCACATTTAAAATACATTTAAATTATTTTGGAGAAAAAAGAAAATAAATCTACCAATCAGGTCGCTTCAAGAAAAAGCACACCAATAACCTGCCTAAAGTGCAATGTTTCACGGGTTTATCAATTTCATTGCAGTCGTGACACCAACATATTTGGCCCAGTTCAGGACCAGTTATAGGTTATTAACTTGACTGAGACTCAGCCCAGATATGGTCCATGTTTGGCTCTTTTCTGGAAGCCAGACTTGGTCCAGTCTTGTACCGTAATTCACTGCGGCATGTGGGCCAAGCAAAAGCTGATTATGTGGGCGGGAGTTAGGTCAGAGAATATTTGCTACTGTATGTGGGTGGTAATTAAAGCATTACGGTACTTTTAAGTTACTTTTGCTTTACTTTTTCTGACCTGGCTAAGGCTGGATCTTTTTCAAAGCATTTTTTTAAATAGAGAAATTCTGCATTGATCAATGAACTGTATAACCTGCAGTCAGGAAAATCACTGCCCATTGACACAATCCCATTTTCCTTTACCTTGATGCATTCAAAATAACGAGAATACTCCCAATGAGGAAGTGTAAGGCTTAGCCATCCTTATTTCTGTCCATTCCCAGGGGGAGCAAATTCTCTTATTGAGTGGCTATGTTCATTTTAATTCAGCAATTTATTTTTGAAAAGCTAATTAATTAAGCTAAAAAGTAACTCAGATTAAAAAAAAAATATTATTTTTCAATTATTATTACTCATTTTTTAAAGTAATGCATTACTTTACTCGTTACTTATAAAAGTAATATTAGAACGTAACTCGAATTACTAATGCGTCATGCCTAACATTGAATGTTGATATATTTTTACTGAAACTGGAGTTTATGCTAATATCTATATTCTTTTTATGCATTAGTCTTTATTAAATGCAATATTATTACTTGATCTAGTTGACAATGTGGTCATTCCTATATATATAAAAAAAAATGAATACAAGCTCAAATAAAACCTCCTAAACAAGAACAGTCTTCATCATTTGTAGTGTAATTACCTGGTGTAATTGTGGTGGTTTGCGATGTGTTGGTTACTGAAAGAATTGACATGAATAGAATTAAAGAATTAAATGAATAGAAACATTTTAAAGTGCAGTTTCACTTGTGTTTATGTATTTTCTATTGAAATTGGAGGTTGGGAAAATATATGTATCAAAAACATGTATTTTGAATCGTTAATCAATTAAAGATTTATAAGCTGATGTATCAGCAACAAAAACACCATTAAACATTTCATAAGTTCAACTAACCAGGGGTGCGCTTCCCAAACATTGACGTAACTCACGGCTGAACTATCATAGTACGATGCATCGTTTGGGAAAAGAACGATGTAGTGACGAGTGTTTCCCAAAACCCGTAGTTTCTCTGTCGCAGATCCATCATTTGAACCACGTTAGTTATAACGTAAAACGCCCATAAAACAGGGTGGAGTAACTATTTCTTTAGAGAAGAACCCCATCATTTCTTTGATTTCTTTAACACACATTTAAAATAAAATCCAATATTAGTTTTGGTAAAATATGCACTCGTTTTCCATATTCATTGTAATATATGTAAATGGCACATATAGGGCCTGTATTTGCTTTACAAATATTATTGAGAATATTATTATTCTTTTCTAAATCATAAAATCACTTACAAAAGCTAACAAGTATTCTGATATCATACAGAAATCAAATAAATAAATAAATAATGAGGCTATTTATTAAGAAATTAAATTTAATATTTAATATTTATTAGAAAATGAAAAAAAAATCCTATTTTAATAATAATATTAATGATGATGATGATTATTATTATTATTAAGTAAGATATTGTTTATTTATTTTTTGAAAAGTCTGCTTTTACAATTTGATAACGTGCAAACCAATGCAGATATGCTCTAACCAGCAGGCCCATGTCATATACAGTGCAGATACTTAATAAATAACCTAATATAAATTAAAAGCATTAATGTATGCTATGTTTTTTGTTTTCACAAGCTTTGGAGACATAACATAAATTCCGCTTTTAAAAAATAGTCACCTATAGCTTTTGTTATGAGGCTGTGTTCAAAAGTGTTTTCAAAGTGCACTGTGAAGGGAGCACAATTGTAAACATGAAGATCGCTAAAACTGAACTGTAAAAATACTTTGAAAGCAAATTACACCTAAGAGAGATGACTTTAATGCTTTTTTATTTTTAATCATTCCAACTTTGAATGTTAGAATGTTCTAAATAAATAGGGCGTAGGGGGGATAAGTGGGAATAGAACACAGCCAGGAACTATGTTTCTAACTACAGCTCCAGAGGTGTCGTTTCAAGTGCTCAAGTTTGCGACGCCGTTTGCGATTGTTCGTTGGAGCGATGGATTTGGGAAACGGCAAATCAACAAACTATGTTTGTAACGACGAAACTTGCGACCTTAGTTGGCTAATGACGGTTTTGGGAAACGCACCCCAGTGCAGTTTTACTAGAGTTGATGTATTTTAATGAAAGTACAGGTTGGGTTAATATCTTTATTTCAAGAGTTCACAATTAGCTGATGATTGATTATAAAGCATGCTGTCCCAGGAGAGAGCCCTGAGCTCATAAGATCCTCGAGCTCCGTGCTCCCTTCCGTTTGCAAGGCGAAAGGGGAGTTTAAGCTCAGGTGGATCTCGAGAACTCCCCTACTGTAGTAGCTAATGAACAGATAGTGATTGCTCTTATGAGATAACGACTTACTAGGAGCATGTCTATGGTGCCGATTTGGATTAGTCAATTAACTTAAGTTGCATGTTTTTGAACCCGGGGGAAACCCACATGAGTACTGGGAGAATGTGAAAACTTCACACAGAAACGTCGGCTGGCTTGGTAAGGACAAGAACCAGTGACGTTCTTGCTGTGAGGCAACAGTGCTAACCACTGGGCCACAGTGCCACCCATCGGAGGAGGAGTAGGGGTGGAAGGGGGGATTCTTCAAAACGAAGATGGCTGTTATATGGAACTTAGGGTATTTATAGTGGCTTAGGAATCGTCTGATTGGTGAATCATAAATTGAATAATGCGGGACCAGCTGCAAGCAATCATAAGCACGTGATCCTCTCCAAATTACTTTATAAATAAGCTTCACTTATTTTTTTTTTCATTAGTCTTTCATTAATTGCAGTATTATTACCTGATCCAGTTGTCAATGTGGTGGTTCCTAAAAAAACAAACCCAAAATAACACAAATACAATTAAATATCTCAATGGCTAAATGCAGTTTTTCCTTGTGTTGATGTGTTTTCTATTGAACTTGGAGCTTGGGCCAAGATACTTATTTAGTTATCTTTTTGAGTATTATTATGTGGCTTCCAGCTCTGTAGTTTCCCAAATAATGAACACAAGCTCAATTAAATACCTTCTAATCAAGTGCAGTTTTCATAATGTTCAGTATAATTACCTGGTGTGATGGTGGTGGTTTGTGTTGTGTTGGTTACTGAAAGAATATACACAAATGCAAACATTTTTAAATACTTGAATTAACATCCATTCAAACATTTTTAAGTGCAGTTTCACTTGTGTTTATGTATTTTCTATTGAAATTGGAGGTTGTGAAAATATATGTAAAATATGTCTTTTTGAATCATCACTGAGTTTAAGATTTATAAGCTGATGTATCAGCAACAAAAACACCATTAAACATTTCATAAGTTCAACTAACCAGTGCAGTTTTTGACGTATTTTAATGAAACTACAGGTTGGGTCAATATCTTTATTTATTTATTTGTTTTCATTAGTCTTTCATTAATTGCAGTATTATTACCTGATCCGGTTGTCGATGTGGTGGTTCCTAATAAAAATAACAAAATAACACAAATACAATCAAATATCTCAATGGCTCACTGGTTTTTCCTTGTGTTGATGTGTTTTCTATTGAACTTGGAGCTTGGGCCAAGATACTTATTTAGTCTTTCATCTTTTTGAGTATTTTTACAAATAATTAACACAAGCTCAATTAAATGCATCCTAAACAAACAATTTGCTATATTATTACCTGCCGTGATGGTTGTGGTTTGTGTTATGTTGGTTACTGAAAAAAATGAACACAAATGCAAACATTTTAGTGAAGTTTATTTATAAACTAATTTCGAGAGGATCACGTGATTATGATTGAACACAGCTGGTTCTGCATTAACTATGTATGATCCACCAATCAGACGATTCCTAACCCACTATAAAGAGCCAGGGTTTCTCACTACAGTCATCTTCGATTTGAAGAATCCCCCCTTCCACCCCTACTTCTCCACCGTTCCCTTCATAGGGCGGCACGGTGGCCCAGTGATTAACACTGTTGCCTCACAGCAAGAACGCCACTGGTTCTAGTTCTTTGACAGGCTGGCTGTCGTTTCTGTGTGAAGTTAGCATGTTCTTCCCGTGCTCGCGTGGATTTCCCCCGGGTTCTCTGGTTTCCTTCCACATTCTAAAAACATGCACTACAAGTTAATTGATCTATCTAAATTTAGCACTACAGTCAAACTCTCATCCAGCAGCATATCTCTTCCTAGCAATCATTTTCTGTCATCAGCTCTTATCAAAAAAATAAAAAATAAAAAGGGGGAGTTCTCAAGATCTACCTGAGCTCAAAGCTCCCCTCTCGCCCTGCAAACGGGAGAGAGCCCAGGGCTCAAGGACCTTTTGAGCTCAGGGCTCTCTCCCGGGACAGCATGCCAACCTTGCTGTATAATCAATCATCAGTTAAGTGTGAACTCTTGAAAAACACTTTATTAATTGTACTTGTGTTTACTTGCAGCCCCATAGCCAGGGGGGTTCGGGTGGTTCGAAAGACCCACCCCTCACTGACAAAAGTCCAGAATTGGTCCCATACACAAGCTCATTTGCCCTATTTTGACTGCTATGCCATAATAAATTGTGAAAATAACCACTGAAGAAGGCTTTAAGACCATGCGGAATCCTCTTTTGGCTGTTACTTCAGCTTGACTGAGGAAAGTTGAATGCGCTGGCCAGTTTGTGTTAGCCTAATAAATGACAATAGGCTAGTATTTAATTTTAAACTTGAACAGCATCCTTTTTCTAATGATATATTCATTCATTAATTTTCTTTTGGGCTTAGTCCCTTTATTAATCTGGGGTTGCCACAGCTGAATGAACCACCAACTTATCCAGCATATGTTTGACGCAGCGGATGCCCTTCCAGCCGCAACCCATCACTGGGAAACATCCATACACACACATTCATACACTACGGTCAATTTTAGCATACCCAGTTCACCTGTACCACATGTCTTTGGACTGTGGAGGAAACTGGAGCACCCGGAGGAAACCCACGTCAACATGGGGAGAACATGCAAACTCCACACAGCAATGGCTTCTTGCTGTGAGGCGAACGTGCTACCCACTGTGCCACCGCGTCACCCTAATTATATATGATGTAATTAATTTGTATTTGAAAAATAAGTATTATTCTCAGATTTTTCTCTTCTAAATCTTAAGGAAATGTTTTTGATACATGAAAAAAATGTGGTTGATGTCCATCTGACAAGCTAATCCGGCAAAAAATTGTGCTTAAAAAAGTATTTAAACATAATTAAAAAGAAAATGAGGCTAATAACTGCAAAAAGGTCCATATTTTAAGAATAAAGAACCACCCCTTTCACCAGGCTGGCTACAGGCCTGACTTGTGTACAGTTTTCATCATTTGCAGTTTTATTACCTGGTGGGATTGTAGTGGTCGCTGAAAGAATGAACACAAAAACAAACATTTTTTTAACAATAAGTGCAGTTTTACTTGTGTTGATATACAGTATGTTCAGGCCAATAACTATAATTCCTATTTATTAGTTGTTCCTTAATTACAGTAATATTACCTGGTTGGGTCGTCGGTCCAGGGGTTCCTAAAAATAACATTACAAAAAAAAAAAAAAACAATTAAAAATCTCATTGGCTAAATGCAGATTTTTTCTTGTGTTGATGTATTTTCAGTTGAAAAAAATTGCACCCAAGACATTAATTTGACTTAAGGCTGCATCCAGCACACAAATCAGCATTTTGAAAGTATGGAGCTGCTGAAGCACAGAGACTTTTGCGATAACGACAGATTGTGGGATACTTCTTCCTTATGGTTTCCCAACTCACTGAACGACGGCCCAGTGCATGATGGGTGTTGTAGTTTTCCTAAAATATTTGGAGGAAATGGAACCTAAAAAACATTTGCTCAGCGAAGCATTGTTTCAAACAAGAACCAATAAAAAAACTGCCTTTCTGTTGCATTAACGTCCAGGTTTTGTTACAACTCCATCACCATCGATCCATCCATCAACACCCAATGGTGATTTAAAGTTACGCCTTCAAAAACATCCCAGTATTTAATAATTAATTTCAGTTTAGTAGGTTAAGACAAAATAATATATATAATTAAAAGATCTATATTTACCTATCTGTGCCAAACCTGTTGAAGAAAGACAAAAAGGGGGATAAAAAAAAGAGCAATTAAACCTCATAATTAAAAAGAAAATGAGGCTAATAACTGCAAAAGGGTCCATATTTTAAGAATAAAGAACCACCCCTTTCACCAGGCTGGCTACAGGCCTGACTTGTACAGTTTTCATCATTTGCAGTATTATTACCTGGTGGGGTTGTGTTGGTCGCTGAAAGAATGAACACAAAAACAACATTTTTAAACAATAAGTGCAGTTTTACTTGTGTTGATATACAGTATGTTCAGGCCAATAACTTTATAATTCCTATTTATTAGTTGTTCCTTAATTACAGTATTATTACCTGGTTGGGTCGTCGGTCCGGGGGTTACTAAAAATAACATAAAAAAAAACAAATACAATTAAAAATCTCATTGGCTAAATGCAGATTTTTTCTTGTGTTGATGTATTTTCAGTTGAAAAAAATTGCACCCAAGACATTAATTTGACTTAAGGCTGCATCCAGCACACAAATCAGCATTTTGAAAGTATGGAGCTGCTGAAGCACAGAGACTTTTGCGATAACGACAGATTGTGGGATACTTCTTCCTTATGGTTTCCCAACTCACTGAACGACGGCCCAGTGCATGATGGGTGTTGTAGTTTTCCTAAAATATTTGGAGGAAATGGAACCTAAAAAACATTTGCTCAGCGAAGCATTGTTTCAAACAAGAACCAATAAAAAACTGCCTTTCTGTAGCATTAACGTCCAGGTTTTGTTACAACTCTATCACCATCGATCCATCCATCAACACCCAATGGTGATTTAAAGTTACGCCTTCAAAAACATCCCAGTATTTAATAATTAATTTCAGTTTAGTAGGTTAAGACAAAAAATATATATAATTAAAAGATCTATATTTACCTATCTGTGCCAAACCTGTTGAAGAAAGACAAAAAGGGGGATAAAAAAAGAGCAATTAAACCTCATAATTAAAAAGAAAATGAGGCTAATAACTGCAAAAGGGTCCATATTTTAAGAATAAAGAACCACCCCTTTCACCAGGCTGGCTACAGGCCTGACTTGTACAGTTTTCATCATTTGCAGTATTATTACCTGGTGGGGTTGTGTTGGTCGCTGAAAGAATGAACACAAAAACAACATTTTTAAACAATAAGTGCAGTTTTACTTGTGTTGATGTACAGTATGTTCAGGCCAATAACTTTATAATTCCTCTTTATTAGTTGTTCCTTAATTACAGTATTATTACCTGGTTGGGTCGTCGGTCCGGGGGTTACTAAAAATAACATAAAAAAAACCAAATACAATTAAAAATCTCATTGGCTAAATGCAGTTTTTTTCTTGCGTTGATGTATTTTCAGTTGACAAAAATTGCACCCAAGACATTAATTTGACTTAAGGCTGCATCCAGCACACAAATCAGCATTTTGAAAGTATGGAGCTGCTGAAGCACAGAGACTTTTGCGATAACGACAGATTGTGGGATACTTCTTCCTTATGGTTTCCCAACTCACTGAACGACGGCCCAGTGCATGATGGGTGTTGTAGTTTTCCTAAAATATTTGGAGGAAATGGAACCTCAAAAACATTTGCTCAGCGAAGCATTGTTTCAAACAAGAACCAATAAAAAACTGCCTTTCTGTAGCATTAACGTCCAGGTTTTGTTACAACTCTATCACCATCGATCCATCCATCAACACCCAATGGTGATTTAAAGTTACGCCTTCAAAAACATCCCAGTATTTAATAATTAATTTCAGTTTAGTAGGTTAAGACAAAATAATATATATAATTAAAAGATCTATATTTACCTATCTGTGCCAAACCTGTTGAAGAAAGACAAAAAGGGGGATAAAAAAAGAGCAATTAAACCTCATAATTAAAAAGAAAATGAGGCTAATAACTGCAAAAGGGTCCATATTTTAAGAATAAAGAACCACCCCTTTCACCAGGCTGGCTACAGGCCTGACTTGTACAGTTTTCATCATTTGCAGTATTATTACCTGGTGGGGTTGTGTTGGTCGCTGAAAGAATGAACACAAAAACAACATTTTTAAACAATAAGTGCAGTTTTACTTGTGTTGATATACAGTATGTTCAGGCCAATAACTTTATAATTCCTATTTATTAGTTGTTCCTTAATTACAGTATTATTACCTGGTTGGGTCGTCGGTCCGGGGGTTACTAAAAATAACATAAAAAAAAACAAATACAATTAAAAATCTCATTGGCTAAATGCAGATTTTTTCTTGTGTTGATGTATTTTCAGTTGAAAAAAATTGCACCCAAGACATTAATTTGACTTAAGGCTGCATCCAGCACACAAATCAGCATTTTGAAAGTATGGAGCTGCTGAAGCACAGAGACTTTTGCGATAACGACAGATTGTGGGATACTTCTTCCTTATGGTTTCCCAACTCACTGAACGACGGCCCAGTGCATGATGGGTGTTGTAGTTTTCCTAAAATATTTGGAGGAAATGGAACCTAAAAAACATTTGCTCAGCGAAGCATTGTTTCAAACAAGAACCAATAAAAAACTGCCTTTCTGTAGCATTAACGTCCAGGTTTTGTTACAACTCTATCACCATCGATCCATCCATCAACACCCAATGGTGATTTAAAGTTACGCCTTCAAAAACATCCCAGTATTTAATAATTAATTTCAGTTTAGTAGGTTAAGACAAAAAATATATATAATTAAAAGATCTATATTTACCTATCTGTGCCAAACCTGTTGAAGAAAGACAAAAAGGGGGATAAAAAAAGAGCAATTAAACCTCATAATTAAAAAGAAAATGAGGCTAATAACTGCAAAAGGGTCCATATTTTAAGAATAAAGAACCACCCCTTTCACCAGGCTGGCTACAGGCCTGACTTGTACAGTTTTCATCATTTGCAGTATTATTACCTGGTGGGGTTGTGTTGGTCGCTGAAAGAATGAACACAAAAACAACATTTTTAAACAATAAGTGCAGTTTTACTTGTGTTGATGTACAGTATGTTCAGGCCAATAACTTTATAATTCCTCTTTATTAGTTGTTCCTTAATTACAGTATTATTACCTGGTTGGGTCGTCGGTCCGGGGGTTACTAAAAATAACATAAAAAAAAACCAAATACAATTAAAAATCTCATTGGCTAAATGCAGTTTTTTTCTTGCGTTGATGTATTTTCAGTTGACAAAAATTGCACCCAAGACATTAATTTGACTTAAGGCTGCATCCAGCACACAAATCAGCATTTTGAAAGTATGGAGCTGCTGAAGCACAGAGACTTTTGCGATAACGACAGATTGTGGGATACTTCTTCCTTATGGTTCCCAACTCACTGAACGACGGCCCAGTGCATGATGGGTGTTGTAGTTTTCCTAAAATATTTGGAGGAAATGGAACCTCAAAAACATTTGCTCAGCGAAGCATTGTTTCAAACAAGAACCAATAAAAAACTGCCTTTCTGTAGCATTAACGTCCAGGTTTTGTTACAACTCTATCACCATCGATCCATCCATCAACACCCAATGGTGATTTAAAGTTACGCCTTCAAAAACATCCCAGCATTTAATAATTAATTTCAGTTTAGTAGGTTAAGACAAAAAATATATATAATTAAAAGATCTATATTTACCTATCTGTGCCAAACCTGTTGAAGAAAGACAAAAAGGGGGATAAAAAAAGAGCAATTAAACCTCATAATTAAAAAGAAAATGAGGCTAATAACTGCAAAAGGGTCCATATTTTAAGAATAAAGAACCACCCCTTTCACCAGGCTGGCTACAGGCCTGACTTGTACAGTTTTCATCATTTGCAGTATTATTACCTGGTGGGGTTGTGTTGGTCGCTGAAAGAATGAACACAAAAACAAACATTTTTAAACAATAGTGCAGTTTTACTTGTGTTGATATACAGTATGTTCAGGCCAATAACTTTATAATTCCTCTTTATTAGTTGTTCCTTAATTACAGTAATATTACCTGGTTGGGTTGTCGGTCCGGGGGTTACTAAAAATAACATAAAAAAAAACAAATACAATTAAAAATCTCATTGGCTAAATGCAGTTTTTTCTTGCGTTGATGTATTTTCAGTTGACAAAAATTGCACCCAAGACATTAATTTGACTTAAGGCTGCATCCAGCACACAAATCAGCATTTTGAAAGTATGGAGCTGACATCAACACCCAATGGGGATTTAAAGTTACGCCTTCAAAAACATCCCAGCATTTAATAATTAATTTCAGTTTAGTAGGTTAAGACTAAAAATATATATATTAAAATATCTATATTTACCTATCACTGCCAAGCCTGTTGAAGAAAGACAAAAAGGGAAATAAAAAAAGAGCGAGAGCGAGAGAGAGAGAGAGAGAGAAGTTGTAATATAGATAATAATACATATTTTATCAAATACATTTTCGTGTTCATTTCATAACATGTCACAAGCTTACTTGATGGCAGGACCGACATAATTATTAACAGCAAAAGATGTTTTGTAACTGGATGCATTTTCATGATAAGTTGTTTGATGCAGTGAAAAATGAAATCCTTGATCTGTAATGAGAGAGAATAGACTGTTCATTAGACCAATCAAGATCCTTCATTTCAATTTTACAGATAAAAGCCAAACAAGTGCAAATAATAAGAAACTCCAGAGAAAATAAAAGCTGAAAAGAAAACGAATGAATGGATAATAATAAAGGGAATTAAAATGGTTTGTGAAATAAATACCAATTAACTGAAAATAATTACATCTGCATGTGTTGAATTTAAACAAACAAATATAAATTTAATAATGTTCAACTTTATTTGTTTGTTTCAATTTAGCCCAAATAAATAGTTTACAACCACTTAACTTAAAAAAAGTGAATCCAAGGACTCTTTGCATCGTTTATTCAGTATACTATTTATGCAAAATAAAAATAAAAATACAAACAATTCTGCATTTTAACCTGTAATTAATCCAGTTAATTTATTATTGTACAAAACTGCTGAGTCTTATAGCAGAATGCTTGTTCCCATTTTTTTAAGCAGATCGGGATAAAACCGTGCCCCAAAAACAGAAAGGTCTACATACCTCAGAGTCTCGCTCAGCCTGCTTTGGCACCGGCTGTGAATACAATGGCAACTATGAAGGAAGTACTTCATTTATAAGGGTTGGTTAGTCTGGCGGAATTTCCGTGAAGAAAAACAAAAAACAAAACTCCAGACGTAACAATGTGAAACATTTTACGTGCAGACAAATTTGTTGACGCAGTAAGAACAACACAATGCACAAAGTGTGTCAAAATACATACATTTTTTAATTTGGATTTTTTTTTTAAACATCATTAACATGCACCTGCACCTTTAGTTGATCTATTATAGAGTATTTTTTTCCGTTTTAAATAATTCTATCTTGAATTTAGTCATAAAATTCATTGAGATGCCATATTAAAACGTTTAGAAGGAAAGCAGTGAAACGTGCTTAGAAAACAGGCTATGCATTTTGTGCTTTATAGCATTCGCGAATTGTGGCAGGAAAAGCACCAAATGTATTAACGCATTACAGTTAATCCCTCTTATTCAAAATGTTCATCTAGATGAGCCTTCACCGTTGACACTAATTAGTGTATTTAAACGTTATTAGTACGTTTGCATTGACGTTTTTAATGAGACCTTGTTATACTTTCAGTTTAAGATCTGGTACGTAAAACCACATGATTACGCGGAAGAAACGAACATTCGGTTTTATTTTAGGTCTTTTTGGTGGATTTTCAGCACGGTATCTCAATATTTTCAACATGTAAGCTGATGCATAAGCAATAGCTCATCAATAAATGGGATATTTCAAGATTTTATATGCTCACAGATTTCAGATCCCAGATTCAGATTCCTAGAATGTGAAAGTCACTCGATGTTTAAGCATTGCAAATGCAAAACCACCGCTAAACTATCATCCAAATGACTCTTTAATTAACAACATATTTTAACATTGCCATGCAATCAACCGAGGTAGCCTATTTAACAAAAACGAAACAGGAAAAGTAGAAAACGATAATCTGTTTATTTGAATGTAAAGATGCATTGATGTTGAAACGTTGTTGTACATTGCTATATGTTAAATAATAATAATAATAATAATATTTAAAAAATAAGAAAAAAAAAAATTAGAAATGACAAAAAGCCGCCAGAGGGCGACACAGCGTTCTCTAATGCCGGCCGTTTTAACAAACCATCACAGAACTTCCAATGGTCTTCATTAAATACACTCCAAATATTACAAACTATAAATTATTAACAGCTACCAAATCATTTTAATAATTTCTAACGTCCTCTGGCTATCATTAGACTCACAATACTTTGGTTAAAGTCTGTGTTGCTATTGTTTATAACTGGCAGTATGATACCATTAATACTAAGATAATCTCATCAATAATTTATATATAAGAACTATTTATAGTTCTCATATGCATCCCTGTACATACAATTATAGACAATACAGCAAATTGTTGAATACATACATTTTGATATACTTCGATATTCACTTTAAACACCTTAAATCATAGAGTGAAATTACATTTCAGTGCACATTTAATTGAAAAGAGACTACAATCACATTGTAAATATTGCAGATTTTAATCAGGCACTTGTATTGTGTCTGGTTTAAAATTTGAAACCATTAATTTAAACTGCCTCAAGGAGTCTAATATTAAGTATTTATCTTTTGCAGGCCTCTTGATTTCACCAGTATGTTGCCTGGGACACCATAATAGACCAGCTGATTTTTCACCTGGAATAAGATGAAACAACAGATCAAATGTTAGTTCTCTGATGGCACTGTGGTGTGTATAAACTGCAGTACTGCACGTGTTGCTGACTTACTTGCTCTAAAACTGACGAGAAGTTTGTATCGTTTAGATCTACATTTGAAGTAAATTTCACTTTAAGTCCAATCACTAAAGGGAAACAAACATTAAACATTAGTTGTTAAATCACATAATCATAAGATCAGAAGATTTCTAATGGGAAACAGAAATGTTTGTCGTACCTCTCAAAGGCATTTGTGCATTAGCTGTTAAAAAAAAGAGATTGAAATTAATAATCAGTTTAGTTTGCATTAGGGTAAATTAACATACTGTAAACATTTTTTATTTATTTAAAGGTTTATATATACAATTGAAGTCAGAATTATTAGCCCCCCTGAATTATTAGCCCCCCTGTTTATTATTTCCCCCAATTTCTGTTTCAGGCAGAGAAGGTTTTTTCAACACATTTCTAATCATAATAGTTTTAATAACTCATCTCTAATAACTGATTTATTTTATCTTTGTCATGATGACAGTACATAATATTTGACTAGATATTTTTTCAAGACACTTTTATACAGCTTAAAGTGACATTTAAAGGCTTAACTAGGTTAATTAGGTTAACTAGGCAGGTTAGGGTAATTAGGCAAGTTATTGTATAACGATGGTTTGTTCTGTAGACTATCTAAAAAAAAAAATAGCTTAAAGGGGCTAATAATTTTAACCTTAAAATGGTTTTAAAAAAAATGTTAAACTGCTTTTATTCTAGCCGAAATAAAACAAATAAGATTTCCTTAAGAAGATAAAATATTATCAGACATTCTGTGAAATTTTTCTGAATCTGTTAAACATCATTTGGGAAATATTTAAAAAAGAAAAAAAAAATCAAAGGGGGCTAATAATTCTTACTTCAACTATATATATATATATATATATATATATATATATATATATATATATATATATATATATATATATATATATATATATAAATTCTTTGGTCATTTAATTAATCACACATTTATTTTATGATTTTGTAATATTAATAATTAAATACAGTATAATTACAGAAATATACCACACAATCTTTAGGTTTACATATCTTTTTGCTGTTAAAAAGACTGTGGTGGTTTTTAAAAATAACAAACACGCATACAAACACAGTTAACTCATCTGAATATTGAAAATAGATTCATCACTAGCAGCATTATTACCTGATGTGACTACCATGGCTGTCGGTACTAGAAAAGACAAACACAAAGATCATTAATTCTTCACTTCAGAGCTATTAAAATTAACGTTTGGGGTTTAATATGTATTTATAGGCGTGTCAGTATTTTTACCTATAATAATTCCAGTGGTTTCTGAAACAAAAACAAATACAAACATCGTTAAAAACTCTCTTTACATCTGATGTTATTAGCACTCAAGAACACTGTTAAAAAATAGTGGTTGCCTTAAATTTTTAAGCTGAATCAAATTAACTTTATGAGTCCATTGAACATATTATGTTAAACTGACTTTCCTCCGGGTGCTCCGGTTTCCCCCACAGTCCAAAGACATGCGCTATAGGTGAATTGAATAAACTAAATTGGCTGTAGTGTATGAGTGTTTGGGTGAATGTGAAAGTGTATGGGAGTTTCCTATTGATGGGTTCCAGCTGGAAAGGCATCCGCTGTGTAAAACTTATGCTGGATAAGTTGGTGGTTCATTCTGCTGTGGCGACCCCTGATAAATAAGGAACTAAACTGAAGGAAAATGAATGAGCAATATGTTGCTATCAAAATTCACTAAATGTGGTAATAAGGAAAATTATTAAAACGTTTAAAACAATTGGGGGTGTTAAAAATAAATAAATAGCTGAATAATTAATTAAAATTACATTTAAAATAAGAATTTTGGCAAAAATCCCTGCATTTGATGGCAAGTCCTATATTGTCAGAATTGTTAAATGCATACTTCACACTATTGGGACTCATTTACTTCCATAGATTTTTTTTTTCATATTAAAGTAGTTGTTGGATGCCAAATAATAAATAAATATTAAATAAATAAATAAATTTCTCTCACTTTGGCTTGGTCCCTTTTTTGTCAGAAGTTGCCACAGCAGAATGAACCGCCAATTACAACATTCTGTCATAGGTTTTACCAGCGGATGTCCTTCCAGCCACAACTCTCCCATTCACACACTACAGCCAATTTACTTTGTCTTTTGACTGTGAGGGAAACCATTGCAGACACAGGGAGAACATCTATTTAATACAAAATAAGATATTTTGAAAAATGTTGGAAACCTGTAACCATTTACTTCCATAGTATTTGTTTTTTCCTACAATGGAAGTCAATGTTAACAGGTTATCAGCTTTCCTCAAAATATCTTCTTTTTTGTTCAACAGAAAAAATAACTCAAAGGTTAAAACAGATGGAGAAGAGTAAATGATGAGCTATTTTTATTTTTAGGTGAACTGTCACTTTAAAGAGTTAGATAACTCAAAAATGAGAATGACCGCATAATTAACTCAAAATTACCAAACCTTTATGAATTTCTTTATTTTGTTGAATGCTCACTTACTCACTCATTCACTTGCTTATACACTCTCTCTCCCTTTGGCTAAAGTCCCTTTTTATCAGGAGTCACCACAGCAGAATGAACCACCAATTACAACAATCTGTCATATGTTTTACCAGCGGATGCCCTTCCAGCCGCAGCTCAACACTGGGAAACACACACACACTCTCCCATTCACACACTATAGCCAACTGTTGATTCAATTCACATATACAGCATGCCTTTTTGATTGTGGGGAAAACCAATGCAGACATGGGGGAACATCTATTTAATACGAAAGAAGATATTTTGAGAAATGTTGGAAACCTGTAAGCATTTAGTTTTTCCTGTTATGGACGTTAATGGTTACAGGTTATCTGCTTTCCTTAAAATATCTTCTTTTGTTTTCAAAAGATAAAACAAAAATAACTCAAAGGTTTAAAACCAGATGGGGGAGAGTAAATGATGAGGTATTTTTTTTCATTTTTGGGTGAACTGTCACTTTAAAGGGTTAGATTACTCTAAAAACGAAAAATGACCTCATCATTATCTCAAAATTACCAAACCTTTATGAGTTTCTTTATTCTGTCTGAGTTTCTTTAACACTCACTCACTCAATCATTAACTCTATTCCTTTGGCTTAGTCCCTGTTTTATAAGGAGTCACCACAGCAGAATGAACCACCAATTACAACAATCGGTCATATGTTTTACTAGCAGATGCCCTTTCAGCTGCAACTCAGCACTGGGAAACACACACACACTCTCCCATCCACACACTACAGCCAACTTCATTCATTCATTTTCTTGTCGGCTTAGTCCCTTTATTAATCCGGGGTTGCCACAGCGGAATGAACCGCCAACTTATCCAGCACGATTTTACGCAGCGGATGCCCTTCCAGCCGCAACCCATCTCTGGGAACATCCACACACTCATTCACACAAATACACTACAGACAATTTAGCCTACCCAATTCACCTGTACCACATGTCTTTGGACTGGGGGAAACCGGAGCACCCGGAGGAAACCCACGCGAATGCAGGGAGAACATGCAAACTCCTACAGCCAACTTAGTTTATTCAATTCACAAATACAGCATGTCTTTTGACTGTGGGGGAAACCAATGCAGACATGGGGTGAACATCTATTTAATACAAAAGAAGATATTTTGAAAAATGTTGAAACCTGTTACCATTTACTTCAATGGTATTTGGTTTTCCTAAAATGGAAGTTAATAATTACAGGTTATTGGCTTTCCTCAACATATCTCCTTTTGTGTTCAATAGAATGAAGAAACCCAAAGGTTTGGAGCCACTTGATTACATTGGGTGATTGCATTAGAGCAGTGTTTCTCAACCACGTTCCTGGAGGACCACCAGATCTGCACAGTTTCCATGTCTCCGTAACTAAACACACCTGATTAAGATCATCAGCTCATACGCAGAGACTGAAAGACCTTTAATGGGTGTGGTAGACAAGGGAGACATCCAAAACATGCAGTGCTGGTGGTCCTCTAGGATTGTGGTTGAGAAACACTGCAATAGAGCAACAGTCATGACTTGCTGTAATATCTATTGCTATTGGAGGTAAAAGAGGCAGTGTGAACGAGACGGTATATTTTGATTTACGTTGTTGTAACTGTTTGATTCACACACATCTGGTTCTAATTCAAATGGTTCATAATTACCCATCAGTGTTGTTGGTGTTGTAGTTGTTGCAGGTGGTGCTGTTGTAGGTGTTGCAGTTGTTGATGTTGTTGTTGTAGGTGTTGCAGATGTTGTTGTTGTTGTTGCAGGTGTTGCTGTTGTTGTTGTTGTAGGTGTTGCAGTTGTATTGGTTGTTGTTGCAGCTGTTGTTGTTGTAGGCGTTGCAGATGTTGATGTAGGTGTTGCAGATGTTGCTGTTGTAGGTGTTGCAGTTGTATTGGTTGTTGTTGCAGCTGTTGTTGTTGTAGGCGTTGCAGATGTTGATGTAGGTGTTGCAGATGTTGCTGTTGTAGGTGTTGCAGTTGTGTTGGTTGTTGTTGCAGCTGTTGTTGTAGTAGGCATTGCAGATGTTGATGTTGTTGTAGGTGTTGCAGATGTTTCTGTTGTAGGTGTTGCAGATGTTTCTGTTGTAGGTGTTGCAGGTGTTGATGTTGTAGGTGTTGCAGTTGTATTGGTTGTTGTTGCAGCTGTTGTTGTTGTAGGCGTTGCAGATGTTGATGTAGGTGTTGCAGATGTTGCTGTTGTAGGTGTTGCAGTTGTATTGGTTGTTGTTGCAGCTGTTGTTGTAGTAGGCATTGCAGATGCTGATGTTGTTGTAGGTGTTGCAGATGTTTCTGTTGTAGGTGTTGCAGGTGTTGATGTTGTAGGTGTTGCAGTTGTATTGGTTGTTGTTGCAGCTGTTGTTGTTGTAGGCGTTGCAGATGTTGATGTAGGTGTTGCAGATGTTGCTGTTGTAGGTGTTGCAGTTGTATTGGTTGTTGTTGCAGCTGTTGTTGTAGTAGGCATTGCAGATGCTGATGTTGTTGTAGGTGTTGTAGATGTTTCTGTTGTAGGTGTTGCAGTTGTATTGGTTGTTGCTGCAGCTGTTGTTGTTGTTGCAGGCGTTGCAGATGTTGGTGGAGGTGTTGCAGATGTTGTTGTTGTAGGTGTTGCAGTTGTTGATGTTGTAGGTGTTGCAGTTGTATTGGTTGTTGTTGTTGTTGCAGTTGTTGATGGTGTTGTTGTAGCTATTGCAGGTGTTGCTGTTGTAGGTGTTGCTGTTGTAGGTGTTGAAGATGTTGTTGCAGGTGTTGCTGTTGTAGGTGTTGCAGTTACATTGGGTGTTGTTGTTGCAGCTGTTGTAATAGGTGTTGCAGATGTTGATGTTGTTGTAGGTGTTGTAGATGTTGCTGTTGTTGTCTCAGGTGTTGTTGTCACTGCAGATGCTGTTGTTATTGTCTCAGGTGTTGTTGTCACTGTAGATGTTGACGTTGTAGGTGTTGTTGTCGCTGCAGATACTGTCGTTGTCTCATGTGTTGTTGTGGCCACTGCAGATGTTGGTGTTGCTGTCTGGGGTGTTGTTGTCACTGCAGATGTTGTCGTTGTCTCATGTGTTGTTGTCACTGTAGATGTTGATGTTGCAGGTGTTGTCGCTGCAGATATTGTCGTTGTGGTCACTGCAGATGTTGGTGTTGTTGTCTCGGGTGTTGTTGTCACTGCAGATGTTGTCGTTGTCTCATGTGTTGTTGTGGTCACTGCAGATGTTGCTGCTGTCACAGGTGTTGTTGTCACTGCAGATGTTGTCGTTGTCTCATGTGTTGTTGTCTCAGGTGTTGTTGTTGCTGCAGATGTTGATCCTGTTGCAGTTGTTATTGTGACTGCAGATGTTGCTGCTGTCGCAGGTGTTGTTGTCACTGCAGATGTTGTTGTTGGTGTTGCAGGTGTTGTTGTCACTGCAGATGTTGTTGTTGATGTCTCAGGTGTTGTTGTCATTACAGATGTTGATGTCGCAGGTGTTGTTGTCACTGCAGATGTTGTCGTTGTCTCATGTGTTGTTGTCTCAGGTGTTGTTGTTGCTGCAGATGTTGATCCTGTTGCAGTTGTTATTGTGACTGCAGATGTTGCTGCTGTCGCAGGTGTTGTTGTCACTGCAGATGTTGTTGTTGGTGTTGCAGGTGTTGTTGTCACTGCAGATGTTGTTGTTGATGTCTCAGGTGTTGTTGTCATTACAGATGTTGATGTCGCAGGTGTTGTTGTCACTGCAGATATTGTCGTTGTCTCATGTGTTGTTGTTGTTGTCACTGCAGATGTTGGTGTTGTTGTCTCGGGTGTTGTCGTCATTGCAGATGTTGTTGTCGCAGGTGTTGTTGTCACTGCAGACACTGTCGTTGTCCCATGTGTTGTTGTTGTCACTGCAGATGTTGGTATTGTTGTCTCAGGTGTTGTTGTCACTGCAGATGTTGTAGTAGTCTCATGTGTTGTTATTGTTGTCTCAGGTGTTGTCGTTACGGCAGATGTTGTCTCAGGTGTTGTCATTACTGCAGATGTTGTTGTTGTTGTCTCAGGTGTTGTCGTTACAGCAGATGATGTTGTTGTTGTCTCAGGTGTTGTCGTTACTGCAGATGTTGATGTCACTGCAGATGTTGTTGTTGTCTCAGGTGTTGTTGTCACTGCAGATGTTGTTGTTGTCTCAGGTGTTGTTGCCGTCACTACAGATGTTGTTGTCATCTCAGGTGTTGTTCTTGTTGTCACTGCAGATGTTGGAGTCACTACAGATGTTGTTGTCTCAGGTGTTGTTGCTGTCACTGCAGATGTTGTTGCTGTCACTGCGGATGTTGGGCTCACTACAGATGTTGTTGTTGTCTCAGGTGTTGTTGTCACTGTAGATGCTGAGGTCACTACAGATGTTGTTGCTGTCTCAAATGTTGTTGATGTTACTGCAGATGTTGTTGTCACTGCAGATGTTGGCGTCACTGTAGATGTTGGGCTCACTACAGATGTTGTTGTCACTGTAAATGTTGGAGTTACAGATGTTGGGGTCACTGCAGATGTTGTTGTTGCAGATGTTGGGGTCACTACAGATGTTATTGTTGTCTCAGGAGTTGTTGTTGTCGTTGCAGATGTGGAGGTCACTACAGATGTTGTTGTCTCAGATGTTGGGGTCACTACAGATGTTGTTGTTGTGTCAGGAGTTGATATCACTGCAGATGTTGTTGTGTCAGGTGATGTTGTTGTCACTATAGATGTTGGGGTCACTACAGATGTTGTTGTTGCCTGAGGAGTTGTTGTTGTTGTCACTGCAGATGTTGTTGTCACTATAGATGTTGGGGTCACTACAGATGTTGTTGTCTGAGGAGTTGTTGTTGTCACTGCAGATGTTGTTGTTGTCTCAGATGTTGGGGTCACTACAGATGTTGTTGTCTGAGGAGTTGTTGTTGTCACTGCAGATGTTGTTGTTGTCTCAGATGTTGGGGTCACTACAGATGTTGTCGTTGTCTCAGGAGTTGTTGTTGTCCCTGCAGATGTTGTTGTCGTCGCAGATGTTGGGGTCACTACAGATGTTGTTGTCTCAGGAGTTGTTGTTGTCACTGCAGATGTTGTAGTCACAGCAGATGTTGGGCTCACTACAGATGTTGTTGTCTGAGGAGTTGTTGTTGTCACTGCAGATGTTGTTGTTGTCTCAGATGTTGGGGTCACTACAGATGTTGTCGTTGTCTCAGGAGTTGTTGTTGTCCCTGCAGATGTTGTTGTCGTCGCAGATGTTGGGGTCACTACAGATGTTGTTGTCTCAGGAGTTGTTGTTGTCACTGCAGATGTTGTAGTCACAGCAGATGTGGGCTCACTACAGATGTTGTTGTCTGAGGAGTTGTTGTTGTCACTGCAGATGTTGTTGTTGTCTCAGATGTTGGGGTCACTACAGATGTTGTCGTTGTCTCAGGAGTTGTTGTTGTCCCTGCAGATGTTGTTGTCGTCGCAGATGTTGGGGTCACTACAGATGTTGTTGTCTCAGGAGTTGTTGTCACTGCAGATGTTGTAGTCACAGCAGATGTTGGGCTCACTACAGATGCTGTTGTTGTCTCAAGAGTTGATGTTGTCACTGCAGATGTTGCCTCAGAAGTTGTTGTTGTCACTGTAGATGTCGGGGTCACCACAGATGTTGTTGTTGTCTCAGGAGTTGTTGTTGTCCCTGCAGATGTTGTTGTCGTCGCAGATGTTGGGGTCACTACAGATGTTGTTGTTGTCTCAGGAGTTGTTGTCACTGCAGATGTTGAGGTCACTACAGATGTTGTTGTCTCAGGAGTTGCAGTTGTCACTGCAGGTGTTGATGTTGTCACTGCAGATGTTGTTGTTGTCTCATGTGTGGTTGTCACTGCAGATGTTGGTGTTGTTGTCTCAGGTGTTGTCGTCATTGCAGATGTTGTAGTCGTCTCAGGTGTTGTGGTTGTCTCAGGAGTTGTTGTTGTCCCTGCAGATGTTGTTGTCACTACAGATGTTGTTGTTGTCTCAGGGGTTGTTGTTGTCCCTGCAGATGTTGTTGTCACTACAGATGTTGTTGTTGTCTGAGGGGTTGTAGTTGTCCCTGCAGATGTTGTTGTTGTCTCAGATATTGCGGTCACTACAGATGTTGTTGTTGTCTCAGGAGTTGTTGTCACTGCAGATGTTGTTGTCTCAGGAGTTGTTGTTGTCACTGCAGATGTTGTTGTTGTCTCAGATGTTGGGGTCACTACAGAGGTTGTTGTTGTCTCAGGAGTTGTTGTTGTCCCTGCAGATGTTGTTGTCTCAGATGTTGGGGTCACTACAGATGCTGTTGTCGTCTCAGGAGTTGTTGTTGTCCCTGCAGATGTTGTTGTCTCAGATGTTGGGGTCACTACAGATGCTGTTGTCGTCTCAGGAGTTGTTGTTGTCCCTGCAGATGTTGTTGTCTCAGATGTTGGGGTCACCACAGATGTTGTTGTCGTCTCAGGTGTTGTTGTCGATGAAAATGTTGTTTGTTCAGTTGTTGTTTGGGCCTGGGCTTTTGAAGAACCTGTGAGATTATTAAATAAAGGAAAAACAAAATTCAGAATTGTTATTTTTATTGTCTTTGTCATATTAACTCCTAAATCAAACAGGAACAAAACCTTACTGAGTGCCAGGACTGATATGAACAGCAGCAGAGACAGCCTCATGATGAAGTCAGAGATAAAACCAGAATATGAAAGTCCTTCTGTAATCAGAGAGCATTATTACAGCATCATGCATTATTGCAATTTTTAAAAACAACACCATTCTAGTCTTTAATACACTTAGAGATATCTCCAGCCAGTCTCAAGGATGACAATCGTACATTTTTGTACCTGATCATATTCGGCTTACCGATCCCTATTTTACATCAGCTGTGATGTCAGTGATATGCACCAGGAGGCAGCATACACATGTAAGCATGTTTGCACACTGTCATTAATGGAGATGAGTATCTGTGAGGTGTGGGGAATGATATAAATACCATTTACTTTTATCTGCCAACAAACTATGTTGTTGTTACAATGTGCTGCCATAGTCTTGATTCAGACTTGACAGAGTGAATACAGTTGAAGACATTATTAACTCAAATATTTCCTAAGTGCTGTTTAAACGAGAGAAGATTGTGAGTTTTTAAAACACATTAAAATAGATTGTAGATACAGTATATAATATTTAGCTAATTATTTACTAGTATTCAGCTTAAAGTGCAACTTAAAGGGATCCAATTATGAGATGTCTAATCAAGGTTAAGACCTGGCTGTCGTCAAATTTTTAAAATTTCAACAAGGAAAAAACTGAGCTAATCTGGTTTGGTGATCCTACCCCTCTGCATTTATTGGGTTTTGGTGAGCTATCAACTTATCAAAAACCTGTTGTTAGAAACCTAGGGTTTCATTTCGATAGTGATCTGAAATTTAACAAACAAGTAAATTCAGTTGTGCAATTGTGGCAAAAGTGAAGTCATTTCTCTCTTTTAATGACCTTGAGAAGGTGATCCATGTTTTTATTTTGGGAAGACTGGACTATTGCAACTCTCTATACAGTTGCAATCAGAATTATTCAACCCCCTGATTTATTAGCCCCCCTGTTTATTTTTTTCCCCAATTTCAGTTTAACGGAGAGAACATTTTTTCAACACATTTCTAAACATAATAGTTTTAATAACTCATCTCTAATTACTGATTTATTTTATCTTTGCCATGATGACAGTAAATAATATTTTACTAGATATTTTTCAAGACACTTCTATACAGCTTAAAGTGACATTTGAAGGCTTAACTAGGTTAATTCGGTTAACTAGGCAGGTTAGGGTAATTAGGCAAGTTATTGTATAATGATGGTTTGTTCTGTAGACTATTGAAAAAATATATAGCTTAAAGGGGCTAATAATTTTGACCTTAAAATGGGTTTTAAAAAATTTAAAACTGCTTTTATTCTAGCCGAAATAAAACAAATTAGACTTTCTCCAGAAGAAAAAATATTATAAGACATACTGTGAAAATTTCCTTGTTCTGTTAAACATAATTTGGGAAATAATTAATTCTGATTGCAACTGTATGTGGGTATTAGTCAAAATGCCCTGAATAGATTGCAATTAGTCCAAAGTGCGGCTGCGAGACTTCTGAGAGGGACCCGCAAGTATGATCACATATCCCCAGTTCTTTCCTCTCTGGGTTGGCTGCCTGTTAGGTCACGGATTAATTTTAAACTATTATTTTTTGTTTTTAAATCCTTAAATGATCTGGCACCACCTTACTTAGCAGACCTCCTACATGTATATAATCCTGGTATGTAACTAAGGTCTTCTGATCAGTTTATTCTTTCTGTACCAAGGTCCCGGTGTAAGCGAAGTGGGGATCTGGCTTTTGCTGTTATCGCCCCAAAACTCTGGAACGGGCTTCCACCCCACATCAGACACGCTCCAACTCTATTTGTTCTTAAAAAGTTTCTGAAACTCCATCTTTGTTTTTTTAGCATTTGAGCCTTTTTAGTGTTGAGGGGTTTGCCTTATGTTTTAATTGTTATGTATGTGATGTGGGTTTTATTTTAGTTAGTATTGATTGTGTTCAGCACTTTGGGCAATGTTGTGTTGTAAAAAATGTGCTATAAATAAACGAACTATCTATTTAATTCATTTTAAAGGGGTTAATTCTGTGTTTTTTTAGATGTACTAATATTCTTTCATGTTTGATTAACATGAATGCATTTTCACATTGTCATTATGGGGTATTGCGTGTAGAATTTAGAGGAAATAAACTAATTTAATCCATTTTTGGAATAAGGCTGTAACAAGGAAATGTGGAAAAAGTGAAGCGCTATGAATACTTTCCGCATGCACTGTAAGATTTGTTTTGGCAGTCATTTGACTACACTTATGTTCAACTAATCAAAATATTTATGGTTTGTAAAATACTTGTGGGTGTTTATGGAGGCGGCATTGATGATTTTGACTTTGTGCGATATTCCAATGAAATCTCACGGCAACTCGTAACGTTTTGATTTAGTGCATGAGTTTGTACGATCTTTTTCATACAATTTAGAACAATTTGCTTATCTCCCAATAATGGTTTGGTTTAAGGGCGAGGTTTGGTGCCATGACTCTTAAAATAGTTATGCTTCCTTGTGAGATCAGGCTGTTTATTCACAACAGACACACACTGTTTAGGAAGCTAGAAGCTAGAATCACTTTATTAATTTCCCAGTTAAATAAACACCTAGTTTCATGTATTTTGTGAGTAGTTGATGAGTGTACGTGTTGTGAATCCAGCAGTTCTAATCTACATGTTGTAAATCTAGCAGTTCTAATGCATTGCAGCCCATCAGACATCATGGCTCAACTAATGTGATCATTATTAAGATATTTAAACAACTAAATATGTGTTCTTACACATGTTTAAGAATCAGAATATCAAATATTTCACAATAAAATCTATTTGAATTGTGAATGTTGGTCAAGAGTATTCTCATCTTTACACACACGGACACTGTAAGCAATTACCATTTACAATTTATCCCAATTTACAGGCAAGATTAGGCCATGGAATACAACACACGTTAAGCTATTTGTAGTTCTTTCTTTTTTTTTTTAAACTAAATATTTCCCTTTGTGGTGGACTTTAAGATTTGTAACTTCAAAACATACACTGCACATTGAGTAGCACATTAAAAAAAAGCATAATAGGATCCCTTTAAAGGTTAACCAGGCAAGTATACACAAGGCTTTTACTTTTTTTCCCAGCCAAGCTAAAATAAAATAAGTCTTTCGCTAGAAGAAAAAAATATAATAGTAAATAATGTGAAAATTATTCCGTTAAATGTTACATGGGGAATATTCGAAAACGAATTCTCACAGGAGAGCTAAGAATTGCAACACAGGCTCATTCTGAAAATGTAGTCCCGTGGACGTTTCTGGAGACCGCAAATTAAGTAGCCGGAGATACGTATGGCTTCATTTCATTTTTTTTAAACAAACGCTACAAGGCGGTATGACGCCGTTCCTTTTCGCGCTTACCAGCTGACCGCTCACCTCCGTGTGGAGGGTTTTCCCATTGCAACCAGTTTGTCCCGTTAGCTTGTCATGTTACGCCGGCGGGCTTGAGATGCAGAGAGGAGTTGACCACAACGGGGTTCGAGTCCGGGAAAGAACGGTTCCAGAAATCAGGTAAGATAAAAACAGAATCCAAAAAATAGTTAATAACAGTAAGGAAATAACAGGGTGAGAACGTGGTAAAAATCAGATGAGGGCTTTTCTTTTTCTGGACGGCTTTTGTAAACCGTTGGTTGGGTTTAGGAAAGTAAGTGAGTGGGTCGGTCGATTGATTAAATTGGTTGGGTTTAGGGAAGGAGGAGAGTGGGTAACTCAATTGGTCGGCCGGCCAGTCAGTCATTCATTTGGTCATTCGGTCAGACAAACAGTCAGACAGACAGTCAGTCAACAGCAGCCTCTAGTGGGTTTACATGAGAACACCGCGCGTGAACGACACTTGTGAGAGAAATTTGAGACGTGAAAAAGTGCACGCAGCGGCCTCTCACGGATTCTCGAAAACGTGGACGTATTTCGCGGCCTCCAGAAACGTCCACGGGACTGCGATTTCAGAATGAGCCTGGGTTGCATAATTTTGTTTTCAACTTTGAACATATACTGCGCATGTGTTTATTTTACTTCCTGCAATTGATTTAACTACCTGTGATGTACTTAAAAAGCATTTAAATGCTTAATGGCTCAGATGTAATCAGATTTGGGCTCGTACAAAATTAAACCCTTATTAGAAATCAGATAATTAAATCAATTTTCACTGGACTTTATTTACAAGCCATTCTAAAGTAATCTAATAAACTGATATTAAATGTCAAATTATTATTTAAATATAAAATATTTTTCTACTATGGGCTTAAGGTAGATTATGAGTTACACGCAAACACATATGTCACACTATTGCAATTATGCATTTTATGTGCACCGGAAAGTATTTGAAACATAGACAAATGTATAAATTATAGTTGTCTATGAATTTTACTTAATAATAATAATAATAATAATAATAATAATAATAATAATAGAAGACTTAAACCTATGTTATGATTCTGTTATGGTTCCTCCTTTATTATGGTTTGTCAAAATTAGATTAACAAAAACATTGATGATAATAAGAAATGTTTTGACTATCAGAACGTTCTGCGTAAGATCGTGAGATACTAGAATAATGATGAAAATTCAGCTTTGCATAGCTGGAATGTTTCTTCAAAGTATATAAATAGAATATATAGATTTAAAATCAACATTTGTGATTGGCAGAATAATTTACTTTGGATTTTATAAAGGCTAAACAATAGTTTTATTGCATAATACACTCAAAAAAAATTATTTTTTACTTGTTCAAACTACTTAATTAAAATAAGCTGAAACAACACAATTCCTGAGATTTCATTGGGACAACTTAATTTTTTGTATGTTCAATCCACATAAATGTGTTAAAAGTGTTAAGTTAACCTAATCGAATTGTGTTGGGACAACATGAATGAATTGTGTGGAACCCTGCATTTTGTACAGTGTAGTGTGTAGCTCTGCAATAAAGACGTATATAACGTTTCCATCTGCTTTATAAGTTTATAAGTGTCAATCTATTCTATTTTAATCCATTTCATAAGAATAAATTGTATAATTTAAGAATATACCATCAAAAAGTAAGATTTACCATTAATTTTATCAATAAATAGAGATTTACTCACCCCAGTCAGTGTCCTCTAAGCTGCTCTTCAAGCTAATGTAGGTGATCAGGAAGTTTCACAGGTTTTAAAAGCGTCTCAGCACGCTGAAAGAAAAACTGGATGCACCAGATTTATTGTCAGTTTATTTATTAAACAGACTATGGTTATCATTAATATTACAGAACAGTCTAGCAGTTTGAGTGGTGCCAGATTTATTTATATATTTTTAAACTAAAATAATTCAATTTATATTTTAATATTGCAGGTTTTGAGAATTTAAATACTACCAGCATGCCTGGGGCTATGCCATTGTCACAGATTTGTAGACGAGAAGTATGAAGTTATGCAAAAAACAAAAGGCTGCAGGCGTCATCTGACATGTCACATTTATATAAGATTTCCACATCAGCTGTTAAATGCCGATCAGGAAAGAGTTGGCTGACTAACCAGCACTACAATAATGACTACAACAATGGTTATGGAAATCAGATTGCCAGTAAAGATACTTTTGGTTTTATTTTTTAAAATGGTTTCAAAATACTTTTAAACTTAAAGGTGCTATGAAATAATTTTTACAATTTAAATCCATTGCTTAAAATAACATACTATAAAATACAAATTCATCATTAAAAAATAGGATTTTTTTTATTTTTAGAAACTGCTTATGTTCCTATATTAGGCAAATAACAATCTGGGGTGCGTTTCCCAAACAACGACGCAACTCGCGGCTGAACTATCATAGTACGATGCATCGTTTTGGAAAAGAACGATGTAGTGATGAGTGTTTCCCAAAACCCCTAGTTTCTCTGTCGCAGATCCATCATTTGAACCACGTTAGTTATAACGTAAAACACCCATAAAACGGGGTGGAGTAACTACTTTAGAGATGAACCCCATAATTTCTTTGTGCAAATTATATTTTTTTACACGCACACGCATTTAAAATAAAATCCAATATTATTATTATTATATTTGGTAAAAACGTGCACTCGTTTTCCATATTTATTGAAATATATGTAAATGGCACATATAGGGCCTGTGTTTGCTTTACTAATATTATTGAGAATTACATATTCTATTCTAAAACATAAAATCACTTACAAAAGCTAACACTATTTTAATTCATTCATTCATTCATTCATTCATTTTCTTTTCGGCTTAGTCCTTTATTAATCTGGGTTCGCCACAGCGGAATGAACCGCCAACTTATCCAGCATGTGTTTTACGCAGCGGATGCCCTTCCAGCCGCAACCCATCTTTGGGAAACAAAACTCCACACAGAAACACCAACTGACCAAGCCGAGGCTCGAACCAGCGACCCAGCGACCTTCTTGCTGCGAGGCGACAGCACTCCCTACTGCGCCACCGCGTCGCCCCCACTATTTTAATTATAAAATATACTATACTATACTATATACTATTTATTTATTATAAATATATTTACTTTAATAATAATATTAATGATGATAATGATGATGAGGATTATTATTATTATTATTATTATTATTATTATTATTATTAAGTAGAATATTGTTTATTTATTTGTTATTTTTTTTAAGTCTACTTTTACAACTTGACACATGTAAACCACAGCAGAAAGTTCTAACCAGCAGGCCTATGTCTGATACAGTACAGATACTTAATAAATAACCCACTATAAATAAAAGAATTAACGTATGCTATATTTTTATTTTTACAAGCTTTGGAGACGTAACATAAATTCCACTTTTAAAGAATAGGTCGCCAATAGCTTTCGCCATGAGGCTGTGTTCAAAATGATATGAATGTTTTCAAAGTGCACTGCGAAGGAAGCACAATTGTAAACATGAAGAACTGAACTGTAAAAATACTCTGAAAGCAAATTACACCTAAGAGAGATTAACTTAATGCTTTTTTATTTTTAATAATTCCAGCTTTGAATGTTAGAATGTTCTAAATGAATAGGACATAGGGGGGATAAGTGGGAATAGAACACAGTCAGAAACTATGTTTCAAACTACAGCTCCAGAGGTGTCGTTTTAAGTGCTCAAGTTTGCGACGCAGTTTGCGAATGTTCGTTGGAGCGATGGATTTGGGAAACGGCAAATAAACGAACTATGTTTGTAACGACGGTTTTGGGAAACGCAACCCTGGCCAGCACATTCAACTTTCCTCAGTTACAATTCGGCCATTTGAATAAATAAAAAAATAAACAATATTAATGTGGAGCTTTACAATTTTTCTGTTTCTCTTGTAAAAAGTGACATTGAAAAATCATAGATAACAATAACCTGATTAGTATTAAAATTAACTATAATATGGGTCGCCTTTGGTGCTTCACACCTTTTATTGATCATTTTTCGTTTCATGAATAAGGTCCAAGGTTTAGAATAAAAGTTACTTGTAAAATGTTTTACTCTCTTTAACAACAATACAGGTCAGTAGTGAAAGATGACTTAACTTTTCTCAGATTGTATGTTTTCTAGCACAGAAGTTGGACTCATAGTTTCCATCGGCCAAAACTGATTAGCTGAAGTCACTTCAGTCAACAGATGATTCCACTTGGTCTTAAAGCCTTCTTCGATGGGTTATTTCAACGCAATCTCACGGCAATTCGTAACTTTTTGATTAGTGGCTAATTCGTATGAATTCGTATGATTTAATTCGTACAAATTAGTACGATTTGCCCATCACCCAATGACGGTTGGGGTTAGGGGTGGGGTTGGGTGCCACGCCTCCTTTTTAAAATGATACATTTTCGTACGCCTGAACTCGTACGAATTCGTACGAATTAGCCACTAAACTGACAAAACGTAAAATATTTACGTTTCCTTGTGAGATCAGGCTGGTTATTTTCACAATTTATAATAATAGCAGTCAAAATAGGACAAATGAGCTAATGTATGAGCCAAATTCTGGATCTTTGTCAGTGGGCGTGGGTCTTTCGAACCACTCGAACCCCCCTGGCTACAGGCCTGATTGCAGAAGATCAATTAGTACCTACAGTACAGTAAGAGCGTTACGTTTAACAATTCCCACTATTACCAAAATATATCTATATTGCTTCTTTATTTTTTTAGTTGACTCAAATGAACTTTTCTAGCTATTTCAACTTACAGTACAATAAACAAACCGACTAAAAATATTAAGTTAATCATTGTATTATTAAAAAACGTTGAAACCTGAACAACTCATTGAAATAATTTATGACATAAAAAAAAAAACATCTGGTGTCATGATTTTGTCATACTGTATATATTTTACAGTGTAACTACACTCTCAGAAATAAAGGTACGAGAGCTGTCACTGTGGTGGTACCTTTTCAAAAGGCCCATATTAATACCTCAAGGGTACATATTGGTACCTAAAAAGTACAAAAGTGTTCCTCTTAAAATTTGTAGGTACTAATATATACTTTTGAGGTACCAAAATGGACCCTTCAAGTTACCACCCCAGTGACAGCTCTCGTACCTTTATTTCTGAGAGTGTACTGGCTTATTGCCTGCCCATTATTAGGTACAGTAATTACCTGTTTATTAATACTTATAACATTTGATCTTACTAATTCTACCCAATGCATGAACCCAACTACTACCTTATTACTATTAATAAGCAGCTAATTAGTAGTTTAATGAGCTCAAAATCTTAGTTAATGGTTTGTTAATAGCATGAATAGGACATTAAAGTAAAGTGTGACTGTATGAGCTACATCAATATAGTCATAACATATATTTAGCCTCATTTTCCGACATTATTTCCCATATTACTTAATTTAGTCATGAATATGCAAACACAAACACATACATAACAATTACAAGTAAATCTTAAAAATGGAGACGTCTACATTTCACTCTGTAGTGTAAGCCTTTATAACTTTATTGCATTAATGTTATCAAGGACAATGCTAACAAATTAATCATAAACGAGACAATTACTCAGGGTTTTATAGGTAGTTAAAAGTGTGCTGAATGCTCAGGTATTTATTTGCATGATCATATCTTAGCAAATGAAACAATAGAAGAAGAACAGGTTCGCCGTCTTTGTTCAGATCTGGTGACACACAAATAAGATATAAAAGCTAGATAGTCAGATTTAGATGGTGTCTTCTTTAAGATAATGAGCTCTCTTCATATGTGTTGCTAAATTCAGATACCAGAATATGAAAGGAAATGTATTGAAGAACTAAAACGAACAGAAAATTGCTTTCATTTTATGTTATTTGTATCTGTTTGCTCTTTCTGTTGAGTGATATGACCATCACATATTTCCAAATAAATAATAAGATGATAATAGCACAAGTTTCATGAAAATTACTCATAAAATTAGTGCACTAGTTGAGCTCTTAATAAATCATACTATATCATTTGTGTCATACATAATATCACAAATATTATTTCTGTGAACAGCGTCAGTGGATTTACTGAACAGATCTGACTCAGTGATATCCTAATTACTCTGAATAAGGTATAGTTTTACTCACAGGTATAAACAAGGAAGAGCTAAAAGCACCAAGCACTGACAGAATGAGGATAAAATGAAATATCCTCATAGTTGGCGTATCCTCATCAAAGGGTTTACAAAACTTCCTTTCAGATGCTTGAGAGGGTTTTGTGAATAGTTTGTTGAGGTGTTTCCATATGGATGAGAGACAGAAACAGAGGCTGATAAACCGACAGGTAAACCTGATCCAGATTATAAATCTAAATCTGTGCATCTGACTGAAATCTGATCTAAATAATCTCCATTTGATATCCAGAGCTGCTGTGTTGTGCTACTGATTATCTGTATCAGCAAATACAGATATTTTCTTACATCATGATAAATTGTTGTTCCACTAGATTAGCATATTGTTTTCTACAGTCCACAAAATGATTCACCCTCCTGTAAATTTTCATTCTTCAACATATTTTTCAACAACAGTTTTAAGAACTAATTTCACAACAACTTATTTATCTTTCTATTTGCCTTTGCTATGATGACGGTACACATTATTTTACTAGTTATTTTGCAAGATACTAGTACTCGGCTTAAAGTTTTATTTTTATATTTTTATATTTCTATACAAGTTTATTAGGCAAGTCATTAGACAACAGTGTTTTTTTTTCTGTAGCCAATCAAAAAAAAAAAAAAAACAAACAAACAAAAACAAAAAACATAATACAGTTGAAGTCAGAATTATTAGCCCCCCTGAATTATTAGCCCCTGTTTATTTTTTCCCCAATTTCTGTTTAACGGAGAGAATATTTTTATAGCACATTTCTAATCATAATAGTTTTAATAACTCATTCCTAATAACTGATTTATTTTATCTTTGTCATGATGACAGTAAATAATATTTGACTAGATATTTTTCAAGACACTTCTATACAGCTTAAAGTGACATTTAAAGGCTTAACTAGGTTAATTAGGTTAACTAGGCAGGTCAGTGTAATTGGGCAAGTTATTATATAACGATGATTTGTTCTGTAGACAATTTAAAAAAATGTAATGTAATGTAATGTGTATTTATATAGCGCATTTATCGTGTATGGCCATACACCCAAAGCGCTTCACAATCATGAGGGGAGTCTCTCCACTCCACCACCAGTGTGTAGCATCCACTTGGATGATGCGACGGCAGCCACAGGACAACGGCGCCAGTGCGCTCACCACACACCAGCTATTGGTGGAGTGAAGAGACAGTGATAGAGCCAATTCGGTAGATGGGGATTATTAGGAGGCCATGATGGGTAAATGCCGATTGAGGGACTTTGGCCTGGACACCGGGGTTACACCCCTACTCTTTACGAGAAGTGCCATGGGATTTTTAATGACCACAGAGAGTCAGGACCTCGGTTTAACGTCTCATCCGAAAGACGGCGCCCACTGACAGTGTAGTGTCCCCTTCACTTTTACTGGGACGTTAGGACTCACACAGACCACAGGTTGAGCGCCCCCTGCTGGCCTCTCTAACACCACTTCCAACAGCAACCTAGTTTTCCCATGTGGTCTCCCATCCAGGTACTGACCAGGCTCAGCCCTGCTTAGCTTCAGTGAGTAACCGGTCTTGGGCTGCAGGGTGATATGGCTGTGGCACAATAGCTTAAAGGGGCTAATAATTTTGACCTTAAAATGTTTAAAAAAAAAAAAAAAATTAAACTGCTTTTATTCTAGTCAACATAAAACAAATAAGACTTTCTACAGAAGAAAATATATCATCAGACATACTGTGAAAATTTCCTTGCTCTGTTAAACATCATTTAGGATATAATTCTGATTTCAACTGTATATTGACCTTAGCGGTTTCAAAATAATATTTAGTTATTTTTTTTAAATCCAGGCGAAATAAAACAAATAAGACTTTCTCCAGAAGAAAAAGTGTAATAGTAATCAATGTTTAAAAAAAATGTGGTAACACTTTATAATAACTACACACTATGAATCATTTATTAATCATTTGCATATATTGTAGTGAGTTCATTATTTGTTAAGCTTTAACTCTGCATTAACAGACAATAGCAAGCAGTTTATAACTGCAGCTACAAATGCTCTATTCTTGGCTTATAAGCACATTTATAATGTGCTTAATAATTGTACTTTCATACTTTGTGACTGATTGATTTTTCATTGCTAAATTAAGTACTGCATTATTTACAAACCAGTTATTTAAGCATACTGTAGTTTGTGTTTTTTTTAAGATCATTCAGAATGCATAAGTAAATGATTATTAAACTGTTCAAGCTGCAGTTATAAACTGCTTATTAACATTTATTAATGTAGAATTGATGCTTAACAGATAATGAATTCACTATTTGCTAATGCTTAATAAAGGGTTCATAGTGTGTAGTTATTATAACGTTACCAAAAACGTCCTTGCTCTGTTAAACATGAATTTGAAAAATATTTTGAAAACTATTAATTCCAAATATATAGTTATATTAAAATCTATTAATTCCCAGAGATGGGTTGTGGCTGGAAGGGCATCCGCTGCATAAAAAAGTGCTGGATAAGTTGGCGGTTCATTACGCTGTGGCGACCCCGGATTAATAAAGAGACTAAGCCGAAAAGAAAATGAATGAATGAATAAAATCTATTAAATATTACAATTTCTCTGCTAATAATTTTGTCTTCAACTGTTCTACCATCTAAAGAATATGAACTAATCTATAATGAAGTTATAGTAGGTAATGGAAAAATGTAATTCTAAAAATGTATTTCTAGTAGCATAAAAATAGATAAAAGTACAAGGTTTACAAATGAAATGTTTCATAAACTGCATCACTATTAATTCATTGTCACTTGATTCATGAAACACGTGAGAAAGATTAAACACATTTTGGAGAAACTATAAAAACAGATTTTTGTAGCATGCCAATATTTTCATATCACATTAGATGTGTGCATTTACAAATTAACATATAAAAAGACGAGTTTTATTTAGGGATTATGTTCTCAGTCTTGCCTTACATTCCACATTAATGTATTTTAGGATCACAATATTTTGGTTAAAGTCTACTATTGTTACTCATTCATTCATTTTCCTTCGACTTAGTCCCTTATTTATCAGAGGTTGCCACAGCGGAATGAACCGCCAACTATTCTGGCATATGTTTTACACCAGGGGTGTCAAACTCAGATCCTGGAGGGCTGCAGCCCTGCACAGTTTAGTTCCAACCCTGCTTCAACACACTTACCTGCAGGTTACAAACAAGCCTGAAGGACTCAATTAGTTTGATCAGGTGTGATTAATTAGGGTTATCCACTGGGCATCCACTGTGTTTTACACAGTGGATGCCCTTTGAGCTGCAACCCAGTATTGGGAAACACCCGTACACTCTCATTCACAAACACACACTCATACACTACAGACAATTTGAGCTTATCCAATTCAACTTGTCTGCTTGTGTTTGGACTGTGGGGGAAACCGGAGCACCTGGATGAAACCCACGCCAACACCGGGAGAACAAGCAAACTCCACACAGAAATGCCAACTGGCCCAGTCGGGACTCAAATCAGTGACCTTGCTTAGTTTGAGGCAACGGTGTTAACCACTGAACCACCGTGCCGCCCTACTCTTGTTTATAACTGACAGGTCACTGATGATAACATTAATACTAATATCCTTATCAATAATTTATAAATAATGAAAGTTATATTTTTTTATGCATCCGTTTACACACAACAATAAACAACACAAAACTGTTGAATATATAAGTAATTAGATATATTTTTATATTTAATTAAACACTTTAAGTCATCTGTTTTTATTTAGAGAGAGACAGAGAGGATAAGAGGCTTACAGGAGCCTGAAGTGAGATTTACATTTACAGTTCAGTACATATTTATTATTAGGTGCATACACTTGAATTGTACATATTGGAGATTGGTATTGGGTTGTTACATGTCCTGTTTAAATATTTAAACCATTAAACGATCATGTTTGAGAGATTTGTCACTTTTCCCGAAAGACATTAATACTATGTTAGATAATCTTTCGCAGGTCTCTTGATGTCAGTACTGTGCTGTCTGCAAGACCATAATTGACCAGCTGGTTTTTCACCTGAAAAAGATGGAAAAATATTACAAATCTAATCTTATGGCACTGTGATTTGTGTATGTACAGCATGTGTTAGACAACTTACTTGCTGTAAAATTAGTTTGAAGCTTGCACTGTCTGTTAGATCCAGATTTGTGCTAAATTTCACTTTAAGTCCAACAACTTAAGGGAAGCAAACATTCAAAATAATTAGCATTTGTTAAATCACATAATTAATCAGAAGATTTCTAACGGGAAACAGGAATGATTGCAGTACTGTACCTTTGAAAGGCTTTTGCACAATTGCTGTCAAAAAAAAAACATTTAAATTATAAATTGGTTTGCATGGAGATAAATAACATTAATGCAAACAGTTTTCTCAAACCTTCAGTGATTTTTAAGACAGTTTATTAATTGTTTTGCATAATAACCACACAAACACACACACACACACACACGTTTGTTTTTGTGAAAAGTGGGTACATTACATAGGTTTCCATTCATTTTATACTGTTCAAAGCGTATATTGTATTGCCCTCACCCCACCCTACCCCTAAACCCAACCATCACAGGAGACAGTGTACAGCTTTACTCTCTGAAAAAAAACTCATCCTGTGTGATTTAGAAGCTTTTTGAGAAGTGAGGACGTCAACAATGTCCTCGTACTTCACCACCTTTTTGTAATACCTGTGTCATACCCATGTCATTATACATATTTGTGTCCTGATATGTCACAAAAACACGCACACACACACACACACACACACACACACACACACACACACACAATTTATAATTATATATAATTATTAATAACTCTAAGAATATCTCCCTCTAACTGGTTCACATGAATTTTGTTGTTAAAATCCTTAGAGTAATAATGTTTAGACATTTTCTAGATGTTTAGTACATCTTCAAAATTAAATAAATAACTTTTTTCCTTTTTATCCATTCTCCAAGTAAAAACTAGGTGGGTTTTTTTCTAATTGAGACTGAACTTCATATTTTCACTTTATTAAATAAGTCATAACAGTGTGACAAAATGTTTGCAGAAAACTTAACACAAATACAATTAACCATTAAATTACATTTTCAAAAATGAAATAAATCTTATATACACGGTATATGCACTTGAAGTCAGAATTATTAGCCCCTGTTTATCCCCCCCCCCCATTTCTGTTTAACTGAGAGATTTTTTCAACACATTTCTTATCATAATAGTTTTATTAACTCATTTCTAATCACTTATTTATTTTATCTTTGCCATGATGACAGTAAATAATAATTGACTAGATATTTTTCAAGACACTTCTATACAGCTTAAAGTGACATTTAAAGGCTTAACTAGGTTAATTAGGTTAACTAGGCAGGTTAGGGTAATTAGGCAAGTTATTGTATAATGATGATTTGTTCTGTAGACTTTCTCCAGAAGAAATAATATTATCAGACATACTGTGAAAATGTCCTTGCTCTGTTAAACATCATTTGGGAAACATAAAAAAAATAATAATAAATTCAAAGGGGGGCTAATAATTCTGACTTCAACTGTATAGTCAAGCCCAAAATTATTCATACCAGGGGTGTTGCTAGACATAAAGCTCTACTGGGGCACAGGACCCCCTCAACAGCACAACCCACGTCAGTGTCAAGCAGAAGTGCTGCGTGAGGAACAGTTTGTTTTCGACTAAACTACATTGTTTCCACAAACGTTGATTCGGTTGTACATAGAGAATAACATATTTATTTTGAGATTACCACTCTTAATGCACTTACATATAATGTAAAATGTAACTCAAAACATTTACTGGAGCACTGGTGATTTTATTGGGGCACGTGCTCCAGAAAATGTGGTCTAGCGACACCCCTGATTCATACCCTGGAAAAATCTGAATTAAAGTTACTTTTATTTAGCCAGCAAGATTTTTTTTTTTTGGACCAGGAATTAGACAGATTTTTCCCAAAATCATTGTACAAACATCATGCATCATTATATAATATATATATATATATATATATATATATATATATATATATATATATATATATATATATATATATATATATATATATATATATATATCAGAGGTCGCGTTAACCGAATATTTTCCGTCATTGACGGATTTTTTTCAGCAATGACGGGAAAAACTGAAGGTGATCTGTCATTTTGACAGGTTATGCTGAGGGCGATGTATTGTAATTTGTTAGAAGTTTTTTTTGCGCACAAAGTATATAGCAGAGCTCACCAAATCTATCACAAAAAGATTTCCTTTGTAGCATGTGGGTCTTATCGCTGACCTCGACACCATACTCAATGCATCCCGCTATCTGACCACTGACAGCGCGTTGAAGAGCTATGGACTGGGTGCTTTGGAGCGCGTTTAAGCACTACGGAACACAGAGGGGTGCGTGTTTCAGGATTTTTTCCCGGTGAAAATAGTGCTTGCAGGATCGGGAAATCCCACATTCAGAGAATCCTGCAAACTTCTGATCACTTCACTTCACTGGTCACTTGGGGGAAATGTTTCCTGACTACAAAATGCTGGCTAAATTGCGCTAGTAATTCCGGTCTCCAGTGTGGCAACAGAACGCGGCTTCAGCCTCCAGAACAAAATTAAAACTGTCACAAGAAGTCGACTTTCTGAGGCAAAGACACAGAATTTAATGACAATTGCCTCTGCATCAGTCTCCCTTGATGTGTTTGTTTACGCACAGGCAAGCACCCAGTTCAGATCGACGCGGACCAGGAGAAAGAGTGGAGTTAAGGCAAATATGCCTACAGAACATCGTCTGACTCTGAAAAGTTATATTTTTAAGTTATGTTCTTAGTTTAGTTGGAATTATATTTTGAAATATGTTTTGTTGTATATAATCTGGCTGTGTTCAGGCACAAATGGTCGTGTTTTAATTCCCTCCACAGTCAATGCTAAAAAAACATGAAATTGTTGATCAATAAAGTGTGATTTTTGTCAAATAAATGAATGAATAATTTGGCCTATATGCTCGTCGTGCAAGTTCATGATTAAAATATGAATGGAAAAAAGCGATTAGAAAATATGCAAATTAAAGGACGGGCAATAACAGATTATGACGGAATTCTTACAACCCTCTCCGTCAAAGTGACGGACAATGAGAAAGTCTAACGCGACCTCTGATATATATATATATATATATATATATATATATATATATATATATATATATATATATATATATATAGTATTTATTAACATTTATTTACATTCAAACAAAAACATTAAGTCAGCATTTGCCAGAACAGTGAATAATTTTGGGCTTGACTGTATATATTTTCTATTTAAAAACTGTGAAACTGTGGTAGTTTCTAAAATAATGAACACACATACAGTACAAACAAAACACAACACTTGAACATAAATATATCAATAGCAGGATAATTACCTGTTGTGGTATTCATTGTGGTGGGTACTAGAAAAGACAAATGCAAACATCATTAATTCCTCATTAACCTACTTAAGCATCAATTATTCTAACTTCAGTGCTACTAAAATTAAAATTCAGGAGTACATATTTATATTTAAGTCTCACTATTTTTACCTGAATTCAATGTGGTGGTTCCTGAAATAAAAAAATACAAAAGCCTTTAAATACAAACTCTCTTTGCATGGAAATGTATCAGCACTACCACATACAGTATATATACATATGAAACTGAATTAAAAATTCCAAACATTAACAGGTAGAATCAGAGTTACACAAAACAATCAAAAAACACAGACTGAGAAAACAGCGTTCCCTGTATTAGGAAAATGATAAGTAAAGTTGCAATAAGAAACAAAAAGTATATGTTGCTATTAAAATTCACTGAATGTGCAAACGAGGAAAATTATTAAAAAGTTTAAAACAACTCAGGGTGTTAACAACCGGCCTTTAAAGTCACATTTGCCTGGAATAAAATACCTGGTGACCTAATTTATAATACTATGATGTTTGCAGTGCTTGCCTGTAATCTATACTGCCCTTAATGCTCGCGCATGCCATCATCACTTTTACAGACTTTAGTTTTCAGGTGTTAACACAGACTCAACAGCAGTGGCATTTTCAAAAGTTTCCATTCTAAAAACCTATTTTATAATTTATGCATTTCCAGTCCTAAAAAAACCTTAGTTTGATAAAGGACAAATTGTGATAGCTGGGCACCTCAGAATTTTAATCTCAGAGACTGTTGCCTATTGTTGATTGCGACTGAATGGTCACAGTACAGCAAATCACCAGCAGCTACAACAAGAATGATCAAGGTAAAGAGCACACAGTAACTTTACAGAGGTCATTGTCTTTTGCATTTGGGTTGATTCATTAACTCGTGAACCCCCAGTGTTGGGAAACACCCATACACTCTCTCATTCACACACTTATACACAATGCACAATTTTTTGTTTATTTTTTTATAAATAACCTATTCAAACAAAAACTTTAAGTCAGAATTTACCAGAGTAATAAATGATTTTGGGCTTGACTGTATATATTTTCTAGTGAAAATGGAAAGGCAGATGATTCAGTTCTTTCACCTGTTTAAGTATAATTAGTGAAACAGCTGTGGTTTCTAAAATAACGAACACACATACAAACACAATTAATTCACTTGAATATAGATTTATCAATAGCAGCATTATTACCTGTTGTGGTATTCATTGTGGTGGGTACTAGAAAAGACAAATGCAAACATCATTAATTCCTCATTAACCTACTTAAGCATCATTCATTCTAACTTCAGTGCTACTAAAATTAAAATTCGGGAGTACATATTTATATTTAAGTCTCACTATTTTTACCTGAATTAAATGTGGTGGTTCCTGAAACAAAAAAAAAATACAAAAGTCTTTAAATACAAACTCTCTTTGCATGGAAATGTATCAGCACTACCACATACAGTATATATACATATGAAACTGTATTTAAAATTCCAAACGGTAACAGGTAGAATCAGAGTTACACAAAACAATCAAAATACACAGACGTTCCCTGTATTAGGAAAATGATAAGTAAAGTTGCAATAAGAAACAAAAAGTATATGTTGCTATTAAAATTCACTGAATGTGGTAATGAGGAAAATTATTAAGAAGTTTAAATCAACTCTGGGGTGTTAACAACCGGCCTTTAAAGTCACATTTGCATAGAATAAAATACCTGGTGACCTAATTTATAATACTCCGTATGATGTTTGCAGTGCTTGCCTGTAATCTATACTGCCCTAAATGCTCGCGCACGCTATTATTACTTTTAGACTTTAGTTTTCGGGTGTTAACACAGACTCAACAGCAGTGGCATTTTCAAAAGTTTCCATTCTAAAACCTATTTTATAATTTATGCATTTCCAGTCCTAAAAAACCTTAGTTTAATAAAGAACAATTTGTGATAGCTGGGCACCTCAGAATTTTAATCTCATATACTGTTGCCTATTGTTGATTGCAACTGAATGGTCACAGTGCAGCAAATCACCAGCAGCTACAACAAGAATGACCAAGGTAAAGAGCACACAGTAACTTTACAGAGGTCATTGTCTTGTACATTTGGGTTGATTCATTAACTCGTGAACCCCCAGTGTTGGGAAACACCCATACACTCTCTCATTCACACACTTATACACAATGCACAATTTTTTGGTTATTTTTTTATAAATAACCTATTCAAACAAAAACTTTAAGTCAGAATTTACCAGAGTAATAAATGATTTTGGGCTTGACTGTATATATTTTCTATTGAAAATGGAAAGGGAGATGATTCAGTTCTTTCATCTGTTTAAGTATAATTAGTGAAACAGCTGTGGTTTCTAAAATAACGAACCCACATACAAACACAATTAATTCACTTGAATATAGATATATCAATAGCAGCATAATTACCTGTTGTGGTATTCATTGTGGTGGGTACTAAAAAAGACAAATGCAAACATCATTAATTCCTCATTAACCTACTTAAGCATCATTCGTTCTAACTTCAGTGCTACTAAAATTAAAATTCGGGAGTAAATGTTTATATTTAAGTCTCACTATTTTTACCTGAAAAAAATGTGGTGGTTCCTGAAACAAAAAAAATACAAAAGCTTTTAAATACAAACTCTCTTTGCATGGAAAGGTATCAGCAGTACCTCATACAGTATATATACATATGAAACTGTATTAAAAATTCCAAACGGTAACAGGTAGAATCAGAGTTACACAAAACAATCAAAATATACAGACTGAGAAAACAGCGTTCCCTGTATTAGGAAAATGATAAGTAAAGTTGCAATAAGAAACAAAAAGTATATGTTGCTATTAAAATTCACTGAATGTGCTAACGAGGAAAATTATTAAGAAGTTTAAATCAACACTGGGGTGTTAAAAATTGGCCTTTAAAGTCACATTGGCCTGGAATAAAATGCCTGGTGAACTAATTTATAATACTCCGTATGATGTTTGCAGTGCTTGCCTGTAATCTACACTGCCCTTAATGCACGCGCACGCTATTATTACTTTTAGACTTTAGTTTTCAGGTGTTAACACAGACTCAACAGCAGTGGCCTTTTCAAAAGTTTCCATTCTAAAACCTATTTTATAATTTATGCATTTCCAGTCCTAAAAAACCTTAGTTTGATAAATGACAAATTGTGATAGCTGGGCACCTCAGAACTTTAATCTCAGTGACTGTTGCCTATTGTTGATTGCAACTGAATGGTCACGATGCAGCAAATCACCAGCAGCTACAACAAGAATGACTAAGATAAAGAGCACACAGTAACTTTACAGAGGTCATTGTCTTTTACATGTGGGTCTATTCACTAACTCGTGAACCCCCCGTGTTAGGAAACACCTCTCTCATTCACACACTCATACACTATTCCTAATTATCTCAATAATGAATAATTTTGGGATTGACTGTATATATTTTCTATTGAAAATGGAGAGGGGGAAGATTCAGTTCTTTTATCTGTTTAAGTATAATTCTAACTAGTGGAACAGCTGTGGTTTCTAAAATAACAAACAGACATACAAACACAATTAATTCACTTGAATATAGATTTATCAATAGCAGCATAATTACCTGATGTGGTATTCATTGTGGTGGGTACTAGAACAGACAAATGCAAACATCATTAAATCCTCATTAACTTACTTGAACATCATTCATTCTACCTTCAGTGCTATAAAAAATAAAATAAAAATTTTGGGGGGGTAAATATCTATATTTAAGTCTCACAATTTTTATGTGTTTCCAGTCCCAAAAAACTTAGTTTGATAAATGGCAAATCGTGATAGGTGTGCACCTCAGAATTTTAATCTCAGAGACTGTTGCCTATTGATGATTGCAACTGAATGGTCACGGTGCCGCAAATCACCAGCAGCTACAACAAGAATGACCAAGGTAAAGAGCACACAGTAACTTTACAGAGGTCATTTCGCATTTGGGTCTATTCACTAAATCATGAACCCCCCGTGTTAGGAAACACCCATACACTCTCTCACTCACACACTATGCCCAATTTTTTATTTATTTTTTTCTTCTAAATAAGCTATACTGCGTGTCTTTGGACTGTGGGGGAAACCAGAGCACCCGGATGAACTTAATTCAAGTTTATTTGTATAGTGCTTTTCACAATAATTAGTTTCAAATCAGCTTTACAAAAGGTGCACATTATTGCATTTCAATCAAAAACTTAAGGTTATTATTTACCATAACTGTGTTCACATAAAACCCACACGAACACAGAGAGAACTTGCAAACTCCAGAGACAAATGTATAATGGCGGAGAAAGCTTAACATGCTGCAATTTAAGAAAACGCATGCAATTACAAAAAATGCAAGCAAAGTTTGAAAAGATCTTCATCTGTTTGACAGCACACATGCTGCATATCCTCATAATTTAACCTCTTAGGTGGCTAAGAGGTTAACATTTTTTTTTTAAAAGCACGCCTTTTCTCACAACACTTTCAAATAGCACAAAACACAATGAAAATGTTTCATGGGGACTCTAAACAAGACGGAATCGGGTATTTAGGTTATGGTTATTTAGGCTAATAAAATGCAAGACAAGAGAATCATGATGTTAAAATAAACAAAAAACTCACATTTCAAAGATCACCCACATTCTCACTAAACAATCGTTACGTCACGGTGGCATCTGCCATGTTTTTGGGTCCCCTTGAAACATTTCCGTTGTGTTCTGTTGTTTTTGCAAGTGTTGTGAAAAAGTGCAGGCGTTTTGGTAAATTGTTTGAATTGTGAGAAATGCACTGTGTTTTTATAGCATGTGTGCTGTCAAACAGAAGAAGATATTTTTCTTAATTTGCTGGTGTTTTTTGTAATTGCATGTGTTTTTTTTTTAAATTGAAGCATTTGAAGTTCTCTTGGCCATCAAAGAAATAGCCCAGCCGAGACTCGAACCTTGTCATTGTAACAAATTGTGTTGGAAACATCACTGGCAACTTTAAATTGTGAGGAATGTCAATATAACCATGATACTTTAAGTGGGATAGTCCAATGACTCTGGGTACAAAAGAAAAAAAAAGTATTAAATTCCCTAATTTTGGTGTGATTCTGGAGTCAGATATGAGCTTTAGTAGTCATGTTAAAGCAGTAACTAAATCAGCAAACTTTTATCTTAAAAACATTGCAAAAATTAGATCCATTGTTTCTAGTGAGGACTTAGAAAAACTTGTTCATGCTTTTATCAGCAGCAGGGTGGATTACTGTAATGGACTCCTCACTGGCCTTCCCAAAAATACAGTCAGACAGTTGTAGCTCATCCAGAACTGACCAGAACCAGGAAATCAGAGCACATCACACGTGTCCTCAGGTCTTTACACTGGCTCCCAGTTACATTCAGAATAGATTTTAAAGTATTATTACTTGTCTATAAATCACTAAATGGCCTAGGACCTCAATACATTACAGATATGCTGACTGAATACAAACAACAGATAACTCAGATCTTTTGGATCAAGTAAATTAGAAGTTCCAATGGTTCAGTCAAAGCAGAGTGAATCGGCCTTCAGCTATTAACAGCGCCCCCTGCAGCTGGATTCACCTTTTAGAAATGATCAGATGTGCTCCAACATTAGGCACGTTCAAATCAAGACTGAAAACACATCTGTTTAGCTGTGCATTTACTGAACGAGCACTGTGCTACGTCCAACAGATCACACTATTGTGTCTTTCTTTTTTTATTCTTTTATAACCTGTTTTAACACATTTTAATCTGTTTTTAATCATTTTTTAAAATCATTTTTATTTTCTTGTTTATGTAAAGCACATTTTTAATTACAGTACCATTGTGTATAAAATGTGCTATATAAATAAACTTGCCTTGCCTTGTTTACTTTTGTTTTTTCATTCTCATTAGCTATTTACTATTTGTAGTAGAGCATGAGATCAACAGTCATGATTTGCTGTAATATCTATTGCTAGTCAGAGGCTGGAGGGCATAGAGGGAGTGCGAGTCGTCATATGTTTTGGAGTTAATTGTTTGTGATTGTTTGATTCACATCACAGATCTGGTTCTAATTAAAAGGTCCTCAGTTACCTTTCAATGTTGTTGGTGAGGTTGTTGTTGCAGAGGTTGCTGTCATCACAGGTCTTGTGGTTGGTGCAAGTGTTGTTATTGATGGAGTTGTTGTTGTTGTCACTGCAGATGTTGTCGTCTCAGATGTTGTTGTAAGCTCAGTTGTTATTGCCGTATCAGTTGTTGTTGCTGTATCAGGTGTTGTTGTCGTTTCAGTTGTTATTGCCGTATCAGGTGTTGTTGTCGTTTCAGTTGTTATTGCTGTATCAGGTGTTGTTGTCATTTCAGTTGTCGTTGCCGTATCAGGTGTTGTTGTCGTTTCAGTTGTTATTGCTGTATCAGGTGTTGTTGTCGTTTCAGTTGTTATTGCCGTATCAGGTGTTGTTGTCGTTTCAGTTGTTATTGCCGTATCAGGTGTTGTTGTTGTTTCAGTTGTTATTGCTGTATCAGGTGTTGTTGTTGTTGTTTCAGTTGTTATTGCCGTATCAGGTGTTGTTGTCGTTTCAGTTGTTGTCGCCGTATCAGGTGTTGTTGTCGTTTCAGTTGTTATTGCTGTATCAGGTGTTGTTGTTGTTTCAGTTGTTAATGCCGTATCAGGTGTTGTTGTCGTTTCAGTTGTTATTGCCGTATCAGGTGTTGTTGTCATTTCAGTTGTTATTGCTGTATCAGGTGATGTTGTTGTTTCAGTTGTTGTTGCCGTATCAGGTGTTGTTGTCCTTTCAGTTGTTATTGCTGTATCAGGTGTTGTTGTCGTTTCAGTTGTTGTCGCCGTATCAGGTGTTGTTGTTGTTGTTTCAGTTGTTGTTGCCGTATCAGGTGTTGTTGTCGTTTCAGTTGTTATTGCTGTATCAGGTGTTGTTGTTGTTGTTTCAGTTGTTGTCGCCGTATCAGGTGTTGTTGTCGTTTCAGTTGTTGTTGCCGTATCAGGTGTTGTTGTCGTTTCAGTTGTTATTGCTGTATCAGGTGTTGTTGTTGTTTCAGTTGTTGCCGTATCAGGTGTTGTTGTCGTTTCTGTTGTTATTACTGTATCAGGTGTTGTTGTTGTTGTTTCAGTTGTTGTCGCCGTATCAGGTGTTGTTGTCGTTTCTGTTGTTATTACTGTATCAGGTGTTGTTGTTGTTGTTTCAGTTGTTGTCGCCGTATCAGGTGTTGTTGTCGTTTCAGTTGTTGTTGCCGTATCAGGTGTTGTTGCCGTATCAGGTGTTGTTGTCGTTTCAGTTGTTATTGCTGTATCAGGTGTTGTTGTTTCAGTTGTTGTTGTCGTTTCAGGTGTTGTTGTTTCAGTTGTTGTTGCCGTATCAGGTGTTGTTGTCATCTCAGTTGTTGTTGCCGTATCAGGTGTTGTTGTTGTTTCAGTTGTTGTTGCCGTATCAGGTGTTGTTGCCGTATCAGGTGTTGTTGTCGTTTCAGTTGTTATTGCTGTATCAGGTGTTGTTGTTTCAGTTGTTGTTGTCGTTTCAGGTGTTGTTGTTTCAGTTGTTGTTGCCGTATCAGGTGTTGTTGTCATCTCAGTTGTTGTTGCCGTATCAGGTGTTGTTGTTGTTTCAGTTGTTGTTGCCGTATCAGGTGTTGTTGTCGTTTCAGTAGTTGTTGCCGTATCAGGTGTTGTTGTCGTTTCAGTAGTTGTTGCCGTATCAGGTGTTGTTGTCGCCCCAGGTGTTGTTGCTGTCACTACAGGTGTTGGGGTCACTACAGGTGTTGTTGTTGTCTCAGTTGTTATTGTCGTGTCGAGTGTTGTCGCTGCAGGTGTCTCAAATACAAATTGTGCATTGGCTGTGATTGATGAGGAGTCTGCGAGATTATGAAATAAAGAAAAACACAATTCAGAAATGTTATTTTCATTGTCTTTTTGTATATTAACTTCAAAAATTAAACAGGAGCAAAACCTGGACTGATATGGATTGCCAGGACTGATATGAACAGCAGCAGCAACAGCCTCATCATGAAGTCAGAGATAAAACCAGAACATGAAAGTCCTTCTGTAATCAGAGAGCATTATTACAGCATTATGCGTTAATGCAATTTTAAAACAATTTGTACTGTATTTTTGATAAATAAATGCAGCTTTGGTGCACTGTATTTTTTTTTTAAATCAGTCTAACAAAAAAACAACAACATTTGCCTTATTTCCCTTTGCTTTTTCTTGCTCACTCAATTTTTAAAAACATCAGCTGCACTGACCTAAAATTATTTATCAGTAATACAAAAAACATTTAGTTGGGTTAACATAAGATTATTTATTAGTTTTCTGGGGAGGTGAACTACTCTGTAACAAAACTTTTTTAAGTTGTGCCAACTAAACATTTTTTGTCTGCAGAACTGGAATGTCTGAAATAGACTGAACATAAAACAACAACAACATAATCCTTATTTCCTTTCAATTTTTCTCATGTAGTCATTATGTTTAACATTATTATTTTCACCTTTAATTGATAGGACAGTAGAGAGTATAGACAGGAAAGCGTGGGGAGAGGAGAGAAGGAAAGGATCAGCATAGGACCTCAAGGTTGTAATTGAACTCCGGTCGCTGTGAACACCAGAGTGTCATGTGTCGACGCATTAACCACTACACCATTTTGGCCGACATGTATTTAACTTTTGAAAATAACAGTTGCACTGACCTAAAATGTCTGAAGTTCAGTGAACAAAAAAAACTCTTTTGGAAATTGAAACTAAATAATACATTTTACAGTGTGGGCAGGATAAGCTTATTTTAAAACATTTAAAAATCGTAGTCACCCCTGAACTTTTGACCGGAAGTGTAGAAATATATATATATATATATATTAGGGGTGTTACGGTTCACAAAAATCACGGTTCGGTTCGATACGACACAGTGGTGTCACGGTTCGGTACGTTTTCGATACAGCAAAAAAAAGAAAAAAGCCAGAAGATTTCTCTGATTAAAATCTTTTTAATGTATTAAAACTAACACCATAAAAGCATGATCTCTCTTTTTTTCTCTCTCTTTTTTTTTTTTTTACTTTGAAATAGGGGTGGGCGATATGGAAAAAATATCATATTACAATTTTTTTCTGGGGAAATCACGATTCACGGTTTTTATGCTGATTCTTTTTCAAGTTGGTTTTTAAGGACTATTTTGCAAACTACAAAGGTACAATACAACCAAACTAATGTCCCTATATAAAAAATATACTCTTACCATGTATGTTTAAGAATATTTTAATCAGGGCTTTGAACCGAATGACATTTGCAGGAGCAGAAACAAAAAAACAAGATCAACCTTAATAGTTCTAAACAGACATGTTTAATGCCGGTTAATAACGTTATTTTATTGTTCTCTTTATTTTATGAATTTGGGAGACAAAAAGCATTCATTTAAATCATGTGTACAAACGCAACTGTGGAGCATACAACGTGAAATGCCCGCAAAGCAGATGTCATAAGCGAGAGTCGTTTCTGATGCAACGACCTTGTCTTAAAGGTTACCGAGAATCTGCTCTTTCATGTACAAAGGTATGTTTCGGTTTAAGTTTTTGCTATTAAAACTTGTATTTATACAAAACGTATAATTGATTGTCGATTGTTTTTAGATGGGTCTCTATAAAAAAAAACCTTTTCTTAATATTTCTCTTATGACAAATCATCTGATAAATCGATCAGTATATTGAAGGATGAGGGGCAGCTCATAAACATGATAGATAGCCTAAAGTTTTGAATGATATCCTTATAAACAATGCATTAAACAATGCATTAAGAAATAACCGAATATGCATCCGCATGAGGTAGTCTGGCCGTGATGCATATTTATGTCAGTCTATAAAAAGATAATAGCTATAGCTCAAAACACTTTCAATTTTTAGAGAAAGTATGTAAAGTTTGCACAATCAATGTTTGGTCTTATTAACCTGCAACCCATAATTAAACGTCATGTAGCCTACTTTTTGATTACTTACCCGCGGATTAACCGACACACCCGTCGCAATGCGGCGCAAGACGCGACGCATTTGTTGTTAGGCCTACACATTTTCTGTTTATTCCTGACTTTTTTTATAATGTTATTATTATTATCATTATTATTAGCAGTATTATTTACTATATGCATATTTATATTTGTTTTATTAAAACACGATTAGATTTGCCCACCTGTCAGGTATTAGACAATATGGGGTATAGCATGTGTGTTTGGAAATAACTCAGTTTTTGCCCAACACTTCGTTATTATTGTTCATTTATTCGTTTGCTGGAAATTAAACCTAAATTTAAAAAATGTTTTGAAACAACTCTTTGCGCTTAACAAACGAAAAACGCCTTGGTGCGCCTTTTTTTCTTAGGTGCACCACGCATTGCAATGAATGTATACAACTTTATATTTATATTAAAGATAAATAAGGCAAGAAAATGAGAATGATACTTTTTATATCTTTAAACCAACAAAAATATCTTGTGGTATGCACTTGTTTAATAAAAATGCTTGTAATTGTATTCAACATGCAATAAAGTGCCATCAAAAAAAACTAAACCGCATAATCTTTCGTATAGTAAAATTAATACTCGGCCTATGCCTAAATCCAAAAAGCACTAAATAATTTATATATTTATAAATTACACTAATTAAACTAAATAACTAGGCTATATATTACGCTAAATAACTAAAATAGGCTATATAAGCTTATTCTCTGATTAAAACAAGTGATTTAGCAATGCTGTACCACTGACATCTGAAACCGCAGTGAGCACTTTTCCCGAAGTTATGCCTTTCTTTTTTACTCTTAATTTTTTACTCTTACTCTGTCTTTCAAAAAAGTCTATATGTAGGATATTCTGTAAAAAACGAAATCAGAGCCAATGTTATGTTGCCTAAACGGCTATTCAATTTCTAATAAAATTAAAACCAAAATACAATTAATTGCATTTTTCGTTTGATAAAAATATACAGAAACGAAATAAAATCAAAAGGTGGCTAGTTTGTAATTTGTTTTCATATTAATAAGCTTAACGGCTACAGCTACGCTGCCAATAGGTCTTTAAAAATATTATTTTACTGTGTATTGGGTCATAATATATTTTACAATAAAAAACTAAATGTAGCATGTCTCACTGTCATTTAAAACATGTAATTCATAACACATCAGAAGACCTGCGGTGTATAAACTGTATACAGGGTGTGTTGGTCAATAGCCTACAGCGCAAACCGCTATTGAACTATTATCTCAGAGGAAGATTATGTTAGCCTAATTTAAGAGATTTAAAAAATAAAAGAAATTTTTTAAAAGAAAGGCGTGTTTCAGCACTTGCGCTGGATTAAGTAGACGGGGCTGCCTGTGTGTAGCGCCTTTAAGCGGCGTCTGTCAATCAACTACCGCTGAGCGGGAGCGCGCGTAAGAGCGCAGAGCCTGTATAGATAAAACCAAAAGCAAGTTTATATTATAAATATTTCATTAACAATACTTATCAAAAATTCATTTAATTTTACCCCTTGAATAGATTTTTTTTAGTTGCACCATTAAGAAATCAGGGCACTCTAGAGCCCTGCAATACTTTGTAATATCGTTATTAACCGGTATTTTTTTCTAGAAAACCGTTTTCGGAATGTTTTGTTTAATACTGAAGGCCAGAAAAAATATCAATTCTGCTCGGAGTGAACCTAATGTTCTTTTTTACGTTTTTAAGCCCTATATTTTGGAGATGCGCATAAAAAAAAACGGTTGATGGAAACGACATGATGCGCATACATTTTGAAAATGCGCATAAAAAACATAGCCTATGCGCATAACTGAGTAGGATAGACTTTTTATTCGATAAGATAGATGCATAAACTACGATGGAAACACTTTTACAGCAGAAATTCCAGTGTGCACATTAAAAAAAAGGTCATGTGATTTTGTTATAATAGATCATGTGATGATAAAAAAAGTGTGTAAATGGACAAACCAGCAGGCTGAGCACATTATAAACCATCTGAAAAGTTGTTTTGGTCATTCTAAAATGCCTTACCGTTTAAGTATTAGTGTTATTATATTATTAATGACATCCAGAATCAAGAGCGTCTGTGCTCCTGTCTGACACCTTCAAACGCCACTGCGCGTTCACTGTGTGTCAGTGTCAGGATTGCCTTCCGAGGCGCAAGTCATTTATTAGATTAACAAAAAGATTGACGCAGGAAGGCAGCATGTTGCCTGTCACATCATTTGGGATGCCTTGTTGAGTGTTGTTGCACTGAAAACATTATATTCTGTACACTTATTCTCTTTGATCTTTATAGAAATTTGTCTGAATCGTTCGGTTCGTAATGCGTACCGAACCGAAAGGCTCGTACCGAACGGTTCGATACGAATATGCATATCGTTACACCCTTAATAAATATATAAATATATATATATATATATATATATATATATATATATATATATATATATATATATATATATATATATATATATATATATATATATATATATATATTTATTTATATTATTATTTATATTATTATTATTATTATTATATTATTATTTATAACAACTGATTTATTTTATTTTTGCCATGATGACAATAAATAATATTTTACTAGATATTTTTAAGACACTTCTATACAGGCTTAACTAGGTTCATTAGGTAAACTAGGCAGGTTAGGGTAATTAGGCAAGTTATTGTATACTGATGGTTTGTTCTGTAGACTATCGCAAAAAAATGTGCTCAAATTAGCTTAATAATTTTGACCTTAAAATGGTTCTTAAAAAATTAAAAACTGCCAAAATAAAACAAATAATTAAAAAAAAAATATTATCAGACATACTGTGAAAATGTCCTTGCTCTGTTAAACATCATTTGAGAAATATTTTAAAAAGAAAATTCAAAGGGGGGCTAATAATTCTGACTACAACTGTATATATATATATATATATATATATATATATATATATATATATATATATATATATCGAGAACTCCTATTTAAGATCAAAAGATGAGTAAAGGCTAAATGATGGTTTTATTGTATTGTAATTTGTAGCTCTGAAATACAGACATCATTTTAATATTTAAATCCATTTCACAAGGGTAAATTGTAAAAATTGTAAACTGTAAAGCACTTTGAATTGCCACTGATTATGAAATGTGCTATATAAATAAACATGCCTTGCATTGTCTAAATTGAAAATAAAGTTTACCAAAAAATAGTAAGATTTACCATTACTTTTATCAATAAATATTGATTTTCTCACCTCCGTCAATGTCTTCTGAGCTGCTCTTCAAGCTAATGTGAGTGATCAGGAAGTTTCACAGGTTTTAAAGTGTCCCAGCACTAGAGGAACCAGAAAAGAAAAAAAACTGGGTGCACCAGATGTATTGTCAGATTATTTATTAAGCAGGATACACTGAAAAAAAAATGACTCAAAGATGATTCATTAGATTTACCTTTTTTTTTTTTTTTTTAAGTGAAATAAATACAATTTATTTGTGCTAAATTTAAAATTAAGTTGAACATTACTAAATTTAATTTCTTTGTTTAAGTTCAACACATTTAAATAGTTTGCAACAATTTTGCAGACATACTTTTTAAAAGTGTAATAATAACATTAACATTACAGAACAGACTTAAAAGTCTGAGTGGTTGCAGATTTGTTTATTACATTTTATTAAATAGTTTTTTTTTTTTTTTTTTTTTTTTTTTAACAAAATTAGTTTAAATAGATAAAAAAAAAATGTAGGGTTTGACAATTTAATTACCACCAGCACACCTGCAGCTATGCCACTGTTAAAGATCTGTGGTTAAAAGTATGCAGTTATGAAAAAATAAAACACTGCAGGCGTCATCTGACACATCTCATTTATATGATTTACACATCAGCTGTCAAATGCCAATCAGGAAAGAGTTTTGCTTTTGGTTTTATTTTTAAATGGTTTTAAAATACTTTTAAATGTATGCTAAAACCATTTTTATGATTTAAATCTGACGTGTAAGTGTTTCTGTTGATCCTAAACCAGGATATAATACTAGCCGATATTTGGTATTTTTTCATTTATTCATTCATTTTCCTTTGGCTTAGTCCCTTATTTATCAGGGGTTGCCATAGCAGAGTAAACTGCCAACATGCAAACTTCAAACAGAAAAGGCAACCGGCCCAACCAGGACTCGAACCAGCAACCTTCTTGCAGTGAGGCGACAGTGGTAACCACTGAGCCACCATGCTGCCCTGTATTTTTTTTTTAAGTATGAGCAGTAACCCTTTAGTTTTGGAAACAATTCACACTATTAACTTCTGGCTTATTACCTGCCTATTATTAGGATACTATGGGCTCTATTTTAACTATCTAGAGGCAAAGTTTAAAGCGCATGGCGCAAAAGCATTAAGGGCGCGCCCAAATCCGCAAAAATATGTTTTGCATCCCAGCGCATTGGTCTAGCAGGGATGTGCTTATTCTCTTAATGGGTTATGGGTGTGTTTTGAGTAAAACGTGCATTAAACCAATCAGAGTATCATCTCAGATTCCCTTTAAGAGTCAGTTGCATCGCGCCATGGCGCATATGCTATTTACATGGTGGACTTTATAAGTGGAAAAACTGAATGAGAAAACAGTTAAACAGCATGAAGATAAAGAACGAGCCTCCTCCATTTGGCCTCTATACTTTATTTTACTCTTTTACTTTCCTGGATAAGGAAACCCTGTTGTACACTGAAGACATTCATTAGCCTACATATTTAATGATGTTGTTAAGTGCAAAGATTTGTTTCAAAACGATTTCTAAATTCGGTTCTAATTTCCAGCAAATGATTAAATAAACAATAATGAATTGTGGTAATTGTGGTGCGTTACATCCAAGCACACGTCCTATGCCTCATACAGTCCAAAACGTGACAGGTGGATAAATCTAAGCTTGATTTTTTTTAAAAACAAATATAAATTAGCATATAATGAATAATACTGCTAAAAATAATGACATTATACAAAAGCAAATTGTCATGAATAAACTGAAAAAAGCCCCTCGAGATGAAGAAGACATGGAGGCAGTAATTTTTATATTTATGTAGAAAATAATATTTTTTTGTAATATTCATACATTCATTTTCTTTTCAGCTTAGTCCCTTTATTAATCTGGGATCGCCACAGCGGAATGAACTGCAAACTTATCCAGCATATGTTCCACACAGTGGATGCCCTTCCAGCTGCAACCCATCACTAGGAAACACTCATACACTCTCATTCACACTCATACACCATGGACAATTTAAGCCAACCCAATTCACCTGTACCGCATGTCTTTGGACCGGAGGAAACCCACGCGAACATGGGGAGAACATGCAAACTCCACACAGAAATGCCAACTGACCCAGCTGAGGCTTGAACCAGAGACCTTCTTGCTGTGAGGCAATAGCACTACCTACTGCGCCACCACGTCGCGCATTTTGTAATATTTTAATATTTTAATTTTTTTTCATTTGTAAAGATTTCTGCAAATTGCTGTACGTCCTGTGTGTATTAAGCAATGTGTACGGGTTTAAGATGACTTGAGACGACAACAACAACACCTGAGGTGACAACAACATCTGTAGTGACCCCAACATATGCAGTGAAAGCAACAACACCTAGGGCGACAACATCATCTGAGACGACAACAACACCTGAGATGACAACAACACCTGAGACAACAATAACAACTGAGACGACAACAACACCTGAGATGACAACAACTTCTGGGACAACAACTGAAATGACAACAACACCTGAAACAACAACATCTGAGGCAACAATACCACCTGAGATAACAACAACACCTGAAACAACAACTTCTGAGGCAACAACAACACCTGAGATAACAACAACACCTAAAACAACAAATTCTGAGGCAACAACAACATCTGAGATAACAACAACACCTAAAACAACAACTTCTGATGCAACAACAACACCTGAGATAACAACAACACCTAAAACAACAACTTCTAAGGCAACAACAACACCTGAGATAACAACAACACTTGAAACAACAACACTTGAAAAAACAACAACTGAGACGGCAACAACACCTGAAACAACAACGTTTGAGATGACAACAACTTCCGGGACAACAACTGAGGCGACAACAACACCTGAAACAACAACTTCTGAGGCAACAACAACACCTGAAACAACAACATCTAAGATGACAACAACTTCCGGGACAACAACTGAGACGACAACAACACCTGAAACAACAACTTCTGAGGCAACAACAACACCTGAGATAACAACAACACCTAAAACAACAACTTCTAAGGCAACAACAACACCTGAGATAACAACAACACTTGAAACAACAACACTTGAAAAAACAACAACTGAGACGGCAACAACACCTGAAACAACAACGTTTGAGATGACAACAACTTTCGGGACAACAACTGAGGCGACAACAACACCTGAAACAACAACTTCTGAGGCAACAACAACACCTGAGATAACAACAGCACCTAAAACAACAACTTCTGAGGCAACAACAACACCTGAGATAAACAACACTTGAAAACAACAACCACTTGAAAAAACAACAACTGAGACGGCAACAAACACCTGAACAACAACTTCTGAGGCAACAACAACACCTGAGATAACAACAACACCTGAAACAACAGCAACACTTGAAAACACAACACTTGAAAAAACAACAAACTGAGATGACAAACAACACCTGAGATAACAACAGCACCTAAAACAACAACTTCTGAGGCAACAACAACACCTGAGATGACAACAACACTTGAAACAACAACACTTGAAAAAAACAACAACTGAGATGGCAACAACACCTGAAACAACAACATCTAAGATGACAACAACTTCCGGGACAACAACTGAGACGACAACAACACCTGAAACAACAACTTCTGAGGCAACAACAACACCTGAGATAACAACAACACCTAAAACAACAACTTCTAAGGCAACAACAACACCTGAGACAACAACAACACCTGAGACAACAACAACACTTGAAACAACAACAACTGAGACGGCAACAACACCTGAAACAACAAAGTTTGAGATGACAACAACTTCCGGGACAACAACTGAGGCGAAAACAACACCTGAAACAACAACTTCTGAGGCAACAACAACACCTGAAACAACAACAACACTTGAAACAACAACACTTGAAAAAACAACAACTGATATGACAACAACACCTGAGATAACAACAGCACCTAAAACAATAACTTCTGAGGCAACAACAACACCTGAGATAACAACAACACTTGAAACAACAACACTTGAAAAAACAACAACTAAGACGGCAACAACACCTGAAACAACAACTTATAAGGCAACAACAATACCTGAGATAACAACAACACCTGAAACAACAGCAACACTTGAAACAACAACACTTGAAAAAAACAACAACTTAGACGGCAACAACACCTGAAACAACAACATCTAACATGACAACAACTTCCGGGACAACAACTGAGACGACAACAACACCTGAAACAACAACTTCTGAGGCAACAACAATACCTGAGATAAACAACAACCACCTGAAACAACCAGCAACACTTGAAACAACAAACACTTGAAAAAACACAACTGAGATGGCCAACAACCACCTGAAACAACAAAATCTAAGATGACAACAACTTACGGGACAACAACTGAGACGACAACAACACCTGAGACAACAACTTCTCAGGTAATAGCAACACCTAAGATTACAACAACACCTGAAGCAACAACACTTGAAAAAACAACAACCGAGACGACAACAACACCTGAAACATCAACGTCTGAGATGACAATAACTTCTGGGACAACAACTGAGACGACAACAACACCTGAACTAACGTGCTTTGCGCTGGACTTTAGACCTGCTTTCAGCTGGTCAATTGCGCAGTCTATTTTAGTTCTTCAAAAAAGCAACGCTATCAACAATGCACCTTAACACACCTCCGTTTCAGACTGGCAGTCTGGCACTTCATGAGTCTACAAAGTGGTGTTACGTACCTGATGTTAAGGCCCAATCCCAATTCTACCCCTTAGCCCTTCCCCTTACCCTCATTTTGCGCATTCACTTCAAGGGGTAGGGGTGTCCCAATTCTCTTTAGTTTGAAGGCGTAGGGCTAAGGGGAAGGGATGAATAACCCTTTGAACTAAAATTTTTCAGGACCACACTCGAAACCATGGAGTAAGAAAATTTCCCAGAATACACCAGCCCCAATAGCAGTATTGCTGAACCCGGAAGTAAGGAGATCCACAAATTAAAGTAAACTACATGAAAAGTCCTACATGATGGTAATAGTTAAATTAATGTGTTTACATGTTTTTACTACACTTCAATAATGCGACTAAAATTGTCATACTCCACACGTCTTAATTCTATTTCTCTTTAGTTTGATTATCTTTAGTGATCTTCAACAGATCACTGGAACAGCGCAAAGTTCCATCCTGCTTCAAATGCTCCACCATCATCCCAATAGCAAAGAAACCAAAGATCACAGGACTCAATGACACAGACCTGTTGTCCTAACATCTGTGGCCATGAAGTCATTCGAAAGACTGGTGCTAGCATATCTGAAGGACATCACTGGACCTTTGCTGGACCCCCTGCAGTTTGCCTATAGAGCAAACTGGTCTGTGGATGATGCAGTCAACATGGGACTGCATTATACCCTACAACATCTGGACAAACCAGGGAACTATGCAAGGATACTGTTTGTGGACTTCAGTTCTGCCTTTAACACCATCGTCCCATCACTGCTCGAGAACAAACTGACCCAGCTTTCTGTCCCCAGTTCTGTCTGTCAATGGATCACCAGCTTTCTGACAGATAGACAACAGCGTCAGAATGGGCAAAATCACATCAGACAGCCGCACCATCAGCACTGGTGCCCCCCAGGGATGTGTTCTCTCCCCGCTGCTCTTCTCCCTGTACACCAACGACTGCACTGCAAAAGACCCCTCCATTAAGCTCTTGAAGTTTGCAGATGACACTACTGTTGACCTGCACTCCCCCCACTCACCATCATGAACAGCACTGTGGCTGCAGTAGAGTCATTCAGGTTCCTGGGCACCACCATCTCTCAGGATCTGAAGTGGGACATTCACATAGACTCTATTGTGAAGAAAGCCCAGCAGAGACTGTACTTCCTTCGTCAGCTGAGGAAGTTCAACCTGCCACAGGAGCTGCTCGTACAGTTCCACTCAGCTGTCATCCAATCCATCCTCTGCACTTCAATCACCGTCTGGTTCAGCTCAGCTGCCAAAACTGACCTCCGTAGACTACAGCGAATAGTCGGACTGCTGAACGAATCACTGGCACTCCTTCCTACACTTCAAGAACTGTACTCTTCCAGAGTGAGTAAGAGGGCACGCAAAATCACTCTGGACGAATCACACCCAGCACACAAACTGTTGCCATCTGGTCGGCGCTACAGAGCACCAAGCACAAAACAGCCAGACACAGGAAAAGTTTCTTTCCTCAGGCCATCTCCTCATGAACAGTTAAATATTCCCCTACTGGGCAATAAACGTGCAATACTTTCTCATACGCACTTGTACACAGCACCTTATAACATATACAATGCAATACTTTCTCCATTCGCTTGGTACACAGCACCTTATAACCTGTATATTTACATATCTGTACATACAATTCAACACATTCAGATATGTTTTACTTACTGCATCTCTGTTTAATGTTCACGCCTTTTTCTTTTCTCTTTAATTTTGTGTTG